>BTHU01000014.1:67476554-68076554 GCA_036184795.1 Tokudaia tokunoshimensis | reverse complement strand
ACAGCTGATGACAAGAGTCTGCATGGGGAGTCAGGCTTCAGAGAAAGAGTAAAGAATACTAAGGAAGTATCCAAAAGAAGGAAAATGAGAGAGAGAGAGAGAGAGAGAGAGAGAGAGAGAGAGAGAGAGAGAGAGAGAGAGAGAGAGAGAGAGAGGAGGGGAAGAGAGAGGGAGAGAGAGAAGGAGAAGAAGAGGGAAGAGGGGGGAGAGGAGGAGGGGGGAGGGGAGAGAGAGATATTATATTTTTCCGAGTAATTAGGAAAAATGGGCAAACTTAACCTAGTCCTATTGGTTGTAGTTCTAGTGACCACACAGAGGGCAGGGATTCTGGGAAGGAAAAGTACATCGTCTCATTACGGGAATAGTTGTTCCTCCTGTATGTTCAGCATGGTATAAAGTGGACCCAACGTCCCGAAGGGTGATCCCTTGGCCAGGCAATTATTGACAGACAAAGCTGGGTTCATGCCTAGTGACTGGAATGTTAGGTCTCCACCCAGGCTAGAGATTTTTGTTCCCTTGGCTAGGAGGAAATACTTTTTCTTAAAGAGTCTCAATAGAGCCCTGGCCTTTCAATGCTATTGAAATAACATTCTTAGTATTGTGTAGCTCTACAGCCACAGTGGACATCTTCAATCGAATGCAGGCTTCCATCTGCTTCAGATAGCCTCAGACATAGTCGTTCATCCATTGCAGAAATCCTGTGACCTGACTGTATGGCTTTGGTGCCCTGATCTGGGTGGCAGAATGGAGAAGAGGGTTTCCGGCCAGTGTGAGGTGGGATACTATGTCTGCCGGGCACTGTCCTAAGCTGGAGCCGTGTGGTGCGTCATAGTCACTGGAGCAGGGTATTGTAAGACAAGTGATCTTTCCACGTGTGAGGCGAGAGAGCAGGTGTAGAAGCTGAGGTAGGCAGTGGCTCAGTCTGGAGTCACAACTTTCGCTAAGGCTTCTAAGCTTGGACTCTGGCCAGATTGGCTGGTGCTGACTGAGGTCATTAGTATGACCTTGGTTAAGTTCCTTACTCCTCCTGGGCCTTACAGGAGCTATCTGGGAAGAGGGAACAGCTGTGGTACCTCTGCATGCCCTTGCTGTGATGCCAGAAGGTGCTGAGCAGGACCCGGGCTTCACGTAGGACTAATGTGTAGGAAGCTGAGGACCTCTCCTAGGAGGTTGGGCCCCATCTGCATGGAAGTCGTGAGCCACTGAGGGCTCTAGGCAGAGGAAGGGCCTAGACAGAAGTATATTTTCAAAATATTCACATTGGTGGGTGGAGATCTCTATATTCCAAACGTAAGCATTTGGTAAGTCAATCAATTGAGGGTTGTGTGGCCATTGGACATACACTTACTGAGTGCTTTGCTACAAGATGACTAAAGAAAATCAGAATTTTTTTTAATAATAAAATCTACTCACGTTTAAATTGTGGTCAGAGCATAGAGCACAGTACTTGAGTTCTGGCTGTTTTGAGTGGATAGTTCTGTAGTGTTAAGCACGATCACTTTACTGTGTAACCATCCCTACCATCTACTTCCAGAACCTTCTCATCTTGTAACAGAAACTCTCTCCTCCTTGAACAATCTCCTACCTACCACTCTTCACAACCACCACTCTATTGTCTGTCTCTATGAGATAGACTATAGCAGCAACAGAGATAGACAGCCCTACCTCCTCTGTTCCCTTGTGGCCAGTTTACTTACTTTGTGTGATGTCTCCAGGTTGGCTCCTGGTGTAGCGTGAAATAGAAATTTTCTTCTCTTTTGAAAGCCAGATCAAATAGCACTGTGTGTGCACACCACATTTTGTCCATCCGTCCATCTGTCAGTGGCAAGTGGGTGGTTCCTCCCCTTGGCTGTTGGGAATACTGCTGCTATGAGCGTGGACATGACAGTGTGTGTGTGTGTGTGTGTGTGTGTGTGTGCATGCATGCATGCATGTGTATGTACATGTGTGTCTGCATGGTTAGGCATGTGCACATCCTTTAGGAGGCATCTGTCCTATTCTGATTCTTTGTTGATGTGAAAATATACTGACCAAAAGCAACTTGGCAGCAGGTTTTATTTGGCTTACAGGTTATAGTCCACCATCGAAGGAGGGCAGGGCAGGAACTCAAGGAAGGAACCTGGAGGCAGAAACCATGAAGGGACAACAGTTTTACTAGCTTAGACTCTCTAGCTTGTCTACTTTACAACTTACTTTATTTCATGCATATGAGTGTTTAGTCTGCATGACTGTGCTCATGGAAGCCAGAAGAGGGTATTCGACCTCTAGAACTAGAGTTATAGGCAGTTGTGGGGTGCCATCTGGGTGTTGAGAAGTAGGTCTTGTTCCTGTGGAAGAGCCACCAGGGCTTTGACCCACTTCCTTTCCCCACAGCTACCTTTTTCTACGGATCAGGCACACCTGCTTGGGGATGGCATCGCCCACGGTGGGCTGGGGCCTCCTACATCAGTTAACAAGTATGAAAATGCTTCACAAACATGATCGTGGGTCAATCTGATGGAGGGGATTCCACAATGGAGGTTCTACTCCCCAAGCAACCTTGAGTTGCATCAAGTTGATAGCTGATGTTAACTATGACACCATGTATCTTGTGTTTTGAGGTAGATTTCTTATTGACCTAGGGCTTGGTAATTCAGCTAGGTTACCTGTTCAGTGGGCCATGGGGAGTGGACTCTTATGTAGGTCCTGGGGACTGAGCTCAGTGCAGCAAGTGCTTGTGCAGCAAATACTTTACTAATTGAGCTGTCTCCCGTGTGATATAGTCCTCTTCTATTTTTAACCTTCCTTGACCCAAATTTTCTGATGTTTAAAAATTGTATTTAAACTCTGACAATTTTATGCATGTATGTAACACACTCTGGCCACATTCATTTTCGTCTTGCCTGATCCTCCTTGCACGCGCGCTAACACACTCCCCTCCTCCACCAAGTCCCCTCCTAGTCTCATGCCTTTTTATTTTGGGTTTGGTCATTGCTTTTTTAACCAAGGACATCCATGTGAATGCTGGAATCTGAAACACTCCTGGGTCCAGCATTCAGATCTGCAGGGAGATAGCCTGTGCCCACATCTGGGCCTCTCCTGCGCTGTTAGTGATGGCATGGCCAGGGACTGGATAGCCTACAGGAAGTCAAAAGGAGCCCAACCCAAACCAACCCCGCTCTTCACTGAAAGTGCTTGGTCTTTGGTTTCTAGACATTGGTGCAAAGTAGCTGTTCAATGGAAAATTATTGGATAAAACCTGAAAAATATGATTAAAGAACCAAGCTAGTGAGTTCATGACAGACTGATGCCCATATGCCTATCCCAGAGCAGACATTCTCAATCAATTACAGCACAGATCCACCCACAGCAGTTTTAACCAGTCATTTCTCTCTACTTTTTTCAGGAGACAACCTCAATCAAATACAGATCTCTATCCACAGCAGACATTCTTAATTAATTGCAGCACTCCTTCCTCCTGACTTGGGAGGCCCCACCTTGCTTCTCACTGAATCTCTATTCCCACTGTAGAACAGCTCTGCTGGGACAAGAAGAGCCATCTGCTTTTCCCCAGTTTTATAACTTATCAAGTGTGCAAACAGAACAGCGTTTTCCCCACTAATGTATTTTCCTTTATTTCCATCTAGGTCTATTTTCTCTGGGGCCACGCTAAGGATATTATCATGTCTTTCAAAACACTGGAAAGGTAAAAACTGTGATCAATTGCTTTCCCAGTTGCTTGGTGTTTGTTTAGATTAGATGTTATAACAAACCGGACTCAAGACTGTCATCTGCCTGGGGCTATAGACTCTGAGCGCAGATTTCTGCTCTGTCCCCAAAGCAAAGCCCTTCCAGTACTTCAGTTTCTTCCAAGTCGTCCCTGGAAGACAAGAATGTGGGTGGGAACTCAGCTGTCACCACCCACTTCCCTTTCATGGCCCTCAGTTTACTCAGCTGTGAGCTGGGGAACAGGAAAGTGGACTACCTCTGAGGATAACTGATAAAAAGTGCATGACCCATGTCCATCGAGTGCTGAGCCTACCACCACTTCTCCCTGGTTATTATGTGGTCAAGGGAAGAACGTCCAGAAGGAAGGGTGAACTCTCAAAGGGCAGGTTAAACATGGAAGGATGAAGGACTCAGCACTTGCTCTATGGAAAGATCCAGTATTGTGTGCCCTTTCTATGGGCGAATCAACTCCTTCCTTCCAGCATTTGAGATGACCACGGGTCTTGAGAAGATTGGTTGACATGTGACCACTGGATAGAATGGCTTCCACAGGATGCAACCATAGAGATTTAGTCTATTAACAAGTACATCCTTTGTTTCTTCAGTTTGCACAGGGTTAGTGGTCTGGTGCTGTGGGGTGGGTGGTGATGATACCAAGGTGTCCTTGGCTGTGTGAGAGGTACTATGGAGTTCTCATCCACCATGTGGCCCATGCAGTGGCTTTGGTAGTGGTCTTTAACCTTGGTGTCAGGAAGGCCCACCACCTGGGTAAGGTGGTCAGTGGCTGAAATGTGCTCACATGGCTCCCTAAAGGGCAAGGGTAGTCACTGAGATCCAGGACCTTCAGAAGCCATCACTGATAACTCTTGGGGCTGGTGAAGTTGGTGGATTGTTTTTCTAGCATTTGTGGTCCTGGGGCTAATCACTAGCACTGAATAAACCAGACATGATGGCACTTGTCTGTAACCCCAGACTCAGAAGTCTGAGACGGGAGAGTCAGGGGGTCAAGGGTCGTTCTTGGCTACTCAGGGATACTGATGTTGAAATCAGCCTAGGCAAAGGCTTCTATGGCCATTATAGACATTCGGTCTATACCCTTTTCAGTGTGAAGGTTCGCTTTCCTGTCTGCTAATGTGTTGAGCAAGATGGTAAACATTTGAATTTCTACCACCCTAAGATTTTAGATATCAACCTCTTTAGAAAGAATGGAAGATGAGGTAGCCCCAATCATGGGTCCTGAATGAGACTAGAGTTGACTCCAGGGTGCTCCTCTAGTAAGGGCTGGCTTCACCTGCTGACAGTCCCCACAGCTCCCAGTTACTGCACCAGCACTTCTGTCTGGGTCTGAGGGCTTCTGACCCTGTTATTCTCCTGTATAGCTGGATGAATGCCTCTGTCCTGTCAGCATCTTTTTCAGTAGCTTCCGGAAGTTTTCCTGCAGGCAGGGAAATGCTCCTTTCAGGCTTCCACCCATTTCTTTCCCCAGACATGCAGTTGGAGGGACCATGATTCTTCACACATCTTAAGAAGCACAGACGGACACCAGAAATGACTCTGGGATGCATTCTGTCACTGTGTACAGGCCCTAAGCGTGGGGAAGGGCTCAGACCTGGGACATGACATGTATCCTTTGCTTGAAGGACTTATTTTTTTTCAAAGTGACCTTAGAAGGCTATGGTTCCCAGGGTGGTGCATGGCCAAATAGCATGACCTTTGGGGACCTCGCACTGCTTCTGTGACTTCAGCAGGCTCGGGCTTGGGGATTGTTGCATGGAACAGGGAGAGGGGACACAGAAGAGCAGCTGTGTGCACAGTCATCAGAGGAAAGCCACCTGCCAGAGGGAATGGCATTGTCTAGGCTATATAGAGCAAGTCGGCTGTGAGCTGCAGCAACAAGGCAGGCACAGGGCCAGGCTGATAGACAGACACCCATGTTGTCTGTTATCTCTGCTTTAGTTCTACATGTTGGGTAGATGTCAAGGAAGGGTAGTTGCATAGGAAGACACTACCTGTTCTGGCTCTCAGGGCCTGGGTTCAGATTGGGTGGACAGTCAGGGTCTGAGAGGGAGGGAGGGTCTGGGACACAGATACTCATGTTTTCCTGTAAGTGAATCATGGATAAGTTGGTCTCTAAGCTGGATAGGCAAGCACACAGGGCTGCCCACGGGTAAGGCAGGGGGTACCCACAGCAGCCTTGAGACTCTCCTTCCCAGTCTACCTAGGATACCTCCCCTAGATAGCCAGACTGCTTGAACCTATAGACTGCCCAGAAATGACCTGGGTGGATATAACTTCTGCCTGCAGCCACATTGGGATGCAGGGAATTCATATCTGGCACGAATCACATGGAGACCACATGGCCCTCCTGTTTCTTCTGTTCCCTAGAGTCCAGCAATCATCTTGCATGTGCCCTCCTCCTAATGAGGTGCTGTGGTTTAGAGGCGATGGCAAGCAAGACTCGGGACTATGATTCTTCCCATCACTCCAGGGTGGCACTGGACTCTAGGTGTGGCAGAGGGGGACTCCAGAAGCTCTAAGTGTCACCTGGACACTCTTCTGTGTTGCACTCTGCCATCCTCGATGGGTTGGAGCCTCATCCCATGCTGATTGGCTTATGACCACAAGGTGGTAGCCATGGTCTCAGCCTTCATGTTCTTGCTCACGACTGTTAAAGGCAATAATGTTGAAAGGAACAGCGGTCCATAAACAGGATTTTAATATCTTATGTCTTATACCACAGTTCTTACACCATCAAAGAAGTAAAAGCTTTTCAGTAATTGATCAGACATTACACATTATATGGCCAATGATTCTACATTCTATGGCCAAGGCTAGCTCCAAAAGAAGCCACGAGCCAATATATGTGGATTGTTTTAGTGTCTTTAAGGGTAGGTAGAAAAGCAGAGGAAATTGTTGGTGATTTCTGGGTGGGTCAGCCAACAGTGAGGGTGTACCTGCTGTCCACAGTCCACCAACCCTCGCATCTCCTTTATTGCTCTCTCTTTGTATCCGCTCCAGAGAAGGATGGGGCTCTGGACATAACTGCTTGCCTTTAGTAAAATTTCCTCCCTGTATCCCTGCTCCCGAGATGCAGTGTCTTTGATGTCCCACAGATAATGAGTTGAAGACAGGCACGTTCATGGTGAGGGCAGAATGCTAAGATCTATGACTCTTAGCCACCTGGGCCAATGGCTGAAGGAAGAGGATTGCGTGCGCATGCGTCGTCTCTGTCTTATCCTCGGGCTTCGAACTTTCTCAGGGACACTCAAGAAAATGTGTGTGGTCTTTGTGCTTTTCAGGTTCGGAGTGATCCACTCGGTGTTCACGAACCTGCTGTTGTGGGCCAACAGCGTCCTGAACGAGTCAAAGCACCAGCTGAATGAGCACAAGGAAAGGCTGATCACTCTGGGCTTCGGCAACATCACCATTGGTGAGGACGCCTCTCCTTGCTGGCTCCTGGTCCCCGGGAGCCACCTGAGTGGATAGTCTCCGCTGTGGACTGTTTCCCCAGCTCCACAGGCCCTCATTCTGCCTCTCCAAGGGAGTAATTATAGGCTTCACCTGGCTTGGGCATGTGGCAGCCCAGAGTTATCATTTGGGCGTCTGTCTCTCCCAGCCCATTGGCTGGAGACCTCGGTGCCTATTTTCCACTGTGGAAGATTGGTGGTCTTCTCTGTTCGCATTTTAATTAGGCCTCTTTCAGCAAATCTTTCTTCTGAGAGGTTGGTCTGAGAGCTCCCAGGGAGTTCTCACCCGGCTGGTCATGCATGTGAAAGTTTTTAGCTGACTGCATTTGACTCATTATTTAGGCTTACTCATCTTTATCTTCCTTTGCTCTGCTGAGGAGACAACCTGGGGGCAGGGTTAATCCTCACATCTTCCCCAGGAGTTCTTGAGCATGTATGACATCACCACATCTGCCTGAGAACACCTGGACTAAGTTTGTCTCTTGTTCTCATCAGTGCTAACTGTATGGCCTTTGGGGGTTATTCAACCTCTCTGGGCCTGCCTTTCTTCTTTGTAAAGTAAGAAGATTTGAAAACTTCATGCTTCCAAAGAGTCTTCTGGCTGTAGTCTTCTGTAAGTGGGGCTGAGCAGACACATGGCTATGTCAGGCTAACATGAGTGACTTCTATAGCCCTCATGTGGGATGGCACTGTGTCTCTGGCCTCATTCCCTCTTTGGTAGTGCGGCCAGAGCAGTGACAGTTTCATAATAGAAGCAAACGTTTATTAGGTGCTTCCTGGCTTTTATTAGGCACTTGTTGACTACCTGGCAGGACTTTAAGCATTTTACAAGGCTCATTAATTCTAATGTGGCCTTATTCTGATGTGGCAGGCAGTATCAACTATTAATGCGTAGAGACATTGAGCCACTGAAATGTGATGTGTACGAGGTTGCACAGGCAGAGAGATCAAAAGTTGCCAGCTATCTCACGCCATGCTAGCGGCATTTAGGTGAGAGCTTTTTCCAATCAGAAGGGGCATTTCCCACAGAGCCCTGAAAGCCACAATCTAAACACACACACACACACACACACACACACACACACACACACACACACACACTACATTCACAGAGAAAATTAGCACAGGGAAGCAAGATCTAGAAGAAAACTCAAACCTTTGTCTCTTTCCACTAGAAAGAACTGCTGTTACCCTTCTGGTTCATACACTCGGGGTGTCTCTCCTGCTTATGGACCAGTCTGTCACTGACACCCCTCTCTCTTACACAGGCGGTGTCATAGACTCAACCCTCTGTAGCAGCCTGCTTTTGAAGTTCAGTGGTAGCTCCGGGCCATTTTTCTGTGGTGACCAGTAAATTTCTATGATACTCTTTATAAAAGTGTCATTATATGCTAGCATTTGGGTAGATCGTGGCTTATGCTATTCAGGAGTGAGTCTTAGCTCCTTTGCCTGTGAAGCCATGGAATGTTAAGTATGGCTCCTGTGCACTCTGGGTCTAGGTGAGAGGTCCAGGTTGATGGACTTGTTAGTCTACTTGTTGCCTGTGCTGATGGCTATGTTCTGTGCTCTGCCCACTGCCCTAGTTTTGGACGACCACACACCACAGTGTAACTGCACACCGCCTGCCCTCTGCTCCGCCCTGTCTCATGGGATTTACTATCTGTACCCCTTCAACATCGAGTACCAGATTCTAGCCTCAACCATGCTCTATGTGCTGTGGAAGAACATTGGGCGCAGGGTTGACAGCTCCCGGCACCAGAAGATGCAGTGCAGATTTGATGGGGTCCTGGTGGGCTCGGTGCTGGGCCTGATAGTGCTGGCTGCCACCATTGCGGTAGTTGTGGTGTACATGATCCACATCGGGCGCTCCAAGTCCAAGAGCGAATCGGCTCTCATCATGTTCTATGTGTATGCCATCACGGTGCTGCTGCTTATGGGGGCCGCTGGGCTAGTCGGAAGCTGGATTTACAGGGTAGATGAGAAGTCTCTGGATGAGTCAAAGAACCCGGCCCGCAAGCTAGATGTCGACCTCTTGGTGGCCACGGCCTCGGGCTCCTGGCTCCTCTCCTGGGGCTCCATTCTGGCCATCGCCTGTGCGGAGACCCGCCCACCATACACCTGGTACAACCTGCCCTACTCTGTCCTAGTGATCGTGGAAAAGTATATCCAGAACATTTTCATCATTGAGTCGGTGCACCTTGAGCCTGAGGGGGTCCCCGAGGATGTGCGTACTCTGCGTGTGGTCACCGTCTGCAGTGGCGAGGCTGCTGCACTGGCTGCGTCCAGTCTTGGGAGCCAGGGGATGGCCCAGGATGGGTCACCTGCTGTCAATGGGAATCCGTGTCTGCAGCAGAGGTCCGGGAAAGAGGACCAGGAGGCTGGCTGGGAAGGAGCTACGGGGACAACCCGATGTCTGGACTTCCTTCAGGGCGGTGTGAAGAGGAAGCTGCTTAGAAACATCACGGCCTTTCTGTTTCTTTGCAATATCTCGGTAATCTTTATCAGATTGTTATTATTCTATGTCTCTGTGTCTCTCTGTGTCTCTGTCTCTGTCTCTCTCTGTCTCTCTGTCTCTGTCTCTGTCTCTCTCTCTCTGTGTGTGTGTGTGTGAAAGCCAGACGTTGATGTTGAGATGTCTTCTTCAATCTGTTCACTACCCTATTTTTGTGAGCCAGCATCTCTCATTGAATCCTGTGCCAATCAGCTGGTTAGAGTAGCTGACCCATGAGCCCCAGGGGTCCTCTGTCTCCACTGCAGACCCTCAGTTCTGGGGTTACAGGCACATACCTCCTAGCCGGGCTTTCCACGTGGTCCTCATGCTTGCCTAGTGGGCAGTCTCTGGTTGACAGTCTCCCTAGTCCTCAGTATTTTAAACCAACCAATATTGTCCTCACTTTCCCCCAACAAGGGACTGTGATACAAACAAGAAATTCCCCCATCCCTAGCAAATGAGTGGAAATGGACCACTACAATAGAGGGGGGAAAAGGAAGGTCAGCGGTGGGGGGTGGCTGGCAGGGTGCAGGTGGAGACTCACAGAAGGACTGGGGCATCTCCCTGTGGGTTGGGTGGTGGAGTGATGTGGAAGAGGCTGAGGGAAGACACAGGTGACGCTTGGAGCTCGGAGGAGCATCTGGGAGGATGGCGATGCTGGTGAGAGGGAAATGGGAAAGGCAGTGAAGGGAATGAGATGTGCTCCAGACCCTTGAGTGGCCTGTGGGGAATATGTGCAGGACTCCAGAACTGGGGAGGCTAGCTGGAAGTCAAAGGCATAGGTGACAGCCCTAGAGGGCATATGCAGGAAGAAGAGAAGGTGGACTTATAAAGAGTCTGAGCAAACGAAAAGCCAGAAGAGGGTGCTGTTGTTTGGAAAAGGTCTGAGATGGAAGGATGAAACCCTTTAGAAGTCCAAGAAGCCAGAGAAGAAAGTGGGACAGGATATACACCATCTCTTGAGTGGAGATGGAAACGAACACAGGATGTATTAGTCACTTGCTGCTGTGTAAGAAATAACCCCAAACAGAGCAACCTGAAATCACAGGTATTTATCTTGTAGCTTCTCCAGGTAGTGAGTCGAGAGCTCAGACTGTCTGCTCACAATCCTAGCCTGACCAAAGGCCGTTGGCTGCAAGACTTCCCTTTGGAGATTTGACTTCAGCCCCTTTGTGGGTTGCTGGGTGGCAAAAGGAGCTCCCTTTGGCTGCTGGCCTGAAACCTCCCTCTGTCCTTGGCTATGTAAGTTCTTCATAGGGCAGCTAAGCTAGAGGATGCCTGCTCTAGTGTAGGAGGCAGCTAGGCAGAACCATGCACTAAGTAAGAGAAAGGACTCAGGACCATAGAGGGGGACCGGGCATCCTAGAGAGTTGTCAGTAGGAAGGAAGAAGGGAAGAAGCTGAGAAGGAGTTGAGACAGTGTGTAGGTTCTTAGAGTGGCAAGAGCATCTGTTTATTGTTTTAAGTTTTGTTGACTTCCTTTGCTGGTCACTCTCATCAGCGCCCTCTAGGGATGCCCTCTTATAGATGAGAAAGCTGAGTCGGTGCCTTGGCTGTTGGAATGGAGAGAAATGGATGAGTTTATTCGGGTCTAAGTGCAAAGTGGTGGATGGAGAGAGTTCAGTGAAGGCTCACAGATTTGTTGGTTCCCATGGAGACGAGGAACGCGGTACAGTCACTCCAGCCATTGTGGCTCACACTGGGTCAGCATCCATGGTGCCTGGAATTTGAGTGGGGACCCCAGGTGTCTTGAAAACTTCTAACCAGAGTCAGCCTGTCCACCCTGGGACAACAGCTCCGGAGAGGAAGGGGTGGTTTGGCCTCACAGTTTTGAAGGTTTCAGTCCACAGTTGGCTGGCTCTGTTGCTTACAGGTCTGTGACAGAACATCATGGTGGAAGTGCAGAGGAGAGCAGCTTATTCCCAGCAGCAAAGTGACAGAAATACAGGTTTGGGGATTGGCTATGTCCATCAGAGTAATCTCCAGTGACCTACCTTCTTCTTCCATGTCTCACCGTGTAATAGTTCATTCAGCTATGACCCTATCCTGGGTTAACCCACTGATAAAGTTAATCCCCTTATGATCTAGTTAATTTGCAGGAGCATGTCAGCCAGGGACCAGGCCTTGAACACGTGCACCTTGGAGACCTTGCCAGTGAAGCTGTAGGTTGTATGATTTGTGGTGAAGTGGAGACGAAGGCTGCCTCTTCTCTTTCAGCTTTGGATCCCCCCTGCCTTTGGCTGCCGTCCTGAATATGACAACGGATTGGAGGAAATTGTCTTTGGCTTTGAACCCTGGATAATTGTGGTCAACCTGGCCATGCCCTTTTCCATTTTCTACCGGATGCACGCAGCTGCTGCCCTCTTTGAGGTCTATTGTAAGATCTAGCTTGAGTCCTCATGAAAGGAGAAGGGACTGGGGAACAAGGGGGCTCTGCAGCCACCTGCAAAGGGCAGGGCTGAGCAAACACTGTCTGACAAAGGCCGGAAGGATGCCTTTTGTCTTGACTGTGTCTGGAGTTGCCCTCAGCCCTGGGTAAGAGTGTGCAGTCAGATCAACTGCACAAGGTAGCTGGAGCCTGTCCTTCGCCAATTCCAATCAGATCCAGAATGATTCGAGCTCTTTTTGTCTGAGACCCTGTGTTATAGAAGAAAATGATCCCAGTTTGGGTCCATGATGGAGTTTTTCATAACAAGCCTTTCCTGTCTGTAATTTATATGACTGTGTACAACTTTCCCCTGGCCATCTGTGTATTGATCCATTTACATTTTTTTTCCTGCTCAGGGGTACTGGGTTTGGAAACAAATGCATTTTAGTTTGTAGTTTAATATTTGAGCTGGTTTAATTACTTTTGATCAACTGCATGAGAGTCTGTTTCTAGATTAATACAAACACACGGCCTTCCCTAAATTTTTGGTTCATTTTTATTTGGGATCATTTTGAAGTGTTAAAAAAATAAACCTTGATGTTTTCTTTTTTTGCTACATCTATATCCAGTTTATTCCATAGAAAATCTGAATATTTTTGGAACGGGAGACAGGGAAAATGACCCATGTTGCATTGTTAACAACTACTTTGAACATCATGGTGTATCTTTCAGCTGTGATGACATGAAGACTTTTTTATTGTTGTACTTGCTAGTGACAACCTGACATTTCTAATTTTATTCTCATGCTTTCCTATTTGACAGTATGATGACACCTTTCTCTACGTTGTCATAGTTCCTGGCAAATATCATATTACCGCTGTCAGAATCTCAAGTGAATGTATCACAATTAACATCCTTGGCCTTTTTTTGATTTTAGAATGCTCAGGAGTTTGCTTCTCTAAGTGGCCCTGCGAAAGCCAACTGTGATTCTAAATTAAATTGCATTTTAAAAGAGATGGTTGGCCCTACAGATCCATTGATCCCACGTCTTCATTCGGCCAATTTTGCATAGAAAATGCTTTTTAAGAATTGGGTCTTGGGGTTGGAGAGATGGCTTGCTGCCCGCATAAAGGACCAGAGTTTGGTTTTCAGTGTGGCATCAGTTGGCTTACGACTGCCTGTAATTCTAGCTCAGGAAGAACTGATATCCTTCTCTGTCTTCCAGGGACACCTGCACTCACATGCAAGAGCGTGCTACCCCCAAGAATAAAAAAATAAAATTAAAGCTTTAGAAAAGGAATTGCCTCTCACGATTTTTTTCTTGTCATTTCCCTATAAACGATATAATCCAGCAGCCATTTATGTGGAATTTGCATTGTGTTGAGCTGTGTGTGTGAGTATGTGTGTGTGTGCGTGTGTGTGTGTGTGTGTGTTGAACTGTGTGAGTGTGTACCTGTGTGTATTTTGAGACAGAGTCTTGTATCTTACCTAGGCTTTCCTCAAACTTGCTGTCTAGCCAAGGACAACCGTTGACTCCTGCTCTTCTTATCCCTGCCTCCCTAGTGACAGGGATACAGGCTTGTACTGCATTTCAGGTTTTACAGAGTGGTGGGGAACTGAACCCTTGGCCTATGCACCACCTGAGTGAGTCATGTTCCAGGCCCTTATTAGGTATTTTAAATGACCCAGGGAAAATCTGAAGCCCACAGAAGGAGATGCACATTCTATATGTACATATATTACCCTGTTGCTAAGGGACTTGAGTATCCATGGGTTCTGCTAGCCACATGGGTCCCTGGGACCAGTTCCCTATGGATACTGTGCGACATTCATATATGTGACACCAGGAAGCCACACTCAAAGCTTATAAACATTTTAAAGTCTCCTAATAGGATAACAGAGTAAGTCTTTGTAGGTGATTTTCCATAACTATTTTGAAACTGTAATAAGTTGAGCACACTATAAATACTAGTGTAAATACTGCTACATCTAAGTGGGTTGCTTCTTGACAGGCAACGGAAGCTTTTTTTTAACAAGAGCAAAATACTTTATTTTTGTTTTAGGGGAAGTAAACCTTAAAAATAGGCATAAATTCTAAAAACAAAAGATGTTTGAAATGCTTTCCTTGTAGAGCACTGCTTCTCAGCCTGAGGTCTTAGCCCTCAGAGGACACATGGTGATGTCTACAGACACGGTTAGCTGTTCACACTAGAGGGCTGCTGTCACCTAGTGGTAGAGACCAGGGACGCTCCTGAGCCTCCTACAATACAGAGGACAGCCCAACCCTGAACAACCTTTAGGTCTCAAACAGGAGCAGTCCTGAGACCGAGAAACAGTGATCCTGGTACAACAGCCATTAACTTGAAGTTCCCAGGGAGCTACTGGTAAACACACACACACACACACACACACACACACACACACACGTGCTCGCTTGTGCATGAATGCATTCGCACACGCACTTAGGCACACACCCCACAAAACAAGGTCATTCTTACAGGCGCTGAACTTGGATGTAACTTCTTAACTCTACATGCCTCTCTGCCATTTCCCAATCCCTGTGGCCCTGGTTCTTACCCTTTAGCCTGCATAAGAATCACCTTGGGACTTCACAGTGACCCCTGCCCTCCTGGCTGCAAGTCCAGACGCGGTGCACCTCAGCAACCTGTCCCTTGAAGAAGCATCTTTTAGGACTCTGCTAAGTAATTCAGCTCTGCTTAGGCTCCGTAATGGCTCTCTTTTCATGGCATTAGAATATGGTCATGGGTGACTTTGGAAACCATTTATACCACTCTATTTGGTCATCTGTGACTTAGAAAATTCAGTCCATTCAGGAATTTCTTTTGCTGTTGTTATCCCAAGCTGCACTGTGGAGAACAACTTTATTTCTGAGTTTTTGGACTCTCCAAAGAGTCCTGTTTTATCATGGCATGAGACTGCATTTCTGAGTTTTGGTTGGCATGAACTTGACCCCTCTTCAGCAGTCCGGAGGCCTCAGCTTCTGAGTTTAGGCTTCTGCAAGAAGGGGGAGAGAGCTGTAATGTCGGGCCCAACGGACTGGGCTGAAATTGAGCGACCCTGTTAGAGTTTGGCCAAGTCAGCACAACTTCACTGGGTTCAGAGTCTTTTAGGGGCGAGCCTTACAAGAGCGATCTTGTGTGCCCAAACTGCAGGCTGGACAGTGGTTTTCATCAGACTTTCTGTCTGCCTTTGGCTAAGGCTAAGGAAAAGGTTATTTTCTTCATGCTGAGGCAGTTTTCAGGGGAAAAATTAAAATGAACAATATTTAAACTTTAGGCTCTTGGTGCTATCATAAAGGAAATGCAAAGTAAGGTATCAATGAATGAATTTCCCACACATATGATTGGCAAGGCACACCAGTCTGTTTTCTGTTACTATGAATGTTTGGCACAATGGCCAAGTCTAGGTGTTTATTGAGAAAAGATATTTATTTCACATTTTGGAGGTTTATGTCCAATTGGCATAGGTGGGCTCTGCTTTCACCTGGTGAGGGCTCTGGAGCACGGCATTGTGTCTGGACCCAGGTCGAAGAGAGAGAGGTGTCAGGATAAGACAGGGAGTCCGAGTAAAGAGAAAGACAAGGATTCTCTTACACAACACCCTGATGAGGATTAACTCTTTGTCTTGTAAGAACCACTTTGATCCCACTGAGGTCACACCCTCAGTGACACAACCACCTCCCACTAGTCTCCACTTCAGAAGGTCCCACATCTCTTACCATTGGACCACATGGTGAACAGAGCCTCCAACACACGCGTCCTTGGGGGACACTATACATATATCCAAGTCAAAGAAGTGTGAAAGAAAGCGGACCCATGGTGGCTGTGGATGAGAGATGGTCTGGTAGAAACAAGCATTTTAGAGTGACTGGCAATGCTGGGTAAGGCCGGAGGTGCTCATTTTCTAAGACTGAGCATGTCCAGACCTCTAGGGGCTCCCAGGACAGGTTCAGGGGAGGCCAGGTGTTAGTGGAGAGCATCCAGCATGTCTGTCAGGAGTGTGGATACAGTATGGACTGCTTCCACAGCGGAGTACCCACGGGAGTGAAAGAGGATCACCCAGAACTCCGTCTTTCAATGTGGACCATTCTCAAACAATGTTCAAGGAAAAACTGCATAGCACAGAAGAATAGATGGCATAAAGCCACCAACAAGATGCTTAGAAAGAGACAGGACAACCCTGGACACACTAATGCTCTGGGAGACACCGTGCAGTAGGAAGTTACTGATACATTAAGACAGAATGCCAAGTTCAGTGCAGTGGGCAGGGATGGTGCTGGATTGAGATTAGGGGTCAAGTACAAGTAGTGCCTCAAATATTTTCACTCTTAAGCAAGGAGATCAGACAGAGGCATCCATTGTGTTTTCCTTGGTACTTGTTTTTTATATGCATGAGATGTTTTATAAAAAAAACATCTAGAAGAAAGGAGAGTAAGGAAGAAGTCAGACAAAGCTACTACAGGAGGTTTTCAACACTCATCCATGGTGGCTGAGAGGTGGGTGTCTGAGCCAGGTGTACTCTGATCCCTGAGGTAGTAGATCCTCAAAGTGGGGTAAGCTCACTGATAGTAGCTGTTGCAATCACGTGACTCGGTCCTCAGAGAGAATCACGTGCTCATCAGCAGACCCGACATTGGCTAAATTGACACAACACCTCACTTTTTTCCTAGTTCAAAAAAAAAAAATCAAGTAACAAACAGAAAATTAACAACAACAACTAGATTTGGCATAAAACGTTTGGCTCTGTGCTGTGGAAGGGAGCCTTGCTATGGGGTAGCGTGACGAGGAGGGGGCGCGCTGGCAACTACTCCGTCCCTCTCGCGCTCTGAACGCAAACCTGAGACCAGAAGCAGGTGGATGTCCCTTGCAGCGAGGAGAGATATCTTCTACATCTTCTGTCCAAACAGAGTCCTTATTCCTGACACTTTACCTCTGCCCCCTCCCTTGCCATATTCCTTCTGCCCCTTTGCTGTCCTAGGTTTGCAGCTCGCGGGCCCAATACTGCATGCACCTTCCAAGCGCTAGAGGGCGCTCTCAGCCCGGTTGGAAGAAAGTGGCTCGCAGACTGCAAGCGTGGGTTCTGGGACTGGGCCTCAGGCTAGGGGAAGCTCAAAGAGTGGGGCAAGCTGTCCTGCTAGCTAGGTCAGGAGGTGACTTGTTGCTTGTGACTACGAAGTTCACTAAGCCCTTCTTTGCTGGAGGAGGATATGGAGTGGGAGATCGTGACAAGGGTTCCAGGAGGGATGAGGGATAGGGTTGGCAAACTATGCCTGCAAAGTAACACACACACACACACACACACACACACACACACACACACACACACACAGAGAAAGAGAGAGAGAGAGAGAGAGAGAGAGAGAGAGAGAGACTACTGCAGAGATGTTCCTAGAGTCTAGTCTTTGCAGAAAGAACATTTCATAGTCTGGACAACGTAGAGGAGAGGTTCTCTGCTGGACACAGCCTGGGGAGGATTTTCTTCCCTAAGTACAAAACAGGTGAGGTGGGGGGCCACCAGTCTTCATGCCCCGAAGTGATTGTGGGAAGGAGTCACTGTGGCAGTGTGTGATCACGGAGCAGCTATCACCTGAATGCAAGACCAATCGCTTCTCGGCCTTTTGGATAAGATCAAGTGTAGTATCTGAATGCAAGACCAACTTGTGAGAAGACAGGAGTCTGGCGTCTCAAGGACAGGGTCCTGGACCCACTTTCTACTCAAGTTCTTTTTAGGGGACCTGATCAAGTAATATCAGTATTTAAGCCAGAGACGGCTAACTCTTGATCCATAAGGAGTCAGATAGAAAGGTTCTTAGGTTTTGTGGGCTATTTCTGCCTTCTAGTGAGAAGGGGAACTTGGCAGACTTAGTGAATGGTCGTAGCTATGTCCGTAAGAACTTATAAAGGAGAAACTGAGGTGGCTCCAGGTCAGAGTTTGGTGACTCCCCTGATGTCAACCAGGCTTCTTTGTTGCCTGTAACTGACCCAGCCTACACATGTGCCACTAGTCAGCCTCAGAAGAGCCCTTGCATTCAAACTCAGGGCATCTGAGAATGAGGGCATCTGAAGCGGGAACTGGTGAGGGCATCGTGAGTCTCACCCACTGACTGTCATTTTCCAACTGCTTCCAGAATCTTCTCCCATGTGCTCAAATCAACCCAATGGCAGCGGCCAGGCACATATTGAGCACAGTCTTTGATCTGACATAGCTGGTAAAGGAAGGCTCTCAGTGTATTTATCAGCCTAACCTACACAGAGCACCAGGGTGGCAGAGGGCAGCTGTGTTCACAGGGCCACATGGTACAAGCTAGGCTGGAGAGGGACAGCAGAGGGTTCATCTCCTATGAAAGAGAAAGTGGAGCCTCCCCGGGAGTGCCCAGGAGAAGGGATGACGGAGTTCTTTGGACCAGAGGCTATGGGCGAGTCACGGGAATGCATGAGGTTTTTGAGCCAAGTACAAATCTGACCACTGTGCAGTCTCCTTGATGGAGGAGACGTCAGTAAGGGCCAAGGGTGGCATCTTCTGGAGAGGGATCCGTTCTCCACTCAGTTGGTATGTACGGAGCTGGACGGCCCCTCGAGGAAGTGCCTGGTGTGGTGTGGGAAAAGGTCTGAGTCTAGAGGCTGGGTTTCAGCTGCCCGTGGCCTTCTCTTCCTGCACTCAGGCTATTCTGCTGTACACAGTTGTAGTACAGGTCTCCACAGAGGGTCATCAAGTGACTTGAGATGGCACCCAGGCTGCCCCACATGTCATCTGCCACGAGGGACCCTTACCGTAGTTTCAAGTATAATTTCGAGTGAGCCCAGGGGTGGCTGAGCGGCACTAACTGTTTCTCTGCAGATGGGCAGCGCTGATCTCAGACAGCCTTATCCACTGGTTCTCCACACAGTTCAGAGAGCCTGGGAGCCTGGGAGAGAGCAACCCACGTGCCAAATCTGTCTATTGTTCAGAACCCGTAAATGGGAAATGCACCCAACAGACAGGCTTAAATTAAAGAAACTGAGTAGGTGCTACGTCACCCTAACCAGAGTCAGAGGAGATGGTGTGATCTCTAAAGCAAAGGTGCAGGTTAAGGTGCCACAGGTGAGGGAGGCCAGCTGCCGGTGACGGCTGGGAGGGGACAGCAGAGACTCTTCGTGTATTTTTCCGCTCTGTTCTAGCCAGCAAGACTCATTCTGATGGTCCTCACCTCCGGGACGCTGACATGGCACTGGTTGCTCTCTGCCGCTGAGAGTGTTAGGGCTGCAGCAGGGAACCAGCCTGCCACATCCTCTGTGCCTCAGAGACTCGGATTCAGGGACTGTCATATGAGTTTGTGCTCGAAGCAGGCACCGATCAAACCATTTGTCACTCAGGCTCTCTGCAGAGCGAGGGGTGACCCCAAAGACATGCATCCTCCAGGCTGGCCCTGCCCTCCGGCACTTCTCTGACTTATGCATGTGGGCTTTCCCGACTTTCCATCCGTTTGAAGTTCTTTGGTGGTCTAAAGGGCCTCCTGGCTCCTCACTTTGTTCTCCTGGATGGTCCAGTTCAGGAACAAAGGCTCACTTGGCATCAGGACATTGTCAAGCCCTAGATTGGCATCTCAGTTCCAGGCTGGCCCATGTCAACAGACTTCTTGGAGGGCTTTAAACTCAATGTGCCCATAGCCAAATTGAGAGTCCCCCTCCTGCCCTCAGGTCTCCCTCCAGGCAGCGGAGCTCAGGAGCTGTGGCTGCTGTCTGCTGCTTCTGTCTCCCACACTTCCTTCTGTTATGGCTTCCCTGCTAATCTCCCACGCACAGTGCCCCAGGTTGCCCTGGCTCATACCCTCATCAATACAGCAATTCTTTGACTTCTTGTCCTTTTGAGAACTGGTGCCCTCCTGATGTTGATGTGTGAAACTGCCTGATGTTTTTTATAATCTTTACCTACAAAGTCTGTTCAAGTCCTTTGGCCTTTTAAAATTGATGAGTTCCCCTCGCCCCACCCCAGTGGGTCATAGGAAATTGCTTTAAATCTTGGCTGTTATCTCTTATCAGATTTGAT
The DNA here is from genome assembly GCA_036184795.1 of Tokudaia tokunoshimensis. NCBI lineage: Eukaryota > Metazoa > Chordata > Mammalia > Rodentia > Muridae > Tokudaia > Tokudaia tokunoshimensis. The sequence continues at coordinate 68,056,475 of BTHU01000014.1, read as the reverse complement.
TTGCAAATATTCCCCCAACCTCTAGTTCATTTAATCTTGTGATTTACTCTCTGTTGGTGTTTCAGTTCTTTGTTTTTGTAGCATGGGTGTGATGTATACGAAATCATAATCAGCCAGGTGTGGTGGCACATACTTTTGGTCCTGTCTCCCTGGAATCAGAGACAGGTATATCTGTGCATTCAAAACCAGCCTATTATACCCACTGAGTTCCTGGCCACACAGCCTTCCCCTCTGCTTTTTTTTCCTACAAGTCTGAGTTGATTTTTCGTTTCATTTTTCAGCATGTGGGAATCCTGTTTCTCCATCATCATTTGCCCATGAGACCATTCTTTTCCTGGGTATCCTTGCTAAAAATGAGTTTGAGTTTCTTTCTGGGATTTCTGTTCTGGTCTACTGGCCTACGGATTGGTTTCTAGACCAGTAGTCCTCTGTGTCCATTATTATGGCTTTGTGGTATAGTTTTGTTTAATGGACTTATTTTTGACACTGGTGATAGGACCCGGGGTCTTGTACTTAATGACCACATGCTCTCTACTGAGTCATACTCCAAGCCCTGTAGAAAGTGATCTTAAGTCGGGAGTGTGAAAGTGCTCTGCTCTTCCCCCACTGATAATGCCGTCTGGGAGTATAGTACTGGTGCATTGGGGGGATTCGATTACAGCCCAGTGGTGGGAGGTACTGTGATGGTTGGATGAGAATGGACCCCATAGGCCCATATATTTGGTCCCCAGTTAGTGGAACTGTTTGGCAAGGATTAGGAGGTGAGTCCTTGTTTGAGTAGATGTGACCTTGTTAGAGCAGATGGGTCCCTGGGGGTGGCCTTTGAGATTTTGAAAGCCCACGACAGGCCTAGTGTCACACTTTGCCTGCTGCCTGCATATCAGGATGTGAAGCTCTCAGCTACTGTTCCATTGTCATGCCTGCTAGCTTCCCACTATAGTGATCATGGGCAAATCCTCTGCCACGGGAAACAAACCCTCAACTAAATGTTTTATAAGCATTGCCTTGACAGTGGTGTCTTCTCACAGCAATAGAACACTAACTAAGACAGATACCTTCACTGCACAGAATAGAGCACTAAGACAGATACTTTCACCATTTTTTTCCTTCCTGAGAACTGCCTGGGTGGTTCAAAGCCTTTTTGACTTTCATATGGGTTTTACAGTCCCTTTCCCTATTTCATGAGAAGTGCCAGTGGCATTTTGATGGGTATTGATCTGAATTTGTGAGTTGTTTTGAGTAATATATGCATTTTGGTAGACACTAATTCTTCTACCCATGATTATAGAGTACCTCTCAAGTAATTGTGCGTCCTAGCTTCAGCTCTGTTCAGTGATAAAACACCTTAACAAAAGAAACTATTAGGAAGGAAGGCTTTATTTGGCTTCCAATTCCATTTTAGACAAGTCAAAGCAGGGACTTGAAACCACTAGTGACATCCAAGAGAAAATGAATAAATGCACAATTACCTACATTCAGGCTCTTCTCTTAACTATAGCCCAGAGTCTTTGCCTAGGGAATGGCGCCACCTACAGTGGCTGGGTCTTTTTACCTCAATTTCTGTAATCAAGACAATCCCAAAACAAAATCAACCTCATCTAGGCAATTTTTCACTGAGACTCTCCTTTCAGGTGTTCTAGGTTGTGCCAACTAATACTACCCATCACACTGTGGTCTCTTCAATTTCATCAACAGCTTACAGTTTGGGCGTGGGGTTCTCTCATTTTCTTTATTAAATTTATTCCTCTTGTGCCATGGTAAGGATTTCTTTTTTGGGTAGGTAGTTATTCAATAGGAAGATGCCACTGGATTTTTACACATTGATTTAATAGCCTAAGTCCTCACTTGGTTCATTTGTTATGCTCACAGGGCGTTTGTTGTTGTTCTGTTTTAGTTTTTGTTTTTTTTGTGTTTTGTTTGTTTGTTGGTTTGTTTATTGTTGTTGTTGAAGTCTTTGGGGTCTTCCCCAATAAGACCATGTTATATACGAATAGAAATAGTTTTACTTCTTCCTTTCCAACTTGGGTATACTTGTTTCTTTTTCATATCTAATTGCTGTTGGTGGTAATTCAAGCTTTATTTTGAACAGGAGTGAGAGTGTTGAATGGTGATGGTGAGCATGGGCATCCTTGCCTTACACAGATCATAGAGGTGTCAGCATCTCCCCATTGATAATGCCACATGTGGGTATGGAGCTTGCACATTCAGGAACTCCATTACAGCACCATGGTGGGCTTGTGTGCCACCAGAGGGCAAAGATGGCGGCTGCCTGCCCAGAGCCTTAGGAAGGACTGGGCATAGGCACAGGGTTTAAGGACAAATATAAGTTCCCCTCCATTCAGGAAGAAGAGGGTAGAACATTTCAGTTAGGGACAAGAGCAAGGGTAGAGTCCAGGACTCAAAAGAAGTGGGCTGAAAAAAAAAGGGGACCACTGAGGAGATTGGGGAAGCTTGTGTAGTCAGAGCCAAGGCTCAGGAAATGGGAGGTGACTGGTGGTTAAGATGTTTGGGGTTAATGAGCAAATTTTATTAATTAAGCTAATGATAACTAACAGAGTCCCAAGGAATGATGGGAGTGTGAAAAAAGTTACGTGTTTTTGAGAAATGTCATAGTGGGAGAGGACAGAGTGGATGAAAGTCACTTATCCTCAGAAGATGCTGGACAATGGTGACTACAAATGCATCCAGGAGCCAAAAGAGAAAACGACAGAGGAGATGGTTACAAGGGTTTGGTGTCAACCACTGTGGAGTAGTGAATCAACTTTGGATTCTATGTGTTATGGACCATGTATGGATAAACACTGGCCTGCCATTCCATCCACAGCTCTAAGTGAATGTGGGGTCAGGATGGACTTGATGCAAGCCCCTGCACCAAGAAAAGGCAAACACCAGGAAGCTACTGTCCCGGAATGAAAAGACATACAGAGCAAACAGAACCTGACCCCTCGTTGAGGTAAAGCTTCTCCTGCTAGCTGCAAATCATTAGCAGGAAATACAGCTTGTGATTTTCCAACTGTCAAGATCCTGGGTCAGTGTGCTACATAGCTTTATTGTAGCAAAACTCGACTGAATTAGACACTTGCCATTTCTTAAGGCTCGCTTCTTATTTGCCCATGCCTCGTATGCATGGCATAGTAATGTATTGTTCCCATTTAAATAAAGATGAGACACCAGAGACTCTGAGAGGTCAGTAGCTTGCTCACGGTTTCAAGTCAGGTAATTTAAAAGAAGAGGCTGTACCTCAGATGGTCTTATAAGTCTAGGCTCCTTTCTACACCATGCTGCCTTGTGAATGCACCAAACTTCTTTTGTTAGGTCCAGGGTAGAAGCTGAGAAAACTCACTGCAGAGACAGAAGCTTACAAGGGAAAGCTTTATTTTTTGAGCACACGGGGGAGTGGCCAGTTTGGGATTTCAACGGAGTCCCCAAAGGGAGATTATACAATATTTTTATAGGACGGGAACGTGAAGCAAGGGAGATAGGGTGGGCTGCTGCACTGACCATGTGAAAAGCCATATGTTGCAAAGCCATGTGAAATTTCCAGGACTTTCCTTGCCTCTGAACTAGGGTGAGCCAGATGTGGCCTGCCTTTGTCAGAAGACAAAGGAGCCAGGCTTGAGGCAACACAGAAGGCTTCTCTGGGGACTGAGTCCTCAGGGATGAACCCGACTCTCTTTGTCCTGTCAGTTCTGAATCATGATTTTTTATATCAGTGAAATAAATCCACTTAAGATACTTCTTTATCAGAAGGAGGATCAATGGATTCCCAGGCGAGCATTTGAGTGGGGAGACCACCTTGTGCTTCGATGCCCGGCCAATGTCCTGAGTGTGCAGTTCTGCAGGATCTAGCCCAGGAGAGAATAATTTCCCACACTAGCCTCTGAGAGCAGGTTCTGGGTGGATAAATGGATTATAGCCACTGAGCTGAATGGAACCAGCCCTGATAACCCCAATGAGGCTGGACCTAAGATTGAGAGAGGCCTCTGGTTTTCAGCCCTCCCCAAATTCTGGTGAGAAAGAGTCAGGTGAGAAACGGAGGCAGCCAAGCATGCACTCCCCACCTGCTTTTAAAGTCAGGGTCTCAAGATACCCGTTGTGGCCTCAAACTCACAATGAAGGCAAGAATGACATTGAACATATGTGATAAAACATGACTGAGGCAACTTAGAGGAGAAATGGCTTGTTTGGGGTTAGGGTGCCAGAGAGATGAGACAATCGGGGAAAGAGCTGGAAGGCTCACATCTTGATCCTCAAACATTAAGTAGACAGAGAGTGAACTGGAAATAGCACCAGTCTTTAAACTCTCAAATCCTGTCTCCAATGGCGTACTTCTTCCAGGGAAGCCATACCTCCTTAGTCCTGCCCCACCAGCAGAACCAGCGGCTGGGGACCGGTTCAAATACATGATCTTATAGGGACCATTCTTATTCAACCGTCACCACTTTTGATTCTCCTGCCTTCACTCCTGCCTGCTGGGATTATAGGCATGCATCACATTATCCACTTAAGCGGTGCTGGGAATGGAGCCGGCACTTCATGCACACTAGGGCAAGTGCCGTGACAACCAAGCCACCTCTCTAACCAAACCACTGATCAACCAGAGCAGGCACAAACCATTGCACCTGGAAGATGCCTGCAGAAATGCACACCATGCCTCCCAGGCTGTATGCTCTGACCCTGTGAATAAAGTCTCCACCACAGAGGGGAAGCAGAGATGTCTTCTGGATACCAGAGTATACAGTGAGAGTTTTAGAAATCTTTTCCACACTCATGCCTCTGAGCCTTTGTGTGTACTGTTCCTTGCTGGTGAGTTCCTGCCCTCCAGCTGTGCTGTCCCTTCCTGTCAGCTCAGTCCACCCTGCCAGCCTAACAGGCACTCAGTCAACCTCTCGTTCTCATGCCCTGAGCACTCTTTTGTTTCTTGCATGGGTGAGCTTTTGGATGGCAGGTGGCATCTGAACCTCTAAAGATGCCTTTCAGCTGAAAGTGATTTATTGGCTTTTATAACTGCAAAGACCATGGGGTATGACTGAATTGCAAGATATTCTCTTTCTCTTTTCTTCCTCTCTCCTCTCTATCCCTCTGCCTTTCTCTCTGCATCTGTCTTTGTCTCTGCCTTCTGTCTCTCTGTTTCTGTCTCTGTGTCTCTCTGCTTCTCTGTGTCTCTGTCTTTCTTTCTGCCTCTCTGTCTCTCTCTACCTCTTTCTCCTCCCCACTCCCCAATACCTGGTCTGCCCCTGTCTCTGCTTTGCTTTGTTCTCTCTCTGAACCTCATTCTCTTCTACTTCAAACAAGGAAAAAGACTGTCCATAGAGGCAAGCCTCACCCCAGTCCTCAGCCTAGCTTCTTAGCAGAAGGACTTTCAACAAGCAGTCCTTATGACACTGTTTGTGGAGCCATTTCTATATCTCCCCCATCACTGAGGCTGGAAAATTCTGCCTGGCGAGTGGTGCTTCCAAGATCATGACAACCAGCCTCAATCCGAGGTGACTGTGGCTAGAACAGACTGGAATGTTAGTGCTGGCAGTTAGTGCTGGCTATATTCTTGAGAATTCAGTTGTCCTGGAGTCCAGATGACCTTCATGCAGCCTTTCCTCATGGCTTACACTTCTCCTGATGGCGGGCAGGATGCCCCCAGAGAGTGGAACCAAATCAAGGTCAGACCTAAGTCTAGCTGCATACCTGCTCAAGACCTTGCCACATACTGTTGGCTAGAACTCAGCACACAGTCTCCACCTAGCAGTAAGGGAGTCCGGAGCCATCGCTGCTGTTAAGGAGCCCCATGTTGTCTGTCCAAGGATCATGAGAAGGGTGATGGGGACTGCCATGAATGTTGCAGAGATGGCCATGCACATCCAAAATAATGATGGTAGTCTTTAGAAGGAAGGGTTGGAGATTTAAACAGCCGCCATCTGGTACTTAGAACACGGTTCAGTGTCTTCACCATGGCAATGGGGCTCACACCCTTCTCAGCCTCACACCTTTGCTTTCTCTTGGAAACTGTGCTGTAAGAGTCCTGTTGACCATTGTGCTTTTTCTCAGGCAAGCTCATTCTGCCTCTGGGCCTTTGCATCAGCCTGTCTTCTCTTCAAGAGTGATTTGCTTCACTAAATCTCTCTCATCTTTCTGATTCACAAGAAGCTTTCCTGACCGCTCATTTTTGAAGCAGCTTGTCCCTTCAGTCTAGATACTCTCTGGTTTGCTTCCTGGGTAACACTTAGCACAAACCAAAACTGCCTTAGTTTGAAATTAAATTGTCAGAGGTGGATTTCTGAGTTCGAGGCCAGCCTGGTCTACAGAGTGAGTTCCAGGACAGCCAGGGCTACACAGAGAAACCCTGTCTTGAAAACAAAAACAAAAACAAGCAAAAAGAAAAAAGAAATTAAATTGTAACAATTTTTTTTTTTTTGGTGCTGGGGATTGAAGCCTCATGCGTGCTAAGACCATGCTCTATCATGGAGATGTGCCCTCAGTCCAAACCTCTTATTATTATTTGTCTCTTCTTAGAAGCCAAGGCCCAGATGGGAAGGAGGATGTCTGTGATTTGCCCTGTGTCCCCAAAGACTAAACAAGATCTGTAGGTTGTAGCTGACATGAACAGCAGTTTTGTGGACATTGGGAAACAGAGTCCGTTGTTGGTCTGGTTCTCTTGTGCTTCTCTATGCAAACTTCCTCCTTCTATGACAATGCATGTGCTGTACCCCTCCCATCAGCAAGTGCTTGGGTGTTGAGGGGTGGAGCTGCAGATTCCTAAAGCATCTGAGAACAAATATAAATTTGTTTATTGAACATATACCATATTGCAAGCATGAAAGCTCATAGATATCAGTCTTATGCATGTATCTCATCCATCTGTCTATCTATCCATGCATCTATACTAGAACCTCATATCTAGTAGTTGCTCAATAAATGACTAGACTTTGAGCCTATTTCTAACATAGTTCTTTTCCAGCATCACGAGGGGCTGCTCTCCAGGATGTCATGGTCGTGATAGAGGCCAGCTCAGGTTTGGAAATCCCCATCTGACCCACTTGTGTTTCCTGGTGCCTGATCTTTCTTTAGAGTGGTACTGTTGCCTTCTCAAACAGGTCAAGTTCGGAGGGACCTTAGGAGAAGCAATGGGAGCCATGGGCAGAAACAAGCTAACGAGCTATCCTATATGCCTGGCCAAAGGCCCAGTTTCACGGGGAGCTGTTGGGAACTTCTCAGCCAGGAGAAACCATGCTAGAATCTACCCAACCACAAAGCAGAAAGAGAACCCTGCTTGTGGTGGAGTGGAGGGTGGGGGTTGTGACTAGGGCAGGTCAGCGTCTGGAGGCTAGAATGGTGACACCTTAATGAAATCAGAGACAAGGCCACCAGCAGCAGGGAGGAGAGGTGGGAGTGAAGGGGGACTGTCCAGTTCGTGATCTGGCACTGGGACAGGTGGTCTGTCCGCCTCCCCCAGCAGAAAGCTGGGAGCAAGGTTAAAGGTGCAAAGGTGTTTGCGGTTCAGATGCAAGGGCTCCAGGAGAGGCTCAAAGTACAAATGCTTCTGGGTTGGAGGGCAAGCGGCTGCAACAGGAGGCAACACCTGCAGGGCGGGGCAACCGTCAGGTGCTTGCTTCCTTTCTTTTCATCTGAGCTCAACACTACCAGGGAGACAGGAACATCTTGAGAGACTTATGTGTGAGAGGTGTGCTAAGACCGGGGAGGGGAGTACTGCTCTCTCTCCTCTCCCTCCCCCCCTCCACTTTCCCTCTCCAGTTTGGGTTCTGTCAGCTTTAGTTTCTGTGAAACACACTGAATCATCAGCCCCCTTCACTCCTGCCACTGCTGTAAACTGAGCACGCCAGAAATTAGGAAATGAGAGAAAGGAGGGGTGGTCTTGTGGAGGCCTGAGTGTGGCCCAGTCTCAAGTGTGAGGGGAGGAGGTGGGATTAGCTGCTACTGTCACCTGATCACTTTCTGGGTAACTCTCCCAAATCCTTGAGCACCCAGGAAGGAGACCTTTTTGTCTCTCCTTCTGGGAGAAGAAAGTAAGGACCAGAAAAGCTGAGTAGAGAATTCGGGGTCCTGTGACCCAGAATAGGGGTTTGTGATGAGGTTGTGACATCGAAGGTCACCCCCTTATCCTACAAGTCTGTGGTTTGTCTAGAGGCCTCTGCGATCCACTTCTCCACCCAGAGGTGATCCCGGAGAGAGGCACCTGGTGTTTGGGAGAAGTCAATTCCTGGGCTTGGGGCGAAGGTGTGGCACCGGGGCCACTCTCCGACACGTGTGTGGCCTCTAAAGTTGGAAGAAGACAGCGGAGTCACGATTCCAGGACGCAGGTGGGAGGCGCGCGGGCCGCAGAAGCGTGGCTGATAGGGGCGGGCGCGCGGGCCGTGGCAGCCTCCGCGCTAGAGAGATCGCCGGGTGCCCGCGACTCCGGACCCCGCCTCCGTTGGCGGCCGCTCTGCGTTTCTCCGACTTAGAACCAAACGCAGCGGCAGCCGACACAGGATCGGTCCGAGGGCACCGGTGGCTTCCTGTCCCATCCTGGGGATCAGAGGCGCGCAAGGCTGTCATCATTGCGGGATCCCAAGCAGTGCAGGGTGAGCGCCCCTCGGGTCCGGGGACGGTCAGCTGCAGGACCCGGAGCACCCTCTGGGGTGCCCGATGGGGCCTTCCTCGGGGTGCAGGGGAGAAGTTGGGACCGCACGCAGCGAGCCCAAGCTACCTAGCGCGATATGCTGCCTCCTGGGCGCAATGGCACTGTGCACGGGGCGCGGCTGGGGTTGCAGAGGCAACTGGCGCAGACGGACGCTCCCGGGGGCTCAGCAGCCCCGCTGGGACCCGCGCAGGTGCTCACCGCTGGCCTCCTGACTCTCCTAATCGTCTGGACCTTGCTAGGCAACGTGCTAGTGTGTGCTGCCATCGTCCGCAGCCGACACTTGCGCGCCAAAATGACCAACATCTTCATTGTATCCCTGGCTGTCTCAGACCTCTTCGTGGCATTGCTGGTCATGCCCTGGAAGGCCGTGGCTGAGGTGGCTGGGTACTGGCCCTTTGGGGCGTTCTGCAATGTCTGGGTGGCCTTTGACATCATGTGCTCCACTGCCTCCATCCTGAATTTGTGTATCATCAGCGTGGACCGTTACTGGGCTATTTCCAAACCCTTCCGCTACGAGCGCAAGATGACCCAGCGTGTAGCCCTGGTCATGGTGGCCCTGGCCTGGACCTTGTCCATCCTCATCTCCTTCATCCCAGTCCAACTCAATTGGCACAGAGACAAGCCAGGCTCCCAGGGCCGAAAGGGCCTGCTGTCCAATGAGACACCCTGGGAGGAAGGCTGGGAGCTAGAAGGGAGAACGGAGAATTGTGACTCCAGCCTGAACCGAACCTACGCCATCTCCTCGTCGCTCATCAGCTTCTACATCCCAGTGGCCATCATGATCGTGACCTACACGCGCATCTACCGCATTGCACAGGTGCAGATCCGCCGGATCTCCTCCCTAGAGAGGGCAGCTGAGCATGCTCAGAGTTGCCGGAGCCGTGGGGCCTGCGAACCTGACCCCAGCCTGCGAGCGTCCATCAAGAAGGAGACCAAAGTCTTCAAAACCCTGTCAGTAATCATGGGGGTCTTCGTGTGCTGCTGGTTGCCTTTCTTCATCCTGAACTGTACGGTTCCTTTCTGCAGCAGTGGAGATTCCCAGGGCCCAAGGACTGGCTTCCCATGCGTCAGTGAGACCACCTTCGACATATTTGTCTGGTTTGGCTGGGCCAACTCCTCTCTCAACCCCATCATCTATGCCTGTAATGCAGACTTCCGGAAGGTGTTCGCCCAGCTGCTGGGATGCAGCCACCTCTGCTTCCGGACCCCAGTGCAGACGGTAAACATCAGTAACGAACTCATCTCCTACAACCAAGACACGGTCTTCCACAAGGAGATCGCTGCTGCCTATGTCCACATGATCCCAAATGTGGTGTCCTCCGGAGACAGGGAGGTGGGAGAGGAGGAGGAGGCGGAGGAGGAGGAGGGGCCTTTCGATCACATGTCTCAAATCTCTCCAACAACCCCAGATGGTGACCTGGCTGCTGAGTCTGTCTGGGAGCTCGACTGTGAGGAGGAGGTTTCCTTAGGCAAAATCTCACCTCTCACCCCCAACTGTTTCCATAGAACTGCTTAGACACACCCTCATGGGCATATACAATTGTGGCCATATTTAGAAGCATGCACATGTGCAAGCACACGAGAACACACACACACACACACACACACACACACACACACACAAATACACACACTCCCAGTGTGCATATGCTTTCTGTAGTCCTGCTGCATAGAAACCAAACGATTCTTAGCTGAGAAAATGAGCTGAGGCTGTTGGAATAAACTCAGATATTCTGGGCAAAGAAGAGAGTTGCGTTTAGAGATGAGAAAGTGGAGCCTGATCCTTTAAGAGCATACCTCAACTTACCCTTTCTAACAAAGGCTTGCTCTGTGACTTGCGCCTGGGTTCCTTTTTAAATGACAGGTCCGAGTGGCAATTGTTGGTATGGGCTATGACTTTCTAGAGACTTTGGTCTGTAGCCCTGTGCTCTGACAGCTGCTTTAGTGTAGGTTGAGGGGTCTTTCCTGTAACCGAGATTTCTTCCTGATTTGTTGCGGTTCTCATAAGCACACACAGTACATTCATTTGAGGCTGGGAGGGGCAGTCACCTTGGTTTTGCCAGTTGGTGCTCAGTGTTGCTCCTAGAGAAACCACAAATGCCAGTGCTCGTGAAAGACAGCTGGGTTTTGGAGTACACATTTGTTTTCTGAGCGACTTTGCTTAGGGGACACACAGGACAAAGGGCTTTGAGGAAATGCTGACTTCCTAGCTTTCTTCTTCTTAGTCAGTCACACCTTCAGGACACACTGAAGGCTAGTTTCCTCTCCACAGTATTAAATGAGGGATTCTCAAGCCTGAAACTTGATTAGTTTTGTTTTATCTTTTGGAACTGTCTTCTAGAATTACAGGAGACAATGGTCCTGCTTGCTAGACAGATACTCTTGGCTCCTGGGAAAGACCACCTAACAGAACTCATCTTCTCCATCTCTCATCTGGGGTGTTTCAGGGTGACATGGCTTCAGTAAACCATGTTTTCTAGGGACTTTTGGATGTGATACACTTCAAAATGTTTCAAAACTGAAATCCTGCTTTGAAACAGACGCTTTTCTTTGCAGGCAATTGCAAGTGGAATGAACTTCAGCCTACATGAGGAAAGCCAGGGGTAACACATGACTGAATGAATGCACTTGTAGGGTGAGGGGCTCACAGAGGAGCCCACCTGTCTTTTTGCTTTCCTTCCCTGCACTGAGTACAGTGAAGTGTTCTTTATTCCGGTATGATTTTATTAGACACAAATGTAAAGAAAACAAATTAAAAAGTATCAGAAGCAAATGAAATGTGCGTATGTTAGTTCCTACATGCCCCTGCTCCAAAAAATGGTTTCTCAAGGACAGTTCAATCAATTTTGGTTCCTTATGGATAATTGTATTATGGTCTTCTGAATAGCCGTGTCTTGTTCCTTGTAAAATGTGTAGTGCCTGTCACATTATGCTTAATAAATGTTGCTTGAATGAATCATTTCAGGAACAGTGAGGCTGAAAGCAAACCTGACTAAGTATATTGAGTCCCATGATCTTTGTCAGACTGATGCTGGGATCTGAAGTCTGTGTTCAGGTTTTGACTTCTTGCAAGCCCACGACTGAGCAGACCACTGGGGCACAGGCAGGGGCTGGGAAATCCTGGTACAATGTGTCACGATTCAGGAGGTGGCTGCTCGATCCTGAATGAGCCTCTGGCCTTCTCTGGGCCTCACTTTCTGGATGCATTTGTAAATGGAAGGACCTTTGAAATGATGTGGATGACCACAGGTAACAGAATAAACTCAGGTTTGATGCTTATTTTCCCTCTAGCGCTCGGGAGAGCTTTTTCTGAGCACTATGAATCCCAAGTGTGCAAACATCATTTCTCAGTGTCTTTGACCTTGAGAATCCTTGTTGGCTAGAATTCCTCTCTCTCTCTTTCTCTCTCTCTCTCTCTCTCTCTCTCTCTCTCTCTCTCTCTCTCTCCCCAGACCTTTATTACAGAAGCATAGTTTGAGAAAGTTGGAAAGTTAGAAATTAAGAGATAACAATTCTATTTTATAGAACAAGTTGTGGTAAGTTAACATGGGGGGGGGGAAATGTCTCATTTTAAAGAGGTCTGTGTTATAAGAAACCCATTTCATGAGGACTGTGGAACCCCCTTTCTAAGTCATCACTTCTCCTGTGTACTATTTCCACATCTCACATGCTCAGCATAGTCTTAGACACTGGGAATTACAATCACTTGTCAGATTCTCTTCTGTCTTGAAACCTAGTATTAGTGGGTCCGGGTAAGCTCATATTGCATTGCTTTGGACTAGTGCCACCGTGACATTCATCAGGCAGAGGTAAAGGCTGTGACACACAAGAAAAAGAAGTGGCTACATTTTGGGTAACCGGGGTGATGTCTCTGAAGAGGAAGAGCTAGCCGTCTGGGTAGAGGGAATGGCAGGTGCCAAGGTCTGGAAGTGCACTATGCTCTGCCAGGCCAGAGAAAAGAAAGGAGGTCAGTGTGGCTTGGAGGCCATAGACCAAAGGGTATGTACCAGTGTTTGCAGCAATCAGGGCTCAATGATTGCATGAAGTTTGTGACTTTCGTGTCCCAGAGCAGTAGGTTCTTTTGTTAGACCATTCTACAGATGTAAATGTGAAGCAGCCTACCTGCACTCACACAACTTATGGATAGCAGAATGAGACTGGAACCCAGGTAGTCTGGCCATGGGGTCTTTAATCCTGTGTGTGTGTGTGTGTGTGTGTGTGTGTGTGTGGTATATGTACATGTGTGTGTAGGTATAACAGTCTCTGTGTTTGGGGATCAGAGGCTCACATTGTTGGAGTGTCTTCCTCAATTGCTTCTCCTAACTTAAGGTGAGAAAAGATCTCTCATTCAATATAAGGAGCTGATTCGACTAGACTACATGATTGCTAAATTCCCCAGGAGCCTCCTGTTGTGTATATTCATTGTTTTTTTTTTTCTAGGTTCTGGAAATCTAAACTCAGCTCCTCATTCCTGCCCAGTAAGCATTTTACCCACAAGGACATTCTTCTGTCTTGAGGGTCTTTAATCTTAACTGTTCAATTCCTAGCTCCTTTATTATCATCCCATTGACAGACCATCCCTGTCACCTGCTCCACAATGGAAAGAGAGGTCATGAGAGCAGTGGATAAGACAGCCTTTGGGCTAAGGCTAAGCCTTCCCATGGATGGGCCATGTGGAAAGGTTCTTTCTTTCAACACTCTTGATAGTTTGGAGATTTGAGGAAGCATGCTTTTCCACCATGACTTGTCAGAGATAACAAATCCATTCCAGTGTATAAATCAACTTGGCCTCATTGCTGGAGTCCTGTGATGATCAAGACTCCAGGGCTATATTCCAACTGGTAGCGATGAGGGGCTGATTGATAAACAGTGTCTATGATGGATATGGAAGATGAGGTGTGTGCCATGCTATAAGCAATTGCTAGTCTAGGTCTACCAGTTGTCCCTTCCTTATGTGCCACTTGGAACTATCAGAGTTAAAATATTAGTGCCAGAACTCTGCTCCAAAATAGTTGAGTGCTATTTTCTGAGGCTCAAGAGTTAAGCTTTAGGCTTTTCAGTGTGCTTGTCTGTGTAGTCACACCTGAGGAACAGCCTGGGACTGTACTTTTGTTGGGTGTGCTTCAGATCTATGTGCCTTGGTCCAACTGGGTTCTGCTGCAATATTGCATGGGCTCTGATAGGTGATGATGGTGTCTGTGAACTCCTAGGTCTCTAATTAACTTGAATTATTCCCAGACATTTTGCTACACAAGAGAATTTGAGGGCAGGGGAGATGGTTCAGTCAATCAAGTACTTGCTTGCTAGATTAAAGAGCTTGAATCCCACCTGAGGTGTGGGGTGCTTCAGTAACCTCATTTCTTTAGTGGATGCCTAGGACTCATTGGGGCTCACTGTATAGCCAGCCTGGCTGAATTAATGAGTTCCAGGCCAGGTGAAAGACACTGTCTCAAAACTTAAGGAGGAGAGAAATTGAGGAAGATACTCAGGGCTGACATATGGCTTTAACACACATGCATGTGCACCTTGTGGTTGATGATGTAAATAAGCAAACCACTTCAAATATCACTGCCCAAGTATCCAGAAAGCCTTCACTGGTGGAGAGCTTTGGGGATGGTTTTCCTCAAGGTGAAAATTAGTAGGTGAAGCTAGAACAGTTTGTCTTTGATTTCTCATTTGTAAATCAGGAATGCAAAAAAAACCCAGGTATATAGTAAGTATCTAATAAATATTTATGTATAAATGAATTGTTGAAATAAGGAAAAACCACCAAAATGTTTGTCAAGGATCCATGATAAATGACGAAGGTTATGGCAGCCAGTCTCTGTAGGTCATATATTTTATATATGTATTCTGGATATTTGAGAGCTGTGAGAGTTCATATCCCAAATGCCCACATAGATTTAGGTATTAAAGTCTTGGTCCTAGCTCATGGAGTTCTGGGAAGTAGTGGAAACTTCAGAACATGGAGCCTCATTGGAAGAATCAGATCATTGTGGGTATGCCATGAAGGGTATGCTGGGCTCTGGATTCCTCCTCTTTCTTCACTTCTCAACTTCCATGACGTGAGCATCTCTGTTCTACCATGTGTTCCCATCATGATGACTTGCCTAGCCATAGATTCAAAGTGACCTGTGAGTGACCACGCACTAACTTCTAAACCATGAGCCTAACCAATCATACCAATCATTCCAATCATTCCTCTATGATCTTCCCCCCATGTACGTGTGTGTGTGTGTGTGTGTGTGTGTGTGTGTTCATGCTTGTAGTTAGAAGATAACTTCAGGGATTTAGTTGTCATCTCCTTTAAGACCTAACTTCTCACTGGCCTGGAGTTCACTGATTAGGCTAGGATCTCTGGCCGGTGAGCCCCAGGGATCCTTCTGTCTCTACCTCTCAGTACTAGGATTGCAAGCACGTGCCACCATGCCCATCTCTTTTACATGAGTTCAAGGATTAAAACCAGCCCTCAAGCTTATGTGGCAAGCGCTTCACAGACTGAACCATCTTCCTAACCCAAAGAAAGTCCTCTTTGAAGTTGTTTGCTTCTGAGACGACTAACTGAACTTGTGCCTATTTAGTTTCACAGGCTCATAGATGGAGAGAGACCTTACCCGGGCTGTTATGTGGCAGGTATTACTGCCTAGAAGCTTCAAAAATCAAGTTGCCCACTTCCTTCCTTCTGGGATGCAGAACAGTTCCCCAGAGGGATTGAAACATTTTTTTAAAAGGTGATTAAATTGAATCTGGGTCTTTGGGCTTCTGGTATGCTTCTTCTGTGGTACAGTGAGCCCCAGTTTATATTGAGTGCTGTCTGTTGTTGGTGGATTATATACAGATAGGCAGGGACTTTTGCCTGCTGATTAATTCTCGATTGGAAGCAGCATGGTGGACGATAATTTACAAATGTTAGCTCCAAGGGGGGGCAAAACAGCATCTCAAAAGCTTTTGTTGTTTGTTTGTGTTTCATGAAAGCTGGGAGGTCTTTCTGTGCTCAGTGCCAGGAAGCTGGTTTCAAAGAAAAGCTTGGAGAAAGGTGGATTTTAAAATTATATTACAATTTCAAAAATAAAATAAATTTAAAAAGTAAAAAAATGTACTGAAACAAAACACAGGGCCTTTTTTATGAGGTCCTTATGCTGACTGGGTGGCTCTCCCAGTGATGGGGGACTTGCTGTCTCATACTATTCTGGCATGTGGCTCTGACACCCCCAGAAGCACAGAGCAAAGATCAGAGTTGGGGCTAAAAGACTTGGGTTCCAATTTTAGTGACTGTAAGGAAACAATTCAGTTTTCCAGTGTGGTCTGTTCCTCTCCAGTTATGAGAACTATACCAATTTCATGCCAAATTAGACTGTACACCCTTTCAGATGCCACACTGAGACCAATACAGCCATCTCAATGAGCCTTCTGGCTAGCCCCTTAAGAGGTCTTAATACAGGAATATGGGGTTATCTTTAAGAAACACAAAACCTTTTGTATTAGTCAGGGTTCTCTAGAGTCACAGAATGTATGGGTGATCTCTATATAGTTAGGGAATTTGTTGATGACCTATAGTCTGTAGTCCAACTCCCCAACAATGGTCAGCGGCAGCTGTGGATGGCAGTCCAAGGATCTAGCAGTTGTTCAGTCCCACGAGGCAAGCAGGCAAGGAAGAGTGAGAGAGTCTTCTTCCAATGTTTTTATATAGGTCTCCAGCAGAGGGTGTGGCCCAGATTAAAGGCGTGTGCCACCGCACCTTTAATCCCAGATGGCCTTGAACTCAGAGATCTCCTTGTCTTAATCTTCTGGAATTCATAGCCACTATGCTTCAAGATCTCCATGCCAAGATCCAGGTCAGAAACTTGTATCTCTCTGAGCCTCCAGATTAGGATCATAGGTGAGCCTTCCAATTCTTGATTGTAGTTCATTCCAGATATAGTCAAGTTGACAACCAGGAATAGCCACTACACCTTTCTTGTCTCTTGGTGGGCTTGGCTCAAAGGCCCAGAAACTCAAAAGCCACCAAAACTGCCCTTAGCCAGTGGCTTTTGGGTTCTTGGTTTACAAATTTGAAGAATGGAATTCATGGTCTACAGAGGGTGAGGTTTGGAAAGTGTTAGAGGGAACTTGGGTGAGAGACAGAAGTCAGAGCTACAGTGTCGCAGGGGGGTCCTGGGATAGAGTAGCATTAAGAGTCACTATCTTAGGGGTTAATAAAGGAGCTGGTAATACCAGTTTGTGTTCCAGGTGTAAAGGTGCCTCAGAGTTTCTGTCAAACTTTCTGCATGGTTTCCATCAAAGGGAACTCCTTTCAGAGTCCATTCTGGCATCTCTGACTTCTGGCCAGAGCATTACCAAAGACACTTCTAAACACTTCTGGCACCTCTGGCCTCCTGACATGATGAGGCTCAAGGATAGTCCCAGGGAAGGAGAAGGGACCTGGAAAGGGGCAAAGACCAAGAAAGGGGGGGGCAGAGAAGAACAGGAAGAGAGAGAGAGAGAAGAGAGAGAAGAAGAGAGGAAGAAGCTGACCAGGAACATGTTCGGGGAAAGAGAGAATAGTAGATAGAACTGAGGTAGCCTTGTGTTCTCTCTAGCTGCAGTTAGGTAGCTAGCTGTTGTGTGGAGCCTAGCAGAATTGTCTGTAAGCCAATACATTATTTCTCAGTCACATGGGGTGAGGGCTTAGAACCATTCCAGGTTTTGCTACTCTAAGATTCTTGCATTATTCTCAGTCTCCAAGCCTCATGCACATTTCTGTTGAATCACCCAGTCTTGCAAAGCTGGAAGGGCAGAGCCATCTAGGCCCTCAGACAAGGAGCTACAGAAACTGAAGATTGGCCTGCTGGGCTTCAATCTTGCCTTGATCCAGTATTTCCTCATTATGTCCCCTTTACTCCTTTTAAAATGGTGATGTATGTTCTCTACCATTATATGATTGATTTAACAGGGGCTACAACTACATAATTGCCTCAAGTCTCAGAAAAGACTCCAAGTGTTTTCCCAAATGTGGCCTTTTTTTGAAGTTGGACTAAATGCACTTTGCATTATAATATGGCCATTGACCTATGCGGGACTGGGATTGGAGTGTAGCTGAATGAGAATGTCTCCCATAGGCTTGTATGTTTGAATATTTGGTCCTTAGTTGGTGGAACTGTTTGGGAAGGATTAGAAGGCAAGGTCTTGTTGAAGGAAGTTTGTCTCTGGGGATGGGCTTTGAGGTTTCAAAAGACTCACATCATTCTCAGTGTGTTCTTTCTGCATGTTGCTTGTGGATCACAATGTGGACTCACAGATGTATCTGCCACCATGCCTTTGTTCTGTCATCAAGGACCCAACAAATCCACAGGAATAATAATACCACTTTCTTTGATAAGTTATCTTGGTTCTAGTGTTATGTTACAGCAATAGAAAAGTAACTAAGAAAATGGCCCGGCTTAGCTTATTAGAAAGTCCAGTGCCTAGATTTTGACACCCCCCTGCAAATATCTACTAACAAGTGGCTAATGCTGCCATATGCCTGAGTCCTAGAACTCAGGAAGAACATCTCATGCACAGACATCCATTCTTGCTTCTTCTTGAGCCTTTTCAGCTTCAATAATTATTTTAGGTTAATTATTTTTATGACATTGTCATCTTAAAGCCATACCCTGACCATAGACAGTTTTCATCTCTCTTGGCTGTTGCCACTAAGGTTGGTCTGTGACTCTTAGAAACTAAGGGGATCTGGTTCATCTAGAAGTAGGAAATTAAAAAGAGCAAGAATAGGAACACAGATGTCCCTTCTAGGACGAAAGTCCTATCTTCCAAGGTGGATCCTCAGTTCCTAGCAACATCTGCCCTACCTGCTCTCAAGGTTCTGGAGTCTTTTAACAAAAGTTTGGAGGAATTTATCCCTTGCATGAGAGGCAGACCTGTTGAGGAAAGGTGATGTGCATGCCTAAATGTTTACTGCTGTACAAGTGATCAATTCAAAACTCGATTCCCTTCCCTTCTCATGAGTCCAAATAGCCATCTTCCTGAGACATTGACTGTGAGCCCCTAGCTAAGGAAACTCCTAAGGCCTGCATCTCTCACATGGAGAGATAAGTTCACATCAAAGTAAATGGTGGCCACACACAACCTGTGCACCACCCTTCCATTTCCTCCTGCCTGATAACTCAGAGAACCTGGCTGCAGTCTCCTGCCGTGAAAGCTTCCTCCTCCTCACACAAGTATAGGAAGAACCCCTTGCTTCTGCCATGTGGGCTCTGATTCCTCTCTTCAGAGCCTTCACCATTTTGTCTCTGGTGCTGGAGTCTGAGAATTCTGCAGAACCCCCACCACACTGTGTCTGTCTGTCTGGTATTTCCATGGTCTGTTCAAGACAGCCTTACCCCTATCTTGAACTTACCTCCAAGACCTTTTATCTTGTAGCTAGAGCCTGTCAACCTGAAGGAAAGTAGCATGTGAGCATGTGGAAAGGTGTGAGAACAGACCTCTGGGAAGAAAGGTGGCTGATTTTCCCACCACTGAAAAGTGACACAAATCAGCTCTCGAAATAAACATTTAACTAACTAATTAATGCTGATGAATTTTCCCTGACAACTGGGTGTTTTTTTTTATGTAAAATCACTGAGCTAATTAAATACATTGATAATTTTCATTTCATGCAATTAAAGCTATTTTCTGTGTTATATTCTACTTTCTTTAAAAAAATCTCACTAAAATTACTGTCATTGAAACAATCTTTCCTCCCAAAACTTCACAATGAAGATTGGATAGTGGAAGTCAATTTCCCTCTCCATATCAAATTTCATCGATATCTTTCCTTTTCTTTTTGAGGCAGGTCTCTCCGTACAGTCCTGGTTAGCCTAGAATTCATCAACATCTTTTGATACTGTAGCTGGGAAGGAAGAATGGAGGCTAGCAATTGTCCCTCTGGTTTTGAGGCAGTCAGTTTTATGTGTTGTTAATGACATATATCAGTAATATTCATTATTAGTCATTTTAGAATGTAGCAAGTTGGATTCATCATTTTAATTGATTGATGAGAAATTCATGCACAAATTTCGGATACCCTGGAATGTGTCTGTCAGTAATTCAGCTCATCCATATGTTGCCAGCGGGTCAAATATTGGGTGATAATTGTTCATGCTGCTTCTGGAGCTTGTTAACAACAGGACCAAATTATACCATAAGAAATGTGAGTTTTGCTTGAGCTTCTGGGTATAGAGAGCAGAGAATGCTATGAGTCTATGGTTATGAAGTACAGCTCTTAACACTTAGCACCCACCCACAGACTGAGTCTTTGCTTCCAGAACTTGTCTATGGAGAGTAACAGCCTATGAAGTCTGATAACTCGGAAAGCCTAGCCGTAGTCTCCATTTTTATTTATCTCCTTATCCTCTCCCTCTTCTCTTCCACCACCCTCAGATTCTAGGGCAGTTCATTTCGCATACAGGATGTGAATTGCAGTTTAGTCCTATAGCTCATTTTCTATCTCTTGACCTAAATTGTATAACATTTCTTATATCTGAACCTCTGCTTTGCACATGTAGCCTGGTTGGTTGTCTGCAGCCCTGGAGTACAGACAGAATGGAGTACCAGGTACATAAAGGAAGTCAGAACACAGAGGGAGAAGTGGAGGCTGGATCCTAGAGGATCTGAATGCCAGTCCACAATACCTGTATCTTTTTTTCTGGAGTTAGAGGGCACCAAAGTCATTTACTGAGACAGTTTACAGTGACCAGAAGTCTACTTTAGACTGATAATCAGTCAACTATGAGGAGGATCGAGGATGTGCTATGTTTTCCTCTTGTCTAGCTGTGTAATGGGGTGAGGTGAGAAGAATCCCATAAGGTTTAACTTTCGTTTTGCTTTGCCTTTTGAGGCCCAGGTTATCCATAAACTCACTGTCTAGTCAGGGGTAACTTTTGCCTAAATGTTTCTGTTGCTGTCATGACACACCTTGACCAAGATCAACTTGGGAAGTAAAGGTATATTTCAGCTTAGACTTCTAGGTCACAGTCTATCACTGAGGGAAGTTGGGTCATGAACTCAAGCAGGGCAGGAACCTGGAGGGAGGAATTGATGCAGAGGCCACGGAGGGGTGTTGCTTACTGGCTTGCTCCTCATGACTTGTTCAGCCTGCTTTTTAAAATATAATTTAGGGCCAACTGCCCAGAGTTAACATCACACACAGTGGGCTGGACTGCCTGTATCTATCATTAATCAAGAAAATACCATGAAGACTTGCCTACAGGCCACTCTGGTGGTTTAATTTTCTCCATTGAGATTCCCTTTTCTCAAACAATGCTAGTTTGTGTCAAGTTGATAAAACCTGGCCAGCATAATTGCTTCCTTGTTAACCTGATGCATAAATAGATCACTATTCAGCTACAATCTTTCCTCATTCATTTTGTCGCCAAGATATCATATTAATATCACAATACAAGCAGGATAACTTTAAAAGTTCCACAGCCTTTGAAAATTCAATCTCTTTAAAACAAAAATCCTAAAGCCTCTTTCAAAGCTCAAAGTTTCTTTAAAATATCCAAAGTTTCTCAACTATGGATTCCTGTACAATCAAAATAACAAGTTGAGTACTTTTTTATATTCCAAGAGGGAAGAACCAGGGCACAGTCACAGTCAGAGCAAAGCAAAACCAAACTCCAACAGTGTAAAGCTCAGTGCCAGAGATTAGGGACTCACGATCTACTGGGCCCCAAAGAGCCCCATTTCTCCAGCCTTGCACTGGTAGCACACTTGGCAGGTTTCCTAGGCTCAGGCCAGCTCCACCACCGCTGCTGTCTTTGGCGGTTGTCCTACGGTACCGCTGCTGTCTTTGGCGGTTGTCCTACGGTACCGCTGCTGTCTTTGGCGGTTGTCCTACGGTACCGCTGCTGTCTTTGGCGGTTGTCCTACGGTACCGCTGCTGTCTTTGGCGGTTGTCCCATGGTACTAGCATGTCCACAACGTTGGGGTCTCCACTACAACCTTTACCAATCTTCTCTCCTGGCATTTCTTCAGGGACTCTGACTCTGTCACATGATGCCAAACCTCAACTTCTCTCCAAAACCACTTTAATCCTGGGGCTTTGACTGCAATTGTGGCTGCATCTACAACAATGGAGTCTCACAGTGCTAAGCCTCAGTGTCTATCCCAACTTCCATTCCTTCAAAACTCTTTTTAACACTTGCACCTTCGAGACTCTGACACCTTCAGCCACGAGAACAAAGTGCAGCTTCATCTCCCTCTGGACTACAGCTCCTGTTTGCTGACCCTGAGGAAACACGTTCCAGGAGATTTTGCCTTAAAGATGTGGCTCTCTTCTTAATCATAGCTGATTCTTCACCCCCAGCTGACTGGTTATCCAAGAAAAGCACAGGTTTCACTTTAGTGGTTTTTTTAACTCAAAATATTACATATCTGGCCCTGGCAAGTCTTTGCTTTGTTCTGTAACATCACAAGTCAGCTCTCCATCATCTGCAGTGCTCTCAACATCTGTATGTTCCATGCTATTCTTAAGGCAGTTTCTCTAGTCTACAGTCTTAGCACGCAACTTTTAGGAAACCACTGTGTTCTCCTATGACATAGGTTCTCAACCTTCCTATTGCTGTGACCCTTTAATATAGCTCCCCCTGTTGTGATGACCTCCAATCATAAAATTATTTTTGTTGCTACTTCATAACTGTAATTTTGCTACTGTTATGAATCATAATGAAAATATCTGATATGCAGGATATCTGACTCTTGTGACAGGGTCATTTAACTTCCAAGGGACTTGTGACCCACAGGTTGAGAATTGTTGTATATCATCTCTGCAACTCTTGTGGTTTTGTTGAAATTTCTCAGTGGTTAAGAACACTTGTTCTTGTGGAGGATTGGGGTTTGGTTCCCTGTTCTCACATGACGCCTCAGAACCATCTGTCACTCTAGTTCTGGTCTCCGTGGGCTCCTGTAAGCACAGAAACTTAAGTAGGCACACACACATAAACATAAATAAACCTTTAATTATGTATGGAATGAATAACAAATGGCTGAATCGTCACTACTGATTCCATTGGAGGAGAGAAGATAGAGTCTTGTTTTTTGGTCAAGATGTATCCATAGTATCTAGATATCAACTCTCTTTGGGAGTCACAGTAAACACTAGTCATAGGATATCATTTTTCAAAATCTCCTGAGGAGTAACTGGAGACTCCTGTGTTCTTAAGTCATCTGTTGCCTCAGGCATTATGCTGAACACTGAACTCCTGCTGATAGCCTAAGCCAACTGACTCCTTCCCAGTCTGTCTGAATACAGCATCCTGGCATCTCTTACAATTGGGATCCGCTAGACAATGTCTAGCTGTCTTTATGAGTTATTTATAACCAAGTCATAGTGAGAATCATTATGTAAAAACTGTTGTGTCTTACCACCCCCCAGTGTCAATCTATCAATTTTATTTAATGATGCTGGCTGCTGTGATTAGATGAGTGTGATGGGGTTGGGTTGAAAAGACTCAAGGCCAAGCTGGATTGCTATTCTTATCCTTAAAGAGAAAGATTCCCAGCTATCTGTGCCCCTAGACCACTACTTTGAGTCCTTTGCTTTTTATGAATGTGTGTAATAAGGATGATTGGCCAGTGGGAGAATGGGGGGGGGATGCTGTGCATTCAGCTCATAATTCCCACTACCCTGCCTCAACCACTTCAAGCTGCTTAAATCACTTTGAGCTGGGAGATTTGCACACAACAGAATTGACTTCTTGCTTCTTCGAAGGCTGCAATTCTCAAGTCTGAGAGCGATGTGCTGCAGATTGAATGTTGGGTGGGGGCTTTCCTTCTGTGTCAAGTTGGTCTTGATGTGTCTTCCTCTACATGGCAGAAGGTACCACCTGTCCTCTCACATCTGTTTATAAGGTCACTGTTATGATTTCAACATGAAACATTGCTTCTGATTCCTCAGAAGGTGGCACTATTGAGAGGACACTTCATGAGGGTGGTGATATCATCATGTGTCACTCTATTGACAGGCTCACACTGACTGGGTTAGGAAGAAGTGGGCCCTGATTGGAGGGAGTGCATCATTGGAGGTGGGCACAGCCTTGAGTAGTAGATCTTGTTCTGAGAAACCTCCTGTCTCGCTCTCTCTGCTTCCTGGCTGCTATAGCTCTTCCATCACGATGTGGGTACCACAGGGCCAGACACGATGGAGGATGCCCGCAGACATTAAATGCTCTAAGACTGAGCGGAAATCAATCTCCTCTTTAAAGTTGTTTCTCCTGGTGTTTTGCCACAGTGAACTGAAACAAAACAAAATGAAACTGACTAACCCCTTCATGGATATAATTCACGAGAACACAACTCATACCCCTGACTCATTCCACAGGCTCTGCCTTGTACTACTATAATTTTGGCAATTAAGTTTCAATATATGAATTAAGAAAATCATTACATTTATTTGTTTAATGTGCATGCATGTGTGTGTGTGTGTTTGTGGGTGGTGTGTGTATGTGTGTGTGTGTGTGTGTGTGTGTGTGTGTGTGTGCGATAGTGCACATGCCTGTTGAAGGTCAGAGGACAAGTTGTTAAGAGTCAGTTCTCCCTTTCCACCATGTTGGTTCCAGTGATTGAAGTCAGATCATCAAGCTTGGTAGCAACTGCCTTTACCCTCTGAACCATCTTGACAGCCCTCAACACATAAATTTTTAAGGATACAGACATTTGGGCTGTGGAAGCCTCCATTCCTTGCTATGGATGTTATACACACTCTTGGTCTTATTTTAATTCTGAGCTGGCCCCCTCCTTGGCATTCTGGGGAATCCCTAAGTGACTTCCTACCTGGAAAGAGATCTTATTAGCATACATGGAGTGGGGAATTGCCATGAAACAAATCCCCGAAATATACAGTTTTGGCTCTGGACAAGTTGGGGCAATAGGAAAGCCAGCACTGAAGATTTCGAAGATGGTGGTCTGTCCTATGCAGTGGTGGGGCATCTGGTTACACTATTGTATAAGGAGCTTAGGAGGCAGTATTGAAGTGTTTGGGAATTCCTAGCTTAAGGTAAATTGCCTGGGAAGTGTAATGTTAGAAGCATTGTTTTGCCTCTGCAACACAAACAAGATGAACTAGAAAAGAATGTATCTATAAGTTGCTATGAAGAGGAGTGGGTAGTCTAAGAAGACAGGGACTGGGGCCATTGGTATGATGGCTTCTTATCCTTATCCAAGACAAGATAGAACATTTGGTTTAGAAACCACATAGAAGCCACAGCTAGGATCCAGCAGCAGCTGTTGTTTGTTAAACCACGAAATGGGCAGCTACTAAGTCCTCCAGGTGGACATATTGGATTTAGGGAGAAGGAATTCAGATGTATCTCTCCCATAGAAGTCTGACAGCCTAGTTGTGATGCTGGAGTTGGAAGAGAGTGACTCACATCTAAGAAGATTTTAGTGTGGGCATTTGTTGTCAGAACAAAATAGCAAAGTACTTATAGAGTTCCCCCATGTGGGTGGTTGTTTCTGGGAGAAGCCAGGATCTTTCTCTGTAACCTCAGCTGGCGTGGAGTTCACCAGTCTGCCTTAGTCTCCTAGCTTACAGGCATGGAACACCATGCTTGCTATAACCTATTGAGTTTTCCTGAGAGAGCTGTACAGTTGTAAATCGCCTAAATGTAGCTGTCACCAACAGGTCAGATGTGTGGTGACTCTTACATGAAATGGACTCACCAAGTGACATCACAGCTATTGTTCATACTTTTGAATGCCACACAAAGATGCAATAGTCACACGTCTCAGAATATCTCCCTATTGCTAAGCTGTGGGTGAAGGTATATCCGAGTTGGTGACACATCTGTGTAAAATACAAACACCAGCAGCTCTT
The DNA here is from genome assembly GCA_036184795.1 of Tokudaia tokunoshimensis. NCBI lineage: Eukaryota > Metazoa > Chordata > Mammalia > Rodentia > Muridae > Tokudaia > Tokudaia tokunoshimensis. The sequence continues at coordinate 68,031,009 of BTHU01000014.1, read as the reverse complement.
TTGGGGGAGGATGTCTTCCCATTGCACCTGCCTGACCAGGTCATTCCTGTGCTTTGAAAAGTCTCTCCACTGGGAAACCTGCCAGTGCACAGTGGGATGGTCATAGGGACCCTCTGGTCTGTGTGGCAGCTTCTGTAGGTTTGTTAAGGGGTGACTTAGATAGAAGTAAACATATGGAAGCCCAAAACTTTCCATCTGCTAGTGTGCTCAGTGACTGTCCATGGCGGGTAGATAATGTGAGCTTTTCCCAAACTCAGCTGACCATGGAACCCCTCTGTTTCAGGACTTCTGAGTCCTGAGATCTCAAGGTACACTCTTTGAGAATGATTATCTTTCTTCACAATAGAAGGCAGCCTCCTGCCTACTTCCCCAGTCTCAAATCTTATTCTATTTTCTAACATGGACTCAGCCTCTGTTTCTCTCAGGAGTATGCTCTTCATGTACTATGCTAGTGCCTGCTGGGGCTACCATAGCTGCTGCTCCTCCCATTGCTGGGTGACTCTTTCAATTATACTTTCCTACAGGGCCACCTGTCTCCTTCAGGAAGTCCCCTCTGAGTCTGTATCTCAATGTGAGTACCCTGTTCATGCCAGCATTTGCCCACTCTCTTGTTCTCTAAACATACAGCCCTGACTGTGTCTCTTGTCAGACTTCATAGCCAGGGGTGTTTGCTGGGATTCCTTACCCTCTGTGCTGGCTATGCACTGAATGCTTCTGATCTTTATTTCTGAGCCAATGGCTGGCTGGAGGGAGGCAGAAGCAGGGTTTGCTGATGGGGTTTCTGATGGAGCAATGGTATAGAGGTGGTTAGTGTACTTTAGAGTCCTGTCCAATTTACAAGTCACATTTTCTTACACACTCTTTCTTCCTATGATCATGTTTTAACATATAAGTATAGCTTGACACTTAGAACAGAGAAATTGGAATTCTTCCACCTGTGACTCGACAGCTTTGCTCACATGGGGATGAAGCCTGACAGACGCAGGCTCTGAGAAAGGTCTTTCACAATAAGGACCTGCAACACAGTGTTCTTGCTTGGAGCAGCCCCAGAAGCATCAGCTCCGTTGTGCATCAAATGTTGGTTTGCACAGCAATATTGGAAGTGGAAAGTATTTGTGATACTCAGCCTTTCTTGGGAGGTTGGCGATGAAACTGTAGAACCAGGCAGGCAGGGGTGAAGTGTTTCCTGTGGAAACCGATTCTCACTTGTCTTCTTGAGAAATCCTATTTATTTTTTTTTTGATTTGATGAAATATGGTAAAATATTCATCAAAGTAGGGTTTAGAGCATTTCGGGCCAAACCTAAACTCATCTCCTAGGAAGTCAGGGTGGGTCACAGACTTCAGACTCAACTCTTCAGCTCTACAAGCAGGCAAATTGTTTTTTGCCTTCAAGTTTCCTAGTGGTGGGGGCAGGGTGGCTGGGTCAGACGCTGTGTCTGCTGAGCAGCTATTCCATCTGCTGAGGCTCCCTCAGGAAGCAGTGGTGTGGCCGGGGACTGTGGCCAAGAAAACACCTGCTCAGCAGACTGAGGGATAGGGTTTTCTGTGGGCATCCAGATGCCTTCTCCTATTCGTGTGGAAGCACTGCTGACTTCAGGGACTCTGGCCTCCAGTCCCTGTGTGTACTGAAGCAGAGAGCAGAAAGAGAAGCAACCTAGTTAGAGGAAGAGCCAGAGAAAAGCAGAAAGACCTCAGATCGCCCCAAATCCTGGCTGCGTAGTGTGCTATGATCTGTCCTCCTGTCCTCTCTTGGGATGAGTCCTTTAGAGCTTTCCCTTGCAGATGGTCTGACACTAAATTATAATTATCTACATTTTCTTCATTGGTTAAACCTCACAAGCCTTAGAATTTATTCTCGGCACTTAGGGGAGAACATGATGTATTATGTATGCTGCCATTACTGTTAATAATCTCCACTTGTCCTGGATTGTGTGTTCATGATCTGTCCACTATAGCAAGCACTTATTCATGCCACATGCTCTGAAGTAGACTCCCTGTCTAGGCTTACAGGTGAAGAGAGATCATTTTGTCCAGTTCACATGTTATATAAGCAGGGACCTGACGTCTATGGGTAATTCTTTGATACAATTATTTTTGTGTGTTTGTACAGCTTTGTATGTATGCACACAAACTTGGGGCCCGTGGTCATCAGTGGGTGTCTTCCTCAGTCGACCTCTACTTAAGGTTTTGAGAAAGAGTCTCACTGATCTCGGAGCTTGCAGATTTACTTAAACTTGGTTGACTAGCAAGCTCTAGGGATCCTTCTGTCTCTGCCTACCCAGGACTGGAATCATAAAATATGAGTCACCATGCCCAGCTTTTAATGTTTGTTCTGTGGATCAACCTTGGGTCCTCTTGCTCTTGCAGCAAGCTTTGCACTGTCCAAGCCATTTTCCCAACCCATGATTCTATTCCTGTATTATTACTCTCTAATAGTCTGTGTCAATTTCTTTTTCTGGTGCTACGACAAAATACTGGAAGCTGGGGATATTAGATACTTTTCTCATTGCTGTAAACAAAGATCCAACAAGCAGCAATTTAGTAGAGAAAGTGTTTACTCTGCCTTATGGTTTAAAGAATCATTCCATTATGGTGGGGAAAACTTTGCAGCAGTCAGGACGCCATGGTAGCTGGTTACATTGTTTCCACAATCAGGCAGCCGAGAGTAGTGAGTGTGCCTGCTCAGCCTACCTTTCTAGTTTTTTTCCCCAGTCCCCACCTCCAGGCCATAGAATAAAGCCGCCAACATTTACATGGGTCTTCCCACCCCAATGGACTCAATTTATCTAGTTTCTCACAAATACTCCCAGAGGCTTCTGTCATTAGTGATTCTGCATCCTATCAAGTTGACAATATGAGCCACCACCCTGGGTAATTCACAAAGGACAGGGTTTGTTTATACGCTCCTATTTCTGGAAGCTGATTGGGTGATTCCCTTGATTTAGTTTCTGATGAGGGTCTCCTGGTGGATGATGTTACAATGATAGACATGCCTAAAACAGCAGGCATGTGGGGCAACAGGAAGTAGGTTCACTCCAGGGTGAGAGTCATTCTTTTAGCAACCCACTCTTGTGAGAACTAGAGCTCTATGAGAATGACATTAACTCCAAGTATAGCACTCTGATAAGTTTATCACCAGTCAGTAAACCCTACCTCTTAAAGTATTCCTCCCAACATTGCCACATGAGCACGTAAGTCTTTGTGGATATGCTCAAGCCATATCCCAACCATAGTGCCATCCCAACCCAAACTAAAGGCAAGATGCAGACACTTCACATGCACTATCATGTATTTGTTTTTCTCATGACATTCATCATTGCTTGACTTTTTGTGGCCTATTTATTTACTTATTCCATTTCTTTAGCATTTGAATGTCAGATTCATATCAAATAGCTGGATATTGCTTAGAACAATGCTTATCACAGTGTGGGAGTATAGGGAGATTATGGAAATGAGAAGCAAGGAGCTCTTTCATTTATCCAGACTAGAGTTGCTAGCTTTGTGACCCTGGATGTAATGATTAGTCTTAGTTGTCAACTTACCACAATCTAGGGTCACAATAAGGGGTTGTTTACTCTTGGTTGGCCTCTGGGTATGTCTGTGGAGAAGTTACCTTAATTAAGTTAATTGATATAGGAAGAACCAGCCCAGAGTGGGTGGCATAATTCCCTAAGCACATCAGCCTGGGCTGTATAAGCATGGAGAAACTGAGCTGAACACAAGCAAACAAGTGAGCATGCACGCATTTCTTTCTTTCTGCTCTCTTAACTGCGAATGTGATGTGACCAGAGGTTTGAACTTCATGCCTTGACATCCCCACAATGGCAGACAAGAATTGTAAGCTGAAAGAAACTTTCTATCCTCAGTTGATTTTTGTCAGGGCATCGATCCCAGCGACAGAAGTGATGCTAGTACGCTGAGCAAGCAGGTTTTCTAAACCTTAGTCAGTGGGGCCCATGATGCCCTTCCTTTGTAAAATGTGGATTCTGGTGCTCACAATAAGGATTCCATATTGCAAGGCAAGCATTTTACTGAAAGATCTATCTCCCTACTGTAGGTTAAAACACCGGAGCCCACTTCCTGGTGAAAAATCTTACCCCAATCCACCAATCCCTGAGCTTGAACACCTGCTAATCCCTAAGCTCAAAATCCCACCAGTTCCTGAGCTTGCCCCCAAGATCAGGCCATAGAATCCCACTGATCCCAGGACACCCTGCAAAGCTCCCCCCAAAACTATATAAAATGTGCTTGGTTATTTACTTCTTCTTCTTCTTCTTCTTCTTCTTCTTCTTCTTCTTCTTCTTCTTCTTCCTCTTCTCCTCTTCTTCTTCTTCTTCTTCTTCTCCTTCTTCTTCTTCTTCTTCTTCTTCTTCTTCTTCTTCTTCTTCTTCTTCTTTACTTTTTAAAAAAAATTAGATATATTCTTTATTTACATTTCAAATGTTGTCCCCTTTCCTGGTCCACCCCCCCCAAAGTGTCATAATCCATCTCCCCTCCCCCTGTTCCCCAATTAACCCTCTCCCACTTCCCTGTCCTGGTATTCCCCTACACTGCTGCATCAAGCCTTCCCAGGACTTGGGGGCCCTCTCCTCCCTTTGATGTCCAACAAGCTCATCCTCTGCTACCTATGTGTCTGGAGCCGTGGGTGACTCCATGTGTACTCTTTGGTTTATGGTTTAGTCCCTGGAAGCTCTGGGAGTACTGGGTGGCTCATATTGTTGTTCCTCCTGTGGTGCTGCAAACCCCTTCAGCTCCTTGGGTCCTTTCTCTAGCTCCTCCATTGGGGACCCAGTGATCAGTTCAGTGGCTTTCTGAGAGTGTCTCCCTCTGTATTTGTCATTCACTAGCAGGGCCTCCCAGGTGACAGCTATATCCGGCTCTGGTCAGCAAGCACTTGTGGGTATCCACGATAGTGTCTGGGTGTTGTAGCTGTATATGGGATGGATCCCTAGGTGCGGCAGCAGAAGCAGCCACCCTCCTGTGTTTTTCCCTCTCAATAAATTCCTTGTGTGAGGTTTGTTGTGTGGTGTGACTTTGTGGTGTGACTTTGTGGCATTCCTTGGCTTCCGGCTGCCAGGATACCTTTTTCTTCAGAGCTGTGACACTTCCTTAGGGGAACCCTTTCCCCTCAGAGCAGAAACAATGTGCACTGTGGATTTGACCTCAAAGCTGCAGCAGTTATACTGGGAAAAACTTTCCTGTCAGAGATGTAGCACTTACACCCAACTCAGGCCATTGTATAGGCTAGAGATCTATCTACACGTAACTTGATTAGTGGACATTGGAATCTTTGTGAGGCAGAAGGCTGGACCGTGGGTTGGTGTCTTTCATCCTGCATAGCCCCTATGATGAGGTTTTGGGTGCCCCCACTCAAAGGTAAGGTTTGTTATCGTTTTCTTGAGTTCCAGGTGGTCTGTGACTTGCTTTAGAAATGATACAGTGAGAATCCTGAGCCTTGGAGTGGAGAGGCTTTAAAGAGTCTGTTCTCACTGTCCTAGACATTACTCCCTGATGTAAGAGGCTGGGTCTCTTGGGGGAAAACAAACCAACAAACTAACATATGGATGTCTGTGGCCTCTGCCCCAGAGGCCATGCTGATGTCTGTGGCCTGTACTGCCGCCAAGGGCCATGATAATGTCTAGGGCAGAGGGCTGTGTTGCTGTCCATGGTTGGTACTGCCACCAGAGACCATGCTGAGGTCCATGGCATGTGCTGACATTTGAGTCCACGTGGATGCCCATAGTCTGTGCTGTACAGAAACCATACAGAAGTCCATGATCCACGCTCCCACTGGTTGTAACGGGTAAGGAGGCTACTTTCATGGTGTTATTGATGGCTGCAGACTCACAGTTAAGAACGAGAGTCATAGAAGGCTTCTATGACAGCTCCTATCTCCCTGCCCCCCACCCTCTATCCCCAAAGTAACAGACTAGATCAGAAGCCATTGACGAGAACTCTTTAAAATTTTGATAAGGGTTTTGAAGTATAGTTCTTCACAACTGACGGCTTCTGGTAGGTGTGTAGGGAAGGATTCCATTACATTTAAGGGGCTGGCCTCTCTAATAGTTTGACCATACTCTAGCAAGTATATGATCAACACAAATTGGACTTGTTTTCTTTTTCTTTTATTTTGGGGGTGGGGCGTCATAAGGGGGCAGACCTAGGAGGACTGGGAAGTGCTTGTTAAAGGGTGCATTATGCAAAATTCTCAAGTAACCAATAAAAATATTTTCTTGGAAAAACCAACAAACACCCAAAACCTTCCAGCAGATAGAGGCTATGTTGGTAGAGAGACATCTCTTTTTTTTAAGCTGTTACTGCAGAGATCACTGACTTGAGAATGAAGCCATTTGAGACCAAACAGCCCCAAATGACATCATCGCCTACATACCAGGCTGAATTTAAGGGCTAACACATAGGTAGAAAAGGCTGTCCAGGAAAGCCTGGCCTGACCTGTCCATCCAAAGAGTTGTGAGGAGAAAATCGCTGTTCTTTCAGGCCACTGAGCTCTGGGGTAGTCTGCTTCTCAGCAACAGATAACTGATACATCAGGTGAGAGGGGTTTGCCCACTGGGCACCTCATCTGAGAGGAGGCAAGGCTGAGGCCCTGGAGGCCCTGGAAGCTGCAACATGGAGAAACTGCATGAGGAACAAAAATCCAAGTAGAAAGGAGCTACTGAAAGAAGAGAGACAGAACTGTAACCCTAGCCAGATAGCGCCATTGAAGCCTCTGGATGCAGCCAAGACAGAAGGTTATAAAATAAGAACCTTCCCAGACTTTACACTGGTAAAATGCTGCCTTCCTTTCTTTTTAAACTGTTATAAGCCAGGATTCTATCATACATAAATACAAGAATTCCAACTACTTCAAAATGATTTCCTGGTTGTGTTATTATCTACAATGGATTCCAGCCAAATTTGACTAGGATGGCTTCCAACATCTTGAAATTGGTTCTTCTTTCCCCCCCAATAATTCCCAGCTTTAAAAGCAGTTTTGTCCAGGAGATAGTTTAGCATTATGCATGCCTTTACCTGTGCTTACGATACACAGAGGAATGGTGGTCATCCCCGGAACTTTAACAGGTAATGTGACACACCCTGTGTGCTTGTTTTCTTCTGTGAGTTGTATAGTTGAGTTGAGTTAAATTCCAAGCAGGAGAGGTGGGAGCTATGACAACGGACGGGTCCCACGTCACCCTCTGCCGCACCCATGCTGACTCCTAGTGGACCTTCAGCATGAGCATGAGCATTCTTCTTCTCCTGTCTGCACAAAACGAGAATCCTCTCTGAAGTACCTGCTCCCAGACTGAAAAACACCTTGTAGACATTCTTTATGCCATCCAGAGCACACAAGGAATACAACATTTGGCAAAGGCTGAGGTTCTGTGCTGGCTAAGGAGTGCTGCGTGCTTTAGCCAGCTGTAAATTCAAGAGGCTCAGAGGAATTGTTAGGTGTTTGGGCTCCAAACACACTCCTCTCACCACCTACAGGTCCTACTGGGAGCACACGCCTCAATTTTTTTTTCCTTTTGTCTTTCTTTCTTCCAGGATCTAGCTCTTAGCTGAGAAAGTGCAGTCCCCAAATGCTGTGATTTAATGGGAGGAAATTTACTTGACTCCATGTACAAATTTGCCAGGAGAAGTGATTCTGATCAAGATAATTATATTCGAATCTTCATGTAAATTACAGCAAATGCCTAAGAAAGCTCCTGGGTTGCTGTCAGTCAACATGACCTCTGTTCTCTGCAGTTCACAACTGGCTAATGAGTATTCAGTGGCAGGCAAAGGGGAAAGAGGCTGATTGCAGTGCCCAACTCTCATTACTTATTCAATTAAGACCCAGCATGATTGTCTGTCTAGACCTTTGCTTAGCCAATGATGAAAGATGTGAGGCAGTCTTGGTCCCAGGAGGGGTTTAAGAAGTGGTCTGACCATCGTGATTTTTCAGTCTAGACCCCAAACACTGCTTAGCTTCATCTCCCAACCTGTACCCTCAGAGCCATGGTATTTGTCCACAGCAAGTTTGCCCTTCTCTGAAGAGGTCATTTACTTTCTCATCCCCATGTAGTCAGGCTTCAAATCTGTTCTTGCAGCTGTCTGAAGGCATCCTGGTCCTCATCTGAGATTCAGTTCAATTTCCCACAGAGAAGCGATTTTTCTAATCACCCGGCCACTCTCCCTCCCTCCCTCCCCAGGGTTCCCATCTCAGCCTCTTTACACCTAGATCAATGTTCGTTTCTTTAGCAAGTGTGTAATAAGCACTTACCAGGTCTCAGGCCTGTGAGGTCCTGAGGTGACCCTGATGTGATGATCTTAGAGTCTAGCTGAGGAGGAATTCAATGAGAATAAGACACAGCAACCCTGGAGCATCAAGGAAAACATCAGCAAGGAAACATGCAGGTATGAGACAGTCAACTGAAAGGTTGCAGGAATGCAGAAAGCTCTGGAGTCAGGGTTGTCTTGCCATGCCCATGAAGGATTGATGGGTGCTACCAATGTGAAGAGAAGGAAGAAAGCCTTCAGAGGGAATGTTAGACAATGCTCTATCAATGTCTTGATCCTGTTCACTGCTTCCCCAGCTCTTGCCAGATCTCCCCACTTCCCTTCACACCCAACTTTGTGTATATTTTCCCCTTTTCTTCCAAGCCAATTGTGCTGCCCAAATATCCCTGAATGCGTGTGTGGTCTTCCACTGGATGGAGGCTAATTTATTAAGGTCTAGACTTCCTTTCTCATCCAGCAGCTAAAATGTGCCAATAGCCCTCAGCTAGGGGTGGGGCCTTGTGCCCAACTTATGGTAGGATATGGTCTTGTTTGGGCTTGCATGGGTTGTACATGATGTCACAGTCACTGTGAGTTCATATGTACCGCTGCCTTGCTATGTCCAGAAGACTTTGTCTCCTTACAGTCTCCTAGTACCTCTGTTTCTTATACTCTTCTTCTCTAGTAATCTCTAAACCTTTGGAGGAGAGGTGTGTGGTATATGTCCCATTTAGGGCTGAACATTCTGCAGTCTTCTACTCTCTGTACCTGAGCTAGTTGTCGGGGGACTCTGTGTTGATTACCATCTATGGCAAACAAAAAGCTTCTTTTATTGACAGTTGAAAGATATGTTAATCAATGGGAATAGTAATAAGTTTAAGAGCTGGTTTAATACTATGTCCATTTAGAAGGATAATAGTAATAGGTTCTTTCCTAGAGTTTATGACTTGTCTATGGGTTTCATTTTTTACAGTGGGCTTAAATCCAATTGATTGGTTATTCACATGACATTTGTGCCATTATTGCTCCAGTGGAACATCTAGTCCTCTGGAAGAGCAGCCAGTGTTCTTAACTGCTGAGCCATCTCTCCAGACCCTACTTAAATTTCTTTTTTATATTAAAAAATACAACCTTTTCTAATTGGGTCAATATGACAAATGTCTTTAGTTACTACTCATGCTTACTTCTTATTGCATGAATGGTCAATAGAATTAAAGGAAAGCCCAGCTGTATTAAGTGGTGTGGTTCCAGTGTAACATTTAGAGAGGAGACACAGGGAGGGTGATGTTAGGTAAGGAGGATGGAGTATGGGGGAAGGGGATGGAAAGCTGATTGTGTTTCTAGTTTTAACTCCATTGTAGTTATTTTTTTCTCCTTTTTCTGCTGGTGGATATGAGAATTCAACCTTCTGGGTATTTGAACCATTTTTGCATTTCCAAAAGAATCTAGCATGTGTCATTCCTTTGAAGTACTCACATTCTCATTGGGGGCAATTCTGGAGTATATTGGCTATAACCATTGGTACAAGTCGCCATTTCTGAGACCTTCATGGCCAAAGGCAGTAACAAAGTCCTCACAGATCATAAGGGGCCAGATACACTATGAGACATAATTTATTAAGGGCACTGCCACTGCTGCTACCTTGCCTCATGTGCTCCATAGCCAGCAGGTAGCCACAGACTGATATGTGCATGTGACAAATGGACTGGAGTTACTGTTCTACAGACACGGAGGTCCTGGAAGTCAGTGACAAGATGTTCTGAATGTGGCTGGCTTTAAGCAGGAAGAAAATATCTTGGGGTGTATAATATAAGCCCAATCATATTTACTTCACAGGACACCTCCAACATCAGAGTCAACCATATGAAAGTCTTTCCAGAGCCCCAGGACAAATGAACCCAAGCAAGCAGGAGGGCTGGGTCAGCACCATAGACAGCTCCAGCGCGCTGGCTGATAGGGCACCAAGCACTGAGAAATGCCGTGCACCCGCAGGCAGCTGTGCCCCAGGGAAATAACCAGCAGTGTGTCAAAAGAATTGGATTTGCTTCATGGGTTCTTATTTGCCTCAGGCATTCTCCTGTCACAACCTGTACAGATTGACTTTCAGTTGCAAGAGAAATTAGAAATAAGAGGCCATAGAACTCAAGATAGAATATCGAGTGTTGGAGGCAAAAGCCAGGGGTGGGGCGCTCAGGGCTGTGATAGAGGCTTGGCCCTATCTGAGGACCCTTCCTTCACCATCAACGCCTACAAATGGACTTTGTTCCACTTGGTACTTGTTCCTGCAAAGATGAAGGAGCTTCAAGTACCAAGTGTGTTGACAGCAGTCACTAAATCCAGCTGCCAGAAGCGGAGTCCAGTCGATTGCCAGGCTTGCCTTTCTCCACCTGTTTGCTGGAGGGTTGCATCACATTCCGGAACTAGCCAGTAAACAGCTGGCTAACTTTTTTCTTTTCTCCTTTTCTTTTTCTTTCTTTGAGTGTGTGTTTGTATAAGTACAGTTGGTATTTCTGTGTAATGTTTGTGCACGTGCGTGTGCGGGTGTGTGTGACTGTGCATGTGAGCATCTTGTGGATGTCAGTCTTCATTCTACTTCTTTGAGGCGGGATCTCTCACTGAACCTGGAACTGCGCTGTTAGCTTGTAAACCCCAGCAATCCTCCTGCCTCTGTCCCTCATAGTACTGGGGCTTAGGGTAAACAGTGCATGGCCGCATCCACCTTTTTGCATGGATGCTGGGATCTGAACTCAAGTTTTCACATCTACAGAGCAAGGACATTCTCAGAGCTGATGCTTTGGGGGCTCTGTTCTACTTGGTCAGTTTCTATTTCCTGTACACACACACACACACACACACACACACACATTTACTTTTAACCTGTGTATTTTAAATATTATGCATGAACTCTTATTAAAACCTTCTGTGTGCTTTTATGTAAAAGCAGGAATATGGGTCTGGTTAAATTCAGATCAGTAGTCCTTACCCTGGTTTTGTGGGTGGTGAGTCTACTTCCGTTTCAGTGGGAAGTCTGTCATTCTTTCAGTCCACCCTGTGTGTGCACCTGGGAACTGGACTGGGTCTGTGATGTATTTTGATTTTCAAATTCTCTCTGGTCATCTTCATGCTGGTGCAAACCCAGAATATCATCTGCAGATTTAGGGTGTCCCTGTCTTCAGCTCTTTTTATGTCCCACTTCCTCTGTTACCCTACATTGTTCTCTTTTGGTTAGAAATGCAAGGCTTTTCCCTCACTACTGTGTTATAATATACATGGGCTTGGATCTGAAACAAAGCAAACAAAGGAGAAAAGAGAGGAGAGGGGTGGGGGCAGAGAGGCAGTGAGAGTGATTGAATAATGGGCATTCCCTTCCGTGTACTGCATAGAGACCCATTTCCCCAGCTTCTTGTCAGAGAGAAGGGTTTTCTTTAAATGCCTATGTAGTTACTACTGTCATCTCCAGGCAGGGCCCTGTTTTCTCCTGTCACTCTGAATGGGGGAAAGGTTTCTCGCAGAGCTTCTCTTTGGGGTACCCATTCTGTGGTTCTGGACATTCCTGCCTTTGGAGCTGTAGCTGCAGATGTGGGAGGGGAAGATGCAGGGACTCATGGCTGCATGAACTATTCTTTAGATTTGAATCCTACCTTCAGTTCACCTGCTTTTGTATCTTAAGTCTGCATGTGTTTATGTTGTAATTCTGTCCAGGCTTTTAGTTTTAGTTTTAGTATTAGCAAGAGAGAAATGGCCTGTGTGTACATTAGCATCAGAAGCTGAAAGAATTATCTTTATTTCAGGGACTCTAAGAGAGGAAAAACTTTATTAAAACCTTTTATGTACTTTTATTTGAAAGCAGGAAGTTGGTCTGGTTACATTCAGATCAGAAGTCCTTACCCCCACCTTTGTGGGTGGTGAGTACACTTCAGTTTCATTTGGAAGTCTCTGTTCTGTTCTTTCAGTCCCCCTTGTGTGCGTGCCTGGGACCTGTGCTGGACCTGTGCTGGAGTCTGCACGCATTTGATTGAGATAAGGAAATAGATGAAATGGGTTGACTAGGTCTTCACACCTAGAGCTCGGGTGAGAATCAGAGAGTAAGACTGACAGCCAAGCTTCTCTTGGTGACCGTGCAAGGATGCAGAGCGCAAATGGTCATGGTCACCCAGCAAAACTTTGACCTGCAGGCCTTCAGGGCATACCTGACTCTGACTCTTGGATCTCCGTTTTCTTCTAGGATCCGAGAAACAACTTCCTATGTGGAGAAGTCTCTGCAGCAGGCACCAGAGTGTGAACAAAAGTCTTCAGGGTTGAGATGATGTATTTGATTTAATATGGAGTGGGGAAAAAATAGGAGATAAGAGAAAGATGATTGTAATCATGCTTTACGTACTCTGTGTTTGCAAGTGGATTAATAATGGGCTGGAAACGGGCAGGGCTGTGTGAAAAGTGAAACAATGAAGCGAGGGAGATGATCAGTTTTATTGTGAGATTCATTTTTTTCAAAATGCCCTTAGTGTGGTTTCACTATAATTTCAAATATGAGAACATAATAATAATAATTGCTGGCCTCTGGCCTCATGGTCACCGGCCCTGGCTCTGCTCTATCCCTTGTCTGAGAAGACATTCCTCTTTCTCAGCTAAGACCCCATCTATTCCTGCTGTGTCCCCACACCACTGTCCACCCCACACTGATGGCACCTCACCTCACCATTAGTGCTTTGACAGTGCATCTTTCTGTCAGACAGGACAGTGTGAAGGTCAAGGCATCGTGTTTCTGTTCCCATAAATCTGTTTTCAGTACTTAGCCAAGGCAGAATAGTGATTGATTAATAAATATTTATTGACAGAATACTTAAATCTCCAAGTGAATGCCAGCTTTCAAATATGACGATTTCTGTTTTATAATTACTTGGTTCCCTTTGCGACAGGCCCTTGTCAAATCTATACGTTGTGTTCTCTCTATACCGTCACACAGTGTTCAAACCAGTGCTGGATGGTATGGTTCTCTGAGCTGGGAATGCACCAAGGAGGGGCCCAAGACGAATAGAGTTCAACAGGGAGGGAAATGTCAGAACGGAGGTTTTGGTTAAGGCCATCCTCGTTCAGAATGGTCAGGAAAACAGCTGTGTTGCCTGGTCTGGAGACTTCTCTTCCTGGAACCACACACCCTCTAAGGGATCCTAAACTTAAACATGCCAATGCCAGTTGATGTACCTGCCATTTGCTTATGACATTTGTCATATGTACTTTGTTTTAGAGGCAGAAGAAGGGATTCAGCCAAATATGACAAGATGCAAGTTTCCCCAACCAGCCACCCCCCTCAACACCTTCCTCTAGAACTGCCTCTTTGACTTCCTAAACAACCATTTAGACAGGTGATCCCCACCACCCCAGCCTTCACCTGAGCACTAGGAGTGATGCCAAATGTCTTTCTAGGCATTTTGTTACCTCTGAAGATGAATATCCTTCACATTGCAAACACAAGGCTCAGGAACTGAGGCTGTCATGCCTACATCCAGGACAGACATCATCAATCAATCCCAGTGTCCTTTCCCATCAAACCTAGGTGTAGTCTCAGAGTCATTCTCAGGGTTCAGAGCCCACCTTACAGTCTCTGTCCCCTAGGTACCACAAAGTTCTTTTTCATATAATTTGTTGATCCTCTGTGTGCTCTCTGTAACAGTCTGAACTAAAGACAGCCTCAGACATGTCAACCTTGAGTGCTGGGGACAGAGCCTGCCTTGGTAGAATCAGCAGTGTGGTGGGTTGGTATGAAGTGTTCCTAAGCCTCAGGTCCGCAGGGCGGAGCCAAAGATTAGCAACAGGCATTTGTTAGTGGGACAAAGGATCTTCCCATGGAAGTCAGAAAGCCTTCCAAGGTCTGGGGGCCTGGAGGCTAGAGGCTGAGGGCAGGTCAGGGTTGCTTAGCAACAGTATAGCTGAGACAAGCCCCAGGCTGCCATTCCCAGTACCATGAGTGTCCATCAGACCAGACGGCTTTCCTATAAGAAGGCAACCTGTTCCCTTTCCCCCAACTTTATTTCAAAACTATGGGTTCAGTCATGAGGAAGACAGCCTTTGGTCTGTATAGTATACTGAGTGTAGCAAACCTCGGAACGTTTCCAGGGGTGTCTGGATGTGCAGTTGTGAGGTTTGATTCCCACAGGTTTCTTCCTAACTCCCCAGTGTAAGAGTCTCAGATGGCTTTGGTCACCTGAAACCTTCTACGTTTTTTGGAAAGTCCTGGGTTACTGTAGCAAGAGCACACATTTAGACAATTCTGTTTTGGCCATAGCTGTCCAGTGTGGATGGATCTGGCTCAGTCTGGCTGTTGGCCTTCTCCTCTGCCATGGCTGAGTCAGACTTCACCTCTGGGGGGTGAGCCTTGTTCCTCTTGGCGAATGCCTGGCTGATTTCTGCGTGGGTTCTGTTCTTGGTCTCCGGGAGGACAAAATAGAAGTAGGTAGCACCTACAATACATATTGTGGCAAAGACAAGGAAGCAGTAGGACTCCAGGCTTTTCTGTGGAAAGGGAGAAACAAAAACAGCCAGTAAACAGTCAGCAAACAAGCTAGCGGGCTGTAAAGCCATGTTGCCTCCGCAGCTAGCACTGCTGCTGCCGTCGTAAGAGGCAGATGGGGCCACGTGATTACTTGAGCTAGTCTCAAAGAAAGCAGGGATAGGTCAGTTCTCCACCATGGTCAAGATGAGGGGAAAAAAACCAGTCTTTGTTGTTCTGCACTTTTTAAAAACTGACCATTAAGAGAAGAAAATGTAATCCCTGATGAATATCATCTTTGGTTTATTTTAGCATTCATTACATTCTTCCTCTTCCCATGAGACATGAGACAACTACAAAGCCCCAGATGGTAAGAAAAATATGTAGCATGATATCAAGGATGTATATTTTTACCCCACCCCTGACATGTATAAAATCTACCAGCCTTGGACAGAAAAGAAAAACTAAAAGATAGATGCTGGATGTCGTCACTGTTGCTTGATCAGAACTCAGTGGGATTCTGGACTTCCCAGGGACTCTTCTGTGGCTCTTGGCATGTTGCTTAGCTTTCAGGAAAGGCTTGTTCAACAAGCAACTCTCAGCTGAGGGTATGGCTCCCGAGCAAGCATCAGGAGCTGAGTTCAAATCCTTAGCACCCATGTAAAAAGCCTATGTGTGGTTGCACACTAATTTTGCCTGTGACTCCAGCACTGGAGGTGGGAGCAGGGACAGGATGGGGCTTGCTGACTGCAAGGCACACATCTGTAATCCCAGGAGGACCCTAAATTCATGGTCATCCTTGACTTCACAGGTAGTTCAAACCAACTTTTGGATATGTGAAAGCCTGTCTCCTTGTCCCTCAAAGGCTTCTTGTTACAGCTGCCAGGCCTGACTCCTTCATACTACAAACATCTATTGATCAAAGACCAGGTGACAATGGTTTTGAGTGGCACTTCCCAAGAAGCAATGTTAAAGATTTTGTAAATTCCTTTAATCTCTGATTGAAAAGGAGCTTACAGTGCATAAGAGTCTGGGCACTCATACATTCCCGATCCTCCAGTCAAATACATTTAGACTCATGGCGTCTCTGTGTAAAACAAGGACAACATCAGATCCACAGGGTTACTGTAAAGAATAATTGAAATGTCTCCTTCAAAGCACTTCGGGTGGTAAAGGGTGCCTTGCTTTAAGGGAGGTGCCTTGTTTGTCCACAGAGAGTCTGTGAGCCATGAAGATGAAAGGGGAGAATCGGGGGTTCAGCTCTCAGAGAGTCTGTGCCAACAGAGAAGATGAGTCACTTAAGACAGAATTTCGAACGACCCAGTGTTAACTTTCCTTATTTGAAACGTGGTGATGTTTGCCTTCATGTTGTTTTGTGATGAAATGGGATGAGTCTTGTGGTCCACACCCCTGTGTGTAGACTGACTCAATACCTATCTTTGCTTGTATCCTCAGAATGCAGGGAGTGGTGGATAGACAGAAGGCCAGCAGTGGATGCTTACTGAGAACATGACTACCCTACCCAGGGCACTCCTGGAGCTATCTGGGTTGTCTTTACCTCCCTGAGCTGCTATGTGCTTGACTTCATTTCCCAAAGGACACCATGAGGTCACTGAATTATTCTGTTTCACAGAATTCATGGCACTTGCAAAATCTGGGGAAAGGACATGTGTTCCCTTCCTTCCTTATGAATCTCAGCGGGAAAAGTGTAGGAGAAGAGGGGTGAGAGACACCATCTCTTGGGCACTGAGCCTGTGGTGGACATCCAGATGAAAAGCCCCAATGGGGTCTCTGATACAGTTCTGCAAACCACCATGTTGAGGCTAGATCTTTTCTGGGGTGATTAAATCATGAGGGTGGACCCATTACAAAGGGGATTCCCTCATACTTGGACGAAGGGAACTAAACAGACTCCTCTCACCCTTCTACCTTCTTCCACATGTGAAGACACTGAGAGGCACCATCTTGGAAGCAGAGAACAGCCTCCACCAGATCCACCAACACCTTGATCTCCATGTTAGTCAACTAAGAACTACCTGTATTCCAGAACTAGGTTCCTCATATCTTCAATGGCTCCGTGCTAATGATCAATCATCACTAAAGGCCAATGGGACACATGTTTCCACACCACCACTGTTATGTATTTTCTGTAAGCACATTCTCCATACCCTCTATAAAGCCTGCACTATCAGGACTTGTGTTCTCTCCCCACCCCCCTGATTTTCCATCCCCACTCAGAGGTGGCCTTTCATCTTCCTCTTCCCCAATAAATCTCTTACGTGATGTGTGTTGCATGGTGTGGTATGGTTTTTGTGGCATTCCTTGGCCCCAATCATCAAGGTACTCTTTCACTGCAAAACCCTTTCCCTCATACTTCCAGCCTCATAACTATAACTCCGCCAGTGGCATTTCATGATAGCAGCATATAGCCAGGATAGCTCTTCTCCCTGAGGGCACTTCCCTAGGGGAGGTAGGGAGCTATGGCAGACATGTTTGCCCGCCACTCTCTTAACTTGTCCTCTTGTTGGAAGTCACAATGCCAATCTCTGGCTCTGCAGGAGGAGGCTGTTACAAGACCAGGTTAGGAAGGGAGAGGAAGGAAGGAACTTAAGCAAATGAGGATTTACTCTGCCTGGTTATGGAGCCAGATCTTGCAGGGCATTCATAGGCCTGCACAGTTTCTCTTTACAGATGACAAAAATCAAGTTGAAGTCAGGCCGTTGCTGGAGTTGTTAGGGTCAGAGCCTTGTCTCTGGCAACCCTAGCTAGCTAGGCATGGCTGCCCATCCTCAATACAGAACTCAGAGGCAAGTGATGGTTAAAAGCAGACAGAGGAGATATATCAATGTGGGTACATTGGAAAAAGGAACACATAATGATGTCCAGTGAGCCTCAAGCCAATCATTGAGGTCTTGACATGAGGTTTAGGTTTTACAGAAGGCAAGAGGCTATAAGCAGTCTTGGTCAAGGGTGGCCCCACCCATCACCGGTCTATTATTGCCCTGGCTTCAGTTTCTCCTGAAAGTTGGTCTACACTCAGTAAAATCTCCTTCTTTGAAACAAATTCCTCCTCTTGCTGCCACCATGGCTTCAACCTTTCTGTCTAATCAGTGCTCTATGGCTGTGAAGGGACACCATGACCAAAGCAACTCTTATAAAAGAAAACATTTAGTTGGGGCTGGCTTACAATTTTATAAGTTCAGTCTATTATCATCATGGTGGGAAGCATGGCAGCATGCGCTGGAGAAGGAGCTGAGAATTTTACATCTTGATCTGCAGGCAGCTGAAGGAGATTGCCACACTAGGCATAGCTTGAGCATATGAGAACTCAAAGCCTGCCCCCACAGAGACATACTTTCTCCAATAAGGCCACACCCACTTCAGAGGGCCACACGTACTCCAACAAGGCCACACCTCCTAATAATGACACTCCCTACGGGCCAAGCATTCAAACATACGAGTCTATGGGGACCATACATATTCAAACCTTTTCCTCCTAATCACACTATTCCTTTCAGGACATTGATTGCTTCAATGGTGACAATGGGTGGGGTACAAGTGTCTTCACTCCTACCAGGACAGTTTGCATTATTTGTCAAGTTCCTGTTGCTAGAAGAGGGCAGGGCTGGATTGAAACTCATCACAATGCTCCTCTCTAAATCTGCCTTGCCTCTTGTTGGACACTGGCCTGGGCTTGAGGACAAGACTGGACAAAGGCAACGATAACATTAACAACTGCTTTCTGATTACTACCTGTCCTGGGAATCGTTAACTAGCTATGTTCACCTCAACCCTATGGCATGATTTTACCGATGAGGTGGCTAAGCAGTGACATTGGGCTGTGTATCAGTTAAGACCCAAGCTCATGGAACCTGATGGATGTAGTGGAGCCTGACTTGGGTGGATGCTTAGGTCTCCCCTCTTGGTGAAAGCAATCACTCTTCTTCATGACCCCATTCCATCTCTCAGGAGAGCTGCTAGCCACAGTTACATCCCTTCTGAAAATACACCTTTTATGTCATTAGATGGCCATAAAAGTAACCCAGAGAGGAAAATCTCATCTCACAATACAGTAGAATGTCTAATTATGCTAAAAATACAAGGTAATTTTGGAAAAATACTACTTTTAGGAAAAGGTCCTTTAAATTAAGGAAAAAAAGTCTTAACTTCCCCCCGCCCTCCTGTGAATCAGAACTGTGAGGGGGTAACTGCTTCCCAGAGCAAGGAAAAGAGAAGTGCAGTTTAGGAATGCAGACTCTGGGTCCCACAGAGTGGGCCTATAGGTTGCTTTGTAGATGGTGTGCTGGGTGGGCTCAGAGGAGGGGGTGGCATCGCCCTAAATACATGGCCACAAAACCCCAATGTGCTCTGGAGGTGGTAAAATTATAACCTAATAAAATTCTGGGTTAGGTTTAGAAGTAGCTATTCAATTCCTATATCAAAAGCAAAAAGGTGCTCTCAGCTGAAATGATTCATTTCTGCTCATGTAGGTAATAGTCTACATGTTTGGAAAGAGGTGGCCAGAAATCATGTTCGTACTTAGGAAGTACCTGTCCATCCTTCACACTGGGTTCAGTCTGGTCCTCTATAAAAGCAAAAAACCCTATCATGTTCTGCTGCTTGTGTGGTGGTGGATCTCAGATGAGCTCCCTGCATCCTGGGGACACATGTCACTCTGGAGTTTCAAAAACCCATCATAGCATCTGATGTAGATTATTGATTCTAGAAGATCCTGGTGTTTCACTGTCTGGCCGATTGTGCCCTATTCTCCTTTCTTTCTCCTCCCTCCCTTCTTCCCTCCCTCCCCTCCACCCCTCTCTTCTCCATCCTCTCTCCTCTGTTTCTCAGCCTAGGATATCAGGGAAGACAACACTTTTCAGCAGCCATAATGATAAGCTTTGCTGTAGGTCCCGTGCAGACACCATGCAGATGGAAGTCTCAGTCTTTTGAGAGCCCAGCTGCAAAACTCAGGCACTGCTCTTGTTTCAAAGACAAGACAATGACAGTCATCAGGGAAAGTTAGCATTACTCTGCCCCTGACCTCAATATTGAGGGGCACAGGCAGAATTCAAGGTCACCTTGTTTAACTCCAAAGTCTACTTAATGAATCCAGAAGGTTTTGCTAACACACTGCCTGGCAAGAAGACCAAGAACAGCAACCACCAACAAACACAGTGTTGCAGGTCATGCCTTAGGCTGGGGCTTGAGTCAAGAAAGTTGTGTGGGACATGATGGGAGTGTGGTAGTGACTGGTAACTCTTCCAGGTTACTTGGGACTGACCAATCTTTTAAGATTTGGATTGTCTGGGATAGCTTTGAACAAATATCCTAGAGTATGTTGGTCACCATAGAAAGGACATGCATTGCCTGTCAATTGTTTTCTCCCAAAGGCACACTGAAATCCTAGGTCCCAATCCCTATGAATGTGACATTACTTAAGGTCAGTCTTTCCAGGTGTGATAAAGGTACTATGAGGTCTGCTCATCCAGGAGAGAGCATCCCCATGAGGGAGCTGCCTCATGCCCCTCGTCTCATCCTTGCAGGCACTTTCCTTCTCTCCCTGCTTGCTGCAGATCATACCACAGGGTCCCTGACAAACCACAGCTACCAGGTCTCCCTGCTCAAGTCTCACACTCTAGTACTTATGAGCATCTAAAAAGATACACCCATATGTGGTTCCGTGTGTTCCCACTGCCTTCAGTCCTTTATGGGTTACCAGATGTCTGTGGGTCCTCAGCCTTGGTAACATGCTCAGAACATTTGCACTCTTCTGACTTAGGCTGGTAATTCCACCCCCTCCACACTTCATCAGAATGTGTGACAGGGGGAAGATTCCAGCATCCACCAGGAATCCTAAACTCCTAGATGAATCTCATGGGTCTTCAGGCTCGAATCCCTTTGGTCTACTGGAGCAAATGAGGATTTCTCAAGGCCCAGCAGGATCTATTCAAAATGCACTGAGAATGGTAAGTGACTATGGAGATAGGCACACAGTGACTATTGTTGGGTGCTGAGTTAGAATAGCCAGTGTGTTTCCCACAACAACAATATGCATGTCCATTCTTGTCATCTGCTAGGTGATGACTTGCCAGGTACTCAGTCACCCAGAACAGGCGTCACATGACTCCTCCTGGGGGTTCCAGGTCCTGTGTGTGCTTATCCAGAGAGGAGAGTTTCCAATCACATGTCCAGCCCCTGCTCCTAAAACCCACCTCATAATGTATAATGGCCTTCAAAGATCCAGGTCTAGGTTATAAGTGTTGCTCTTTTTAAAAAAAAGAAGGTGGGGGATTTGCACATGTGATGACGTTCTTGCTATTAAAAGGGGCATCCTGCACAGGAGACAGCAGTTGTTGGCGAGGATGTGGAGAAAGAGGAACACTCCTCCACTGCTGGTGGAATTGCAGGCTGGTACAACCACTCTGGAAAGCAGTCTGGCGGCTCCTCAGAAAACTGGGCATGACACTTCCGGAGGATCCGGCTATACCACTCCTGGGCATATACCCAGAGACTTTACCTGCATGCAATAAGGACACATGCTCCACTATATTCATAGCAGCCTTATTTATAATAGCCAGAAGCTGGAAAGAACCCAGATGTCCCTCAACGGAGGAATGGATTCAGAAGATGTGGTATATTTACACAATGGAATACTACTCTGCAATTAAAAACAATGAATTCACGAAATTCCTAGGCAAATGGTCAGAACTTGAAAATATCATCCTTAGTGAGGTAACCCAATCACAAAAGATCACACATGGTATGAAGTCACTGATAAGGGGATATTGACCCAGAATCTCAGAATACCCTAGACACAATCAGCATATCAATAGATTTCTAAAAAGATGGAAGGAGAGACCCCTGGTCCTGGAAAGACTGGATGTAGGGGAACGCCAGGACAGAGTAATGAGAGGGGGTTGAACGGAGAAAAGAGGGAGGGAAGGGGGCTTATGGGACTTTCGGGGAGGGAGGAAACGGGAAAGGGGAAGTGATTTGGAATGTAAATTAAAAAAATAAAATAAAATTAAATTAAAAAAAAAAGTCAAAAAAAAATAAAAAAAAAAAAGGGGCATCCTGGACCCCTGGGTGGGCTCTGTATGTCGTTGCCCTTACACAGATGAGGTGGAAATATACAACATACGAGAACCACAGGACATCAGTCACTGGGAGGAGGGAAGAAGGGAGCTGAGCTCACATCTAGAGCATCCTGTCTGAGATGACTCCCATCAGAGATAACACTGCTCTCAAAATAGCATTGGCATCTTCATGAAGGTGGAGCCTTCTGTAAAGACTTCAACACTATTTTATGGTTCTGGTTTGGAGATGAAGTCTCCCTCCAGAAGGTCCATGGGTTGAAGATCTGATTCCCAGTGCAGCAGCATTCCAAAGGCCTTTTTGGAAGTAGTTCCCAGGGGTTCTGGCTTCCTAAGTGAATTTGTCCTCTGGTGGAGTCATCATTTGAGCATTAGAGGTGATCGATGTGGAAGATGGAGGCCTAGTTAGAAGATGTGTACCACTGGGCGTGCCCTAGAAATATGTATCTTGTTCCCAGATCTTTCTTCTCTCTTCTATGCTTCCCAGATACAATGATATGAGCTACTTTACCTTACACCAAGCCCTCAGCCATGATGCTCCGCTTGCCGCAATAGAGCACACTGATGGTGGATAGGACCAGTGAACTGGGAGCTAAAAGAGACCTCTGCTCCCTCTCAGGCATTCTTCACCGTGACAGAAAACTGACCAGCACGGCTGGGGAACAAATTTCAGCACACATTCTGGAGGAAACGCACCCCGTTAAGGCAGAGCACCAAGTGTGTGCTGTCAGTACAGTGAGAAACACATACAGCTGCAGTCCTGTGATCTGTCTTCCCACTTGGGACCCTCAGAGCCCACGTCATTCCATACCCTAAGATCACCTGCCAGCTTGCATCCACTTCTGCCCACAGCCTGGCCCAACCTGTGGCCTGTCATGTGTTAAGAGTGATTTCTAAATTTTATTTATTTAAATTTTATCATTATTATTATTATTATTATTATTATTATATGTGTGTGTGCACATGTGCATGTGTGCATGTGGAAACTGGAGGTTGATGTCATATGTCTTCTTCAGTTACTCTGCACATTATATTTTAAGTCAGGGTCTGTGGAAAGCAAGGTTCCTTTCCCAGTAACAGTGCCTTTCTGTGAGAGGCTGCCCCTTTAAGACAGAGAAACGGCAGGGAGAAGCTGCTCTGCAAAGTGGCAATCAGCCTGGCTGGAGAGCTGGGAAGCTCCTGACCTTCGAACAGAGTTTTCTAAGAACATAAACAAAAATTTCAAGCAGACAAAGTGACCAAGCTGAGGCTGTGCTGACCAAGTCAGGACAAAATAAGATGTAACAGTTCCCTGAATCACTCCCTGCCCCTCCTGCTACTGGGTTCCAAGGAAGGCCACAAACTGTCAACAATCTTATTACAAAAAATCCCTCTTGACCTGTAAATTTAAAAACATATGACTTATAACACATCACCCCCATTGCAAGAAAGATACAAAAAATATATACTTTCTTTGTTCAAGGTTGACTCTCCTTGTGAGGATGAGCATCCCATGTATGTACGTGGAATAAACAAACCTCATGCTATTGCAGCAATCATCTCGTCAAGCTGTGTACTGAGGGATTGCACACCTGAGCTGAGACCCTGGGGATTCTCCTGAGTTACAACAGGTCTGTCACTGAACCTGACACTTACTGATTTGACTAGATTGGCTGGCCAGCAAGTCCCAAGAAGCTCTCCATCTCCACCTCAGCACTGGGACTACAGGCCTGTGTCTCAGCACCCAGGTTTTTATTTACAAGTGCTGGGGATTTGAACTTAGGCCTCCATACTTGTGCAGCAAGCACTTTGTTCACTGAGCCTCCCCCTCATGTCTCAAGATGCCTTTTCAGCTCTATACTACAGATCCTCACAAGAGTTCAGAGAGTAGATGCTGCTATTGTCCTCAACACACAATATGGTCTGAAGATTGTGAGGAACCTAACCAGGGTCACATAGCAGAGTGACATGCAAGCCCGGGTTCTCTGCCTGTAAGTGCCAAGAGTTCAACCACAGTTCTTCTACTCATTAACTACTCCACATAGAGCTTTGGATGGATGGATAGATGACAGACAGACAGACAGACAGACAGACAGATATAAATGCTTGGCCTTCCTTCTTAATTAGCACCCTAGGGACCCACAGCTATTTGACATATCTCCTTGGCAGGAGTCCAGGACATGCAGGCCTGATGTAAGCTTGTTCTTAGCCACAGAGCATACTGAAATGACAGGGATGGCTGCAGCCAGTTTTTCTTCTAGCCAGAACAAGGAGCTCCGGAGATTTTATAAGATGCAATCTAAATGTCACTCAGAGCCCCTTACACCCTTTGTGTGGGTGTCATTGCCTGAGATTTAGGGCTGTGTGATACAGTGGTTGAGAATGGACAGTCTGGAGCATCTAGGTTTAATCCCATCTTTAGCACTTGTTAGCTGGGCAAAATGGGAGCCATGACTTAACATTTCTGTGCATCAGCTGCTACCTGTAAAAGGAGGCCAGTGGGGACATAGATTTCACAGACCTGTTATTGGATTACACATGTAGTCACACTATATGGCATGCCCAGGGAGAGCTAGCTGCATGGGGATGCTTTCTTCAATCACCTGATTGTTTGCCTTGTTTTGTATTTATGTCAATGGCTGCTGTAACGAGTTACACGAACCAGGTGATGGAAACAGGAACCTCTCTCCTGTCTACAGGCCTCAGTTGGGGGTTACTGGTTCTTGTGGAACATGCAGCCCATCCTGACTGATTCATGGGGGTAATAAGAAGTTCCACTCTACGGTCTGGCTGCCTAGTGAGCTGATGTGTAGCCAGCATATCATGTGTGGTCGTTGCTCCCTCTGTGAGCCAACTGAGTGGGCTGGTAATTGCATTGAATGAAACTGAATATAGAATCCAGGCCCCAGATGCATGGGAAACTGTCAAATGAAGGGCTGCACCATGATGCCCCCGGAGGGATGTGCAGATGGGGAATGATTTGCAAATCCGAGTGATGTAAAATAAAGGTCAAGTGGCCCCAGAATCAGCTGGAGCCCTCCACACACACACACACACACACACACACACACCACAACAAAGAGCCCTGTGGATGACACTGAGGAGTGACTTCCTCTGTATAAATCTGCATCTGTATTCATAAATGATTTTTTCTTTTTGGATAAATTAACTACTCAAGTTGA
Source organism: Tokudaia tokunoshimensis (assembly GCA_036184795.1). Classification (NCBI taxonomy): domain Eukaryota; kingdom Metazoa; phylum Chordata; class Mammalia; order Rodentia; family Muridae; genus Tokudaia; species Tokudaia tokunoshimensis. The sequence goes on along the minus strand of BTHU01000014.1, from coordinate 68,006,000 downwards.
AGTGGACTTTTAGAATAAATAGGGTGATCTGCTGGATACCAGAGATTTCCTTATAGGTCAGGTTCAGGTTTTGGCTCTGTCATGCACTATGGGGTGTGACCTTTGGAGTCTCCCAGAAGGGATGCTGGAGGCTGTACCTCCTGGTTGGGCATCTGCTAGCACACAGCAAGTGCTTACTAGATGTTTGTGTGAACGCTTTCTACTCTCAGCCTTACACTATGGCCTAAGTACTGTAGGGTCCATAAGGTCTTCTATTTTGCCCACCCCCAGGTACTAAGAAGACAGGGACCTGTTTCCTAGACCCAGACAGTCTACTCTGAGCCTGGGAAGGGTCGGTTGCAAAGGAGTAAAAAAAAGGAGGAATGGGCAACTTTAGGTTAATTGTCTCCATGGAATGGATGCTTTACTGATTCCAGGCTCTGCCTGCTAGCTTTTAACCAGACAGAAAAAGCTCACTGAAAATGTGAAGTCAATTGAAAAACCAGCTTATGATGTCCTAGTTGCAGCTGGTGAGGGACCACAAGGAGAGGAGCATGGAGCGTGGGTCACTCTGTATTCTGTGGCCCATAGAGGGGCTTTGTAGCACTTGAGATGGGAAGACATTGCTTAAATGCAGCCAAATATAATTTGAGAGCTGTGCGGTGCACCAGTTTTCTAGCTGGCTTGAGGAGATTATAACACATGGCAGACCAACACAGAGAGATGCAGGCAGAGGAGTCGGGCCCTGTGGAGCCTGGAATGGCCACCTGTTCCCTGGCCTCAGTGGACTTGTCTGTAAGAAGATCAGGAGTAAATCCAGCTTAGGGCTGTGGAAGAAGACATGGACAGGGAAACCATGCCTGTGGGCTGTGGCACAGAGGGACTGGTCTGCAGCTGAGGGAGAAGGAGCTGTCTCATAGGTCTGCAGCTGTGCTGAGTCTGGGCATGGTGAGCTGGGGAGGGCCTTCTTGTACCTCTGGCTTGGACTAGGAAGATGGGTGGGACATGCTGGGCTGCCCCTAGCAAATTAAGAGGCACTGAACAGGTTTTTCAGAACAGTGAGTCAGGGAGGAACTACCCTTTGGGAAGAGATGGCAGACTGCCTCTTGGAGGTATATGATGTAGTCTCACCTTCTGGAGATGGACTCCCCTGTGTCATGGGCATCAAGCACTGGAGGGTGTTGGAGCAGGGAAGTTCACCTTCTGATTGAATGCTGCTGGGCTCTGTCTCTGTGCGGAACCCTTGCAAAGTCTTCGTCTTTCATGTTCTAACCTATGCATAATTTTGTGAGCTCACTTTCCACTCAGTCAGCTATCTGCTATTTCTGCTGCTGCCATATTGGTCCTGATGTTGTCCCTCCAACCCCACCCAGGCCAAATAAGACCCAGCTTCAGGGCTTCTGTACTGCTCTTACAAGAGCCTGGGCTTTGCACTTCCCAGACTCCCTTGCTCCTTACTTTTCTCATGTCTCTGCTCCAAGGTCACTTTCTTTAAGAAGTCTTTCAGAACCACCATACCTCCAACCATACACATGCCTCAGAACCACTGGCTCTGAGGGCTCACTCAGTTTCATTGCCCCAAACACTGCAAACCCTATATGTTTAGTTACTAAGTAAGCTAGTGCATTTACATCTGGTTCTGGAGTATGTTGGCATTTTCCAACCAATCACTGCTTTCTTTGGGAAGCTTGGAGTGTGTGTAGGGCACTTATTACAAAATTTCTATGATATCTGTTTGACCCAGTGGTGAGCACATTGCAAAAGTGATCTGTAAGTCATGGATTCAAGACACAATCTAGGATTCCTGCACACACTCACCAGTAAGTGACCCATTCTTCAGGAGACACGGCTAGCTCCTGGACAGGAGGGAGGAGCAACAGAGGGGGAAAGGAGGATGGAGGGAGGTACAGGAGGAAGGAGGGATACTGAGGAGGGAGAGGGGAGGAAGGTGGGTTAGGGAGGGAAGAGGAACAGAAAGAGGAAAAGGACAAGAGGGAGGAGGGACAGGAGGGAAAAGAGAATCTTAGTCAAAGTACATATCTGTCTTTCCTTGGGACAATAGCATGGAGAGAGAGAGAGAGAGAGAGAGAGAGAGAGAGAGAGAGAGAGAGAGAGAGAGAGAGAGAGAGAGAGAGACAGAGACAGAGACAAACAGAGACAGACAGGCACAGAGAGAGAGAGAGACAGACAGACAGACAGAGAGACAGAGAGACAGAGAGAAAGAGAGACAGAGAGGAGAGAAGAGAGAGAGAGCCAGATAGAGACAGAGACAGACAGAGACAGAGAGGGAGACAGAGACAGGCAGACACACACACACACACACACACACACACACACACAGAGAGAGAGAGAGAGAGAGAGAGAGAGAGAGAGAGAGAGAGAGAGATCAGAGAGAGTGTGGCTAGACAAATGCCATCATGTGTCAGAGTCCCCAGGCAGCATGATGGCTGTAGGCTCCCCTGTCAGACATACCTGGATGAAGGGGAAAAGGAGCCCTACAGCGAAGTTGGAGAGCCAGTTGACTGTGCCTGCGATAATGAAGGCTGCCGGCCGCTCTGACTGTTGGAAGAACTCTCCGGTCAGGATGAACGGGATTCCACCTGTGAGGGGACAGTTGGGACAGGAATGAACCCCTGAGTATATCCCACCCCTGACAAGGTGTCCATAGTCAGGCCCTGGACTGCCATAAAGTACGGACGCTGTCTAGGCAGCAGCAGTCGCCCTGCATGAGGGAGGGTTGGTGCTCTTAGCATCCCTCAGCCCTGGGCTCCAGAGACACAGCATTTCCCTGACCCAGTCAAGGGAGGAACAGAGCCTAGGTTGAGCTCCCGCGCACAGTACTGCACGGAGCTGCATGAAGCTCAGAGCAGCAGACATTGACAGACTACAGACGCAGCTTCATTCAGAGTTGGGTCATTTCCTATAAACCTGTCTTGGGATAAAATACAATCAATGCACACCAACTTCCTGTTCGTTGCTCAGCGTCTCCACCTTACACAAGCTCCCAGCATTTGCTTGAGACTCAGTCTTCAAATTAGGACACTTACGGTTTGGATATGAAATATCACCCAAAAGGTCAAAAGACTCACAGTTGATTTGTCCTTTAGCTGGTGGGTGTGATCCTGAGATATGACTGGCTCATGAGGACTCCAACTTAGTCAATAGATCAGTCACTTGATGGTGTAAGTTAGAGGAAGGGAAGACATGTCCTCAAAGGGTACAGGTTCCTGCTGGCCATCTCTATCTCTGTCTCTGTCTTTGTCTCTCTCTCTCTCTCTGTCTTTGTCTCTCTCTGTCTTTATCTCTCTCTGTCTTTGTCTCTCTCTGTCTTTGTCTCTCTCTCTCTCTCTCTCTCTCTCTCTCTCTCTCTCTCTCTCTCTCTCTCTCTCTCTGCTTCCTGTCTGTCACAGAGTGAACAGCTCTGTCCATCAGTCCTTCATGGTACCATATACCTCACACCAGGCCCAGAAAAATTGCTGTGACCTGTAGACCCCAACCCTCGGAGACTGTGAGCTAAAAATGATCTTTTAAATAGAGCCTTCCAATTATTCATCAGAATGATGGAAAATACTAACGTAGCCCATGGCCCTTTGAGCAGGTTGCCACAGGGGCACACCCGTAGGCCAGGGCAGTCAGGCAGGTGACCCACATAAGCCCATCTTGAAGGGCTATTGAATTGCAGGGTTAGTTGGAAGGAGAGTAAGGAGTCAGATAGGGATATCAGTGGGAAACAAGCAGTCGAGAACTCTAGTGTGTGTGTGTGGGGGGGGGTGGGAAGTATTAGCAAGTGCTTCACGACTCCCTGGGTCATCATGAAGGAGTCAGAGTGATCCCGACTTGGGTCAGTCATGCAGAGAAATGGCATTCCCCTCCCCGCTGCCAACTAGCATGTTTCCATTCTCAGAGAGTTCTCTTCTCCAAAGTGATGCTCGGGCTGAAAGAGTGGCCTCCAGAACCTCCTGTCATAGACAGAAGCTGTTGAAGTCTCAAGAGAAATGGGCCATGGGAGTTCAAACTGGCCCCATTCATTCTAATTAAAGATAAGGTCTACCACATTATAATGGCAAACAGTCAGCTAAGAAACACAAAGTCTATCAGAACAAGCTCCCCAATCATGGCTGGGGTGGAGTTCATCTTCCAGTAAACATAGAAGACATAGGTTCTCCTGGGGGTACTTTACTTCTCAGGTGAGCACAAAAGAGAGGAAGTCTTGCATCGGGGTGGGATGGGATAGGGGACTCAACCTGGCATGTACTGCAGGTAAAAGTCAACCTTGGAAGACAGTAAATGAGACCATCATATCCTACACCTAGGGCTTGGTCTTCCAGGCTGTAGAATGATGTGTTTGGTTATGCACTAAATGAACACAATGACGGAGCTCCCACTAGATAGAGATGCTTCTTGAGCTGAATGTCCACAGCCTAGCTCTGAACGATCAGTGCCTTTGGCCCAGGAAGGACCCAGGAGGCTGGAACAGGTCTAGCATTAGCAGCATTTGTCAAACTTCCCACAATCTCAGGGTGTCTGTGACACCTCCATTTGCCTGTGGCACCCTGGCTGAAACCTTGGCTCGTTTTCCACAAAGCAGAGGGATAAGATGTGTTTTCCCTGTAGCTTCCTAGAACTCCTTGCTGGGACCATATTGCTCCTTGGGGTACCTTCTATTCTGGCCTGGTACCCACTGCTACTGTCTCCTGGAGTCTCCCAAGGAAACCTGTTTTGAGTCCTTTCTGGGGAAGCCCATCCTGGCTTTTTCCAGGTCCCATTTTGCCCAAGACTGAAACCCACACAGACTTGTCCTGTCCTGGGTTCCTATTGACATGTGTTTCACCTGTGGTCATAACACCCAGGGTCATCTACTGTCCAGTTTTACAGCAAAGAATCAGAGGCTCCTCAGAATCAGCCAAGAGGCCCAAATCGGATCACCCTGGTGAGATCTCAGTTTAATCAGCTCCTAAACGCTTAGAGAGGAAAGCAATCCAGCTGTGCCGAATCCCAAGATGCTAAATTAGTCTACGTAAGGGAAAACAGTGCAGACAGAGGAAGGAGGGCTGGGCCCGGTGGACGGGTGGTCATTTGGTGAGGGGCTCATCAGGCAGGGACCTGGGTGGGGCAGAGGCTCAATAGGTTAGTGGAACTGAGACTCAGCTAGCTGAAGAACTGATTTTTCCTCACTCCATAGCATGTTGCTATTGCTCAAAGACTCTGGTGTCTGCATGACTGGCTGTCATAGGATGCAAATCTCTGCCTATCTTTGCTACGGGAAGGATGTGTGTGATGATTCCCAGAGGCTACCTGATGATAAGGGGGCCACACTTCTCTGTTTGTTCTCATCCAAGCCCGTGAGGGTGGTACTGTTATGGTCATCTAATGGCAGAGACACCAAGTCATTGGCCTTCCACTCAGACATTTGGGAATGTAAGGGGGTGGGGTAATTATTAACAATTGTGTTCAGCAGTAGGTGTATTGGGAATCTGTCCCAAACAAGCCACTGATGAGAGGATAGAGACATCATCCTGGGTCCCACAGGTGGCAAGGCAGGGCAGAGAGGGCACTGGAACCCAAGTGCACTGGACTTTCCCTGTGTTCTTCTCAGTCAAGGCAAACATCTTACCTAAATGATGTCTTCAATGTATAGTCCGCTGCAGCATGCTACCTGCGCAGTTATGGTAATTCATTTTCCTGTCCCTAAGACTCTTTTTAGGCAGACCATATCATCTCAGTTTGCAAGAGGCACTGAGGCGCGGGAGGGTGAGCCTTCAAAGGTGGGTCTAAGAAATCCATGGCAGAGCCAGCATTGGAGACATGCTCTTTCTCACTGCCAGCCTGAGGCTGAGTGAAGTACAGAGGGGCGAGACACAGGGCAGACGGAGGCAAAAGCCTGTACAAGACATCAGCAGGCTCTGCCTTTCTCTGGCGTCTCTGCTAACCCCTTCTATAGACAGTTGATTTCCCCGTTCCAGGCGCCACTCCCTCCCCCAGGCTATGCAGCCTGCACTGTAGGTGTCAGGCTGGGGTAGGGTTAGAGAAGCTAGAGAGCATGCTCTGCAGCTGGGCAGCACTGCCATCCTGGGTTAGCTGTGACAAGCATCTGCCCTTTACAAGGTCAACTTTCCAGAAAGCTTCCCCTGAGCTCCAAGCTGACAGCTGCAGGGCTGGACCTGATCCAGGCCAGTCTGGGGAAGATGTTTTCCTTGCCTGTTTGTTTTTGCAGTACTGGGGATGGGACCCAGGGGCTTATGTGTGCATGCTAGGCAAACACATGACCTCTGAGCTACCTCTCCCCTCCAGCTCTCTTTCTGTTTTTGAAAGGCAATTCTGGGCTCCTCAGGCAACACCCCTCCGGAGGCACCTGCTCCATCAAGCCTCTAGCTCTCTCCTCCACGGGGATCCCCTTCCCCCCTTTCCTTCTCCCACTCCAGGGACCTGCAAAATGGCCTCCTACATCCAACCTCTTTATCACTTCTTCCTGGCTCTGGGGTTGGTGGCACCACCTTCTGTGATGCCCTGCCCATCCTCTGGCTCCACCCATCTAGCAGGTTATCTCTGGGGATGCCCCTTGGCCTGGGAGCTTGCCGTTTAGGTATCTGCAGGGCTCAATCCCAGGGTGTCTGCAGACCTTCCTGTGAACTCCACCTGCTCATTAGGAGCTTCTGGGCATGCTCAGTTGGGATGCACAGGAGCTTCCAGATGAGCTTAGCTAGGATGCTCAGCCCCGCTCTCCCAGCTCACTCTGTCATTCTTCATTTCCTTATCTGGTGCTCTCATCCCTGATTTCTTTTTTTTTTTTTTTTTTTTAATTTAATTTTATTTTATTTTTTTAATTTACATTCCAAATCACTTCCCCTTTCCCGTTTCCTCCCTCCCCGAAGGTCTCATAAGCCCCCTTCCCTCCCTCTTTTCTCCGTTCAACCCCCTCTCATTACTCTGTCCTGGCGTTCCCCTACATCCAGTCTTTCCAGGACCAGGGGTCTCTCCTTCCATCTTTTTAGAAATCTATTGATATGCTGATTGTGTCTAGGGTATTCTGAGATTCTGGGTCAATATCCCCTTATCAGTGACTTCATACCATGTGTGATCTTTTGTGATTGGGTTACCTCACTAAGGATGATATTTTCAAGTTCTGACCATTTGCCTAGGAATTTCGTGAATTCATCATCCCTGATTTCTTAAAATTCAGCCTTACACTCATGCTCCTTAGCTACTGTATAATTCTCTGTCTTGAAGGGCAAGCTCCATAGGGCTGGCCCAGATGACTTGGCCTTATGTATAGATGCTACCAATACAAATGCACAATGGAAGGGGAAACTTCTCTAAAGAAGGGGACAGATGGCTTCATGGCTTCCCTAGCCTTTTGTTCCCCTGACTAGAGCAGAGCCAACTTAAGAATTGAGAAGGGAGGACAAGGTAGTGACTTGGAGACCAGCAAACACAGTGCAGCCATGAATGCGGTCACACTGTAGACTGCCAGCACTTGCTCCAAGGCAGGTGCCCTGGAAGGGGTGGCAGATGGGAGACGGAATGGCTTTCCTGAGCTGGCCCTTGGCAAGCATGCCCTTGTTACATGTGTCTTTCTCACTGAGTCCTCACAGTTTCTATGACCCATTTTACCTGTGGGTAAACTGATGAAAGAGGGTAAGATCGGGTTGCAGCTACATGGGGAAAGTTGCCTTTGATCTTTAAGGATCAGGGTCTGACACCTAAAATCTCCTTTAAGGGTAAGGTATAGCAATGACACTTGTAATCTCAGAATGTGGGAGGTAGAGGCAGGAGAGTAAAATCTAAGGTTATCCTTGGATACCCTAATGAACTCAAAGCTAACCTGGGCTGTTACATAAGACCTTGTCTCAAAAAAATTTATATATATATATATGTATGTATATATGTATGTATGTGGGGGAGGGTAATAAGTAAGTAAACAATCTCCTGATTCTGGCCACTTTGCTCCCAGTGTGGAATAACATTCCGTTACAATCTGAAAGGCCTGAACCTAGCCTTCCCTCAGAGGAATGGGAAGACAATGGTCAGAATAGGAATGCAATGGGTTGCTTTTGCCTTTTTTTTAGCAGCTGATTTTTGACACATTAGAGAAATGAATCATTATCCTGTAATTGCTTCTCAGTTGGAAAGGTGCAAATTAAAACAAGGCCAATGTTGATGCCTCGGGCCTACAAAAGTCTGCTCGTTAGAGCTGTGAGAGAAGCTGTGGCACAGAGGGGAGGCTTTCTCATGACCCGTTTCTACCACCTACTCAGCTTCTAACAGAAGCTGAGGCGCACAAAGGGCAACGCCTCACTTCCTGTCCAAACTCACTCAGAGTTTATTGTGAAAGGAGCTAGATAACACAGGTAAAGACACAATACCATACAAGAATGTAATAGCTGCTTAATAAAGGTGCTGCTACTACTGCTAACAATGGGGGTGCTGATGGAAATTGTGGTGTTGATGGTGACAGCAGTAGTAGGAAGGGTAACAGTGATGGTAGTGGTGATGTTAAAGACTGGGTTACTGTGCCTCTCCCCATTTGCACATTGAACACCTAATGGTATCAGTGCAATGACTTTAAGAGGTGAGACTCTGGGAGGTGATTGCACCATGAAGACAAAGCCCTCATGATTAAGATTAATAACCTGAAAACCAAGACCCCAGAGACTGTGCTTTCTTCTGCCATATGATTACACAGCAAAAAGATGCTCTCTATGACCATGCGGCTGATCTTTATGAGACACTGAGTCTACCAGTACCTTGATTTTGAATTTCCAGTCTCTCAAACTGTGAGATGCTTGTTGATTAGGTTGCCCAATATGTGGTGTTTAGTTAAAGATGCCAAAGAAGACAAGTGGTGGTGATGCTGTTGTTGCCTACCACAGCAACGAGGATATAGTGATTGTGGTGATGATAACAGTGGCTAGAGTGATCATGGTGATGATGGTGGTGATGATAATGATGGCAATAGTGATGGTGGCTACAGTGATGGTGGTGGTGGTGTCTGCAAATGATCATTTCCACCATTATAACATTGGTGGAAATGTTACGTTGAAGAAAACCATGGTGACAGTGCTGGTAGTGATTATGGTGATGGTGGTGTTCATGGCAATAATTGTCTAGCTTTAGCGCTCCTCTGAGACATTAGTTTTCCCACTGAGTGCTCAGAAGAATGTTTTGCAGCCACCTCAAAACTAGACATTGATATACCCAGAATTACTCAGATGACTACTTAGGATCCGTTGTGCTTCCATGTAAATTGCCAAGCTGTTTTGTATTTATGAGAATAATTCCAGTAGAATTTTGATGAGGTCTGCAGTGAATCTGTAAATTGGCCTTCAAGAAATGACCTTTCAGACAATATTAATTATACTATGTCAGTGTCAGAGGTCTTTCCATCTTCCAGTACCTCCTTCAGTTTCTCACAGCAGAGTTCATCATTTTCATTGTAGCGGTCCTTCAAGTCCTTAGCCAGATTCATTCCTTATTGCTAATAAGATTATGTTCCTGATTCTTTTCATTGTATGTTCATAATTGGCATACAGAAAAAGCACTGATTTTTTTTATTGGCTTTATCTTCTGTTCCTTTTTGAAAATGTGCTCATCAGAATCAAGAGTGTTCTGGTAGAGTGTTTTACTCAAAATACCATTTCCCATCCTTTCACTTTGCATCTGTCTGTGTTCTTGCCAACGAGGGTTCTTGCAGATAGAAATTAGTTGAAACTTGCTTTTTAACCCATCCATCCAATCTATGCCTTTTGACTGTGGACTTAGACCCTTTACATTTAAAATTATTGTTGGAAAACATAGGTTAATTTCTCCCTTACTCATCTTAGAAATGTTCTAGTTTACTGAGTCAATAAAAGCTTTAGTAATTTTCTATTTCTCATTTGTTTATTCATTCCTACAGTGAAATTTATTCTTTCCCTAGCCTGTATGATTGTGTATCACTTTCTTCTTCTTCTGTATGTAGTATGGTTTTGAGTACCTACTGGAGTGCTGACTTGATAATATAAATTACTTAAGCTCTTGAATATCAAGGAAGGTCTTTATTTGTCCCTTTAATTTAAAGGTTAATTTTGCTGGGTATAATAATCTTTATTGGTAGTATACTTCTCGTGACTTGAAACATATTTGTGTTCTCCTGGCCAATGGGGTCTGTGCTCACTGTCTGATCTCATCCTAATAGGTCTGTCTTTGTAAGTAACTCACTACTTCTCTCTGGCAGTTCCTTACATTCTTTGTTCTGTATTCTTGGATTTTGCTTTCATGTGATATAGAAAAGTTCTTTTCTGATGATGTCTCTTTGGGGTTCTAGATGCCTTCTATACCTGTATATCAATTTTTTTCCTTAAGTTTGGGAAATGTCCTGCTATAAAGTCTTGGAGTTCATTATACCTTTCATCTATATTTTGGTTGCTTCTCTATGTGGCAGATTCACAAGTTTGCTGTCTTAATTGGGTCCCAAAGTTCCTTAATGCTGTAGTTGTTATTGTTATTGCTATCTCAGTGTAACAATTCCTCACTTTTTCTTCAGCTCCTCAACATTTTCCTCTGCCTTGTCTAATCTCCTGGGGGTATTTCTCACTTTGTCTGTGATTAACTGAGCATTTCATTTCCAATATTTCTTCTTTGTTGTTAGAATAGGCCAGGGGTCTTTATGTAAGGAACTTATTTGGATATTTGGGGCACAGAGAGGATGGCCATGAGAGGACAGAGGCAAAGATCACAGAAATGAAAGAGACACTGAGGGAATAAAGAGAAAGGAGAGGAAGTAGAAGGGAAGGGGGAAGGTAGAGAGGGGAGAGAGAATAGGAAAGAGGAAAGATAAGAGGGAAAATGGAGCAGGGAGAGTTGAGAGGAAGAGAGAGAAGAGTGTGGTGGGACGGGGAGAGGAGAGGGGGAGGTAGAAGGAAAGGACAGGGAGAAGGAGAGGGAGAGGGAGAGGGGAGGGAGAGGGAGAGGGAGAGGGAGAGGGGGAGGGAGAGGGAGTAGCCCTGCTCAACCTTGATCTTGGGCCTCTGCGTTTCAAAACCGGGGAATGCAGTTCTGTTATTTGAATTCACCAGTCTGTACTAGTTTGCTGCAGCAGCCACAGTAAATGGATGCATTCTGGTAGTCAGTTACATGTCAGTGGAGGTAGGAATAACAGACAAATTCCTTTGCTGGATTTTGAGGAATAGCCCAAACCACAGCTAGGAAGAAGGCTGCTGAGGTGGGAACTGAAGCTGACAGTTGTCATTGTCTCTGCTGAGTAAGAACCAGTTCTGGGAATTTTCTAAATGTCTGTTAAACCTCAAGGCTTGGCATAACCTGGTGGTACACTCCTGAGAGCCCAGCACTAGGGAGTCAGAGGCAAGAGGTCCATGAGTTTGAGGCCAGAAAGACCCTGTTCTGTATTAGTCAGGGTTCTCTAGAGGAATAGAACTTACATAATGAATCATATCTATCTATCTATCTATCTATCTATCTATCTATCTATCTATTAATGGGGTTTATTAGAATGGCATACAAGTAGTCCAGCTAGTCCTACAATGGCTTTCTACCAATGAAATCTCCAAGGATCCAGCAGTTGTACAGTCCACAAGGCTGGATATCTCAGCTTGTTTTCAGTAAATGCCTGAATCTGGCAAAAGTAAACTTTAAACTTAGACTTGCCACAAAGAGCAAGAGCAAGCAGGTAAAGACAGCAAGTTTCCTTTTTCTATGTCCTTTATATATAAGCTGCCAGCAGAAGGTGTGGCCTGGATTAAAGGTGGATCTTCCCACCTCAAAATATCCAGATTAGAAGTGAATCTTCCCTTTAAATGATTTAATTAAAAAAATCCTTAATGGTGTATCCAGCCACTTTGGTTTTAGTTAATTTCAGATATATTTAAGTTGACAACCAGCAAAATATCTCAATAAAAAAAAAGAAAGAAAAAGAAAAGAAAGAAAGAAAGAAAGAGAAAAAGAAAAAAGAAAAAAAGCAACCAATCAGTCAATCATTCAACCAAACAATCATCCAGGCTTAGTCACTGGAACTTAGAAGCGTTTTAAAGAGAGATTGCTTGTGATTTCTTCTGAAGACAAACCTTTCTGAAGTGAGCTTGACAGAAAATCTTAAAGTACAGAGCTGTGTGTTCCTACTCAAGTTGCAGGCAGCAAGCTCAATAATTAACTCTACCCAAGGCTGTGGGAAAAGATAAGAAGGAAAACTGAGCGGTGAGAGACTCAAGGGAGAATGGGGTAGGTAGAGGAGGAGATCAGGCTCAGAGTTAGGCAAATTCTGGTTATGCCCCATCTATGCTACATGTAGGGCAGACTAAGCAAGGCTTCCGGGAGCCTGGAAAAAAGAAGGAGTAGGAGAAAGATGAGGAAGAGAAAACAAGAAGAAGAAGAAGAGGAGGAGGAGGAGGAGAAGGAGGAGGAGGAGGAGGAGGAGGAGGAGGAGGAAGATACTAATGATGACATAGTCAGGTGGTGGCAGTGGTTCACACCTTTAATCCTACCACTGGGGAGGGCAATAGCAGCAGGCAGATAGATATCTGGAGTTTGAAGCCAGCTTGGTCTATAGAGTAAGTTCCAGGACTGTGAAGGCTATGCAGAGAAACCCTGTCTCAAAAAAGAAAACAAAAAACAAACAGCAGCAGCAACAACAACAACACAAGCAAACAAAGTGTGCTTTGCAGAGATGCTGTGGTCCTCAGGATGCACATGGCAGTGCTCTTGGTGGAGCAGGTGCCCAACTGCAGGAAGCTAATAAGAACTTTGAAAGCTCTCTGGTCTTCCTGGAAAAGTGGAGTGTGCCCTGTACCCTCACTGAGCAGCTTGTCCACACACCTCTGTCACAATGGATGGTTCAAGTGTTTCATTTCCAAGGTCCACCTGCCCTGTGCCTACAGCTGCCTGGGGAGACAAAGTGCTTTCCTGCAACCACAGTGGCCAGATTAGTTTCCTGTGCCTGCTGTTACAAATAAAGACAAATGTGGTGGCACAAAACAGGAAGTTGTCATCTCAGACCTGGATGCTGGAAGCTTGAGATTGGACAGTGCCTTGTTCCTTCCAAAAACTCTGGGTAGCATCTGCTATGTGCTTCTTGGAGTGTTCCTTCTTGGTAACTCCTGGTCTTCCTTTGTACCTCAGATCATGATGATCACACCCCAAGAACCTGAACTGTTTACTCTTTCTCTCTCTCTCTCTCTCTCTCTCTCTCTCTCTCTCTCTCTCTCTCTCTCTCTCTGTGTGTGTGTGTGTGTGTGTAAACTTTAGGAGGTAGGGTTCTGGAGGATATAGGTCCCTGAGAGTGTGCCTTGAAGGTTATATACGTAGTCTTAGACTGTCCCACCCCACTTTCCATTTGCCCTGAACAGCTTCTTTCTGCTCAGTCCTTCCTACTGTGGCCTTCTGGCACATAATGGGCCTGGCATCCACAGAGCTCAGGACTGTGACTGAAAATGCTGAGCCAAACTAAGTCTTTCCTTCTCAATGTTGTTCACGTTGAGTATTTAGTCAGAGTAACTTAACATCCTATTAAATAAACATGAACCTTGGACTGTACTACTTGAGGAGCAAGCTTTGGGCATCCTTTGTGGGGATAACAACCGCTCAGGACCCTGGACTAATGGAGATAGAGAAGCCATGCCTCTAGGTTGTCTGAGATGATGGAGGGAGAGAGTTTTAACAGCATGGCTGATGATTGGAGCTGGAAGATCTGGTGATGCTGTTTGGAGGCATCCAGATTCAGGGAAGTAGCTGTGGCTGGGCTGGTTGCCTAGTGACTTCCAGAAGTGTGGAGGTGCCATTCTCAGGCTATGGGGGCCTGAGGATCTCTCAGCTACCCCAGCACCATGTCTGCCTATGCAGCCATGATTCCTGCCAACTCTCTTTATAAGAGTTGCTTTGGTCATGGTGTCTCCTCACAGTAATAAAACCCTAACTAAGACAGACCAGAATCTCTCAAACTATGAGTCCAAACAACCCCTTTCTGATTCTAAGCTGTCTGTCTCAAGTAATTTTTGAATAATGGGAAGGTGACTAACATTCATGGTAAGTTACTGTGTTGGTTAGTTTAATTGTCAACTTGACCAGTCTAGAACCACCTAGGAAGAGACTCAAGAAGGGATTTCCTAGGCCATGTTGGCTGTGGGCTTGTCTGTGGGGGATTCTTTTGAGTACATTAACTGAGGTGGGAAAACCTGCCCATGGTAGGGCAGTGCCACCTCCTAGAGAGGGCACTGTAGGCTGCATATGTGTAAGGAGATGCTGAGTGCTGACAAGCATGAATGCATTCATTTCTCTCTGCTCTTGATTGTAGATGTGACTACCTGCTTCAAGGCCCTGCCTTAACTCCCCTGCAATGGTGGAATTTCACCTGAAATTGTAAGCTAGATAAATGGTTCTCATTCAAAGTAGTTATTGCCAGCGTATTTTATCACAGCAATGGAATCAAGACTAGAACAATGGTTTCACCTTGAGCTAGTTTCCTTTCTCACCCACCTGCCCCCAAGTCCCTCTGCAGTCCTGTCATTCCCTCATTTGGGTTCCTATGCTCTGAGAATATGGCTACTGTCTTCCAGTTGCTTGCTGAGATGGCCCAGTTTGGAGAAGCTCATTGACGGGTCTCTGACTTCAGGGCAGGCACCCCTTGGTTTGGAGGGTGACAGCTCCTGCATGGCAGTCACTCTGCATCACTACACAGCCTCGCTCTAGGCTATGGTATTAACACATGCTTTCCCACTTGTCTGGGTGGCCTTGGGAATGGGACTTCTTTGCACTGTGCCTGGTCCTGGGGCTTCTGTCTCTTGCTGAGTCCTCTTGCCTTACCCTCAGATTAGAGAGGAGATCATTCACAAAATGGCTTTTTAAGTACATTTGACTGCAATGCCTGGGGTGGGGTAGGGGGGGAGAATCATCTCCTACCAGGCCCAGGAGCAGCTATAGCTTTACATTGTGTCTTAGTGTTCACAGCTCATTGTCACAGGGACCTTCCTACAAGCCCCTGTGTGGTTATGGGCATGAGGCTGGATTTCCACTTCTAGAATGGGGCTACTTTTAATAATGCATGCAAATGAACCCAGAGGTAAGCTTCACCTTCATATAAATTCACTGACATGTCCTTGGCAATGACAGCTAATTTTGTATTATGTGGGTTTGTCTCTCAAGAATCATGACCACATACTGGTTTGGTGTCAGAATGTGTCTCAGTTTATGGCCCTAGTTGTATGAGTATAATTGTACCTATTTTTCTACTCAATAATTCCTACTTAGTCATGAAGACTAGAATTAATTTTCTTGTCATTCTGCTTTGGAAATACCTTTCTACCTCCCCAGAGGACTTGAGTCCCATCTAATCTGCATAGTTCTAATCTGCATAGTTCAGCTGTGAGAAGGCTAAAGGTATGCATAGAAGTCAATCAGTTAGTCTGCCTGTCTGTCTGTCTGTCTGTCTGTCTGTCTGTCTGTCTGTCTCTCTCTCTCTCCTTCCCTCCCTCCCTCCTTCCCTCCCCCTCCTTCCCTCCCTCCTCTCTCTCTCTCTTTCTCCCTCCCTCCCCCTCTCCCTCTCCCTCCCTCCCTCTCTCTCTCTCTCTGTTTTTCTTTCTCATATGTTCCTACACTTGTTCAATTTTCAACAGGTAGGAATATCTGGGGCTGTGTGCACAGTAGCCGTTGTATAAGGAGACTCATATCTGTTGGTTCTTCACTTAGTGGCCAGGGCTCTTGTTCTATTCTATAACCCCAAATAAGGTACTTGAGATCCTGTAGCTGCGGCTTGAATTTTATTCCAGGATGGCTCATGTTATAAACGTAGCCTCCCGTCTACCTCTGTATACTACCTGTATCATGGGCAGGGTTCAGAGTCCAGACCTGACCGACAGTGAGATCACAGACACACAGAACAAGATCAGCAATGTTCAGATAAGTCTAGAATGCTAGACATGAGCACCCATTAATTAGTCCTGGTCCCTCCCTATCCTGTAAAACCCTTGAAAAGTGGTTACTGCGAGGTCTGACTCCCCAAGGTCTTCCCTAGGTCAGGAATAGGACCTTTTCACTTCCTTCTCTGTAAATGTGACGAGGGTCTTCTGTCTTACCTGTTTTCCTTGCCTCTGTTCCCATCACCTTACTCAGATTCTCCTCTGGGGTCTGCAAGAGCTTAGTTAGGATGCTGGGTCCTCTGTGAAACTCTGGTTTGCATAGCTGGAGGCTCATGTATGTCCTTCGCCCAGCCCTCAGGTAACTTACCTGCAGGAAAGACTCCACAGGGCCAGGGCATTATGACAAGTAGCAGGGAGGGACCCCTTTTCATACCAGACTTGTGCTAAGCAGGCATCTGGTGCATCCTATTGGGTCAGCACCTTCCTCTCACTGCTCACCTCCATCCTAATTCCCAGCTTTAGGCACTGTCCTCATCTGGGTACTTCTGCCCTCCCCACTGAGGCTCCCCTCTTTCCAGGTGTCAGGCTCTCATGTCAGCTTTCAGACTGGAAATGAGATGTAGAGAGATTTCCTGGTCCTTCAAAGTGAGGCTTTCAACTGCCTTGTTTATGAGATTCTCTGAGCCACCTTGAGGCTGTGCACACACAAAAAATATGTAGTAGGAAACTGCTGCTTTGTTTTCCCTTTTTCCTTCTGTCTAATTTCAACTCCCTGTCAGGTCTCCTTAAGTCAATTGCTCAGGAGAGAAGCTGTCTGCAGCAAACTGCTGGGTTCTCTTGGGAGGGTTACTCCAGAGGGTCCCTGGGTTCTTGGCATTTCCTTAATGGCTATTAGGGGCTGTGGGGGGTGTTAACATTTTGTTTAAGCTCTGCCCCACAGTTACCTGGCAACAGCCAGGTATGCCTGACCTAGTGTAAAAGGGGCTGCTTGCCTGCTCCTCTCTCTCTCTCTCTCTCTCTCTCTCTCTCTCTCCTCCCCCCTGCCTTTATCTGCCTCTACTACCCTCTTAACTCCCCTCCCCATGCCCTGAATAAACTCTATTCTATACTACACCTTTGTGTGACTGGTCCCTCAGGGGGAAGGGATACCTCAGCTTGGGCCCATGGAGGCACCCCCTTCCCCTATACCTCACCACATATCCACCAAAACATACCCCCCTCTCTTTATCTTTTATAGACACATCAGGAAGAATCTCACCCATTTATCTCTCATCACCCTCACTTCTTATTTTTCTAGAGAGCTCCTCCTGGGATGTGCTCTGCTCAAAGGACTTAGGTAGGTGCCAAAGCTCTCAGTCTGGATTTTCCTTAGACAGGTAATCTCCCTGGGGCTTTGGGCTCCACACTGTCAGTGTGAGTTTATTGTGGTCCTAGACCCCAGTCCACCTTGTGGAACTGAGCATTTCACTCCCTGAGACATAAAAGTTTTCTCATCAACACCAAGTGCTTTGACTTAGGGGGTCTGAATTTGAGCTAAAGCCCAAGGCCAGTTCCTGACTTCTGAGTAGGGACAATGTCTGAAGCAGGACTAGATGGAAGCTATGGAAATCAGCACACTTTAGGGTCATCTTCATCTGAGAAGATCTGTCAGAAGTGACAAAACTGTGTCTTATATAGATGCATGCAGGGTAGACTGGTGAAGATAGTGGTGGACCTCATCCTGAGAAGAACACATGGAAGCTTCCAGAAACCTCTGTATAGGCCCCTCTCCCTCTGAGTCAATTTAAAAAGTTATATTTGTTTACATAAGTGTGGGTACATGTGTGGAGGTCAGAGGACAACTTGTGTTGGGGAGGGTTGGTTCTCTCCTTCCACCATGTGGGTCCTGGGATCCAATGCATATCTTTAGGCTTGGTGACAAGAGCCCTTAGCCAGAGTCACCATAGTAGTTTTTAACTTTGTAGGTCAATCTCAAAATGTATCTAATTCTACTCAAGTTTTAGCAAGCCTTTAATGCACACCAACCAGGGGCATATGAAGGCGTTATATCATGCGTCTTAGGACAACATGGTGAAGGTCCAAACCTGTTATTTCTCAGCTCTGTGATGACTCAGGAAATTGATCAACCTGAACTGCTTTTCTCTTAGTCTATATATTAAGAATAAGGTTTGTTTGGAAAGAATTTGGAGGCTCACCTGTAACCCATTTTCTCTCCCTAGCATAGGGAGGGCAGATCAAAAGGGAAAAATGACGTGACCATTTATTTATTCAACATGCAAGTTGCACGTCAGGATGGAACTGGCTAGCAGGAAGATAAAGAGAGCATCTTATATGTTCAAAGCTGCTAGTGAGGGGCACCTGGTCTAATATCAGCGGATAGCTGGGGAAAGATCACAGGAGAGGTGAGGAGCCATTGTTGATCATCAACATTAGGAAACAAGATTAGGTCCCCAGATCTGTAGGTTGCTGCAGTATCCAGTGTGTACCCTTCTGATAGTTCACTGCCGTGCCTGATAGGTACCTGTCTTAGCTAAGTCTTAGCTGCAGTGAAACACTATGACCAAAAGCAGTTTGGGGAGTGCAGTGTTTTTACTTTAGCGTATAGTTTCATCATTCAGAGAAGTCAGGGAAGGAACCTGGAGGCAGAAACTGATTCAGAGGCTATGAAGGAGTGCTGTTTACTGGCTTGTTAACTCATGGCTTGCTCAGCCTTCATTCTTATAGCACCCAGGACCAGCAGCCCATGGGAGGCAGTGCACACAGTAAGCTAGGCCCTCCCTCATCCATCACCAATCAAGAAAATATACCAAAAGCTTGTCCACAGGTCAATGTGGTGAGGGGCATTTTCTCAATTGAGATCTCCTTTTCCAAAATGACTCTAGTTTGTGTCAAGTTGACATGAATCTAGTAGCCAGTATAGTGTTCCCTTTGTCCTAAGCTGTTCTGAACACCCTGCCTTCATGGTGTGTGTGTGTGTGTGTGTGTGTGTGTGTGTGTGTGTACTGGTGCTTCCTTGATCATTCCAAAGTGTCCTCTGCCATCTTATCATTGTTCCCTAAAACTTTAGATGAGAACAAATGCTTTCTATCTGCCAATCCCAAATGGGAACCAACAACATGACATCCCTTTAAAATCACAACGGCAAATAAAACAGGTTTAGTTCTATTTCTTTTGCTAGCAATCAAATAAGCAAATGTCACCATGACTGATTTAGGACATGCTGGGGCCATCTTGCACACAAGGCAATACATGACTAACTGAACCCCAGTTCCACAATTCAGTCTTTTCATCAACATACAGAAAACCTAAAAAAGGCTATGTATGAAGCCCTGTCAGGGAGAGCGTGTGCAGCCACGTTGGATGCTGCCCTAATACTTCCTTTCAGCACCAGTCTTATGGAGGCTCTACCATGACACAGACACAGAACCAGAAAATGGCAAGACCATGAGGAAAACTCCATCCTACAGAGAGGGAAACTGAGGTACAAGAAGAAGAAGAACAAACCTTCTCGGTGGATGAATGGCTAGGAAACAGTGGAACTGGATTAATTGAAATTCCACCAGTTGTGGCTCCATGGTTAGCAGATACCATGCAGGGTGGTGAACTGGGGCCAGTCTGCAGCCAGAACACTCCCCGGTTACTTAGTGACAGTGGTCTTCCCTAGAGCTGCCCGGAGCCCTTTTCTCTGGTCCATAGAGTGCTGTCCACCAGCAATGACTCATGGACCCCTGCCACCACCACCAGTGTACTTCCCAGGTCACCTGTGCCTTCTCCAAGGCACGAATGTAGCTTGATTATCTTTGATTCCTCATAAGTCATTCCTGAGCCTGGTGTGTGGCACCCCAGGCTCATCATTATTGAGCTCTTAGACATTACCATCAGCAAATCTGTGGGTTAGCCTGTACCTGCCTTCTGTGAACAGAATGAAGACAGACCGCTGCACTTTGGTAAGGCCTAAGGGTAAGCAGGGGCACACCCTTTTCCCCATTAGGCTTTGCTTCTTCCTAGGGCCTAAGTTTCCCACTGCTCCAGGAGATATCTGTCCCTTCTCCCCAGTTCCCAGGCCAGGCACCATGCAGGAGGATGTCCTACCTGGACCGCTGCAGAACGAGGCAATGATGGCCAAGATGCACACAATGCTTAGGTAAGGGACCCAGGGAGCTTGGTCCTGCAGAAGGACAAAATGGACAGGTGAGGAACTGTGGAATGGCCAGGGAACCTGACGGTTTGCATTTTCTGTGACTCCCTTTGTGACAGGCCATTTCATATTCCTGAACCCAAGTCGCTACAAATGGCAACCACTCAGCCATTCTGTTCTCTGACGTGGATTGCAAGGAGATGATGCCAGCAAAATTCCACAGTCACCAGTAAGTAGGGAGTATAAGTAAGTGCACAATTCCCAGCAAACCGAATGCTCGAAAGCGGTAATTCTCAATTCCTAACCCTATGATCCTTTAATATACAGTTCATCATGTTGTGGTGACCTCCAACCACACAATTATTTTATTACTACTTCATAACTACTGTTAAGAATCACAATGTAAATATCTGCATTTTCTGATGGTCTTAGGTGAGCTCAGTGAAAGGGTCATTCAACCCTCCAAGGGATCACGACCCACAGGTTGAGAACTACTGCTCTAAAGCAAGGCATCGGAGCAAATGTTCAGTCATGTATTGTCACACTTGACTCAGTTATCACTCCTCCTGTGTAAAGCACCGTGTTCACACTCCTGCCATCCTGTGGGTGTGGGGAGCTAACTCACTCACGGAATGTGTCCAGGGAGGCTGTTGGGTGGAACTTAGATTGAGGGAATGCTTGAGGCAGAAGAATGACAGATCCCAGAGCAACTTCTGCTTCTTCTCTCAAACCCTCAGATGTCCAAGGACACTGCAAAGCCACCCAGCTCAGGACAACTATATGCCTGGATATGGGAAAATATCCGCTCAGGCAATATGCTATCTCCCAAGGAAGAGCCAAAAGGTCTGACATCACCACACACCATACTACCCTTGCCTCTTTCTAGAACTGCTTCGAATATTAGGATATCTGACTGATGATCAAGATGTCCAACTTTCAATGTCAAGATTTATTACTAAAAAAAAAAAAAAAGAAAAGAAAAGAAAAATGTCCAGACTTCCCAGCACCCTTGGCTTGAGGCACCCAGTAGGTGCTTCATGAATGCAGGTTGCTCTGAGAAGCGTAGGGATCAGAAGGAAAGCTGTGGGGCCTGTCATAAAGACCCCGGAATCCAACCCACCTCTGCCTTCAGCCAGCCGTGAAACCTGATCACTTGTATTTATGATTTGGACTTCCCTCCATGGTAATCTGGGGCTGGAGAGATGGCTCAGTGGTTAGGAGCACTTGCTGCTCTTGCAGAGGACCCAAGTTCACTTCCCAGCACTCACGTGGTGGCTCACAACCATCTGTGACTCCAGTTCTAGAGAATCTGTCCTCCACGGGCACCAGTCACACATGTGGTGTGCAGACATACATGCAGGGAAACCGCCATATGCACAAAATGAAATATTAAGTTTTTCAAAGGAGACAATCGGAGCTTCATAAAGAGAGCGACTATAATTGCTCCTTTGTGTAAATATACACGCAGTCCCGCATCACTCCCTCCACAAGCTGTCGGGGACTCCTCACAGCATCCCAGGATATGGGGATGGCTTTCCCTTGTAGAGCTAGGGCCCGAGGGCAGCCAGAAGCCTGGTAAATAGAAAAGCCAGGATTCCAGCACAAGGAATCCAGGTGAGAGGGAAGTCACCTGACAGGCAGTACCCTGCTCTCCTTGCAAGGAGGTGATAACTAGAGGGAGGCTTTAGGGGCATTTAACATAATCCCCTCCCCCACTCCAAAGATAGGTAAATTGAGGCACAGGGAAGGGAGGAGTCCTGTTCACAACACAGCTCATCTGTGGCTGTGGCAGGGCCAGAAGTCAGGTCCTTTCTTGCTCCAAGTTCCAGGGCCCATCACCAATGCCCCTCAGGGCTCTGGAGGTGAGGCTCCAAGGGAGAGATGCCTCACAGGAGGAGTCTGTTGAGAGGATGAACCTGCTGCAAAGCTCCAAAGCACAGCCAGTTACCCAGTGATGCCCTTAAAACATGACAGGCACAGTATCTCACCTGCAGGGTCAGTGTCGCTGTGAGAGTCCCAAAGAAGAGGGCCATTAGACCGAAGCCACCAATGAGGAGAGGTCTCCTTCCTAAGCGCTCAATGACCAAGCCCTACGAGAGAGAGAGAGAGAGAGAGAGAGAGAGAGAGAGAGAGAGAGAGAGAGAGAGAGAGAGGGGGGGAGGGAGGGAGGGAGGAAGGGAGGGAGAGAGAGAGAGAGAGAGAGAGAGAGAGAGAGAGAGAGAGAGTTATTTCACTTTGAGCCCACACAAAAGGGAAGATGGTGGAGGGCAGTGGAAGGCTACGGAGGGCTGGTTTTACACAGGGGTATGATCTAGAACAACCGTATGCAGCCCCAGTAACCCTGTCCTCCCACCCAGCTCTCTGCAGCTGCAGCTCTGGGACTGTTTCTGGTCTCCTCCCACTGACTCTTCGGTCTGCCTCCAAGGTGGTTAAAGGCAACAATGATAACATTGGGAGGTAAGTGTCAGACCGACATCCTGACTCTACCACTTTGCAGCTCTCTGGACTTCAGCCTAAGACTTCAGGTCCCAGAGTCCCTGTGGCAGGAACAGGAACACTGTCGCCTCACCCTGCCCCGCCCCCCAGGCTTCAAGAGGCTGCCCACTGTCTATATTAGGTTCATGTCCTCCCTCCCTGTCTCCACTGCTTCACAAAGAAAGAACATCAAGGATCAGAGAAATGAGGCAACCTAGAAGAGGTCACACAGCAGAAAATGAGGAGGCCAGGAATTGAACTCAAGGCGCTGTCGAGACTTATGATTTATCTCAATTGAGCAGTTAGGAGGGGCTTCCTGGAGGAGGCAGAAACAGGCAGAGTTTGTCAGAGAGAGGGTGAACTTAAGCCAAGGCTTGGAGGTGGGAAGATTCCTATTGAGAGCGCCACTTCCTTTCCCCTCTTATGGCCTTACTGATACCCTTCCCCTGACACACATATAATCTTCATGTGAAAAATAACCATAGTATTTGCTTTCTGAGTCTGGCTTAGTTTGTTTAACATAAATATCTATAGTTCCATTCATTTTCCTACCCATGTCAGGATTTCGGTTTTCTTTGAGGCTGACAGCTGTTCTACCATATGATGCACTACACCGTCCTTATCCATGCATCTGTAGGAAATGTTCTACTTCCTGCCAACTGTGAAAGGAACATGGATAGTCGGGTGTCTATGGTTGACTGACTTAGAGTTCTTTGAGGGGAGGCGATCCTAAGTGGGAGGGAGAAAGAAAGGGGGATAACAGAATTCCTGTGAAGGAAGGAGGAGGTCATTCTGAGGAATGGGGAGGATCAACAAGAATGAATGTGTGAAAATGCTGGAATAAAACCCACACTATGTTAAAACTCCACATCCATCCACCTACCCATCCACCCATCCACCCATCCATCCACCCATCTACCCACCCATCCACCCATCCATCCACCCATCTACCCACCCACCCATCCATCCATCCACACATCCATCCATCCATCCATCCATCCATTCATCCATTATTCAATTAAACCTATCTGCTTTGGGCGAGCAAAAGTGGTGACATTGTAGAGGGCAGTGAGGTCTGAGCATGTGACTTCTGTGGCCTGGCAGCTTCAGGTGATAAGAAGAAAGACAAGGTCTAGAAGCCTCAGCAACTTTGCCTCGGAGTTTCAATGCAAGGAGTCAGTGCCCTGCTCACCAGAAGTCAGGTGACCAGAAGCTGCCTGGGAGGAATTGGTCCTTCTCAGATGACTGGGAGCTGCAATCTAGGCAGACCATGAACTAGAGCATGAGTGGCATTGGCTATTTGGAGAATACAATCCTGTAGGCCAGGTGACACAGCTCAGGCCACTTGGCTATGGAGAGCAATCTGGGACCAGATCACCCAGGAGCGACTTCGCTGGGACAGGAGGGGCCTTTAGTGCATAGTCAGGGACTGGCAGCAGGTGGAGATTATCCTGGCTGTTTGAAGGGTTTTTTCCTGCAGACCCAGGCCTCCCAAACTTCACCTCTTGGGAACCTGACCCAAGAGAATAGAGAAAAGATGTCTAGAGGGACTTGGGCTGGAAGACAGGCTGACCTGGGCTCAAGTCCTGGCTCTGCCTCTCAGTTTTCCTTCCATGCAGGATGGATGACTGACTGACTGAACTTCTTTGAGCCTGAGTTTCCCCACTTGGGATGTGTGGATGGCAGTATCTCTGCAGGAGAGCTGTGAGATGAGAGGGAAAGCATGCTGAGCCTGAACTTAATGCAAGAGCAATTGGGCCTGCCCATCAAAGCAGAAACTGTCAGTCAAAGAATGGTTTGGGTGGCTGCTCTCAGTCCTGCCTTTAATTGGCCCTATGGCCTTGAACGTGAAGGCCAGCCCTTTCATGAATCAACTTCTTTTTGTGTGGCCACAGGGTTAGTCTAGGTGACAGGAGTGGGGTCACTTCTGAGCACCCACTCTGTTGGAGGCAGTGCACTGAGCACGTTCCAAATACTAGTCATTTAATCCCCGCAAATACCCTCATGAAACAGGGCCTTCATGTGAAACAAACAAACAGCAAGAGACTTTGGGAAGTTGTCCAAGGCACATGGCTGATAAAGGGTGAAGCAGAGATTCCTGCAGAATCTTTTCTAGTTCCAAAGATATTAAGTTGGTAGAAACAGACCAAGCCCCCAGTTTGCAGCATCCCAGTGCCCCATCTTCATGTTCAGTTGTTGAACACACAGAGCATCGAGTCATCTGCTGACCCTCTTTTCTCTCCGCCCTCCCTGGAAACCCTCACATCACTGTTTCCCCAGAATCCAGGAGCACCCCAGGCTGCCATGGGGTCTTTGCTGATGGAGTGAGCTAGGTAGATATGCAGTGTGCAGGGAGGGCAGGGAAAACAGAGAAGAGGGGGGCAATGGGCTCACGCTATGGGAGGAGTGGAGAGGTTCCTGGGCCAGCGAGGAAGAGGCAAAGAGCTGAACTTTGTGGGAAAAGAGGGTAGAGAGGCAATAAGAAGGAGAGACATAGGGAGGGACGGAGGGAGGGAGGGAGGGAGGGAGGGAGAGAGGGAGGGAGGGAGGGAGGAGCTGAAGGATGGAGGACTTTGTCTCTTCAATATCTCAGAGGAGCTAAGCTAGAGTCCCTGATGAACACGGTGCTGAAATCAGCGCAGAGGCTGCCAGGGACAAGCTTCCATATGGCACAGGGGACCAGGTCACAGTGAGATTAGCATGTTACATTGCTATTCTGATTGTGACACATGTAACAGCTGTGCTGAGGTTAGCATGTCAGTTAGAGATTAATGTGTCACAATGTTACGCAGGGAGTCTCTGCGGTTACAGTGGGCTGAACCTGCCTTGTGCTGTGAATTCAAGATTCCATGGTGTGTTACACTCAGGTGTTTCACATTCCACAGAGATGGAGATGCACTGTGGATTGATATCCATGTTTTCAAACATAACAAAAGGTTTCGTTAGCCTAGGGTACAGGGCTCTGGAGAGAAGCCTCTTCAAGTGAGCCAAACACAGTGTCAACATTTGAAAACGTCCCCCAAATACAAGCTAGCTAAGAACCAATGATTTACACTATGGCATCAATACTCAAGGGATTTGTTGGGGAGATGTGGTTTCCCCCAGGTCACTGAGGAAGAAGGAAGCTGAGTCAGTCTGAAGCTATAGCATGTTCCTGGTGTGGGAAATGACAAAGCTCAGAAGTCTTGGTCCTGTGAGGGTCATGACCCTCCCCCCCCCACACACACACACCGGGGCTACATATCAGATATTTACATTTTGACTCATAACAGTAGCAAGATTACAGTTACAAAGTAGTAACGGAATTATTTAATGATTGGGGTCACCACAACATGAGGAACTGAATTAAAGCCGAGGCCTCAGGAAGGTTGATCTAGGAAGCCCCTAGAGGGCTTCATTTTCACAAAGATGTGAGTGAAGAAACAGCCCTCTGGTTCTTCTGGGCCAGGCCATCAATGTGCTCCCTCCTCCAGACCTTACTGAAGTGCAGCCTGTCTGAAGGGATTAGAGTGACTGGATATTCCTACCCTGGACTAAAGCTGTCAGGGAAGACATGAACTCAAGATAAACAGCTGCTCTTGAAGGTTACTTGTGTCAACTCAGAACCAGCTATCAGGCTTCTGGTGCTTTAAGAAGTCCTCTGGGGACTCTGTGCTGTAAGGTCCCCTCACAGGCAATGCCCCCCCCCCCCCCCCGTGGGTTGAGACCTTTGGGCAGATAGCGGTGGCAAAATATTTCTGGTTAGAATTTTAAAAGTTAACTTTATTGAGTTATAATTTTGTCCCCTATTATTATAACTGCAATTGAGATATAGAAATGCCACCTCCATCAAAAGACTCCCTATGTCCCTTCCCTCAGCTCCAAGCAACCCCTGATCCACTAGCTAACACTGGGTTTAGAGTGAACAGTTTTAGAATTTCACAGTATTTATGACGTTTTTGGGACCTGTTTTGTTTGTGATACACATGAATAGTTCTTTTTCAGGGTTAGGCAATATTCCACTGAGTGGATATACCACAACTGATATCTCCATACCCCTGTTGATGGACCCTGGATTGCTTCTAGGTTTGGTCTCTGGTACATCAGCATATGGTTCTCTATATAGACACGGATTTTGTTTTTCTTGGGTAAATACTCATGCATGGAATGGTGAATGCTTAGGTAACTGTCAAAAATGTTCTCTAAATGAGTAATATGACTTTAAACTTGACTAGCAGTATGAGAGTTCCTGTTGCTCCACTTCCTTGGCAACATTTGGAATTATCAGGAATTAAATTTTGTCTGTCCTTATGGTGAATGGTAGGATCTTGCTGTGCATTTTAACTTCCCTAATGGCTAATGGCACCGAGAACTTTTTTCTGTGCTTTTGACCTTTGAGAATCTTCTTTGATGGGCTGGAGAGATGGCTCAGTGGTTAAAAGCACTGACTGCTCTTCCAGAGGTCCTGAGCTCAATTCCCAGCAACCACATGGTAGCTCACAACCATCTGTAATGGGATCCGATGCCCTCTTGTGGTGTGTCTGAAGACAGCTACAGTGTACACATATACATAAAATAAATAAATCTTATAAAAAAGAGAGAGAGAGAATCTTCTTTGGTAAAGATCTATACTTTCAGAAATCAGTTGGTCTTTTTGATTCTCAGGGTTCTTTACATGTGTAGGACACAAGCTCCCTGTCAGATGTTTATACAGCCTCCCAGCCTGCAGCTTATCTTTTCTTTTTTTTTTTTTTTCTTTCTTTTTTTTTTTTTTTTGCAATGTCTTTTGAACAGGCTTGAGATAATTCAACGAAAATGCAAAAGCAGAAACAGGTGGACCCAGCTGGGATATTAACCTAATGCTACTTCCCTGAGGCATTAAGCATCCAGTCAGCCAGGCAAGAGTCAGAACCTGGGAATCAGAATTAGAAAGGACCCAGCCTGGGATGGGCAGAGAGCAAAGTATCTTCTAAGACCCAAACCTTGCTTTTGTGCAGGAATGAACTTTCAGAGGGTATGATGGTCATTGAAACAGTCGGATCTGCAAATGCTGACCATTGTGTCCAGTTCCTATACAGGTTCTAATTCTCAGAACGGTCCAGCTCAGGGGAGGCCACCAGCAACCACTCACATCTACAGAGAGTATGATGGGGCCAAAGCAGATGGCTGGTTCTGTTTTAACCTGCTGGGTGTCTCCTCTGTTGAGTCCCTTTATGGTTTGTTCTGTGAACTAGGACTTGGTCTCAAATAACCATCAGTGACTGCATTAGTTTCCACAGCTGCAGCAACAGCATGTTACAGACAGAAGAGTTCAAACTGCAGGGATGCTCCTCATCTTTCCTAAGCTTTAACTCCAAGATCAAGAGCCTTGCTCCCTGTGATGACTCAGGGGAGGGTCTGCCGCAGCCCCACCCCTGCTTCCTCAGGGTCTGCTCCAGCTCACCCCAGCCTTCTCAGCATCTGCCCCAAACCCTCCTCTGCCTTCTAAGATCTGCCTTGCCCTTCTCCTCCATTCTGGTGTCCTTGTCTTTTAGCAGAGAGACACCAATATTCATTGGTGGTCTCCCTGTAGGTGTCTGTTTCCCAAATTTCCCTACTTATAAAGACAGTGGATTTGGGCCTCAACTCACTCCGGAATAGCCCAATCCCAGCTTAACTAACAACACCTGCAATGACCTGTCTCCAAATGAGGTCACACTAGGGGTTTAGCAGGTGAGTTTTAGGGAGTCACATCCTAAGTGACATGCACTGGATCTCCATTGAGCTTAGTGCAGTCTTCAGCAATTCCTTTTGGGGTGATCTGTTACTACCAGCACTCCCTAAGAAGAAAGTGAGGGTCTGAGAAGCTAGACATTTGGTACCAAAGCTGGCCCCAGATTGTGACCAGCAACAGGGCCGGGAGACCACTGAGCCAAAACATGTCCCTGTTGTGCCCTGTCAATCTCCTGGCCACAGAGGATGCAGACCGTGACACTTAAATTTCAGGGCTCCTGGGAAGTTTGGAAACCCTTAAAGATTTGTGTTTAGTCCAACGTAGCACAGTCCCAAGCTGAGCTGCTACTGACAAGACTGTGGTACTGTGGGTTCTGCCCCTGACTTGTAATAATAACACAGTCTGTGCTGCCTGCCGAAGGCAGAGTTGGCTCCCCATGGCCCCTGCCCAACCACAGTGGACCCTCATCCTCATGGGTGAATGACACTTCCTCTCTGGAAGTTCAGTCATCTGAACAGCACAGTTGAAGCCCTGAAACGCAGTCTGGAAAGCCAGCTGTTCTGCAAGATGGCAATTATTCACAGCCAGCTGCTGAGCAATGGCCGGCCGCTGCCCAAACTAACGGCAGATCAAAAGAACGAGAGTCTCTTTCTGTCTTGGTTTTATTAGACCTTGGAGCCATTTTAATAGACCATCAAAAATCTCAGTAAAGAGAGTGAGAAAAAATATCAGGGCATCCTTTTATTGATAGACAATTACCCTGAAGGGTTGGATGAAGTTGTCTGTATAGCCCTGAAAAGCAGGTCACACAAACTTTGGAAAAGGGAGAGGATGTTGCTGAATGTTGAGTTTGGGGGGGGGGGAGGGAGAGGAGCTGCCATAGGCTTTGATTTTTGTTTCCATGACAACTCTTTCTTGCAGAGTTAAAGTATCTCATTGTTACTTTAACAAGCAGCTTAAACCAACTCAAAAGGTAGTAGTTTACGCTTCGGGCAGCCAGCGGTCTAGAGCAGATCTCACAGGGGAAATCTCACAGTTTTAGGAGTGGAGACTCTGGGGGGGAGGAAAGACTGGCTTTCCTATTTCCCCAGAGCCTTCCAGGTTCTCTGTTCTGAATCCTTCATCCTCTTTCAGGCCAGGCAGCAATGATGCCCCTTCTGCCTCACATCTTCCCTTTGCCAGCTGTTCATTGACCTTTCACCTCTTCCTTTTGTCACTTCAAAGGTCCACTGCTTGCCCAGTGAAGCCCAGGTGCATCTCTAAACCCCTCCCCCCCACTCCTGCCTATGAAGTTCCTTGTGACCCAACCTCATGGCCTGTGACTTCAGACCTGGGAAACTTTGGGACCCATTAATTTTTTCCTGCCACAGATGGCAAGGATTAAAAACTAATTTTATAAATGTGAGAATCAATTTAGAGATGTATGGTAATTTCCCTAAGCCCACCACATTGGTACGTGGATGTCCGGGATGGGATTATAGAGCTGTCCAGTTCTGAAGCTCGTGTGTCTCACACACACACACACACACACACACACACACACACACACACACACACACACAGTCCCTGGAAGTTCTCTTTGCAAGGACATAAAGATATGTACCTTACTTCAGGTGACAGGGTATGACTTACCTATCCACATCCTATATTCCTTATAGCCAAGCCTGCCCCATCCTCCAGCCCTGCCAGTCACTTAGTGTCATTTGCTTGCTCCCTGTGAGGCAGGGACATGTCCTTATATAAAAGGGGGAAGGGAACCACAGAGATGTCAAATAACTTGCTAGAGAGTCACCTGTCTCACAAAGAGCAAAGCTGGGACAGGAACCTGGTCCATCCATGTTCTGAGTAGAGATGCCAACAACCTCACCTCGTGGGTGGAGAATAAGAAAGGAAGTGGAGACCAGGCCTTGTGAGACTGATACAGCCTTCATTACTAGAGCAACTTCTCAGACAGACTCTTTTCTGGCTATATGATGCACCCCATTAAAGCGGTCGGATTAATAGTAGGAGGGAAGTCATTCTGCACCAGCCTCTGTTACAAAAGCAGGACCCAGGCTGGGATGTTGACAGGGCTGCAGCCTCCCGGGCACAGAACAAAGCTATACACAGAGTAGAGATGGGTGGGCTTTTCCCAGGCTACCCCTCACAAGTTGACTAGATGCAATCTCTTTATTCTTTTAAGTTTTCTGGATTTTTACAAATTCATCCCAATAAATTGGTATTGAGTCCTTATAGCAACAAAACAAAAACCCAAACTTCAAACCCTCTTCTGCTTCCTCCACCATTTCCAGCCCAGGCTGACTGAGTTCTATTGATCAAAGTTGGGATTGCTGCAGTCTACAGCTGGAGACAGAATTTGGCGACACAGGCAAATAACAAAGCACTGAAATATTTTCCCCCTAATAAAAAGCAGGTCAGGAAAGAGCCTGAACATCACTCATCTACATTTCTAATGGCATTCATTTTTAAGAAGTAGGTTGTTAGAATGATCCAGAAAGGCAAGGAGAAACATTGAATCTACTGGAAAGTCAGCAGGAGATAGGAAATCTGCCTGTTTGGGCTGATATCACTCATGGTGGTGGAAACTGTCGAGAGAAACTGTTTCTTCTCTTTCCAGGTCAGAACCCACACTCTGCCACATCAGACGTGGCGGCTCATAATCCCTGGGGTACTGTGTACCTACAGAGTGAAGCACAACCCACACTCCCTCCAGAAGACAGATGTGAGTGCTTCCTCAAGAGAGAAGATAAGGCTCAGAAAGGTTGACCACACTGTCCAGCAACACACAGCCAAAGCTAGGAAGACCTTAGCTTGTTTTGATTGGAGACCCAAGGAATAGAGATATAGGGAAGAAGAGCCTAAGTGGATCAACAACGGTCCGTAGAGCACAAGCCTCTTCCAAATCTAGACAGGATCCCCTGACAAAGCCCGCCCTCATGAAGCAAACCCTAGTAGGTCCCCTGGATGCCCTGTGCCATCCAGTCCCTATGGCATTCTCAGGAGCCCTCGGTGACTTACAGAGAAGATAGCAGCCAGTGTCTCAATTCCTCCCGTGCTCAGGGTGATGTATGGGATCTTGTCCTGAGGGATCCCAGCTTTCCCAAAGATGCTGTTGGTGTAGAACCAGATCTGTAATGCAGAAGAGAACAAGGAAGGTCATCCGGAGAGCTCAGCCTCTTCCCCATGCTAGACTAAGGTAGGAGGCTCTCTCTGCACTTTGCCACTGAATCCAGAGTCACAGGTGAGCTGTACCATATAGCCATATGGTGCCCCCAGACACCCCCCCCCACACACACACACACTTCTTCACTAACAGACTCCTGCACTCTTAGGAGTGACGACTGCACACCCAAAACACTGCTTCCTACACTGCCCTGCAGTTAGGAACAGGCAGCAACAGAAATATTGGTGGAACCAGCATAAAGTTTCATATTTTACTTTAATCTTATATGTGTTCATTTACTTGTTTATTTATTTATTGTGGGGGTGGTGCCAGTGTGTGTGTGTGTGTGTGTGTGTGTGTGTGTGTGTGTGTGTGTGTGTGTGTTGGGGGAAGGGAGGTCGTTTTGGAGGAGTCGTAGGCCTCAGTTCTCTCTTTCCACCATGTGGGGGCGCAGGGGTTGAATGTAGGTCCGTGGTAGCAAGGACCTTTACTGGATGAGTCATCTCACTGACCAAACCCTCTCCCTCGGATCCCTACCTCTTCCTCCTCTTCTTTTAGGGAAACTTTATCAAAGAGATATACTTTCATGTTTACTTTATTTTCTCCCACTTTCCTTTCTGTGGCCAGGATGCTGAGTGTGATGGTTGGCACCTCAGTAGCCCTCTTGGGTCATGAAGTAACTTTGGTTAAGTATGCTCTGTGAGGATCAGAAACTGTTTGTGTTCCACAGAACACTTTACTATGACCCAGTAGAAACAGCCATGATAAATCTGCAACAGTAAACACGGTAGAAATGATGTTCTTGAGGTCTGTGTAACTCTATATGTACAGTCAGGTTCCCAAGAAAAACGAATTCCCCAAACCCCAAAGACAACCCGAATATCCAGAAATGAGCTCAACCTGGATGTCAGGAGGGATCCTGGCAGTTAGAGCAAAGCCAGCATTCCCGGGAGCCAGCACCTGATTCCCATCTGCCAAAGGGAATCATTTCCATCATTACCTCTGGCATCAGGGACATATGGCTACCTGGGGTACTATCAGCATATGAAAGCCAACACTGGCCTCCAGGGCCCCCCAGGATCTCAAGTACCAGTGACACATTTGAAAGTCCATGGTAGCACCTGGTCCTTCTCACCTCCTCCCCTATCCTGAACTCCCTCCAGCTCAAAGAATCCCACCCCCCACCCCACCCCCACAGTTACCAGTTCTCCTTATGAGCAGGCTATCTCAATACTCACCCTCTTAACTCTCTCCTACACTTTCTCTCATTTCTTGCTATCCACTTACTCTTGCTCTCTCTCTCTCTCTCTCTCTCTCTCTCTCTCTCTCTCTCCCTCCCTCCCTCTCCCTCTCTCTCTCTCTCTCTCTCTCTCTCTCTCTCTCTCTCTCTCTCACACACACACACACACACACACACACACACACACACACACGCTCTATTCTCTATCTCTTGCTATCCCACTCTCTCCAGCATTCTCTCCCACTTCCCTAGCCCCCGACAGCGTCCAGTCTGCTGATCACATTCAGTTTACTTTCTCTGCTCTGGACTCTCCTGATGCCCCTGGCTGTTCTCTCTCTCATATCTACAACAAAAACCTTAACTGTATTGTGGATCAGTCATGCTGGCAGTTTCTTGGCTACACCCCCTCACATATAGAAACATCATCAGGACTGTGCAACTGATACTTACAGCTCTGATGTTAGGAACAGCCCTGGCTATACTACCCTGATTGTTTGTGTGAGGAAGCCCTTATTTCTAATATGTCTTGTTACAAACACTTGTTTGGGAAGTTGTTCGTGCCCAGGGCAGAGAGAATCAGGACTAACTTGTATCCAACAGCTGGCTAGGTTTGCAGTGATAGGTTAGTTTTCATCGGGTCTCCCAAACACCCCGAGACACAGTGCACATGAGCTACTGTCCTAGTCCTTGGATCAGTTGGCAGAGATGGGCTTTAATGGTCAGACGAAGTAAAGACCCACCACCCTGTGTTATCTGCATCCCCGTAGAGTGGGTAGGGAAAGTAGGAATTTAGACTCTGTCAGAATGAATGTTGACTGCCACATTTGCAGGCCACAGAGGCAGTACCTCACTAGCCCACCAGTTCCTGCAACTCTGAGGCTACCTACCAATCCGAACCCTCAGTATTCCTAGATTTTTCATACCAACTCCTTCCCCATGGGGTAGTTATGGTCTTCCAGACCTAGTCACAGTCAGATTGTAGACTCGTTTAAGAGATGTTCTTTATTGTCACTGTGGATTTTAGTCCACTCACAGGGAGGCAGGACTTTCAGCCCCCACCAACACTTGATGTATATTTTCCTGTAGAAGCTCTTCTCCAGCTGCATGCCATCTCTGCTCCTCCGGCCTCCATGACCCCTCTGTCTCTAGCTTCCATTCTCCCTGAAGTGGCACATCTGCGGACATCCTCAGCAGGTTGAAAGTCAGTGGTGGGAGTCACTGTGCAAGACCTGTGTTTACTGTAGTATGGCTGGCTGTGTGGAGGACTGAGCCAGCTTGCTAAATACATTTAGACAGCAGTAGGCAGGAGTTGTCCCTTATCCCCAGGCCTCAGACTGGAGCCTGTGAGGTTCGAAGGGCTTGCCTGTCCCCTTCTGCCTGACCCATGCAGCACCCTGACCCCATCTTTATTTCAAGAAGGGGAGGTGACTGCCTTCACCTTGACCTGAACTGAAGGTGATGTGATCAGACAGTTTCAGGCCCTTGTGAAAGAGAAGAAAGTGCCCGGGACACTCAGAGTCAGGGAAACAGAGCCGGAGCTGGCCCACAACTTGCCAAGTCAGCATGAGCAATTCCCCCACTCGCCTCCCCTTTTGCAGGCTGCCTCAGGTTCCCTGCTGCCGTAGTTCTAACATGCTGAAGTATCCAGGAAAAGTCTTCATATGACAAATAATAGGCATCCTTCTAGATGGTTCCATTTCTCCATGGAGATATTCAGACTCTTCAGGAAAAAGAGCCTCTGTTGTCAGTCATTGTGGAAGGCATCTATGATGCCCTCTGTATTAGTCAGGGTTCTCTAGAGTCACAGAACATATGAGTAGTCTCTATATAGTTAGGGAATTTGTTAGTGACTTACAGCTTGTAGTCCAACTCCCCAACAATGGTCAGCGGCAGCTGCGGACAGAAGTCCAAGGATCTAGCAGTTGCTCAGTCCCTCAAGGCAAGCAGGCAAGGACGAGTGAGTGAGTCTTCCTTCTTCCAATGTCCTTATGTAGGTCTCCAGCAGAGGGTGTGGCCCAAATGAAAGGCCTGTGCCTTTAATACCAGATGACCTTGAACTCGGAGATCTCCCTGTCTTAATCTTCTGGAATTCATAGCCACTATGCTTCAAGATCTCCATGCCAAGATCCAGGTCAGAAACTTGTATGTCTGAGCCTCCAGATTAGGATCATAGGTGAGCCTTCCAATTCTTGATTAGTTCATTCCAGATATAGTCAAGTTGACAACCAGGAATAGCCACTGCACCCTCCTCCTTGGAGGTGTATCCTTGAGGAGCCCCACAGGGGCAGGACTTTCTGAGTCTACTAACGCCTCACCCTCGGCTCCTGGCATGGTATTTTGATGAGACAGCATGCCTTGTAATCATTCTATCTGTGAGAGGACTGAGGAGAAAGCAGGGGCCACTCCCTATGCAATGGCACCAGAGTAGAGAGGTGCCCTGGGGAACCCACTCTTCTTGAAGTACATGCCATGATATGGACCCCGCCACTGTAATCTGTGGCTCCTAACTCCTCTATCTGCTCTTGGCTGTAAACACAGTGGCCATGGGCTAAGAGATGCAGTCTGACCTTGGCTAACAAATGTTAGTGCCTGCTTCATCTTTGTCCAGCATATAGTAGTAACTCTTCTAACCGTGACCAAACAGCTAGCAAGAAGTAACTGAGGTGGATGTCTTTTGTTGCTT
Organism: Tokudaia tokunoshimensis; assembly: GCA_036184795.1. Lineage (NCBI taxonomy): Eukaryota > Metazoa > Chordata > Mammalia > Rodentia > Muridae > Tokudaia > Tokudaia tokunoshimensis. The sequence goes on along the minus strand of BTHU01000014.1, from coordinate 67,970,788 downwards.
GCTTTTGGCTCACGGTTTGAGAGGGTGCGGTCTGTCATGGTGGGATTCGTGGAGCTGTGGCTCCTTACAACCTTTCAGACCAAGAAGCAGAGAGCAAATGAGAAGCTGGGTTGCAACCCCTGAGACCTGGAGGATCACACTTTCTCCAGCTAGTCTCTGTCTTCTAAGCTGTCCCCAGTCTCCACACACAGCACCACCACCTAGGGGCCATGTGCCCTAACACACGAGGATAGTCCACATTTAAACTGCAATACTCAGAGCTGGACGTGCAAGAGGATGGAGGGAGAGAAAAATCAAACCTACTTTATTGCAGCTGACTCTGAAGATGGAGGAAGGAGGCCCCGAGCCAAAGGAAGGAGATGGCTCCTAGAAAGGCTGGGAATGGATTTTCTCCTGCAAGTGTCCAGGATTGGGTGTGGCCTGATGTGATCTAAGGACCTCTGACCTCCAAAGCCATACAACGACAAGTGGTTTGAAGTCTCTGGATGTTAGTGCTGTGATTTTTTTTTTAAATATCCAGTGGCGACAAGAAATGCACACAGTGGAGGGATGTAATTCAGTTATATTATGCTTTACCTGGGGTGGGTACTTCCTACACACGGTGATCTATGGCTCTGTTTTGGGGTCTAGGAGGAAAAGGCCTGCTCATTTATTAAATATCCTTTGGTTGCTCTTTTAGGCTTTCCCCCTGCTGGGCAGAACCTACTTGCATCTTCTCTGTGTGTCCTGCTTGGGTTCCAGTTAAAAGCATGGTGCTTTTCCCTGCCTATCCTTGTTCTATCAGAGCTTTGCTATGAAGCATTAGGTTTGGCAGCAGGCCAGGATATGCACAGTAAGGGTCTCATGGGACTAAACCAGCTAAAATAGGCCGGGTTTGAAAATGGCCACACAAGACAAACGAGATAGGAACGGTTACCAAGTAGAAGCCCTGGCCCATCAAATGCCCTCGGCGAGTGTCCTGAGTCAACTCAGATGTTAGTCAAACCGTCACAGTTCACCCCCCACACTGTGTGTGTGTGTGTTGCATGTATGTGTGTGTGTTGCATGTATGTGTGTGTGTTGCATGTGTGTGTGTATGTGTGTGTTGCATGTGCGTGTGCGTGTGTGTGTGTGTGTGTGTGTGTGTTGCATGTGTGTCTAGGTCAGAGGTCAACTCCAGATGTCATTCCAGGTGTGTCCACCTAGTTCTTTGAAGCAGGCTCTCTCCCCAGCTTGGGCTGGCTGATTGAAGTAGGGCGGCTGGCTAGTGAGCCTCGGGATTCCACCTGCCTGTCTCCCAGTGCTGGCATTACAGCATGTGCCACCATACTGGCTTTTTAATGCAGGTTGTGGAGATGGAATTCAGGTCCTCAAGCTTGGACACGGTAAGCACTTTGCCAGCTGGGCCATCTTCCCACCTCACAGTTCCTCCTTAAAGAGTCCCTTTTGTATGAGAGGAGGGAGAGGACAGGAGAGGGTTGACACCTTAAAGGCCCCTTAGCTTCACTTGATTTAATATTAAGATTGCTGGTCTTAGAGGCCACAAGGCTGGGCAATGTGGTCAGTCTCCTGCTAGCTCGGTTGCAGGTAACATTACTGATGTATAAGTTAGATGAGAATAGCCGTTCAGGCAGAGTAGTCAGATGTGTCAGGATGAGCATGCCCTAGCCTAGTGCAGGGGTAACGTGTGCGTGTGCGTGCGTGCGTGCGTGCGTGTGTGTGTGTGTGTGTGTGTGTGTGTGTTTGTGTGTGTGTGTGTGTGTGTGTAGGTCAGAGGGCAACCTCTGGTGTCATTCCAGGTGAATCCACCTTGTTCTTTGAAGCAGGCTCTCTCACCAGTTTGAGTTGGCTGATTCAGATAGGGTGTAGAGAAGGTGTAGCTTGTCTTATTTGTCTATAAAATGGGACCAGGTGTAACTTGACATGGCAAACTCCACATTGGACCTTGAGCAATCTATAACCACATTGTCTTTCTCATCTAAGAGGTGCATATGATGCCCCCCACCCTGTAGGACTCTTGGGCACAGAGCAATGTAACCAGTGGGAAGGTGCCTGCCTGGCAGTGTTAGCCAGTGTCTCCCAAGCGATCATAGTCATGTAAATGAAGGGACAGAGTAAGTGTTAAAACCACCTACTGTTTTGATCTGGGTTAGTTCTTGACTCTGACCTCTGGGCTGTGAAGGAGAGGGTCTGGACCCAAGCCAGGGTGCCAGTCTTGGGACTGGCACTTACAACTAAATAGCATGTGTCCTTTTGTCTATAAACTGGGAGAAGATGTGTTCTGTGGCTGCCCAGGGGTGAGGTGAGGACAGCCTGAAAAACACAGGTGGGATAATCTGAGTTGAGCATTGAGGACTCTCTCTGCTTGGGCTTAAATTAAGTACCTAGAACTTGGGGTGCAGACAATTGTTGCTCAAATCTACTTTATACGGCTTCTAGCTTCGAACCTTCGGGAAAATGTCTCCGTGTCTCTGTGCATAACAGTGGGGCCTGAAGGACAGGTGGCACAATTCATCTGTTACGAATATACAAATGGGAAGTGAGGCCCTGGGGGAGGAGACGGGTCTGCCCAGCAATCGCATGGCCCTCCATCTAGCTGCCTCGCTGAGCATCCCACATGTCCTTAAGACTCTGAGTATGGGCCTTAAGAAACGGTGCATCACTGAGAGTCTCACAAGGAAGCTGTGGAATGGGCAGTGGCCGCTCGGGCTGAGCTGTTGATTCTCCGACTCCATTAGTTCTTCTCACTTAACTGGACCAAGGCAAAAACGGCAAAATGACTAAGAAACGAAGTAATACCATTTTTACACACTGGTGTTTCCAAAAATACAATCCAGAGTTGTTGAAATTTGGCAGAGTGTGTGGCTGCAATCTTCCCAAGCAGCCGTTTCCCTGCTTCTGGACAGGGGCGTTGCTGTAGCTCCCTCTCCCACTGAGTACCACCTGAATGACGGTGGGAGGTGCTGGGCTCTTGTTGAGAACATATAAATCATCTGGGCTCTCTGGAGGCCCTCCCCACAGTGACCCTTCCCTCCCTCTGTGCTGTGTGACCAGAAGCCTGTCTGCATCCCGTCATGGGTGGAGAACTAATCACATCCCGAGGTGAGGCATCCCACTCCGTTTCCCAGAAAGAAGCAATCACACCCAGATTCCTTGATTTCCAGATTTGGGGATTTTACTTTCTGGGGCATTGAAGAAAGGCCTCTAGGGAGGCCTCAGTTCCCACTCCAACAAGCTGAAGCCAACACAATCAAGACTGCTTCTATTTAAATCATGATGGTCCTCTGTCCCTTTGACGTCCCGTCTGTTTATTGAGAGCCATGACTCTTGTGTACTTCCAGGGACACACAGTAGGACAGCTGCTGTTCAAGGACAACCTTGCTTGTTGCTGACTGGACACTGTGGTAAATCTGCTCCATATCCTTCTGTTCCATTCTACAGAGGTGGGAACTGAGGACAAGCCACGTTCCACAGATGCTCCAAGGCACAGCTCAGTGGAGGCTTACAGAGCTGGGTTTGAAGTTAGACATCCTGTACTCACACTCCAAGCCTCCCACATTCTGACCTCCCTCAGGTTCTCTTTGGTGCTGATGCTGGTGGTGTATGTGTGTGTGTGTGTGTGTGTGTGTGTGTGTGTGTGTGTACTCACCGCATTGAGTCCACATAGTTGGTAGCTGGCCATGGTGATAATGACAGTGATGACCTGCCAGCGGACAAAGGGCGCCCTCAGAAGTTCCAACACAGACACCAGACGGAGGTTCCTTTGCACACGGCTCTCGGCCAGGGCCTCCTCCAGCTCTTGGGAGACATCTGCTTTCCCCAGAAATATTTGGAAGGCTGTGAAGAGGACAGGCAGGGATTGGGCTATTGCCCATCTAGGATGTTGACCCTAAATGGATGAATCCCACTATCTGGACATATGGTTATCAGAGACCTTTGGAATCTGTACAAAAACTATGTTTAAAAATAGGAAGATAGGGGCCCAGAGACACACACCAACTTTCCTGAAGTCACCGAGTGAGCTGAGAGAGAACCTGGGTCTCTCAGCCACCACCCTCTCCCCAGAAAAGCAGAGCATACCCAGCATTCAAATCCATCTTCCCGGACAGTTGTCTCCTTTTATCTTCATATACAGTCCTGCCCCTCATAGTTAGGGACAAACCGCATAGCATCAAGTCTTTCAAACCTTGCTTAGAGCTCACCCACCAGAACCGCTATTCCAGTGAGCATTCATTGAACACCCCCTGTTTGCCTGGCCCATTCTCACTGGGGATTTCTGGAGAGAGGTTAATGGCTGCCCACACACAAGCTTGCGAACCCCAAAGTTGCCTCTACGGGTAAAAGGAGGATTGAACCTAACCATCCTCATTAAGGCTCATTCCATGTGACCCTCTGAAATGTGGATGCCCTGGGTGGGATAGGAGAGCGAAGATCCACACATTCTCTTGAGGGATGTATTTCCAAGTCAAGCATTGCAAATTTCCAGCCGTCGGAGGAACCATATTTTAACCCTTAGAAAAGCAGACCCCTGAGATCTTATCAGCCAGATCATTTGGCATGCTTTCAGAGCAGAGGCTTCCATATTCATTGCCCTCCATCTTCCCCCTACAGGGAGAGGGAGTAGTGGTGATAGGTCCTGTGGACAGTCCATTCCACACACAGCGGGCACTGTCCCTGATAACACGGCTCCCGCACCTCGGGTGTGTGAAATTGTTCTTTTTAAGCAGAAAAGTAAAGCAGCTAAGCCCATTCCAGATTTTCTGGGTGCAAGCTCAGGAGGGCTTCAGAGGTACTACAGGCTGCTTCCAAGCACGCCTTTGGAAGCTGTGATTTAATGGTCTTGCCAGCACTGGTTGATCATACATGGGAAAAGCGACTGGGTTTTTACCGCACACTAAACCACTGTATTTTGAATTTTTCTTCCAAGTTCAAAATGCAACATTTGTGTTATAAGATAGGTCTAGAGTTGGCATATTTCCATTCCAAAACATGGAAAACTTTATCCCCTACCCCTTTCACCTTGGAGCTCTCAGGCAAATTCAATGCACAGAGCTCATCAGAATTTCCCTGCACAGCCTTGTCCTTGCTGACAGCGTCAGGGTCAGGCTCTCTCATTCCCTGGGTTTTCTCTTCCCAGCATGCCCTCCTGCACTGTTGTTACATCCTTAAGCCCCACCCCTCTACCCCACCATCTTCTGTCAGGACTGGAGAACAGGTGCCAGAGTGACGTTTGTTAGTATGTCTCAGAGAGTAAATCTAGAACTTTCCCCCACAACAGAGATCTCCACTTTGATACTAAGGACTTCTTGGGCTGAGTCGCATCAATGAGGACATTAGTGCATGGTCAGATGTTTGACACTGTTCCTGGATTCTATTCCCAGATGCGATAATCCTTTTATTTGTCTAGTGGGTACAAAATGCTATAACCTGCTGTGGATTAAACTGTTTACCTGTTATCATATGGTACCTGTGAATGTGAGCTCTGGAAACAGTCACCTAGTGAGGGCTGGTGGTCATGCTGGGATAGCCTGTCATATGACTCCTGTCTTAGGAGACACAGAGAGTGGATACTGAAGCGCAGTAAGAATGTAAGCATGGAGGAGGCTGGGGAATGCAGCTGTCATCCAAGGTACACTGTGGGAACGGAAGACTAGGCATGTGGGAGCACTGAGGATGCAGAAGGACTAAGGACCCCTGAACACCGAGGATGCAGAACTGAGGATGCTAGGGTACCAAGGCTAAGGGTGCTGAGACTCTAAGAATACTGGCCACCATCACCAGGCAGCAGGGGAGTATGACTCTGCTGGAACTCTGACTTCAGACTTCTGGTCCCCAGAGCAACTGTACAGTCAGTTGATGTAGTTAGTTGTCCTGAGTTGGCAGACAGCCTGGGACTCTGTGATGTGGTGGCAGTCATACTTTATCTATCAGAATGCTCTTTACCTCTTGAAGAGCAAAGCCCAGAGTGGTCTGGAGGCTTCTTTCCCATAACAAAGAAGGCAAAAGAACGTCATGCAGAACACTCCCAATGATCCTTTGTGATCATGTGCAGAGAGATGCTCTGAGCTCTGTGTCTTACACAGTGGAGGACAAAGGACTTCTAAAAATAGGAACTTTGTTAAGTCATTTCTTTTCGATTGCTACCAGTATTTAAGAGCAAGATGTCATGGGGCTTCTAAAGCAGGCTGAAGATCTCTTCATTATCCATGGTCATGATGTCCTACATGGCGGGAGAGGGGCTGTAGAAGGAGATGCTGAGGTTCTTTGTAGGGAGAACCCACACTGTGGAGAAGCCAGCAGGGCACTGTTGTTTTCTGTTATAGTATATTTGATTATTGTACACAGAAAAGCTAATTGTTAGCAAAATATACAAGCTTAGAAAGATAATGCGTTTCTCAGATGCAGTTAGGTGCATCCCATAGGGCTGCAGTTTGGTGTGCCTCTAAAAGCATCCATAGATAAGAATGCTAAAGAGTGGAGAAAGTTTCTGCCTATTCAAGGCTTGAGAGAGATCTTGAATTATGACCCAAGGCAAAGTTAGCTGGATAGCCTTGAGCTGCCCCACCTAAAAGTAAACCACCAAGCAAACTCAGTTGCTTGGAGCCTTCCAAGGGTGTAGGGGAGGAATAGCAACTGGACCTTTGAGAACCCTCTCTTTTGGCTTGGGAGAGCTTCATAGAAGGAGCTCCAGGTAAGAGATAGGGATTTGCTCTTTGGGCTTACAGGAACAACAGAGAAGCAGCTGGCAAGACCCAGGTGAAAAGGTAGTCTAGGAAAGAGAGCCAAGGAGGCCTCTTGGATTTGAAGTAGCTCAAAGAGAAATGTAGACTAGCTTGCTAGTCTGACACAGATAGAAAGAGATTGCTAAAGAGCTAGCAGGGTAGTTGTAGAATCAGGCTTGTGAATAGTTATTTTGTACACAGTTAAGAAAATAAAATTATGTCTCTGAGCTAGCAGGTTTTTACCTCAGCTCCTGCCTCCCATGTCTTTATGGGTATAAATACTGGATAATTGAAAGGATTAAGTGCTACAGTTTTCCTTTGTGATCAGTACACAGTAATACATAGCTTTGTACAGTTTACTAGACAGTGAATTGGATAATGATTAGCAAAATTGGAGGATGATAATTTTGTCTTTTGATTGAATTAATCTGAAAAATATACATGTCTTTTATAGAGAACTTGCCAAGGTTTCATGGCGAGGTTGTGAATGCGTGTAATTCTGGCCCAGATGAAGGGGAATCAGGGACACCAGGAGCTCAGGGCCATCACAGCTTCTGTGATGGTTGGAATGAAATGTCCTCCACAGGCTCATGAGTTTGAATGCTCCATCCCCAGTTGATGGTGCTGTTGAGGAGGCTCACACTTCCACCAGCAAGGAGGAAGTGTGTCTCAGGGGGTGGGCTTTAAGAACTTAAGGTCTTGGTCTGCTCCCAGTATGCTCTTTCTGGTTTGTGTTTAGGGTTCAAGATGTGAGCTCTAAGCTTCTGCCCTGGCCATCATGCCTGACACTTGCTGCCATGCTGGACTCTTATCCTTCTGGAAATTTAAACTCAAATAAACTCTTTCTTCTATGAACTGCCTTGGTCATGGTGTTTTATCACAGCATCAGAACAATAACTCATACAGCTACATAGTGAGCTTGAGTCCAGGCTCAGGCTACAAGGGACTGAGTAAAACAAAATAAAACAAACAAGCAAACAATCCTCAAAGAAATTAAAGATTTAAAAACTAACAAATGGCAGTACCAACCGAGTTGTAACACGGTGGGGGCACTGTGTGTGCTCCAGTTACAGGGCACTGTAAGTCTCAAGGGCACTGACTGCTACTGCCTAGCAGAGAATGTAAAATTAGCAAATAACTAATTTATGTCCTCAAGATAAGGGAGACGTTTCTGCAGGAGTGTGAAGGTAGCAATGTTTAAATGAAATCATGCTATGAAAAGAAATCTTCGGAAATGTGTCTGTTTGGGAGTCAAGATCATCGTGGAGAATTCTTGTATCTACATATCTAAAACTAAGTTCAGATCTCAGAACCCATGCAAAACCAGACATGTTATTTACATGGTATTTACAGACAGTGCATGTCTGTAAGCCCAGAACTCTTATGGCAGGAGGGGGGATGCACCCAGAATCCCTGTGGCATACACAGCTGAAAACAAAAACAGAAACAGAAGCAAAAACAAACAACCAAAAAAAACAAAAACAAAAAACAACTAACCAACCAAAAAAACCAAAAAGAGCCATTTTCAAATGGGGTGGAAGGCCAGGACCAACACCTGAGGCTTCCCTCTGACCTCTGCATGTATGCTGTGACACATTCACCCCTGCAGTCACACATATGCAAGGAGAGAGAGAGAGAGAGAGAGAGAGAGAGAGAGAGAGAGAGAGAGAGAGAGAGAGAGAGAGAGAGACAGAGAGAGACAGAGAGAGAGAGAGAGACAGAGACAGAGAGAGACAGAGAGAGAGAGACAGAGACAGAGAGAGAGAGAGAGAGAGAGAGAGAGAGAGAGAGAGAGAGAGAGAGAGAGAGAACATTCTGCAGACTTCTTGCCCTTATTTAGTTCTTCCGTGACTGACCCCCCCTCCCCGAGGTAATTAGGTTAGTGTTGCTATTCTGCAGGTGAGAACAGGGAAGGGACTGGCCTGATACTGGGTGTCTGAAAGTGCATCCTGGGAGTGCTGTATGAGGAGGCTGCAGGTGTGAAGCCTGGAAAGCGCAATACACATCATGGGGGACCTGCCTGGCACAGATAAGTGGGTCTCACTGGACTTCTGAGCAGCCCCTGAAGGAAGGGCTCCCAGAATGCCCTCCACTGGGGAGGCTGGATGCTCATCTGAAAGGAATGAGCTCCCCAGGCACCCACACTGCACTGTATGTGGGCTGGGTGGGATCCTGCCTGTGGAGAACATATTGTGTGCTGAAGGTGTGGAAATATCTGCCCACATCTGTGCTCACAGCTGGGTGGCAACTGCAATGGAATAGGTACCAGGGACAGAAGAGGCCAGGAGTGTTCCTGTGACTAGCAGGTGTTCCTGAAGTCTCCTTCTGAGCATCAGTAACGGCCCCTGGGAATTATTGCTTGACTTGAGCTTGTCCCACCCACACAGACTTACAACAATGCAAGAGTAGAAATCCCCAGTCTCCTGTGGGACTTGATTCCTCTGTTCCTCAGTTTCCTAAGTGTTAAAAGGCAGTAAGGCAGAACTGGCAGTGGTCTTAGTTGGCGTGAGCTGCTGGAAGGAATAGCCCAGGCTGAGACTTAGATAGTCTCATAGTCTGGAGGCTGCAAGTCTGAATTGAAGGTACCAGTTCTCTGGGGTGATGTATGGCTACCTATTCTATTCTTCCCTCTCCCCACCCCCTGAGCCTTGCTTCTGAATGCCATCCTGCTGGGGCTTGTGACCTCAATATATAAATTAGGGGTGTGCAAGAATGAATACTGCTTTAACTTTCGATTCCCCCCGGCTTTCTTCTCCTTTTGCGTTCTGAGTTCAGGAAATTGGGTAGGTAGGTGTTGGGGGTGCACACAGCTTACAGCCCTGTTAGAACTGAAAGCTGTTGAAACCAGTATAAATCTTAGGACATTTCTTGGCAGAGGCTGGGAATGGGTGGTGTTCTTGTTGTCCTTGGTAAGGTCAGAACAAGGTCACAGGAAGGAGATCTGATGTGAGGGTATTATTGGCCCAGCATGGGAACTGCCTGACTCACATGTCAAATGTCAAAGGATGGACTGACTTTGGGGATTGCGAGTTCTTTATCCCAGAAGTGTACATGGGAGGGGGGGGTGTTGGTGACTACCTCAGAGGTACTGTGGACTCAGTTCCAACAGGAAGACAGATGGACAAAAGGGTCTCTGTCTATGTGTGGGCTGTCTGGATGCTGGGACCAAGTGAGATGACAGCTTCTGAGGGGAGGGAGACAGAGCAGAGACCTTGAATTTTAACGTGTTGACTCCGGGGAAGAAATGATCTCAGTCACCTGTAGTTGACACTCATCTCAGGAAGCCATTAACCTATGGAGAACGGCCCTCCATTAGACCATTCACCCTAGTCTTTGAAAAACAGTATCCGGGCAGTGGTGGCTCATGCCTTTAATCCCAGCACTTGGGAGGCAGAGGCAGGTGGATTTCTGAGTTCGAGGCCAGCCTGGTCTACAGAGTGAGTTCCAGGACAGCCAGGGATACACAGAGAAACCCTGTCTCGAAAAACAAAAAACAAAATAAAAAATTGAAAAGTACTCAAGGCCCAACACGGAAGAAAGACAAAAGAGCTGGGTGGGGCAGAGCATGCCTTTAATCCCAGCCCTCAGGAGGCAGAGGCTGGTTCCCAGGGTACCTGACACACCCTTTCTTCAATTTGAAAGCAAGCAGCTTCCCTTAGCCTCAGCTCATTCCTATTCCTGCCCTTACTCTAGTCATTAACTCTAAAGAATTTGAGAAGGGAGGACGCGTTCATTTCTCATCTGGAATGAAGTCTCTTATGTGACCCAGTTTGCCTCTGGGCTGGAAGTAGTGAGAGCTTCTGATTTATTGCCCCTTATAGACTTGACATGAGCAAAGTGGGGCTGGAACCCCTGAGAATCAGGAGCCTGGCATTTCCTGTACCTACTATGCTGTGCCCTTCACTGACCTTCTTCCCATTATAACAGCCTTGGAAGGTGGGAGTTGCTATGTCTACTGCCCTTCAGGGATCTGGGGTGTATGTGCCCCAAATGACCTCAGGAGAATAGGCTGTCTGATCAGGGTTTCCACACACCTCAAAAGAACAATGAGAAAATCTCATCGAATAGAGAGGCTGAGAGAAGAGTCTCGGTTCAGTTCCATTTAGCTTCAGCTCCTGAGGGCTGTTGTGTGGTAGGGGTTGAGTCACAAAGACTGACCAATTAAGAGAAGTTTGAGGCAGGGCTGTGGCTGCTACAAGGGGGTCTGCTAGAGACACAATGTTAGCTGGGCCTCATGAGCCACACCAGACCACTGCCAGCCCTGCTTTTAACATTTAGCAAACTGGGGAACAGAGGGATCAAGTCCCCAGGAGAGTGGGAATTTCCACTCTCACATTGCTGTGAGTCTGTGTGGGTGGGACAAGCGTGGGTCAAGCAATGACATCAATAGGAGGTGGTCAGAGATGAGATGACCCCCTTCTGCACTGTTGTGTCCTCAGTCCAAGAGTTTGGGGACATCTCAAAATAGAGGGGAAGCCCTTCTCCTCCAGGACTACGGGAGATCTGAATATTACTCTGATGGTGATGGAATTCCCTCTGCCCTTGTATGGCAGCTAATTCATTCATATCTCCACAGGTGTGGCTTTAAGTGGATGAAATATCATGATGGCCACATGCTCCTGCTGGGATGGGAGAGAGCTGGATTCTACTGCAGTTCTACCTCTGTCCCTGAGTGACCTGGACAGTCAAGTGACACCTGTATATATGTGACTGTCCTCAAGAAGGAATTAGAATGAGCATAACAGAGACAGAACTGGCAAGCTCCCGGAGGGCCAGTCTGAGCTGGGACACATGAGAAGATTGTCCCTGATGAATGACAGCCATGGGAGGCTCGAGCAAGAGCACTGGCCTCCTCCCTGGTCTGTGTGTGCTCGATCCAGCCATACACGTTCACATGCGTAGCATCAACCTAACTGTACACAGTCCCCAGTTATCCTCACCTGGCTCATGACAACCATCTCCCCACCTACTCAGACGTCACCTCCTCTAGGAAGCTTTTCCGAAGCTTCCCATTATCATCTCTTTGGAACCCAGGGCTTCTCTTCAATGGTTCTTGGCACGGGGTGACAGTTCCCTGATCTGTGAAGGCATCGGGCTCCTAATGAACTCTTACCAACAACAGGCTTCAGCACTCAGGGCCCTACCTGACTTTGACCCATATCTTATTTTCCTGGGACATTGATGAGAGAGTCCATGGAGAAATCAACTCATTCTTTTTTCCTAGCGACCAGGAAACTCAGAGCTATTTCTTTGGTGGTTCCTCCTGGGAAAATGACAGAACTATTTCCTACGGCCCAGCCGTTGTCAAAGCCAGGTTAGAAGTACTTCATGTCAGTTACGTAATGAATCTGATGAGCTCAGGGCCACAGACAGGGCAAACAGGTGAGCTTCTTGACGGTTCCTATTTCTCATTGCTGCCTGTGTTGCCTGACTCATGGCCCTGTCCTGTCATTTTGAAAGATGTCTTCTGGGATGGAGAGATGGTTCAGTGGTTAAGAGCACTGACTGCTCTTCTAGAGGCCCTCAGTTCAAATCCCAGCAACCACATGGTGGCTCACAACCATCTGTAATGAGGTCTGATGCCATCTTCTGGTGTGTCTAAAGACAGTTATAGTGTATTCATATATACATAAAATAAATAAAGCTTTAAAAAAAGAAAGATGTCTTCTTCAGCCAAGTCTTTCTCATGGGGGGCATCTCTCTGGTTCTCCCCTGTCCCCATTCCTACTTTCTAGAAGGATCTTTGTGATGGTACTGTGCCCTCCCAGGCTGATGCTCTTCCAGTCCGAATCTAGCTGATTGGCAGCCTTGATTCCATCAATGACCTTCATTCCCTTGTCTTGTGCCACCTTTAACTTTGACTGTCAGCAGAATGGGGTTGAGAATCACTCAGGGGATTGATACAGCTCACTCTGGGTGTGTCTCCAGAGAGGATTAGATCAAGAGGGCTCAGAGATGATGAATTGTTTAGTCCATTGATATATATAAAATGTGATGAGACCATGGGGACAAGGGAAGTGTGAAAGGCGGGGCCTGGCTGGAGGAAGTGGGCTACTTGCCAGGTATGCCTTTGGGAGTTGTCTCTTGTCCTGACCCCTATCCGTGAAGACTCATTAATCTTTGCTTCCTGCTCATCATGGTGTGAATTGCTTTGCCATGTCTCCTACTGTGATGAACAGAAGCCTCTGAAAGTGTCCTTCTCTTTACATTGTTTGTATTAGAATGGGTGCAAAGTCTGATGGACACACCATGTCTTTACCACAGGTTCAGGCTCAGGAAATAGGACGCAGACTCCTTTAATTAGGAGGGGGTGGTAAAGGCCATTTCTCTCCCTTCTACTCTAGCACTATGAAGAGCTGAAAACAGTAGAGGTTATTTGTAGGGCTTGAAGACTCACTGAGATTTCATGAAGGCAGATTTTGTGGCTCAGGGAGGTTTGGGTGCTAAGCCACAGGAAACTGACTCAGTCAGTGCCCTGTGTTACCTTACCTGCTTGGTTAGAAGGACCAGGCCAAGGACGAGATGGAGAGTGCCCATGGGGTGATGAAAGCAGACACTGCCCCAGCACTGGACACCTGATGACCTCACCAGGCTTAAGAAGGCGGATACGCTCACTATTATATCACCAACACTGCACCAACACACGCCACACTTCAGTATTTCCTTAAACCACTCTGCTCCTTCTTTCATGCCCTAAATGAGTTGAGAATAAAAGCTTTGCTTGGACCTGAAATACTTGACTCCAAAGTAGAGCCCATGTCCTCTGGGATGGCTAGAGCTGAGTCTCCAGAGAGTCCATGCAGAGGTATACAGAGGTCCATACAGACATGCAGAGGTGGAGCTAGATGACGACACAGAACAGGTATAGCTGTTGGTCTCAGGGCTCTGCCTTAAAGGATGCACTATGAAGTGTGCATGCCTTTCCCTCTGCTGTTCCATCTTCCTGACTGCCCTTCCATGCCCGATGCATGGAGGCAGTTCACACGAACCTCAGTGTTTTTCCTTAGCTTAAATGTACTGGTGGTTTGTCATCAAACTTTCAAGGTTTGTTGTTCATGTACCAACTCATGTTATGTTTACCACGACTACTTATATAGAGCCATAAGCTATCAACTTCTGGGACCTCCATGTGGCTTCTCTCAGCTGGTGTCAATCACCGGGCCACTCTCACTCTCTACCTACACTGTAGAGTTTGGAGTATGTAGACACCACCACTCATTGCCTTTTTCCCTTGGAGAAGACCCTGACATTTGTGGTAACAGATGGCTGAAGAACCACATTCCCAAGCTCTGTGAAGGGAAGAGAGGCTGTGGGATCATGTCCAAGGGGACATGAGCAGAAGTGTGTAAAACTGCCAAGGGGAACTCTGAATCCCTCCTTCTCATTTGTTCAATTCTGGCTGGAATGCAGGGTGATGGCAGCCACTTTAGAAGATGATACCTGGAGGGACTTATCATGTGATCTCCCTGGCCCTGATCTATGAAGTAACTATTTACCCATCATATTCTCATAATGGCATTACATTTCTACTCAATTCATTAATTGCCCTTTCTCTTGGGACAGGTTTGGACTCTTGCCCCAAGTTTTAGGCTTAGACAGTGTCTCTTAAATAAATAAAATCAAGGGCTAGGACTCGATCCCTAGTTACTGTGAACTAGTAATGGGACTGAGTTGAAATGTCTGAAGGGGTCCAAGGGACTTATTAAACTGTTGGCCCCAGTTCATGGCCTTTCTATATTGGTGTGCTTTGTCTTCTGACTGTGTAACTACCTCTCATTGACTCTGAACGTGGTCATGTGATCTGCTTTAAACAACAGGATTTCACATTAGGTTCTTAAAAATGTGTGAGTATCTCCCACTTTGCACTCATGGATGGAGTCTCTTCATCTTTTTCTTTTTAAGACAGGTTCTTACTCTTGGCCTAGACTGGCCTTGAGCTCATGAGGATCCTCCCATGCTGCAGAATATTTGACCACATTGTGAACCCCAAGATTGTGAACTGGAAAAACCTGTTTCTTGTTGTGGTGTGGCTCAGCCCTAGCACACACCTTTAATCCAAAAGCTTTCTGTAAACAGAATTAAATAAAGTCAACTATAGGTTAAGAGGTAGAGTAAGGAACCAGTTGACAGGGAGTGATAATAAGAAAACACAGGAAGTAGAAAGGAGGGACATTGGGTTGAAGGGTATTTAAGACAGCATGGAGAAGAATAGAGGGCCTTTTCCTTCTGGAATGTTGGTGGAGTAAAATGGTCAGCTGGGTATTTTCTCTCCTTTTCTGAACCAGCAAGCCTTCACCCCCACATCTGGCTTCCGAGTCTTCCTTGGTAAAATTGAACATTTGGAATTTTGTTTTTTTTAAAACAACACTCCTGTCTCAGTTTTCAGAATATTGGGTTAACATGCATGCTCTACCACGCCTGGAGTTTTGTTTTCTAGTTTTGTTTTGTTTTGTTTTGTTTTGTTTGGGAAACTGGAGATTGAACCCAAGACTTCTCACATACTAGGCAAGCAGGCTACCATGTATGCTCTCTCTCCTCAGACATGTCTGCCCATTCTAACAAACCACGTCAATCACTCCAGGACAGCAGGGATGCCATCTCATGACCCTGTCTTTCCCATTGCCTGACAGAACACTCAGAATGTCAAAAAAACATTGTCTGCTGAACATCTGGAGTGAAATTGGTACTATTACTGATAGGAATGCAGATCTCAGGATTATGTTTCAACCCAAGGCCAGAATCTCATCTTTGTTCTTTTTACCAGGTATAGGCATTATCTTGTATTATGACATAATATACATATATCAAACACATGTTCAGTTATACCTGCATACACACATTCCTACTGGGCTGTGAAATCAGACTTTGGAGTCTCATTCACTCACTGGTCCCTATTGCCCACTCTGACTATATGTAATTGAAGCCCCTCCCAAGGGTCTTTCCTTAGCTAGGCAAGTGGAGAGGAGTTCTCCCAAGCCAGGCTCTATCATGTTGCCACAGGAGGACTCCATTTCTTCCAGCAAGTCCAATTGCTTTCTGGAATCATACCTCTTAGGCTCTTTTCAACCACCCTCTTCACACTGCAGAGACTCTGCTATCTGAACCATGTCTACAGCTGGGGAGGTAATAGAGTGGGTGTTCCTTGGCATGGTGCTTTCAGAGATGCTGACACTTGCCCTTTTCTACCCTATAGCATCTTGCTGCGACCCAGGCACAGGCTGGCATTGTGTGATGAAAGGGAAGGACCCTACCTTTCATGGCTCCTGCCTCGTCATGCTTTTCAAAGAGGAGGTAGCGTGGGCTCTCAGGGAGAAATGGCAGGCTCGCCAGCTGGACCAAGGCAGGGACAATGATCACTCCGAACAGGTATGACCAGGTGCTCTCCTGTAGGGAGAAGACTCTGCTGATGGAGGGGCCTTTAGTCATTTTACGGGGGACACTGGACTGAGCAGCTTGTACTCTACAAGAAGCCTCCCTGCTCAGCTTGTCCCCATTGGTAACAGCTAAGAGAAGCAACAGAACACTGAGTTTGAGTGGCCTCAGAGCTCCCATAGATGGTGACTTAGTATATCTCTGAAAAGCAGATGGATCTTGGCAGCCAGGTCACTCAGGGATTACCAGAGGTGGTGTCCCCATATTGTGGGCCACCACAGTCAACCTGGCATCTCATTGGATTTCTTCCACTTCTCCAGCATGGCTTGCTATTGGCATGGAGTCAGACATGCTTGAGTGTAAAAACTGGACCAAAGCTCCTGTGCAATATCCACCATCTTCCTATTGTCGATGAAGATAGGGGAAGGAAGGATGGCCCTTATGTATGGAGGGCCTTCACTTTCCACTGGCAGGGAAAGAGAAAAGGCTACCTTCAATATGTGTCATCAACTTACTGTGTGCAGTGTAATTTAATGCATACAGTGCAATTTGAATGCACTGTAGAACATATATTCTTGTGACCATCAAGGTGACATCCTTCCCTGTCTTTGTCACCCAGCTTTACAAATATTCTCCCACTGTGTGTCCTGCATATGAGGATGTAACCCTGGGCAATGTTGATGGGGAAGACAACAGATGTTGGAAGGCTCTGGCTCCAAGCTGAAGACTCAGTGTGTTTTATTTCCTAAAACAGGAAAAGAAGACATCCCAGAAGAGAATGACACACTGAAACCTGAAAAGTCTTCACATGATGGGCAGAAGTCTGCTAGCCTATTCAGGGCCAATGAGCTCAGAGCCCTTGGGTGTATGTGAGTGCTTGTCCTCATCCCACAACCAATTGTCTCTGTCAGCTTTTCTGAGACACACTGTAGAGCCCTGATGGCAGGGAGCCCACGAGAGTGCCAGACACTACCAGGGTGTGGCAGCAGGGACCCCTGAAGCACAGAGCAAGTCAGAAGGGGCCTTCCAGGACACTCAGCCAGTGCTGGCACAGCCCTTATCTCCAAGGTGACTCCAATCCTCCCTCTACCTCTCTGAAGCTAGTGAGTACATCTACTCAGCAGCCAGCTTAGTTCTTGCATCTCCCTTTGAATGACAGGCAAGGCCAAGCCAGGCCTCTCAATTTGAGGAGGCTTGCGATTAGAAGACCATGCAAAGAGAGTAATCTGTGAAAGGTCAGAGGGAGCAATCATGCACGGTGATGAGTGCCAAGAGACACAGATAGGATCGGTTCGGATGTCATGGAATGTTCTGAATGTAGATGGGCTCTGGTGGCATCATTTTGTGAATATTCTAAGAACCACAGGGTTCTTACTATAAACTGGCATGCAAATTATATTTCAGTGATCCATTTTAAACCATGGTAGAGAACAGTGGACAGTCTGTCTGTTCTGCCTGTGCATTCTCCACTCACCACCCACTGTGAATTGAAAATATTCAGGAAACAAGAACGTATTAGTGTTGAATACTTACAGACAGACCTCTTTCTGTCATCATTCCCTAAGCAATATGGTGTAACAACCATTTGCATAGCATTTGCATGGCATCAGGTATTATAATGAGTCTCAAGATGATGCATAGGTTACATGAAAATATCACACGGAAGCATTCTGCTAAGAAGCAGTAAAAACCACCATAATTAAAGCAAGTCTTTCAGCCTGACCCACGGCCCCCACTGAGTGGCAAAGAACCTTGCTCTTGAGCAGGCGGCTCAGATCTGAATTTGCTTATACTCCAGTCATTATGGCCAAGGACAAGTACCCTAAGCTGTCCTAGGAGGGGCCTCAAGGTCACCACAGGAGCCTTATTTTGCTTGACAGGAGCTGGAGTTAGGTGAGCTGGATTTGACCGTTTGTCTTTCTGAGCTGTCCATGACGCTCCTTGGCAGTATACCAGCATGAACCAAGAACCAGCATCTCAAGCTGTCGTGGTATCAACAGCTGCCCTCTCTATCTGGAAATGAATGAGGGTGGGGGGGCTTTCTCATACACTGACCAGTTTCAGATGCTACTCCTAGAGGGTAGCCTCAGACTCAGGATGATTTTATGCTTTAAAAACATATAATTAAAGGTAACCATATGAAAACAAATACTGCATTCTCTCTCACGTAGATCCTAGACTCTAGCCATTCATCTGGATGGAAGTAAATGTTGATAAAGACTAGGAAACCAGAAAGAGTCCCTTGAGAAGAGAAAAAAAGAGGCTTTAAGGGAGGGCAGTGTGAGTGGGTGGGCAGTGCAGGGGGTGCATATGAGAAGGAAAGAGAGTGCAGTGGACAAAGGGCATGGGAGCATGACGGATAGAGAAGAGGGAGAGATACGTGGTAAGGGGGTTTAAACAAAACAAAATCTGAATGAAAATGGCATAAAGAGACCTGCTACTCTGTAACCTGATTGTAAAACCATGTATTGTCCTCCCGTAGGCAGGACCTAGGCAGGTACCACGGGTGTCAGCATTGGAGGGGCCAGTGAGGGCCTGCGATAATGGGAAGGGATACAGGGCTCCAACTCAGTGGCTTTGTGTCAGGGTCCTTGTACCTATTGTTCCCAGGAAGACAGATGTGGGTCATCTTGTTGACCAAGACAATGTTTAACACCCCAATGGGCAAGATATGTGTGTGTTCTAATAACTCTGTCTTGCTCCTTCAATTGCAAGGCCTCTGTTTTAAAGATAGATTTCTAGGTCCTACTTCTCCCAAGCTATGGAAGACTTTAGTCCTTTTTATATAATCCCCTCCTAGACTGTGAGAAGGCCACCATTTTAAAGTACAGTAGGCACCTTGGATCTCACTGAGTCAAGTTCTTAGAACTGTACAGCACCAAGTGTCCAGGGATCCCAGAGAAATGAAGCAGTGGACCTGAAGGTGACCAGGCCACACTGGCTACTGATGGAGGCAGTTTTGGCTCTGACTGAATGTGAAACACCAAGATGCTGCCTATCTCCAAAGCTCTTTGGAGATGCCAAGGACACTCTTCTTTATATCTCTTCATACTCACGGGCTGTGTATGGGAGGCTGTCGGTGGGATGAGTTCTATATATATGAGAAACTGAATTACTTTGTTTTTCAGTGTTCTTTCTTCTAGGTGACTGGGTTTCCTGAGAGCCACGCCTAGTCTCACATCTTGATGTATATGCCCATGCTTGAAGCACATGTTTGCCGTCATGGCGAATATTCAGCCCGTGCTGGTAGATTGAATGTGGTGGGCGAGGTGACTGGTGACATGGATGCAGCTGCTAGAGATGAAACCCCCTGAGACATTCTTGACATATTTGTTTCTAAACTTAAACTTTTCCTATATGGCATCCAATTAAAGAAGAGCTGACGCTTTCCAGTAACTTAATTGAGATCTCCCTATGCAGCATTGCTAAACTCCAGCTCTATTGGAGAGAAACTTGAGCTCTGAACGGCCAGGAATGCATAGAAGATCCCTTGAAAAGTTGGGGGACTAGCTGGATGATGGGTTAGTTCTTCTGACCCCTGCATAGGCTCGTCCCCTGTTATTGTCCCTCAGTTCAAACCAAAACAGAGCGGTAGCTCTCTCAGGCCTGGCAACTGCTACTTAACTAGGGAATTCTTGTGCTGGTTCTATTAGGCTAAATCTGTCCCCTGAGCAGAATTCATCAGCCAACACTCAAACTCAGCTCCAGTGACTCACAACAACACAGCAGGGACTCCATCAAAGGAAGACACAGGTGCAGGTATCAGCCACTCTGTGAGATGGATTCTGTATGCAAAGCTGGGCCACCCTGAGAAGGTGGCTCTGCTGAACATCTGAGTGATCTCAGAGAATGGAGGAGCTGGGGCTTGGCTGGCAAAGAACTCCACCAGCAAGTGACTACAGGACACCTGTGACCTTGCTACTTCCCAAAGAGCCCTGATGGCAACAGCTTCACAGTGCCCTGAGTGTGGTGTAGCAAACTTTCCCCTCCTCCAAGAGCCTGTTCCATCTCCTAAAACATCTGCATTACAACCATATTTGTTCTAGATATTTTTGGTGTGCATCCATGCCTGATTCTATTTCTACAGAAAGAGAGATCCTTTTCAAGTTTGTATTATTGCCCCACTTCCCTCTGTTATCAATAATGAAATGACAATCCATGGACATGTCCCTCATGTGGTAGCTCTTTGCCAGACCCTCCCATGGGGACCACATATTCCTATACACACAGTGTGCATCCCCTCCTGTTCTTCCACTGTCTCCTGCTTTCAGAAGAGGTTGCCTGTCTTCTGTCTTGCTTGGTTCTCAAGACAAGCCTGTTATTCCCATGTTATAGATAAGGAACCTGAGGCTGGGGGTGGGGGGCTGCTGGGAAGCCTTACACCAAAAGCTATCTATTAGCTAACTTTATTTTACTCCTATTTGAGAGAAAGTCAAAATTGCACACTAGTTTTAAAGGTCGTGACCCTATGAACCACCCCTAGCCAGACTCTTAGATGGGACATTGTTGAGTTTGTACAGATTTACTGAGTCTTTGGCACCCCTGCTAGTTCCGATTCTCAGCTGAAGAAGTCAAGGTACCAAGAATTGTCTACCCCATTGACAATTACATTTCCTATATACACTATAAATTATATACTACAAATAGCTGTGGGGGTGCCAGCTGAACCCTGGCAGGTGGTCATCACTCTGTCCCCTTAACCTCTGCTGTCAAACAGGCTTCTGTGTAGGTGTACCTTGCTGAGGTACACCCAAATTCCATGACTATAATTATAGAATTCTCTCTTTTACTTCCTAAGGAGTTAGCGACCTGCTGTTCTCAAACCCATGATTAATCCCTTCGCCAGACTTCTGCTTTCCAGTTGAATCGCCTTGGCCTCTGAGTCCCATTGTTCTCTTTGTCTGCCCCTCACTGATCAGCAGTTCACAAATAGAACTCAAAGTGAGAAGGTGTACAAATGCAGTGGGTCACTAAGGGATGCGTGCAAATACAGTGGGTAGGGATGTAAACAGACTCACTGTGCAGATCGGATTTCTCCTTAGAAACTCTGAATTTTGGGAATCCATCAGGTTTGAGGTTTGATTTCAGATGAAGCTGAACCTACTTATTCATGTTCCTGTGACTTTGAATGTCATCTGGGGATACTGGAGCCCAAGGTCAGAGGAAGGCTGTGAAATTAGACCCAAGTTCACATTGTAATTTTTCTGCTCCTAGCTATGGGATCTTGGACTTGCTCTTTATGGGATAAGTTTGCTCAGCTAGAAAATGAATCTAGCTTAACTAGCCTATATGATCCACACTAACTCAAGAGCTGGTCTAAGGTCACATTTGCTGCCCCCTGCCCCAAGCCCAGGGACTGTTGGGTATATGGAACATATCTTAGGCCTGAGTATGAGCCTAGAAGCTGGAGAACAGACACACTCTTAAGGGCCTTGCCCCTCCTCCTCAATTCTCATTCTCTGTGTGTGTGTGTGTGTGTGTGTGTGTGCGCGCGCGCGTGTGTGCATGCGTGCACCTGCGCTTCTGTCTGTCTGTCTGTCTATCTCTCCCTATCTCTGTCTCTCTTTCTGTCTCTCTGTGTGTCTCTCTCTTCCCCTCCACTGAGGGTTTCTATCCAGTTACCTGGAGTCCAGACCTCTAAGCCCTTTGCTGCAGCTCAGGTCTGGAGAGATGGCTCAGCACTGCCTGTTCCTCTAGAGAACCCAGATTCATTCCCAGCACTCACATGGCAGCTCACAACTGTCTGTAACTCCCGTTTCAGGGGATCCATCACACCAGACATGAACATGGTGCACATAACTGTGCATGCAGACAAAATATTCATACACATAAAATGAAATAAATAAATCTTTCAAAAAAGAAAATGATAATGATGAAGGAGAAAGAGAAGAAGGAGAAAAAGAAAAAGAAGAAGAAGAAGAAGAAGAGGAGGAGGAGGAGGAAGAGGAGGAGGAAGAGGAAGAGGAAGAGGAAGGAGAAGGAGGAGGAGGAGAAGAAGAAGAACAAGAAGAACAAGAACAAGAACAAGAAGAACAAGAACAAGAAGAACAAGAAGAAGAGAAGACTGCTAATCTTTCTCCTTTGTGTGTTCCTACATTTCAATCAGCCCTCACCTAAAACCTAGCAATACTAAAATGCGTACCTGCCTCGTTTCTCTGCTAAACTAGATGGTGAACCAGCTCACTGTGGTGTCACAGAGCCTGGAGACCCATCACTCAGTGCTGGGCATCCCAGGATACAGTAGGGGTAGTGCTGGTCTTCTTCACAGACCCTTAGCTTCCACCTCCCTCCATTTTGCCCTTCTTCGGAACATTTGGTAAATGGACATGGTGCTCCCCCAGCCCTCATCCCAGGAACACCTCACATCCTCCATGCTTCTAAGCACACTACTCTCAGGGCACTCTCTTCAGAGGGACAGTTTGATTTTCAATAATGAAAGTACCCTGATCTTTCAACTCATTCCACCATCACAACTTTAATCCCAGACATTTTCAGAAGGAAGTGGGAAGATCTGAAACAGTGATGGGTCCCCCAGGTAGCAGTGGGGCATCCTAGCCCAGGCCTTATACCTCTAACATTTCTCATAAACTCTCTGTCATCAGTTTCCCAGCTTCTCATATCCTCCTGGTCCACAGAACTGCAACACACACACACACGCACACACACACACACACACACTAAACCAATTAAGGGTTCTTTGGAAACTCAGTTGTGTTGGATGGTGCTTTGCTGTGACAAACATGTGAAGGGGTGTTTTCCTGAAGTGGATAAACATGTGAAGGGGTGTTTTCCTGAAGTGGATAAACATGTGAAGGGGTGTTTTCCTGAAGTGGATAAACATGTGAAGGAGTGTTTTCCTGAAGTGGACACAGGTGAAAGGCTAAGGCAGACTCATGAAGGAACGCTTGAAGCAGACACAAGTGAAGGGATGTTCTGCTAAAGCAAGCATGTGAAAGGATTCGTGATGAAGGAGTCTTTGCTAATGACATGCATGTATTGGTCCACCTTACACTGCATAGTTGAGCTCCATCTGTCAGAAACTTCATGGAAAGAAACACAACAAAAAACTTCCGGTTGTGTGCTGCAGTTTCTTGCCACTTCCACGGACTTGGGCTGATTGGCAAAGTGATGTCGGTTGAGAGAGATGCACGTGGTTTGGAGGGAGTATAAAAAGGACTCAGTGAACAGTGACTGAGGCTGAGTTAGGCTTGCTAAGAGAGCTGGCTGTGCAATGTTTGTTGGTCTTGCGTCTTCACTGATCTTGGCTTTGCTGAGAGAGGCACAGCTGAGAATTTTATCTGGTGTTCCTGTTGGCCCTGGTCCCTCCTGATGACTCAAGGCCAGGCTAAGACCTGGCTGTCTCTACTAGGTAATGCCGCTACTGCTGATTCGTGTTTGCACTCTTGATTCTGCTGAACTTGACTGCTAGTATATCCGTGAAATGTTTGCGAGTAGATCGAGCCGCCACTGCTGACCTGTGAACAGAACTGCTGGTTTCCTGACAATACAGATGGGAGTTTCTCCAAAGAACCTTTCTAAACGGTCCACTTCCCCCATATCCTTTCTTTTCCACTACCTCTGGTGGGTGGTGGGCTAGAAGGGAGGTTAAAGCATTTAAGAATCATCATTAAAAGTAGGCTTTGAAAAATTTAAAGTTATAGTAGTGTCTGGATCCTGCCTCAATTTCTCAATGATCACCAAATTGGGCCAGTGCTAGCCATTTACGGCTCCTGGAGCACTGTCTAGGGATGCAGATTCAAGTGCAGCCTGGATCAAGATGCTCTGAGAGTGCCACAGGCATGGTGATATACAACTACCTGCACCTGAAAGCCACTCCTATGGGAGTGGCAAGAACATCACAGGGTATTCAAGCAAGGTGGGGAACCACGGCAGCCTCAATTCCCTTAAGGATGATGCTTCAAGCTTTCTTAAGAGTGTTGTCTGATCCAGCATTTTTATACTTGGGTTATTTTAAAATCCATTGATTATAGGTTTTCACGGTACCATTTGGGTATTGCACAGTAGAGAGAGGCTTACAGAAAAAGAGGAAACTTCCCACAAACAAGGTAGATAGTCTAAGCTTGTTTATCTTTGATTGGTAACCATGGCGATATGGACATTGACAAGCAAGGTAACCCATGAGGGTGAGAGGTTGGACTGGTAACAATCATGGAATGAAATTTTCAGCCCTGTGTTGAAGAGAGATTAACAAAGCAGGACATCCTTTTGTGCGGTACCCGGAAGTGTTGGGGATGGCCCTGGTGATGCCTGCATTCACCCTAGAGACTCCTAACAAGTCAACACAAACGGGCCACAAAGTAGAGACAGAGAGAAAGACCCTCAAAACCCACATCTCTTGGGCCAGCAGCTGTCCTGCCCCCATGGGAGTGCCTAATCAGTGGACCTGTAGTAATCACATCCATAGGCAGACTAGGCCTGGCAGGAAAGCATGAGGCTGATAACAGGAACACAGGCTGAGTGGACAGTCAGTGCAAAGCCAAAGACTTCGAGAGAGAGTCTAATACACTTGAAAACCCTCATCACACACAGTGGACCTGGGTTCCCAGATAGGTGTCTTCTGCTCTGGTAAGAGAAACTGACCTTTGATGGGGGAGGGGGTGTAGAAAAGGCAAACACCTACTAACGTGGGTGTGGTCGCCATAGAAATGGTGTGTACAGTTCCTGTGTTCGGAGCCCAGCTCGTCCAAGCATCCTGCTCAGCACTGTTTTAAACGTGAAGAAAAGCAGCAGACATTTGAAAGAGTCACTAGCACAGAGGTAAGAGACAAAAAGAAACTGAAGAAAGATAAAGAGTTCGGCAGCAAGAGACAAAATGCAGAGAGACTGCTGATCCCCTGCAGAGGAAACAGCATGGGACACTACGGCACTGAGGGAAAGACCTCAGAAATCAAAACTAAGACCATCACAATACATAATGCATGGGGAGGGATGGGATATGGGCAAAGGGCACATGGCACATGAGAGTGGAAACTGGTGGGAGATTGGGGAAGCTAAGGATAGCAGGAAGTGGGGGAGATAGTGCAGCAGAACCTACTAAAATATACTTTGTTTAAAAAAAACTCCTGCCTTTGATAATTTTAGGTCAACTTGATATAAGGATAAGTTCATCTGAGGGGAAGGAATCTCAATTGAGACATTGTCTCTATAAGATTGGGCTGTAGGGAAGCCTGCATTCTTAATTGGTGATTGATGTGAGTGGGCCCAGCCCATTATGGGTGGTACCCCTGGGCTAGCCGTCCTAGGTGCTAGAAGGAAGTAGGCTAAGCAAGCCAGTAAATGGTGCTCCTCCATGGCTTCTGCTTCTGTTCCTATCTCCAGGTTCATGCCTTGAGTTCCTACCCTGAATTCCCTGAAGTATGGACTGTGATCAGACATGAGATCAGGAATTAACCCTCTTCTTGTTAAGGTGTCTATAGCCATAGTGTTTATCATAGCAACTGAAACCCTAAGATAGTCAAGAGGAAGTCGGAGTGAGGCAAAAAGACAGGGCCTCTCCCATAATAACCCTTCCACGGAAGCACCGCCTTCTGTGTGAGCACTCAGTGGATGAAGAGAAGCTTTGCCGAGAGCAGAGCCCCAGGTTCAGCCTCACACCTCCATCCCTTTCAGAAGGGTCAGGGAAAGCATCTTTCTACTGTTTGAGTTGGGTCTTCCTTGAGGCAGATGGTGGAGATGTAGAGGAAGGAACAAGGATTCTCAGGGTAATTAATGCCTGAGCAGTGTGGGATGTGGGAGAGCCGGGCCAGTCTAGGGAAGGAGAGGAAGTTGCATGGTCTTAGAGATGAGAACCGATCAAAGTGGGATTTAGACACCCAAAACCGGGACTTCTATTTAATGGTCACCACAGTCAGTTTGGCATGATGGCTGTCAGCTGTGGATCCCAGGTGAGAACACGGCATCTCGTTTAATGGATTCCAGGTGAGGGCACAGCATCTCATTTAATGGTTCCGTTGACTCCGTGGAATGTAGGTGATTCTCGTTTTACAGATACAGATTCTGAGCCTCAGAGAGCCCAAGTTGCTTGTCCAGCTGGACACACAGCTGGACACTGGAGAGAAGCAGAGGCCAGACTCTCTCCAACAACTTCCTAACATCCAGTTCAGCTCACTTCCCACAAGGGAGCAGCTGGCCTGCCCATCTCATCTGCTGGCGCTGTGTCCTGGGCGTGGTCACTGAAGCATTCTCAGTTTTCAAATGTATTAGAGTCTCTCGATTTCTTTGGTTTTTCACTGGCTATTCCCTTGGCCTGGAACTGTGTTTTTTTTCCCTTCCACTGAGTGACTGTCCCTCACACTACAAGGTAGATGCTACCCTCTCTAGAAAGATTTCCATTGCGTTTGTCCCCCATGGTTTTCCCACTCCTGGGTTCTCTTATGGCCATACGGGACACACTTGTCCCTCAGGTCACTCCTCTGTGTTCTGACGCTTGCTTTTCTAAACCCTGAGGTGTCCTGCCTGCAGAGGTTTTCCCTGGCTACTCCCTGTGGGGTCCAGTGTGCTAGGACACCCAGAAAAAACTGAGAAGAATCATGTGCTTATGGGAGGCAAGGGTTATGGATACCAGGAACCTGCCCTGGTCCGAAGGCACTCCAGTGGTCACGGGGCTATGTGAGGAAGAAATCTCAGGAGCACTGCTTCAGCTGGAAAGTGGCAGAACTTGGGAGACAGTTTGCAAGAGAAAGCAGTGTAAGAGGCGTGGTGGCCAGAGAGTGAAGGCACAGTCATTGGGGGCTTGTGACTCGCGTCCAGAATCGGCTCCCTTCTAACTCCCACTCAAAGCCATGTCCTCAAAGGGCGACTTTCCTAATCATTTCCCCTGTGGCCCTTCAGAGACAGGATAGCTAAGCTCAGACAAGCTTCAAAGGCTTTCTTTACAATTCTATTTGACACAACTTCAAGAACTGTTAAATTTATCCTCGCTTCCTTTGCTCCCTTGCTTGCAGATAGAACTGTCACGGCCGTGCGGCCTCTGGAGGTAAAGTACCCTCACTGGAGGCATGAATCACCAAATCAGAAGTTCAGGCAGCCAGGAGCCTTAGAGCTAAATTGACACAGAGAGTGCCTTTGATACACAGAGGACTGGAAGTCAGGAGAGGTGGTTCACCCCAGATAGACAGCATGAGGACTTGGTGGCCAGCAGGAGTTGGCTATTCACCTCCCAGCTCATAACATGGGGCAGGCATCAGAG
Organism: Tokudaia tokunoshimensis; assembly: GCA_036184795.1. Taxonomy (NCBI): domain Eukaryota; kingdom Metazoa; phylum Chordata; class Mammalia; order Rodentia; family Muridae; genus Tokudaia; species Tokudaia tokunoshimensis. The sequence goes on along the minus strand of BTHU01000014.1, from coordinate 67,943,506 downwards.
TTTCTTTTCTTTACTGTGAAGGTACAACATGACCGAGGTGACTTATAAAAGAAAGCATTTAATTAGGGGCTTGCTTACAGTCTCAGAGGGTGAGTTCGTGATGGTGGGAAGAATGGTGAAGGTGGCAGGCATGGCCTGGCAGCAGTAGCTGAGGAATTACATGTTTAGACAACAGTGAATCAGAGTGAAAGAGCTAACTGGGAATGTCATGGGCTTTTGAAACTCCAAAGCCCACCCCCAATGACACACCTCCTCCAATAAAGGCACACCTCCTAACCCTTCCCAAATAGTTCCACCAACTGGAGATCAAGCATTCAAATACATGAGCCTATGGAGACCATTCTCATTCAAACCAGTACTGTGGGGTCCTGTTGGATTCTTGGAAGCACTAGAAAATTCAAGGTCAAAACGGTGCCTTCCCTCCTCCTCAAGGGGGCAGACTATACATTTGGATATATGACAATACAAAAGAGATGTGTTTTGGAAAGTAAGAAAGGTGAATAATCACTTAAGTAGAATGTGGAATAAAGAGAGTTAGACGAAGGAGTCTTTTGTGGGAAAGGCTAATTCTAGTGCCTAGCAGGAGTAAAGTGCCTCAAGAAGAGCCCTGCCCTCGTTACCTTAAAGGATGACACAGTCAGAGGAGGTGGAAGGAAGCTGGAGGGGAAACACATAGGCAAGTTCCAGGAAGGCTCAGGGATGGCCCAGGGATGAGAGCCCATATGTCTCATGAGGAGGTTTGAGGGTTGAGTGCCATTTCATAATGGCGTTTAGACTCTGATGTGACATTAAGAATACAGAAGCAGGCCAAGGGGTGCTTGCCTTCCAAGCATGATCCCCTAGGTATGGTGTAACACAGGGGGTGGGGGAGATGAGTAGTTCTTGTGGCTTGCTGGTCTACTATCCTGACCTGCTTGATGAGTCCCAGGCCAATGAGAGACACAGTCTAAAAATAAAAAGATGGACATTGCCTACAGAATTGCCTAAGTGGTCTGCTGTCATGTACATGTACATACACACATGTGTACCCACACGCACACAAACAGATGTGTATGATATGTACAAATACATGTCCAGATAGAGAGACAGAGACTGAGACAAACAGACAGACACATATAGAATGAGAATACAAAGCTATTCATCTTGTGGCTATTCCTTATAGATCTGGTATTTTCCTGGGCTATAGAATCAAGTGAGGGGGTGGCCCATGTGAGATGGATGTGAGTCAGGATGACTAAGGGCTCTTCTATTAGGTACAGAGACTTGAAATAAATCCCCCCCAGATAAATATATTTTTGACTAAAATAAACAGCTCGCCCCTCCCTGCTTTGATCCAAGTGTGCTGGGTGCTAACTCAAAAAAAAAAAAAAAATCCTTGAGAACAAGAGCTCTCATGCCCTTGGGGTCAGGTTCACTTGAGATGAATGGAGACCAAAATGGGCCATCATTACCTAGGATTCTGTGCTCTAGGGGGCTCCTCCTGATCTCTGCACAGAGGAACCTGAGGTTCTGCTAAAGAGATGTGGGCTGAAAGCCAGGATGCTCCGGCCACTGGCTCACTAGAGTCAAACCTCTCCCAAAATGAGGTTTCAACCTGGAAAGAAATGAAAGGTACTCATTCTTAGTACTGAGTATGAGCTGAGTGATAGTTAATACTAGCTTCATACCAGCTGTATGCCCGTGCCAAGAGCTTGCTGTGTATTTCCTGATATGTGGAGCACCTATGGAAGAGACACCACCGTTAACCCCACTATACAGATAAGGAGACAGGCTCATAGATGTTCAGCAACTTATTCAAATTCCCTCAGCCAGTGAGTGACAGATGAGACACAGTCTGGGGCTGTCTGGCTTGAGACTGTAGCTGTCACGTGGTGACTGCCTGGGATCCGTCCCTGTAAGGTCACTCTTCTGTGACAGGTCACACGTTTGTTATCTCTGCTTTCTAATACCATGGGTAATTTTTCTGATTTAGTCTTTTGTTATTTTACAATAATCATTTTGCTGGAACAATCACTTTCCATGTTGGGTCTGGATCTATTGTACTGAGAAGAAACTATGCTTCTTAGGTAAACAAACATGGAGGGTTTACAGAGGTTCATTGCAAACTGACCTCAGAACCAACCTTCCTGGTTCCCCAAGGGAGGCACTCAGGAATAACTTTCTATAAACAAAACAAAACAACACAGTGAATGGCAATAAAAAAAAAATCAGAGTTATGTGGGATTGAAGACATTGCCCTGAGTAGTTTGACTTAACTGCAATCAAAATGACAAATTATTTAAGAAACCGTCTCTCAAGAATGTAGCAAACTAAAAGTTCTAGAATATTGCCAAATCCATCTTCCAACATGTCCCAGAGAGAAGACAGTGAAATGTATCTGCCAAGAGTCAGATCTTTCTTTTAAGAAACAAAATTAGAGGCAGCAGTTTGGGGATGGGGCATTAAGATAATCACTGGGGCTGGAGGATTGTCTTAGTGATTTACAGATCTTGCTAAGGACCTGAGGTCGGTTCCCAGAACCCATACAGGAACTCAGTTCTAGGGATCTGATGCCCTTCTGGTACTGCACCCAGTGCTGCACATAAATACATGAAAGCCCTTTTGAATCTATATATTAGGGTTAGGGTTAGGGATAATTGCTTCCAATAAAACTCCCTATAGACTGCCACTGTGTCAAGTGGCAGTGGCAGCATCCTGAGACCACAAGCAGCCAGTGGATGTCACTATTAAGAAATGATGGGATGGCTGCTAGTGAAGAAGAGGAGACCTCGGCTCCAAGGATGCTATCAACAGTCAGCATTTTGAGCTATCAAGCTAAGCAAATGACAGACATTACAAGGAAATAAAGAAAGAGTCCCAGATCAGCATATACTAACCTGCCAATCACCAGTCTGAAAACATAATGCAGAAAAGAAATCCCATTAGCAGTGAGACAGAATAGCTTAGGAATCACAGCTACAGCGTCTGCTTTCTTCGTAAAGAACACAGCAGCAGGACTTGGGATCAGTTCGTGTGGCAAGTAGAGCAGCTGCCTGGCTTGTGCAAGACCCTTAACCTCCTTCCAAGAACTGCAGCTGTACATAATGATAGCAATAAGGAGCAGGGAAAAAAGAAATACAACCCAATGATATAAAGGAGACCCAAAATGAGGAGGGAAACAGTCTCCTTAGCAGAAAAACAGGAGCCAGGCTGGAGAGATGGCTCAGCAGTTATGACAACCGACTGCTCTTCTAGAGACCCTGAGTTCGATTCCCAGCAACGTCGTGGTGGCTCCCAACCGTCTGTAATGGGTTCTGATGCCCTCTTCTGGTGTGTCTGATGACAGCTACACTGTACTCATATACATAAAATAAATAGATAATTCTTAAAAAACAATAAAAATGATAACAGGAAGCAACCTCACTCTTTCCCAACCAATGTATCAATTTAATGTAATTTGGATCAAACATTCAATGACAGTTTTGTTTGAAATGAGAATGGTTCTGAAGATCCCAGGAAACAATGAGCAAAGAAAAGATTCCAGCTTTGACAATAGAGGCAGTCACACAATATTTAAAATTTGCAGAGTAGACCAGAGAATAAGGAGACCTTGGGGACACTAATGGGCAGTCCAGAAGCAGGGACTCGCGTGGACATGCTAACTTGACATGTGTTTGAGAGCACCTGGAGCTGGGTGGTACATGCCTTTAATGCCAGCACTCAGGAGTCAGAGGCAGGAAGATCTCAGAGTTAGAGGTCAGCCTGGTCTGCAGAGTAAATTCTAGGACAGTCAGGGCTACAAGGAGAAACCTTGTCTTGAAAACATAAAATACCTCCAAAGAGCATCTCAAACATGAACAGTGGTAAGGTTGTTTGATTTAAGGTGGAGCCTGGTGAAAGTGGAAGAAAGTTAGAAGAAAACAAATGTGAGTGGTTTTCATACCATACTCTGAAGTAGCTCAAACGAGTTTAAGAGTCAAATACAAAGGCAGTCACAGCTAGAGAGATGGCTGGGTGGATAGGGAGCGTCCCATGCAAGCATGAGGAGCAGAGTTCAGTGAGTTGTGTGCATCCCTGGACTGTGAAGAAGCTGGAGGAGGCCGCCTCTGAGCTTCCAGATGCCTGGCCTGATGCCCTAGCCACAGTGGCTACCTGGAGCGTATTCCCACGCCTCTCCTCCCGTATACCTGCCCATGGTCTTCAACCAACTTCTCTTCTTTTTACCTTTGCTAGAGACATACTTTATTAACATGCCTTTTAACATGTTCCTCGGAAGAATAAAACGTCACGGAAATGTTCCACTGCTGTCGTTTTCACAAATCTGATGAAATCTCGACACCAGTTTAATTGATCCTGGGCTAGGATTGTTCTTTCTTCTGCCACCCTTGTCCAAAAGTAGCTCTCACTGCTTTCCCCACTCCCTTGTGTTTCAAAGAAACCGTCTGAGTGGAAGCATCTCTTTTTGTTCTTTGTTTTTAAAAGCTTAGCTGTCTCTGTCTTTGAAGGTAAATGAGAAACAGGATTCAAATAAAGAAATAAAATCCTTACACCTAAGGAAATGCCTGTGGCTCCCACTTGCCTGGTACCTCACAAAACCCGGGAGGAGATGAAGGGAAAAGCTTTCGTCTGATACCCTTCCTTTCCTGCTCAGAGGCCCAGTCTCACCTTCTCAGAGCGTGCCCATGAAACACAACAAACAGATCTACCCCGCCACGGTGTTTACGGGGCTACGAGCACATTTTCCTAGCCAGATTCAGCTAACCCTAGAAGAACCAAACTGGTGCTGAGTATTAGGGTGTGCCCTGGGGAGACCAGTGTGTTGTAGTGTTCCCAGGGGAGGCTTTGGGAAAGTGACCGCCTCGTGAGGGCTCTGACCTTGTGCATGGATTAACATGTGGCTGGATTCACTGGGATAATGCCTTTGAAGGACATGTCTTGTTTCCCTCTGATTCCGTCTCTCTCTGTGTCTCTGTCTCTCCCTCTTTCCCTCCCTTCCTGCTGTGAGGTATGTATCTTCCTCTGTCATATCCTCCCACCATGCTCTGCCTTAACACAAGCCCTCAACATTGCAGCTAGCTGACATAGACTAAATTTCTGGAACCATGAACCAAAATAAATGTTTTCTCCTTTTAAAACATTCAATAATGTTTTTCTCATTTCTTTCAATGTAGCAATAAAAAACAAAATACAAAACAAAACAAAACAAAAAAACTAACTCAGGAAAAGACAACTTGTAGGAAATGATGTCTTCTCAGCTGGCCCAGTGAGGCGGTGGGCATAGTTGCTGGAACTTCTGGCCGGAGTTATGCTGATGTGTCTGCTATTCCAGGGGCAGCATTCCCAGCCTGGGAAGAGAGGTGCTGCCTATGTTCGCCAGTCAAGTCTGCTTCCCGGTCGCTCGCTCGGTAACCCGGTCCATTCATTGCCACCTGGGTTCTTAAAAAGCTGTTGCTCCTCCTCAATGGCTCGTGACTTGGCATCTTGTATTACTTACTTGTATTACTACTCTACCTGGCTAAAAAGTCAGACACCCAGAAATATCCCTGACTCCTCTCACAAGTTTCTAGTGACTATCACCCATGGACACCCTCAGATTGAGGTGTTCAAGTGGGACACTTGCCCCAAGCACCCTTGTCCCACTGTTCTAAGCCAAGCCCTTGGGAGCTCTCTGCAGACCAGAGCAACCCCTTTGCTCTTGTCTGAGATGCTGGGAAAACTGGACATCCACATGAAAAAGAGTTCTAGGGGATCTGATGCCCTCCTCTGACCACCAGGGGCCCCTGCACACTCCTGGCACACAAACATAAATTCGGGACCACACACATATACATAAAATTAACGAGTAAAATAAGTCCTTAGTAACAGCCAATGGGTGTTTGAAGAAGTACTTAGCACCACTAATCATCAGGGAAGTGCAAATCGAAACCACTGTGAAGTATCACCTCCCACCCAATGTTATCAAAATGACTGGAGACAGAAATTGGTTACGGCCTGAGCAAAGGGACCCTGCCCATCCCTGGGTTTCTGCCTCTATGAGAATGTTCTGAATGTTCGGGTCTTGCCTAACTCGCCTGCCTGCCCGACAGCATCCTCTTCACTCAATCCCCTCCCTCCCCTGCAGTCCTGGACCAGACAAATCCTAATCATCCTTAAGGCTTTCACTGCACATCACTTCTGCAGGAAAACCATGCTTCCCCAGGCAGTGTTCCACTTCTTCTGTGTCTGTCAACCGTTGGCTAATTGCCTCCCTGTGGTGTCCATGAGTGTGGAGCCTAGTCTGACTACTCCATAGTCACAGTGGCAGCAGCCAGCCCTACACCTAGCACACAGCAGACAGGGATCTCTATGGACTTGCAGAGGGGGTGGATAAACCTGACACCTCTGGACTGTAGTACCTATAACTATCACCAAGATGCACTCCATAGGAGGAGGAAACACAAAAGCAAACGGAAGGCATAGCACAAGGTGCTCTGAGGACGTCATCTCTGGTGATGTGTTCCCAGAGGAAATGGTGTTTTAGTGGGACATGGGGATCTGGGACTCTGGGTCACGCCTGCTACTAAGAAGGATACTGGGGAAGGGTGACCTGCCAAAGTTTACACAGCTCCTGCTGTCTCGTGAAGATGCAGGCTCTTTGCTGGACTCCGGCATCCAACTCATTTGTTAACTGAGTAAGGACAGAGGTTCAAGGAGGACCTGGGATAACAGAAAGTCCCTGATACTGACACCCGAAAGGTTTGATGGGTGACAAGGAATTCAGAGCACAGTAAGGATTAAATAAATAAATAAATAAATAAATAAATAAATAAATATACTTAAGCTAATAAGTATAACGCTCTAATAAGTATACTATCATTAGAAAATAAGTATACTATTTGTTGACTTTAATATATACTTTTATATTGTAAGGCTGTGGTTGTCATATTGTTTTTATCATCATGGACAAATGCTAACTTTGAGAACTTAAGAATATCTTTTATACAGAAAGCAAATGAGTACTTTAATGTGAGGCCTCACCCTGGCAGACAGACTGTTTCCAACACACTCACACTAATTATGGAAATTGTCAGTCACGAGACAACTGGAAGTATCAAGGAAGCAAGCGTTGTTTCTGTTTTTGTAAAAAGGGAAAAACAAGAGTGTGCCTGTAGTCACTCCAGGCAGCCGGCATAGAGGTGAGAGGCAGGCAGCTCTGAAACTGAGATGATGTAGCAAGTCATGCATAATGGCTCAGAGATTCATTTAAAGGCGGGTGGGATGGCTCATTTGGTGAAACAGCTTCCTAGGCAAACTGAGGGTCTAGTTCAATCCCTGGAACTCCTGGCAAAAGGTTGACCTTTGACCTCACATGTGTGCCTGGCATGCACACACACACACACAGGACACACTTAAATGTTTAAAAGGAAATGTATATTTTAAGTGGTTAGAATGGTAAATTCTGTTATGAGTGCTTTAACACATGGAAGGATCAAAATATTCCAAAAGCTTCCACCGTGCACACTGGTCAGTTTGCATCATCTTATCATAGTGAACAGCATGCCCAACTATTGGGCCAAGGAGCCTCTACTGAGTATCCAGAGCTAATGAAGTCAGGCAGTGCACAGTTAGTTCCTTTTCCCTAATTCAAGCATCCCCAGAGAAACCAGCATTGGGTTCATGGCTGGGTGAGACATGCCCAGCAGACATGTATGAAAGCCAAGGACGAGCTCCTTTTGCCTTGAGTCCTGCATGGTCTAGCTCTCAGCTCCAGCTTCTAAACTGTAGGCAGGATCTAGGCAGGAGGCAATGGTAAGGCTTTGGATGGCTTGCTCTAAGCAGCATTACCTGTGGGAGCACTCTCCTGGTGCGCTTGCTTGTTCAGCCATCTTGCTGCAATCCCCTGCTGCCAGAGTCCAGCTGCTGAGAGCTGTTAGCCTTAGGCACTGCTTAAGTACTCAGAACAGTCCTTGGCATGTGTTAGCTGTGAGCAGAAGCATCCTGTCCTCCTCCTTCCTGCACTCATCCCACAGGAGGCCAGGAGGGGCCTCTGTATCCCCAGGAAGTGTTAGGATTCTGTCTAAGTTCCACCCCACAGCTCCCTGGCAACAGCCAGGTATGCCCTTCCCCACTGTTACCTGGCAACAACAAGGTAGGTCTGGCCCACTATAAAAGGGGCTGCTTGGCCTCTCTTCTCTCTTTCTTGCCTCTCTTACTCTCTTAGCTTCTCTCTTGCCCTCTTCGGCTCTTCCCGTGTCCCTTCCCCCCCCCCCACGTGGTCATGGCCGGCCTCTACTTCTCTACTCTCTCCTCCTCTCTGCCTTTCTCTGCCTCTACTACCCCTTTAACTCCCCTCCCCATGCCCTGAATAAACTCTATTCTATACTTTACCATCATCATGTGTGTCTGGTCCCTCAGGGGGAAGGGACGTCGCAGGATGGGCCCACTGAGGCAACCCCTTCTACCACACCGCCATAGAACATACCTTAATAGCTTCTTTCTCTTTTTGTGATCACAACAGGAAGCATCTAGACCACTCCTATCATCACCCACCCATCACAGGCAGTAGACACCGTGGACTTGGCTTCCTTCCAGGTCTTCCTCAATGCACTGCTTCCTACGCAGTCACTGCAACTGTGGCCTTCTACTGGGCTGAGCCTACCTCACCCTCCCCATTACAATCCGTTCCCTTTCCATTACCTCCTTCTAGACCCTTCTACGGTGGATCTGACCGCAGTGCCTCGAGACATCCTTTTCTTTTAGGTTGGAGCCTCCTGGGCTCAGTGAGCCGCTGCTACCCTTATCCCTCTCAAGCATCTTCCTCACCCATGTGGCTCATGCCGCCAGGACTTCACAGTCATGGTCAGAGACACTGCTCTGTCACACTTAGATCCATCTGGAGGCCTTGTCTACTGTCTCGTCCTGTCTCTAGGACCTCCTCTCTCCCCACCCCCACCACCACTATCTAAACCTCACGGTTCCTCCAGATGCTCTGATGAGAGACCTCACCTTTAGGAAAACCTTCCTTAGGCTCATCCCACTCTACACCAACCTGAACGGACACCCTTCTCTGCTAAGTCCACCCAAGTAAGTATGAGGTTGGGCCGGGATTCTAATCCATCCCTTCTTTTTCCTCACATATCAAGGCAAACCGTTAAGATTACATGATCATTTAAGAAAAAAAGGAAAACTCTAGAGTGAGGTAGAGTTAGTGAATATCTTGGAAAGATACTCAGAACGGTGTAAAAGGAAAGCAGCAAGCTACAGAACCATGTATACAGCATGATCCTATGGAAACAATGCAAGCTACAGAACCGTGATACAGCACGATCTTATGGAAACAATGCAAGCTACAGAACCATGTATACAGCACGATCCTATGGAAACAATGCAAGCTACAGAACCATGTATACAGCACGATCCTATGGAAACAATGCAAGCTACAGAACCAAGTATACAGCATGATCCTATGGAAACAATGCAAGCTACAGAACCATGATACAGCACGATCCTATGGAAACAATGCAAGCTACAGAACCATGTATACAGCATGATCCTATGGAAACAATGCAAGCTACAGAACCATGTATACAGCATGATCCTATGGAAACAATGCACCCACATCCAAGGACACATTCAGGTACGTGGGGTTTTTGTTGTTGTTTTTTAATCAGAGAACAAAGTCTATACAAATGCAAATTGAGCTGCCTACAATGGCCAGTGGGCTTTGAACTCAAACCTTCTGTAAGGTTTTATGTTCTAAGAAAGTGAAAGTGTGTTCTTTTGTGATTGGGTTACCTTATTAAGGATGATATTTTCCAGTTCTGACCATTTGCCTAGGAATTTCGTGAATTCATTGTTTTTAATTGCAGAGTAGTATTCCATTGTGTAAATATACCACATCTTCTGAATCCATTCCTCCGTTGAGGAACATGTGGGTTATTTCCCGCTTCTGGCTATTATAAATAAGACTGCTATGAACATAGTGGAGCATGTGTCCTTATTGCATGCAGGGGAAGCCTCTGGGTATATGCCCAGGAGTAGTATAGCCAGATCCTCCGGGAGTGTCATGCCCAGTTTTCTGAGGAACCGCCAGACTGCTTTCCAGAGTGGTTGTTCCAGCTTGCAATCCCACCAGCAGTGGAGGAGTGTTCCCCTTTCTCCACATCCTTGCCAACAACTGCTGTCTCCTGTGTTTTTGATCTTAGCATGTGCCCCCACTGCCCAGCAGAGATGAGCTTTCTAAAAAGAAGGTCTCCTGTGACCCGGGGTGGGGGTGGGGGGGCGGCAGGGGGGAATCAAAGCCACCATGGCTTCCGGGAGGGCTTCACTTACCCTTCCCAGCAGCTCTGGCAGACCCAGCAACTGTCCAGCAAACACGCCAATGCAGATGAAGATGGCAGTCACCTGGCCCAGCGAGCCCCGGATCTCCTTGGGTGAGATCTCGTTGAGGTACATGGGGAGCGCACTGAGTGCAATGCCTGAGGGGGAATCACAACGGTGAGAGAGGCCCTGCCTCACACAGTCACTTGATAAGCACTTATGGATACCATGCTGCTGTATCTCCTGCCCCGTACACCAAGACCACCAGCAAACACTCATCAGCTCACAGCTAAGACAACTGCCTTGGGGGGGATGCAGGGTGGCTCATGGCCATGAGGACACAGGGCATTTTAAATGAGAAATATCCTTCATAGGCTTGGGTAGTTGTATGCTTATTTCCCAGTTGGTGGCGCTGTTTGGGTAGGTTTAGGTGGTCTAGCCTTGCTGGAGGAAGTGCATCACAGGAGCGGGCACACATGGCCAGTCTTTTAACACACACAGTTTGTAGCATTTTGCTTCAGTAATGACAGAAAACTAATATATCTCCTCACTGAAACCTTCCCCAACCAGTGCTGGGAAATCAGTCCTCCCATCCCTCTCCATGTCTTCCTCTTGGAAGTACGGTTGTCCCATAGGGGACACACTGCAAGACCGTCAGTGGATCCCTGAAACTGTGCGTTGCAACAAACCCTACACAGATGTAGGATTCCCTGTATATTAATGACTATTAAGAAGTTCAACTGAGAAATTAGACACAGGAGATTAACAGTAACAATACAAAATAGAAAATGATGATGATAACATTGTTAAAAACATTACCTTAAACTTACAAGTTATTATTATTTAGTCTCATAAATTATTGTGTATTTTCAGCAACAGGAACCATGGGGCTTCTTCTGTAGCTGGCATGGCTTGTGACCTGATGGGGAACTGTACCACAGGGTGTGTGGGCAGCTCTGGTAAGGTCATGCCTGGACCATGTCCAGTACAATCTCCGACCAACACCAAATTCCCACTTTAAATTCTGTAATCTGTGTGAATTTGTCTCCAACACCATATGGATCATATTTATTTCTGTACGAAAAGTAGTATGCTGATGTTTCTCCCAATCTACTAAGGGGGAGAAGAGGATGTCCTACATTTTTAATCTGATTCAAGTGCTCCATGAGAAATTGGGCAGCCAGTGTCTTATTAATAGATCTTTCTACTTCTAGAATGCTTAGGATTAGTTTTGCCTTGAAGCAGAGTCTCAGGTAGACCAGGCTGGTCTTCATCTCAGTATGAAGTGAAGTTTGTCAAGGATAACCTTGAACTTCTGATCTTCCTGCTTCCACCTTCTATGTGACACGGGCCACCATGCCTGGTTTTATATGGTGCTAGGGACTGAACTCAGGGCTTTGTGAATGAGCAAGCACTCCAGTCACGGAGCGGATTGAACTCTATTACAAGCACACAGCCAACCTAGCCCCTGTCTGGGTTTCCTCTCTTCCTGTACAACTTCCTTACCTTAAACGCCCTCGCTTTGCCCTCTCTGCTCTAAGGATTTTGTGAGAAGAAAGGACGCGAAGTCTCTGGGCCTTGGCACGGCTTCAAGAGTCTATGTTCCAGAAATCGAGTGTGTTTGAAATGTTCCCCTATTCTTCCTTTTCTTTTGCTCCTTTCTGAATAGCTCGCAGGAAAAGGGGCCTAAAAGGCATTTATTTTGAGGCTGCGGCTGTGAAAGAATTGCATTCATCTGTGAACGTGGAAATTCAGAAAGCAACAAGTGCAGCATGAGTCGGGAGGCAGTGAAAGTCAAGGGGAACTTGGCTGATGAACTATGAAGACTTCCAGCAGTCGTGGCCGAGCTGCACTGGGGAAGCTGTTAGCTTTCTCTGTCTCGGTTTCAAACCTGGATCTGCCCCTCTACAAGCTTAGAATTAAACTTACAGCAGCAGCACTCATGACAAGAATATCCCACCATGCCTGGGGTGGGCACAGCAGGCTTGGATTCTGCCAGACCAAGTACTTCACACACAGGATGATTTCATTTTGGTATCATCCAGCCGGGGCAGCCTTGCTATTTGGTCCCTCTGTGGAGCAGGAGGAAGAGACTGAGAAAGCTAGGAAAGCCTCAGTACTTGTCTCCGCTTGATATCTATATACTGTTCCCATGGGCTTTGCTTTGGCCAAGTGACTGTGGCTAATGTATTGTATGGTATTTGCACTTTAGGTCTTCTTCTTCTTGCTGTACTCTGGAGCATGTGGAATTCCATGAGAAGTCCCAAATAGCCTGTTGGGTGAAGCCTCTCTCTTCGTGAATTCTATCTCAAATTGAGCAAGAGAAGCCAAACTTAGCTGACAACATTAAGAATACACAGCATAGGCAGGTGGGATGGCTCAGTGGGTAAAGGTGACGGACACCAAGCCTAATGACCCCTGAGTTCAATTCCTGGAACCCATGTGGTAGAAAGTGAGAATTTGCAAGCCACCGTCTGAATTCCACATACACACAGTAGCACACAGCTCACCTCCAAAATAAATAAAAATAATTTTTAAAAAAAAGGAAAAGTGTAGAACATTTAGAACTTGTGGTGGTTTGAATATGTTTGACCCCCTTAGATTCATGTCTTTGAATGTGTGGCCCATAGGGAGTGGCACTATTAGAAGGTGTGGCCTTGTTGGAGTAGGTGTGGCCTTATTGGAAGGAGTATGTCATTGTGGAGGTGGGCTTTGAGATCTCTCTCCTAGTGCTCAATGTAGAACTCTCAGCTTCTCCTCCAGCACCATATCTGTCTGCACTCTACCATGCTTCCTGTTGTGATGATAATGGACTGAACCTCTGAAATTGTAAGCCACCCCGATTAAATGCTTTCCTTTGTAAGAGTTGCCGTGGTCATGGTGTCTCTTCACAGCAATAAAACACAAACTTAGAAGAGTCGATTTGTGATACTGAGGCTTAGAGTCTTTGCTTTACAGAGCTGCAGGGTTAGGCCAAAAGCAGTTTGCTTTGGTAGTGATTTGAGTGTGTAAATCTCACTCCCTCGGCAGAGCCTGGCCATTCCTCTCTGCCTGCCCTGCCACACAATCAGCCTGCCACATGGGCTGTCCTAGTCCTCCAGACCCCACTCCTTGTCTACATGAGATTCAGAAAGCAACAAGTGCAGCATAAGTCGGGATGCAGTGAAAGTCAAGGGAAATGTGGTTTATGAACTAGAAAGACCTTGTACCCTATATCCAAGTGCTCATGGATAGGTAGCATTGATGAACCAATCCATAGCCTGTCCCTCTCAGCCCTTTCTGGCTCCCTCTCAGACTCAGCACTAACCCTTGTTCCTAACTGTAGGCTGCACTGTCTGGCCTTGGTTCCCTTTCAGCCTCAGCTCCCACACTCCCCTTCTCATCAAGCTCCAGCCTCCTTGGCCCCTCACTCTTCCTCAGAAATGCCAATCACCTTCCACCTCAGGACCACTCTCTCTTTTCCTGAGAACCTGATTCCTCAGATTTTGAGTCAGTTCTCCATCTCTGTTCTTTCTAGTCTCTGCTCACATTTCCCAATCCTTCTAACTGACTTTCCTGAAAACCTCCTTGCTAGCCCTCTGCCCTGCCTTGTTTGCTTCCTAGGACTTGTGGCTAATTAGGTGCCTTCTGCCCCAGCGGCAGGGCTCTCCCCAGTACGTAGAACACAGAGCGTAGTTGAAGAATGAGCAGTCGGAAGCCCAGGATCCTTGGTCGAGCTTGCAGCTCACCACCTAGAGTATAGAGCTTATGACGAATTCAGCAAAGGTGGCATGGCACCATCGGGGACTTTGGCAGTGACTCAGCTCTACAAGCCCGGTTTTCTCGGGTTGGTTGCTACAGCACTGGTAGGGGAGGGTTTAGCATTCCTGACTGCCCTACTTTCTATGGAGCTCTAAAGTCTTGGTATCTCCCAGGTCTATCTCAGCCTCCAGCACCTCCCTCCACTCTAGACAAGCCCTGGGAGTGTTACTGCCTTCTTCCCCAATTGGGGCGATGTCTCACCTCCATCCACGCCCATGATGAACCGACCCACAATGAGCATCTCAATGGTTCCTGCCTGGAGTGAGCAGGCCATCAGCAACGCTGCAGAAATGGCAAAGACATTGTTGACCAGCAGTGTGGACTTCCTAGAAGGAAAAATGACCCAATAAGGACAATGTGCTGAGAGGCCTGTCAGTGTCCTTTCAGCCTCCAACAGAGAAGCCAGTCACTCCAGCAGGTGGGACGAACGTGGGCTTAGGAATTGAGGTCATGGTCTGCCCTTCACTCCCATTCTTGGCTGTGTGACCTTGCATGTGGCATCTACTCCCTGTGTCTAGGTTCACAGTGGCATAGACAGGGGCCATTGCCAACTTGAAGTCTGTGAATTCTTGGTGGTAGGATTTGATTTCATCTATTCTGAGTTTCATTTAGCATATTTTAAGACAAGTTATCATGCAGGAACTAAGGCTAAGTGAAAAAACAGAAACCACTCAGTATTCTAGTAGAAAGACCATGGCATGCGGAGTCAGATAAATCATGTTAGGAGAATGATTTGGGTACAGACTCTTAAAGGGGTTGTTACTCTCTGGTGTTAGTGTTTTTGGGGCTTGAGAGGGGAACCCTGAGGAGCTGGCTTAGAAAACCGCTACCTGCTGGTAATGCCTCTCTGCTGGGGACTTAGTCTGCTTCTGGGGATTGGACAAAAGTTGGAACTGGAATCAGTAGCCAAAGGCACTCAGGAAAACAAACAAACAAACAAATCCAGGGGGTGTGGTTCCTAGACAACATCTGGGCAGCCAAGCGTGGCATCCTATTGATCTAGCTGGCAGACTGGGCTCTCTGTTTCTCTTCCCTTCTACCCCTCCTCCTCCCTACATCCCTCACTTTCTCCCCTTCCCTCAATAAAACAACTATATTTCTTAATACTTGGTAGGCAGCTTAGACTTAATGAGCTACAGTAGAGCTAGATTGGAACCATCCGGCAGAGCCAGACAGACTCCCCTGCCAATCATTACTTTTACCACTGTGGTTTAGGACCGCTGTCTGTTTCAGGAATGTGTCCCTAGGTCCTCACAGTTGAGATTCATGCCTCACTGTGGGGGCTGGATTCCTGCCCCTGAGACAGCTCTGCCTTTGAGGAACGAGGAGGCTGTTTTCTTTTCCTCACTTGCAGAACCAACCTAGAAGCTCCCATTTAGTCAAGCCTCGCTGTGTGACAGGCCCTAAGCACCCAACCTAATCTTAGCACTTGGAGAGGTCTTCTGAGGCAGGGGCTCCTACTTGCTTATGTCATACAAAGTTAGCCAGGACCCTAACACGTTAGAAACTTGCTCTGAGGCATGAAGTTAGGAAGTAGAAGAGTTTGGGAAGCAGCTTCTCCCATCCTCAATTCCCACCCCACCCCCCAAAAAACCCCACTAAGTAAATTAATTAAGAAGCACTAAGTTGTTTCATAAATTACAAGAAGCAAGGGGATTTCAAGGGAGAGTCTGTATGCCTTTAGCAGTTAGATTTTTCAAGCTCTAAGAGAGGGATCTCTGACTTCTGCCTCATGTCAGCATCTGAGCTACAGTCTCTCCCTTTCTGCATCTTCCTGGGCAATCACACAGCTGCTGGCTTTTGCAGCTGTGACAATGGTACCAAGATACACAGCAGCATCCTACAGCAGCAGATAGCTGAGCCAGCCCAATGCTCACAGACTAAGTTATGAGTCAGTTCCCTGGCAGCTTTCTATATACTCTGAGGTGCGAAGAGCTCTGAGAGAGAAATAAAGAAGCAAAGTGTAGAATTTGGTGTAAACCATGTAGTGATCAGTGTAGAAAAGAAGCAAGACTATGTAGAGTATGCACATGAGTGTTTGCATGTGTATGTATGTGCGTCTATGTGTGTGTGTCTGTGTGCGTGTGTGCATGCGTGCATGCGTGCGTGCGTGCGTGCGTGCGTGCGTGCGTGTGTGTGTGTGTGTGTGTGTGTGTGTGTGTGATGAACCTAGGAAAGACATCCAAACTTGTGGTGTTTGGTATCTCCAAGGAGGACTGAAGGATTGGAGGGCAAAAGTGAAGAGGGAACCCTAAACTTTGTGTCCATTGGGTCCTTTAGAAAGCAAAGTCATGTGGATGCACTAATTGGCCAAAAATGATGTGATTTTATTTTTTAAAACCTAATTTAAATGGACCTTTTGATATAAAAACAGTTATGTCAGTGATATACCAAGATGGCTAAACATGATTAGCGTGTGTGTAGTGTACATGGTGTGGATACATTAGATGAAGGGACAGTCCGTGTCCCAGGACAGAGTAGGACAGCATAAGATTCATCTCTCCATTCAGAACAACAATTACTCTAAAACTTATCAACTGTTTGCTTCTGGGATTTTCCTCTTAGTATTTCACGATATGGCTGACTTCAGGTAACTGTAATGGAAAAAAAGTGAACTCCACTAGTGTGTATGACCAAGACAGTGTCTATCACTTGCCTATCTTTTCTCCATCATTTCCCTTTCTCTACCTTACTGTAGCTTTGGTGTGAAAGGTCTCCCAAAGGAGCATGTGGGAGTACACACATGGTGTCCCCCATCACACTCTCTCTGCTCCTACTAAGTATGCATCTCCTCTAGGGACCTAGGTGTGGTCCTATCAACTGTGCCCGGCAATATGTGACCCTGGCCTTTGGACCACAGTGAAGCTGCCTCTCCATTTTGACTTTCCACCTCAGAGATGGGAGACACTTGACTGAAAAGGGGAGGAAATATTTCTTGCAAGCACATTTCTCTCCTCGTAACTTCCATTTGTGGTCCCAGTCTTAACCTTTAAGACCTCACAGACCCAACCCTGTTGGCAGAGTCTTCTAAGAGAGGCTTGTCAGAGGTGATAGTTCTCAGATCTGGGGTGCCTCCACTCCGAGAATGGAGAAATAATAAGCCTTGTTAGAAATGAAAACTCAGTTCACTTGCAGATACCACCTCAATGACATCACTACCATTAAAGTGAATGTTTGGAGTCAGAGGATGAGTAAGAAGGAAGAGAAGGAGGAGGGAGGGAGAGGGAGAGAGAGAGAGAGAGAGAGAGAGAGAGAGAGAGAGAGAGAGAGAGAGAGACTCTGAAGCTGCTCCTTAGCATCACACATAACGCTCATACATGGTCACTTGACATGGAATGACAGCACTATAAGCTCAGGAATGTGTGGCTAGCCAATGACAACATAGGTGATGGTCACAGAGACTAGCTAAACTAAGTATCTCTGGTGCCCCCTGCTGACAACCCTTTCAGCCACAGTCACTCCTACAGAGACACTGCCAAGCTATGCTTTCAAAGCCTACATGGTGTGCAGATGACATAAGGGCATACCTAGCAAACCCGAAGCTTCACTATGGACCAAGCACAGTCTTAAACACTGTGTATTCACTGTAGAAGATACCTTATGAGTCAGATTTTTAAAAATGTGTCTGGGTGTTTTACTTGTATGTGTATCTGTGTACCACATGCATGCCTAGTGCCCACATAGCCAGAAGAGGGCATCAGATCCCCTGGAACTGAAGTTACATACAGTTGTGAGCCACAAAGAGGGTACTGAGACTTGAACCTAGGTTTTCCTGGAAAAACAGGGAATGATCTTAATCACTGAGCCCCTCCCTCCAGCTTCAAGTTAGATAATCTTGAGGAAACAGACTTGCATGTACCTTAGTCAAGGCCAAACTATTGAATGAAGATCTAGTTCTCCATGACATAATCTGCCTGCGAGGGTAGCTGCCATATTCACTCACAGACAATTATTCTTTCAGCAAACATTCACACCACTGGACTGAGTGTTAAGCAACAATCCAGATTCCGGCTGTAGGACAAACGAGGAGACATCCTCATTCTTAAGTCTTCTCAGTAAGCAACATAAAACATGTGGCATGCCTGGGTGACCAACGCTGTCAAGGCAGCTGAAGCAGAGAAGGGGTATCATTTCACAGAGTGGACCAGGAGGGTGTGTCTGGGAAGGGGGCATGCGAGCAAAGGTGTGATGGAGAGACAGACAGCTAGCCAGGAACAGCAGCACTCCAGGTAGAGAGAAATAGACAGAAAACATCATTGAGGTCAACATGGCTGGAGACAGTGGAGGACCCAGGAGGAGGCAGCAGAAGCAGGCAGGTAAAGAAGAGTGGCATCTCAGCTCCTGAGGGATGTTCTGAGCCAGAAGGAGGTGCGAGGGGAGTGGCCACAGAAGACAAAGAAAGGATGGACCTGGCCAGACTTCTAGCAAGCTGAGTCTTCTGAGCTGTTCATGACCAAGAGGGGGCAGGAGCTATCACAGGAGTGTGGGCAAGTGCTGCTGTCCACCAGGCTGACAGCAAGGTAGGTTGAGAGAAGCAGCAAGGTCCCAACATATTTTGAGGACAGATCTGCTGGGTTTGCTGTGGGGCAGACAGAGGTGAAGAGTGTGGGAGAAGCCAAGATTCTTCTGCCGTTCTAGCCTGCACTTTTGCGCTGTGCCCAGTGGTGTCTCCGATGACTTGCAGGGAATGTTAGTCACATCTGAGTCAGACAGGAAGCATTTGCAAACAGGGATGCACCCCGTCTAGTAACTTCATCATATTAAATCTTCCTTCCCAAAATAACTCCAGCCTTACAGCCTCCTGGAGAAGACGGAAAACTTATTCGCAAATAATTCTGAGAGCTGACTCCCTGGGGCTCAGAGACAGCCTTTAATCATCGTGTTTCCATTTTCTCCCAAGGATGAACACAAACAAGGAATGTCAGTTTTGAGAGCAGAAACCAAGATCCCTTGCATCTCCACCTGCGGTGCCTGGTTCACTAATGGGGGCTTCTCCAGTGGTCTCTGGTCTTCCCTATGTGACCCGGAAGGTCACTAGCTCTCTGGCAGAGAAGAAAAGCAGTAGGGTAGTAGAGAGGTTGGGCAGCAGGTCCTTGAGAATGGTTCAGTTTGGGGAGATTTGGACTGAACAGGGGAAGATCGGGGCAAGCCTGAGAGCTGCCTTCTACAGACTCAGCCTTTATAGGATCAGGATTGGAGGTCCAACCTCAGCATGAGGGTCCTGAGAAAGGCGAGGATGGGAACGGCACTGATTCAATAATGATTCAGAGTCAATAGTGGATGCAAGCTGTCAGCTCCAATGCTCTCTTTGCCCGAGGATTCTCATCATTCTTCCTTCTTCTCCTTTCCTCCTTCTCCCTTCTCAGTCTTTTTCCTTCTCCCCAGCAGAGACTAAACCCCATCTTTTATTTACTAAAGTTACATCATTAAGGTTTTGATCATTATGAATGATTACTTTAGAAATCCTTACATTTACATGAATTCTATGAATCCTGGGTCATTAATTCCAACCTCCACTTCCTTAAAACAGAAACTAACTCAAAGCAAAAGCACATTTCCTTATAGTTTTTACACAGCCTGTTCATGGGTAGCTGGGCACAGCGCTTGTGGTTTCCTGGTACAGCAGACAGCAGTCTCTAGTAACTGTTTTCATTGAAGAACAGAGAGGCAACAGACTACTAAGACTACTAAATGACTTTTTTTTTTACAAAGTTTTTAAAATTTATGCAAGTAAAACAGCTATCCATCTCCAATAACTTTCTAGGCATTGTCATCTCCAACCCTTCAAGTAGCTAAGAGAATGGTGTACTAACTTTTCATATGCTTATACGTTATCTTCTAATTCTCTAATCTTTGTTTCCTCATCCTAGCAGTTCCATGGCCTCGTGTACTCTCCTCTAATACTGCTTGTTTCTAGATCACACACAAGCATTTCTCCCTCAAGATAACCCCATCTGCCATTTGCTTGCTTTTACAGATTTCTTTTCCTATCCATGCCTTGTCTTCCTGAGACCACTTTAGCTCTCTATCCTTGATGTCCCCAAGTTCACCTTGGCTAATTAACGCAGCAGGTATGGGACTGGAGGGTACATGCATGGAGGTACTGGGGGGTACATGCATGTATCTCCTCTTAATTCCAAATTCAAGACCAAGTCTGGCAATGAGCAATATCTACAAAGGATCATGTAGGTTTTCATGGCCTCTGTGGTTATGTCGTCCAGAGCCTTTCCCATGGCCCTAAAGGCCAAGCAAGTCTGTGCTTCATCCTCCACAGCCTCATGACCACCTCCAGTCCTCATTCCTGAGGACCACATCTGACTCAGTTATTATGGAGTGATTAGCTCTGAGTAATAGGGGAGCTGTATTCCCCAGAGAGAAAGATTGAAAGTAAAATAGAAGAGACAGGAGATCAGTTTCAGGCCATCAGCAGCCATCAGCACACATGGGGATCATGGGAATGAAAGTCCTGGCCATGCTCCAGGGACAGGACCTGTGTCACACCTCCCCTTACACAGCCATGTTGAACCCAGCACAGGATCCATGGATGGGAGACAGAGGCATACTGCTTTGGCTTGCATTTGTAAAGACCTTGCCAGCAAGCCCTCGTGATTGGAGAAGCTGTGTGTATGCCATATGTATGCCTTCCAGCAACTCATAAACCATTCTAGGTCCGAATGCCAAGATGGTCCTTTTGCCATCCTTTCCTGCTTCCCTGCCTGGATTCTACTGTTCTTCATTTCTTTCTATGTGCTTGACAGAGCTCAGTGGTTACCCTGTGTGCTTCTGCCGTGCTTGGCATGGCATGTTGAAGATCTCACCCAAACTCCAGAGTACCAACCTCCATCACCTTCCACCGAACTTGAAGCTCCTTGCTTTGGCTTCAAGGATCTGGGTCTCTCCCCAGGTCCCTAGCTAGGATGGGGTTACAAGAGGAGGCCACCACTCCCAGCTCCTATGTGGGTTCAGAGGGAGTCTGAACTCAGATTCTCATGTGTGCACAGCAGGCCCTTAACCAACTGAGCCATCCACCAGACTAGCACCTAGCACTTTGAAGGTAAGAGAGAGATCACAACGCTGGTCTATGCTGACCGTCCATCAGACAGATTGACAGGAGGAAGGCAGGGCTGAGAGACGGAGACAAGAGACAGATCAGTTAGGTTTCCTTATGACATTCTGTGAGCTGGCTGGTCCAATGTAAGTCTTGTGTCCCTTGGGGGTTTCAGCCAACTTGATTTGGGCTCCGTGACAGGCATTCGAAGCCTTCCCTGCGTGACGTGAGACACCATGTAAGTTTGTGTAAATTGAATCATGTTCAGTCCTCACAGCTGCTCTTTGGGGTGAATCCTGCTTATCCGTAATTTAGACTTTCACCTTGGGGACCAGCTGCCTCTTGCCGAGCCTCTTACTCATCCTCAGTTCTTACAGGGACCATGCAAGCCTACAGATAAACTTCTCAGACTACCTCTCTGCCCCAGGGGCGGCCCAGAAATGGTGCTTTTCTTGGTCACAAACCCAAGTGCAATGTCCATATAGTGCCCCACCCCCTTCCTGACACACGGATTGTCTGAGGTCTGATTAAGGATCTGATTTCAAAGCCCATGTGGGTTTTCTTACTTTGTTTCTAGTTTTTACCTATTTCTAGAGGTAAGAATCAGATTCAATGACCCATGCCATGAGGACAGCTATAACACAGTATAAAACATGTATGTGCGCGTGTACAGGCATGTATACACACACACACACACACACCACAAATCCTGTTCAAGCACTAATGACCCACATCAGGAAGAGCCCATTGTGATCGTGGCGCCCACATCTCGGCTCACATGGCCGTGGGAAGCATGATGGCTGACTCTTGCCAGTTCTGGGATGAGCTTCTTATACCCAGCAGCTACTTCAGTCTCGGGGGCAGCTCTCCCACGTGCCACTACTTTATTTCCATGCTCCTGTGAACGAGGTGGGCCTGAGAGTTCATGTAACTCCCAGACAGCTCATGAGCCGCCAGCGTCAATGGCCAGAGCTGAAGCTGAGCCTGTGACCATGTCTGGGAACTGAACACATGCTGTCCTGTGTCAGGATAGAAAAGGAGGCCTGTGGCTACAGCAGAGGAGAGATGACCCCATTGTGGGCTGTGGTTCCACCAGAGTTCTCGATGGACTGAATTCTCCCAGTTAGAGGATCAGGAAACTGTACTCCCGAGGCCTGCCTAAGCTGATGCGGCCTGTTTGCAGAGACTGTTGCTGGCTATCCAAGCTTCCCTGTCTCCATTGTTCTCTGAACATATAGGATTTTGTGGACCAGCCACGACTGCCGCCCACCACCTCTGAGACTGTTGGGGTTACGAGTAGCCAGTCCTGCCCTCACTGATGGAGTTACCAGTATCCAGTCCCAACTTGAGCAGAGACCCAAGTCCACTGACCTTCTCTCCTAGTCACACCGTGAAGCACACTCTAATGGCACACCCAGGCTGCTGCTGCAGTCCCTCGGCCCCTCACCATGATCTGGGCTTCCTCTCCCTCCCTGACAATCCCAGGAGATAGCTCAATGTTTGCTCAGTTTGGCCTGGATCTGCATTTCTGACAAGCCCTGCTCTTTGCAGTGTAGACAAGCCACTGAGCCTCCTGGGTCATCATGTTCACTACTTACTTGTAAGGCAGGGCAAACGGGGATGGATTTCTGAAGTAGCCGATCTGTGGTACATTGAGCACCAGTCTGAAGAGGAAAGTTAAGTAGCCTTCTCTTCAGTTTAGCTCTTTTTCCTCCCAACAGCTATTTGAGCTGAACTGCAATTTAGCCTTGATTCCCAGGACAAGGAAAAGAGGCACTGGTGCTGGCTGGAAGCTCGGTGAGCGGCACCCTCTCTCTGGTCTCAGCAGTACCACTCCACAGCCCCGCTGGGCTGAGGTGAGGACTCCTCGATTGCTTAGAAGTTCAAGGTGTTCAAGATGTTTCCAAATATATTTTCCCTTCCCCGTTCTCTCTGCCAGGCTGCTGAAAGTCATAAAGCTGCTGCCAATCAGCCCATGCCACGTACGAGAAAAGCATGCGTTAGGGGATGCCGTGGCAAAGAACTGAATTCCGGAATTGGTGATGGGGAACATTTGGCCCCCACTCCCAGAACTCCATCCTCCATTCCACTGCTTGGGTACAGAGCCTCATTAAGGAGCAGCCTTAAAGCAGGAGTGCACAGCCAGGTACAAGATGAGTAGACATCACAGTTCGCAAAGCCTTGGGACAAGAATGACTGTGCCTAACTGGGGTAAGCAGGAGGGCTGTGGACAGGTCCTGCATAGGCCAGAGGCTTAGCAACAGCACCTGGGGGACCCTGGCCAGTGGTGCGATCTGGGTACTACCCCACTGTGTGCCTAGGGCTCAGCAGTCGCAGACCAGATGGTTCTGTTGTCAGCAGAGGCCCTATCCAAGATCTGCTTGAACGGTGAAAAGGTGGTACTGCTCCCAGCATGAGCTCAGCCATGTGTGAGCTAGCTGGGCCTGCCTCTCTAGCATCCTGTTTCCATCCATAGACCCACCAGAGGAGAGCAGATGAAACAAGAGAGTGTGCGAGGATGTCTGGAACATTGGGGGATGTCAGAAATCACTTCCCACTGCCTTAGGCAATGGCTGTGCTTTCCTAGAACTGAAAGCCCATAGTTACTGTTCTGAACCTGGTCCAAGGACAAGAGAAACCCCAGAAATTTTGCCTCACTCACTGGGTCTCATATTATTTCATAGGCACCATGTGGATGTTTTCAACATGGCCTTCAGAGAACCTTGCTGACACATTGGTATTCTAATGAGCTTCTTTGTTGGGGACTTTAGGCAGGGTGGGAAGCAATGAGTGGGACCCTTCTTAGGAGTGTTTCTATATCTCCAAGGTCCGAGAGATTTTCTGGGTCTTGATGGATCTTTTCTCCAGTTTGTGCAAATGCAAAATAGAGGCTTATTGAGCTACTCTGTACGGCTGGCAAGGTGACCACAAACACACGGTCTGTGCTCACTGAGATGCTTCTCGTGGCATCCTCTCTCCACCCCTTTTCCCTAGCACCTGTCACATTGCCTCAGTGGGATCCATCATCCTGGGCTTGGAAAAAATGAGATGACTTGGCCAAGGTTATCTATCTAGTAGTGGGAGACTCATGATTCAAGTTCGGACATAAAACTGGCCAAGATTGTATTGTACACGCACACACACACACACACACACACACACACACACACCAAAACTGGCCAAGATTGTATTGTACACGCACATACACACACACACACACACACACACACACACCCCTCAGCAGCCCCCCCAAGAGGCTGTTGCTACCAGAGAGGAGACAGAGAAGATAGGGGAGGGGTTCTGATACAGCAATGTGCCATGAGAGAAGGATTCACGTCATAAATTAAGGATGAGGCAAACGAAGTGAAGTGGCTCTGATTGGAGAGGGCTGGGGTGGGGTGGGGGGTCCACTTAAACTGGTGTGTGTGTGTGTGTGTGTGTGTGTGTGCGCGCGCGCGCGCGCGTGCGCGCGTATGCGTGTGCATGTGCATGTGTGAGAGTATTTGAAAGGTAGAAGTCAACCTCAGGAGTTATCGTTCAGGTACCTTCCATAGTTTTTTGAGAGAGGGTCTCCATTGCCTGGAACTTCATCAAGTCAGCTACACTAGCTAGCTCGTGTGCTTCCAGGAGTCCTCTCATCTTGGCTTGCTGTCTTGCCATCACTGGGATTACAAGGCTGTGCCACTGTGGCCAGCTTTTTATGTGGATTCTTGGGAACTGGACTCAGGCCCTAATACAAGGCAAGTCTTATAGTGACTGAGCCGTCTCCCCAGCTTGACACTTGGAGTTGAGGATATTCAATTTACTTCAGCCTTATGGGATGATGATGGTGGGGTGATGAGAGCAGCCTGAAATTCCAAGTGCCCATCGATCACACAGTGGAAAACATCTAGAAGAGCTGGCTGTCTTTGAGGATGATCACTCTGTGCTTCTGTGGAGCAACCTGTAAGGTCTGTGATGGGTGGTCTCCAGATCCCCCGACCCAGACATGTTCCCCTCCCTGTTCCACTCTGGGATGGAAACAGCTAAGCACCTTGGTTTCCTGCAGCGGACTAGAAGGCAGGAGGACAGAGGATTCAGGGCATTTCTTCCCCGCTCGCCTCGCTTGGGTTCTGCACGGCCCAGCCCCTGCGCGCTGTCAGCCTTGTTCACCACTGTATCACCCAGTCTTCCTGGACACTGGCACCTTCTTCTCCCCCTTCCTCCCCTTGCCCTTCATGCAGTGAAGTCTTTCCAGTTAAACTGTATGAGATCCTGTTGCCTATGGGGACATGGATAGTGATGCAGACTCCTTACAATCATTATAGTAGGGACCCCCAAATAGAAACAACGCCCCTACCTACCTCCCAAGACATTTTCCGATCATCTTCACCATCAGTGTTCCCACCAGGCCACCAATGGCGAATATGGACACAGTCACAGACCAGAGCAGAGTCAGGGTATCCGGGTCTATGGGATGTCCATGCCTTCTGTACCAGGTTTCATTGTAAAAGGCCTTGATATACTGGAAACAAACAGCAGGATTGAGTTATTTCCCTCTGCCCTGCCACTGCTAGATGCAAAACACAAAGGGTCATTAGAGGGCGCTCTTGGCGGGCTCGGCACCATGCACAACTCCTCCCTTTATCTCACTGGGCTCCTCTAACAGATCTGGGGAGCAATCTTTTACGCTGCAGGAAGGGAAACTGAGGCTTGAGGAGAAGCATGGTTTGTTTGGTGAGTCAAACAGATCTGGCCCTAAGCTCTGACTTCACTACACAGCCACATCAATTTTGAAATGTGCTAAAAGTTCACTCTTCAGAAAAAAGAGCCACTGTGCAATAGCAAAGCTATGTTTCAGAAGAGACAATCAGCATAAAAGAAAAATATTCACTTGAATCGAGTCAAAACTCAAGTCACTTGTTCTTCAAGAGACATGATTGAAAAATGAAGACAGGGGCCTGGTGAGGTGGCTCAGTGGGTAAAGGTGCTTGCCACCAGTCCTGAGGATCTGGGTTCGATCCCTGGGACCCACATTGTAAAAGGAGAGGACTGGGTTCCTCAACTTGTCTATGGCCTCCATACATGTACCATAGCATATACCCACATACAAATAAATAAATAGTGCAAGTAAAATTATTTTTAAATGAAGATAAGCCACGGACTGAGTTAAAATATTTGTAATGTATATAGCTACAGAGGAAAAGTATTGATGACACATAAAGAACTACAAAATATCCCTTAGAAGACACACACAGGGCTATAGAGATGGCTCAGCAGCTAAGACCATTCTTCCAGTGGACCCAGGTTCAATACCCAGCACCCACATGGCAGTTCACAACCATCTGTAAATCCAGGTCCAAGGGATCCAACAGGTTCTTCTAGACTCCTCAGGCAATACATGCAGTATTCACAGGCAAAATATCCATAAACATCAAAGTATTTTTAACAACCAAACAAATATAATTTAAAACGATCAAGAGACCTGCACAGACCTAAACCACATGCACATGTCCAATTAGGAAACAACAGACACAATATCATTAGTCAAAGAGAGATGCACATGAAGCCATAGTCAGATCTGTCTAAATACCCTCTCCATCCTCATCACTGCAGCTGAATTGAGGCTGGGACTGGGTGGGTCTAATGTGCAACAAAGTCTGGGTTTGTGGCACTCTGCTATCCAAGGAAGTCCACTTCCCCAGATATGTGTGGTCATACATTGCTACTAATGTGGGCCCACAAACCTCAGAGTGGCTAGCATTTGTCATTACAGGAGAAGTTTGGGTTTGACACTCCATGCTTGTAATTTAAGCAAGGTCTTCACTCACAGGATGGAAATGATGACTCTGAATTCTAGGGGCTGATGTGAGAGACAATCGTCCAGGACTGGAGTGGAGCTCACCCAAGCCCCACCTAGATATAAAGATGCTTTCATGCCCAGCTCAACAGGTCTACTTCTAGAAAATCCCATTGCACAACTCTCCTCCAGGCAGGGGATATATCTATTCCAATGCCTACAGTGACATTACTCCTAATAATTCCCCCAAACAAGAAACAACCCAGAGGCTCACGGCAGAACAGGTAAGCAAACTACAGAACAATCATAATGGAAAATGCTACAGCCGCAAACAGAAACAAACTATAGCTCTATGCACACAGAGATCACAGCAATTATAAACAGGGCTGAGGCCAGTGGAAAAGCTTGCAGAAGTAACGAGTGTGTTGAAATTCTCAGGCAGCATTTCTGCCACTAGACAGACAGGATCCAACACAGGAGGAGGCTGTTCTTGCTTCTGACCTTGGCCCTCTGACCAGGTCTACACTTATACATGAGGTTCAACTCTCTCAAGAGGAGTGTAGCCAGCGCCTACCCTGGAGTAACTCGCTGGCAGCAGGGAGTTACTGGAAGAGAACATGTGTGGGCTTGAAAACAAACAGCACCTTGCCCTCTGAGCTGCACTGCCTCTGGGAGCGTAATGGGGCATGAGAAGGTTCACAGTAACTAACTGCCAAGTGCTATTTTGGGAGCCTGCAGAGATTTGTTACTTTCATTTTGGAAAATCACAGCGCAAAAGCCTCTACAGAAAGCTCTAGAAACTGGGAGACCCGCACACAGCCAGTGTCCCCTACAACACTCCGCTGTGTTTCCTCGAAAGCCTTTCAAAGTGCTGCCAGGGATCCTTAGTTTGTCCTCTGGCTGGGAAGCCCTGAGATGGGCCAGGAGACAGTCTGTGGCCATTGGAGCCAGGTGATGAGACTGCCTCTAACTTATCACAGGAACATTCGTTTAATTTGAGATCCACGGACTGCTATCTGTCGATGTAACCTGCAGTGTGTGACACAGGACAGGTGGCTGTGTGCATGCTTGTCTTACATTTGGGTTTCTGCTTTGTGTCGGATAGCCATTCGAAAGGACAATGATAAAATACAAACAATCAAACAAACACAACGATGAAACAGGCACCCATTCTTCATACCATGGACACTTCTAAGCACTGGACTGGAGCCTCACCTCCACCGCAGCCTTCTGAGAGGCTGACATTTTTGATTCTCTTTCAGAGCAGGTGAGGAATTGGAGATGGTGCCATAGAGGACCTGCCCAAGCTCACAGCACTGGTGTGTGCTGTCTTCAGGAGTGAAGCCCAGGCAGTGGGCTCAGACACAGATCTTTGTTTTTCAGTGATTTATTTTAATTTTTATGTACATGGGTGTTTTGCCTGCGTGTATGTCTGTGTGTAGGTGTTGGATCCCCTGGAATGTGCATCTGTGTAAAGGACTTCAGTCCCCTGGAACTGCGAGTACAAGTTGCAAGCTGTCATGCGGGTGCTAGGAATTGAATCCGGGTCCTCTGGATAAGCAGCCGGAATTCTCAACCCCTGAGCCATCTCTCAGCCCTGAGACACAAATCTTAATCACTACTTTATTCCAACTCTTTTTACAAATTAATGTCTATCTTTGAAAATTCACTTATTTAAAAAATGTCTTTTGCTCATATCCATCCCCCTTTCTGCTCAGTATCCACACATTTCGATCTCCCTCCAACTTCCCCTGGGCCCCACCTAACCACCCTCCCAGCCTCAGGCCTTACTTTTCCAACTCTTTTAAAAAATGTTAAGGGTTTGTTCTGTTTGTTTCTTGTTTTGTTTTGTTTTATTTTGTTTTTGTTTTGCTTTGTTTTACTTTGTTTCAGTTTGGTTTGGGGTTTTCAAGACAGGGCTTCTCTATGTAGCCCTGGCTGTCCTGGAACTCACACTGTAGACTAGGTTGGCCTTGAACCCAGAGATCTGCCTGCCTCTGCCTCCCAAATGTGGGGATTAAAGGCGTGTACCACCACCACCTGGCTGAAAACTAAGTTTTAAAGATTTTTTAAATGTGTATGAGTGATTTTTGCCTGCATGTGTGTCTGTGTACCATGTATGTGCAGTGCCCACAGAGGTACAAAGATGGCATTGGAACTCCTGGGACTGGCGTTACAGATGGTGGCGAGCCATCACGCGGGTGCTGAGAACCTAACCGGCTCCTCTGCAACTGTAACAACTGCTCTCAACTGTCCAGCCATCTCTCCATACCCACCAACTATTTTTTTATGTGCATATGGGTGCACAGATAGGTAAAATCCAGAATTCAGCCTTGGGTGTCATCTCTCAGTGGCCATAGGCTTTGTCTGTTTGAAACAAGGTCTCTTACCAGGGTCTAGAATTTGCTGACTTGCTTGGATGACCTGCCAGTGAACACCAGCATGCTGGCTGGCTGCTGAGCAGGAGACATTTGTGTCCCCATCTGGAAGAACCACAGAGCTTGCTAGACCTCACCATGATGGAGTCTGTGTTATCTTCCGCTGCCTCTCAAAGCTATATAACTCTATCCCTTGCACTTGGGTAGGGTTACAGGAACACTGGCCACCCAAGGAGTGTGAGCTGAAGTGACTTTGTGAGCATGCACCTTCATACAGGGATGCACCTTCATCCCTGTCAGTTGGCTATTCCCCGAGATGCAGCAGAGGGGCTCAAAAGCAACTGAGAACGGTGGAGCCACAGACGTTATGGAGCAGAATCCCATACCTCTTGTCTTTGACTGTAATGAGAGTTTTAAAAAGAGTGTCCATGGTGTAGAGTCACTGTGATGCTGAACTTATTGTTACCGCAGACAAGTTTCCAAAGGACAAAGCATTACTACTCACAGTGATGTGAGACTTCAAGGGGGCAAGATTTATGGATGAGCAGGCTTGGACATATAGACCTTTTTACCTAATGCTTTGAGGAAAACTGTCAGCTTCCATTTGAAAAAAACATTCTTCAAACCAAGTTGGTCTTCAGGCCACTGTGGTAGTGAGATTCTGGGCCAACTCTGCACCACCCTCATCACGCCTCTCCTGATTTACTATTTCACTGGCCCTCCATCCAAGAGGTCTACCCTGTGCCTTTTTCTCTGTCTCTATACACCTGCTTCCTTACCTAGGGAATCAGATCTCCATCTGCCTTCTGATACTAAAGCTCCTATCTCTCTACTTCCAGAGATCTTGACAGCCCATGAAGACAAGTCTACCATGACAACATGAGCCAGAAAAGCTGTGACTATGGAGTCCAGTCAGGGAAGTCAAAAGTCAGGTAGACCTGGTTCAGGCCGGACCACTACGGACAAAGGAAACACAAAGCACATAAGCTGGAGATCATGGATGGACATAAATGAGCTGCACATGGCCTGGTGGGTCTGAAGGGTGGCCCAGCTCAGAGGTAAGGCTGTAAAACACCTAACTATGACTATGACTGGCTTTACCTACATGCTGTAAGTGTGTAGTTAGTCCTGCAGCTCCTAAAGGATTTGAATGTGGATCGACAGCTGTGATTTATTGCCTGGAGTGTTTGTTTACTGTAGGTATATCTTGAAGGCTCTTCCAACATTTAGAGAGGATGAAGGCAGGGTGGAGAGGAAGGAAGCTTCTGCATTTGGTACAAGAAAATGGGTTAATAGAAGCCCATAAGGAGTGCTAACTAGAGTTTAACTGCAAGAAATGCCCTAAGAAGCAGCAGGTAAAAGCAATGGAGAGTTGACCACCTTGAGTCAAGACTTATTTTCCCCCTGAGTCCATTTTGTGACCTTTGGGGTGGCCTGATGCAGCAGAAGTTTCAGGTCTCTGGACAGTGTTCTTGGGGCCAGGGACCATGGCATCTGTTTTGTTCCATTTGCATCTTTGTCACCTATCTGCTGGGTGACTGAACGATTTACCTAACCTCTCTGAATCTTAGGTCCTGCAACTAATGCCATTGCCCATTTCAAGTATTCACTGTGAAGACTTAGAGGAAGAAAATAAAAGACCCAGTCCTGAGTCCTCAGAGTTTCACAGTAGAACCCATGCAGAGAGGGAGCTGGTGGTGGAGGAATCAATATTATATTTCTATATCTGTAAAATAAGAGAAGTCTACACACATTTGCTTCTGAGTTATGAGAATCTATAAATAATTCACCACAACCTCCCAGCCTAAGAACCCAAGGGTCATGCTTTGGCAATAAATTAAACTCTACAATTCTCCTCCAAAGGACGGCAGAAAATGCCAGACAATGGAACACAAATTACCTTGCAACTTGGTTTGTAATATTAACACTGCTAGATTCATCAAGACCCTGGCATGCATTTATCTGCAGCAACTCTCAGGGGTACTATAAATATACACAGAAATAGAATACTTTGTGGGTGGTCCTGAGGACTCAAGTGTTGACTAACAGAGCCAGATGCACAATGAATAGAGATGCTCCTAGCAAGGCTCCTTACCATAGCGGAACAGAAGCCCATCAGAGCCACTTCACGTGACCTGCCTCCCCACACCAAAGTGGTGTACAGTAGGTGTTCACTAGGTCTCAATGGCATCCTCTGTAAACAGAAGTACTACCAACTGTGTCACATCCTCCATGTTTCTCCACCCGTCATCTGCCTGGGTCAGCTGTCCTAGCTCTCTGATGATAGTGGCCACTGGGCCCATCCCACTCAGCAAGGGCTCCCTCGAGGCATGATGACCCTGTGGTTTTTAGTTACTTCTGCCAGTCATCGGCCCTACCAGTTTTGATCAAAACCAAACCACACCCAGTGGAGACTCAATGCTCCCAATTTAAATAATATGGCAGCTTCTTAGAGATGAATTCGAAGTGACAGCCCTGATTTAGTGCAGTACACTGTGAAAAAAAAAAAAAACCCATGACATAGACTTACCAGGGCATATAACGAGCATGGAAGGATTATATAAATAAGACACTGGTGGAGGTGAGGGGGCGGGTCCACAGGGGGAGGGAGAACCACAAGAAATAGCCTATGAACTGAAATGTTGAAAAGCAGGTTTTCATGAAGTCTTCCCAGGGGCCACTGGGAAGAGCCCAGGCTTCGGCTGTTGGGGTGCTTGAGCAGGCTGTCCCAGGCATCTGCTTGCCCCGCCCTTCATTAGCGCCACAGTGTTATTACCCTAGCATGGTCTGTAGACAAACAAGAGACATGGTCCAGACTAATGGGAGTGATTCATGCTGGGGGTTCTGTTATTACATCTCCAGCTCTTTTCCTAAGCCTGTTGCTTTTACGAGGGCCAAACAAGTCAAGGTGAAAGCAAGAAAGAGGGCAGAATGTGGAGCAATGGGGAGGTGGGTCTTGGGTTTGGAGCCGCCCTGTTCCGTCAGCCTGCCAGCCGTTTCTGACACAGTGTCTCACAAAGACAAGCATTCACAGCTAACTGAGCATCTCTGCTTGTACTCTCCTTTCTCTTGACTGCATCCTTCTGGGTGGCTCTTCTTGGAAGTTCCCACAGAGGTTATTCTACCCAGTTCTGCTCTTCTAGGCTCAGGGCAGTGCAGGACAAAGGGGACTTTGGCAGGTGTCCTGCTGACAATGTCACTTTACCCAACCCTGGAACAGCCCTTCCTGCCCAATGACAAAATACTCATTTCAGCCCCCAGAGAGCTGTGTGTGGAGCTGAGACAGAGTACTGCAGTTGCAATGTCTCCATCCAGCCCTCCCTGGCCTCTCTGATGAGTCCAGGCTTGTGGTGGCCACATGAGCCAAGGCTTATCTCCCTCTGCAACTCTGCTCACCAGACTCTTCTAGCAGCACTAACAAAACCAGCCCCCGAAGAGCTACATTCTCCTCCTCAAGGTCAATGCTTAACCAGTACGAATCTGAGGCCATTTGCCATGTGCCAGGTCAGCACCTTCAGCCTCTCTGCATGACTGCCTGAGAGTCTACGGAATGTTCAAAGACATCCGATTAGCATGTAAATTAGCCTTAGATTCTGCAGCCTTCAGCAAGGGCATACAAATGC
Source organism: Tokudaia tokunoshimensis (assembly GCA_036184795.1). Lineage (NCBI taxonomy): Eukaryota > Metazoa > Chordata > Mammalia > Rodentia > Muridae > Tokudaia > Tokudaia tokunoshimensis. Next base: position 67,910,599 of record BTHU01000014.1, on the reverse strand, counting down.
TTTTGACAGACATGCAGATAGGTTTATGGATAGATGATACACAAAGACAGATGATAGAGGTGGTTACTGGAAACAAACAAAAAGTCACAGGCCTGGGCAATCACCAAAAACCTGGCAAGAGGGTAAAACCCTGGGAAAGGAACATCACAGAAAGTCTTCAGTCCAAACTGAGTCATAGTGGTGCATGCCTTTAATCCCAGCACTTGGGAGGCAGAGGCAGGCAGATCTCTGAGTTAGAGTCCAGCCTAGCCTACAAAAGGAGTTCCAAGATAACCAGGACTACACAGAGAAATTCTGCCCACCCCCCAAAAAAACAAAACATGACCTCAGTCCATGTTGGACATTACACAGTCTTGACCATGAACTCTTCAGCCAGCTAGCCTTTTGCCAAACACCAGGCACCTTTACATTCTCATAGACCCTCAAATACAGGGATTAGTCAATGATTTCTGGCCCACCACTTGTTTTTGTACATAAAGTTTTATTGGCACACAGTCTTACTGATTCATTTACATATTGTATCTAGCTGCTTTCTCACCGTAAAGGCAAAGCTGAAGCACTTCAAAAAGAATTATATGGCCTTGCTAACCTATATATGTGGACCTTTCAAAAAAATGTGTACTGACCCCTGTAGCATGTCAGCCTAGGAGAGAAAAAAGATTGGTCACTAGATAACTAGACCTGGGTCTGAGTGGCATCTGTAAATGCAACAGAGGCAGTGTTTGCATTCTTTCTTTCACAGGGAAGATTCACACTTGATGGTAATTTGACTGGGAGACAGAGGTCCCGGAAACTTGTCTCACAATCACCAAAATTACCTCGCAAAAAATAAGACAAAAGAAGAGAAAATCCTTTAGAAACCTTATATTTATCTTTTTATCTGATCAGAACATATTTTCTGTAAATGCTTGCTTTGGGTTGGGTCTTGTTCTAGTAGGTGGCACTGCAGAAACAGTAAGATCAGAGAATCCATGTCTTCACAGAGCTTAAATTTTAAAACAGGAGAAAGACCAGAAGCAAGGGTATACTTATCCTCTCAGGCGGTATCACATACCACAAGTACTGCAAGGGGAAATAATTTGAGCGGAGGACTAGAAAGGTTTAGGGAGGTGCTGTCCCATACAAGCAGGTCAGGGGAGGTGTCGCCGAGGAAGACACAGTTGAGAAGAAACAGCAGGTAATCAAGGAGAAAGCATGGGCTATTTGAAAAAGAGCCTTTCAGGCAAAAAAAACGACAGAAACTGCAAAGGCCCTGAGGTTCCAGCATGTGCCATGTCTGAAGAAGAGCACTAAGGATCAAATGGAAGGAGGAGACATAAAGGGAATGCACCTTGTGTTGAGAACAGTGCTTGCTAGGAGCCGGACCGTCCCCCACCCCCCTCCCCCGACTGAGCAGTCACAGACATCTGCGCGGTGTTCTACGTGTGATGTACATGCAGGCTGCTAGAGTTTAGTACACCTGAATTCATCAAATATCCCTTTGGTCTTTGACTGGAGGAGAAATTGTTGGGATCAGGGTAGAAACACGGTAGCTAGTTAGAAAATGGTTCCATGGGCCAGGCTACAGACAGGACTGGGGGAGACATCACTGGCAGGTGTCATGGTCATCAGTTGTATCTCGCCAAAGCCTTCCTTGCCTCACACAGTAGGTCCAAAGGCTAAGGGCGGTGACAAGGTCCTGCAGGCTCACATACAGTCTAATGTGTCAGACAGTTCTCCTGGGCCCGTGGGATCCCACAAAGGTAGAGTGTCAAGTGGCTCAGACACTCCCTGCTCTGCTCACACTGCCTGTCTTGAAGTGACCGCAGACCCTCTGTGGACACATGAAGCCACAGGGGTGCTCTCTCCAAAGGAGCACACAGTCAGATTCTGGGAATCCCTGAAAGCAAGGTGGATGGGTTCTCTTAGGGTAATGGCATTGAGGGGGAGTTTAGGACAATGGTCACCCCTGGAACCTAGACAAATTAGCCTCCCCCGCTTCAGTTTCTTCTATCAAATGAGGTTTGCTGGGGCTCCTGGCATAATAGTCATGAAGAGAGAGTGTATGGGACACTCCCTCACATTCACTAGAACAACCAGAGATTAAAGGTGTGTGTGTGTGTGTGTGTGTGTTTGTGTAAAAGAGAGAGAGAGAGAGAGAGATATTACAGTCATTTTCTGTATTCCAGGCTTCCCAAAAATTAAAACATGAAATAAAATAAAACAAAGAAGTAAAAAAAAAATCCTCTTAAGGTTGGGCCTGGATGACAGTCAGGGCCAGGGTCAGCTAGTATGCGGACTGGTCAAGCAACAAGACACTGACTCACTCTTGGTGAGAAGCATGGGTTCTTTCTCAGCCTTGTCACCTGAACCCCAAGCCCCTGACCCATCACTGAAGCTGGTGACAGGGGATCAGGAGTCAGTGCCGTGCTTGAGTTCGCGGTCCAGCCTGAGTGGTGGACAACTCAACTTTTCTCTCACAGCGCCCCCTTGTGGCAGCATCTGTCATTCTCTCTAGACATCTGTATCTGAGTTGTTCCTTCCCTGGATTGCCTTTACCTTCACAAGATCCCTGTGCCTCAGCCGCCTGCCATGCATGGTCCCATCTGCACAAAGCTCCCTCCCTTGGAAAGTCTGCTGTGTTCCCAGACCCTTTGATGGCCTCATTGTCCCCTCTACCCCTACCACATGGCAAAAGAGGATGCAGGGACCGTGGGACACTGAGCAGGGTGTCTCCATTATGTTTCCATCTCCCAGCTAGTTCAGGCAACATCTCACCCTGCTCCACTGAAGCTAATTCATGAGAGGCTGGGATTCTCACTACAAGCCTGCTGGCTCCAGCTCCAGCTCCAGCGAGATCTGACCTAGAAAGGCTTCCTGAATGAGACTGGCTTGCAGCCTGGTGGGCGTATGCCTTCCACATATGACCCTGCTCTTGGCTCTACTTCCCCACCTCTACCACCCTAGCCATAGCCCAACAGTGACCCCAGTCTCCTCAGAACTACCTGAATAGACTAGATCCTTCCACGGTCCTACGCTCGTGGCTGCACTTAAGCCACTTCTTCTTGTCTTGAAATGTCTTGGGTGTCTGTTGCTGCTCCTGGTGTTGGGGACCCTCCAAGACCTGACAGTGAGTCCTACGCGTCTTTCTACCCTGGCATCTGGCCACACAATGGTGCTGAAGTTAAAAGTCCCACAAAGCAACATGAATTTTTTGACAAACATGAAACATCAGGCCTTTGGGCAGAGCAAGGAAATGGGTGACAGGAACCAAGAAACTTCCTGGGAGAAATTGGGGGAGGGGTGCTGATCTGAATAATAATGAAGGCAACATGCCTATCTCTGTTGGATCGTGTTTTTACATGTACTGTTCCATCCCATGGGAGCTTAAGAAGAAGAAAGAACAAGGACAGAGTGTAGGTGACAGCGAGTCCTGGACTGTAGCATCCTCAACATTTGCTTTGGGGCAGCTATAAGCATGTAAGAATGGCCACTCCTGCGTTATGGATTCTCAGTGTCTCCTTCTGTGTACACCCTGTCCCTCCCTGGCCATGCCAAGGGTCCCCATGCTTGAAGAACCCAGCACTTGTGGCCAGTGACTGGGTTCAAAAGGTCATGGGTTGGATTCAGACAGACCTGAGTCTGGATCTCAGCACTGCCTTCTCCAAGCTGACTCTGGGCAAGATTGAATTCTGTCCCTGCATCACCAGATTCCCATGTTGAAGTCATCCCATCCTGTACCTGCTGTATCTCCCTAGTGTAAAGTCATGCTTCTCAACTGCAGATCTGAGCACTATTTCTCTTCCTTTCTGTCTTTTCTCCTTTAAAATGTCTTCAGTCTGTCTGTGGGGTTTCTTGGCTTTGCTTTCTCAGTATTGGGGACTGGACCTAGGGTTTCACCTGTCTTGGGCAAGTAAGTGCTCTACCACCTCAATCCCAGCCTCCTCTGCTTTCTGCCTCTTCTACCAACCCACCTCCCCATTCCCCTCGGGGCCTGGCAAGTCACACCTTCATTATCATCAGCATATTAACAAACATCTCTATATAGCCAGGCAGGCCTTGTGTGTTTTTGGTTCCTCTGCCTCTGCCTCTGCCCCTGCCCCTGCCCCTGCCCCTGCCTTATTGGAAATACTTCCAACCATATGGGACTCAGCTCAGTGGCCACCTCCTCCAGATTGCCTCCCTGATTCCCAGCATCCAGCATGTGATGAGAACTCAGTATATATTTGTTGAACGAATGACTCAACTGCTCTTTCCTGTGGTTCACGGGTCAGTGATGGCACACTACCCCAGGTTCAAATCTCCCATAGACCTGTGTTTCACAAAGGCTCCACCCTCTTGGGTGAATGCCCTGATGAACCTTCCAGACAAACCAAGAGTCAGTATCCCAGGTTGGCTTTTCAGAGATGAATTGAGTAAGTCAGAGTCTCATCTTGAAAAGACAGAGTCAAAGACCCAGGTAGCTTCAGACATCTGGAAGAGCCACCTGACGTCGTTTTTCCCAGCAACCTTTAGCATCAGAACTGATTTTTGAGATAACTTGGACATCTCCTCAAGGTCAGCAATAAATCAAGTTTTACAACCCAGATCTACTTTGGCACTGATGAAGTCTGCATCCCTGTGGTATCTATATCCTCTTGGAGACCCACCAGCCTTGTTTCCCCTGTATTTGACACAGGAGAATGCTGGTACTCAAAGCAGTGTCCAAAAAGGTACCGGAGTCACCAGCCTGGTTTCTATGGGCCTCAGACTGCCCCTAACATGCCTGCCCAGTGCTCCAACCACCTGGAGCTCGGAGCCTATCCCCAGGTTTCTCTGATTTGGTCACCTCTCTGGTCCAACCCTCCACCTACAAGCCTGGCCTCAGCGTCAGCCTTTGTCCCTCCCGTTGCCGCCTCCATCCTGCTAGGAGCTGGCAGAATAAAAACCAGCAGAGAGCTTGGAATTGATCTAAGATTGAAACAGAAGCCATGGATGGGTCATGACAGGTGATTCTGAATGTGAAAAAATTTAAATTAAAAAGGACAAGTCAAAACAGGAGTCTGTGTGCTCCAAGCTCCTAAAATCCTTGCACTGGCATTAAAGCCCTCAAGCCCAGCCCGCTGTGAAGGATATCTCAGTTCTGTGATTCTCTCTCTCTCTCTCTCTCTCTCTTTCCCCCCCTCCCCCCACTGTCACCCTGTTTTTTGCTGATCACCCTGCATGGGCGCAGCGCCCTGTGGCGGGCGGACAGTGCGGACACTCACCGGCGTGGGCGCGTTCACCACTGAGAGGTTGTACCCGTAGAGGAAGGAGGATCCGAAGGCTCCCACGAGAGCGGCCACCACAAGCGAGGAAGACCAGTTCTGGGAAGGGAGAAGATAGCATCAGAGTGGGATGCCCCCTTAGCTGGAAGGCATCCCAGAGGGAAATTCAGGAGGGAAAAGAAGAAATTGGGGTGGGGTGGGTGCGGCAAGGCAGAGTTCCCGCTCTGAGGTCCTGCTGTACAGCTGTCTTCCTGCAAGGCAGCCTGAGGATCTCACCCCCCCCTCCACACACACACACCTTTAGCAGACCTCTGCTGGATGTGGCCGCTGTCTGATCCAGCAGGAGCAAAAGGCAAAGCTAAGTTGTTAGCAGCGACTAGCACTCCTTGAGCGCTACCACCAAAAACTGTTCTAAGTGCTATATCATTCTTCCCTGAATCCCTAGTCCGTCCAGTTTCATCCAGTGTCACAGAGAAGGTGTGCAGAGCTGTCCCTGGTGCTGCCTGAGGCAGCCTGGAGCTGAGCTGCTCCACCATTGCAGAACAAGACTCCCTACCAGCACAGCTGACTCTTCGCCTGGGTCTGAGACACACAGATCTGATAGCCACACAGATGCACTCGTATGTATGGATCTGATAGCCACACAGATGCACTCGTATGCATGGACACACAGGCGCAGTTCCAGGCCAAAGCATCAGCCTACAAACTGCTCAGCACACCTAAGAATAAGGACCTGCAGATAGAGATGCAGGCAGGGCTTACACTGAGAATATGAGATCTGTGTCTGCGTACTCCTGTCCCAGCCTCATCCAAGATGACCACAGCCAGGACCTGACCATGGGAAGGCTGACCAGCTGGCACCCGCTGGGGACTAGAGATCTGCCACAGGCCTGTGGTCTGGTGGCGGGAACCAGGGCTCTTGCAGTTACCACTTAACATATTTGGGTGCACAGGCATGTATTTTGTAGGTGTTAGGTCCTGCCACCCCAGGGGTATACTAAGACAATGTCCAGTTTTGGGACCAAGATCAGGCACATGTATAGGATGGGAAATTACAGTGGCTCCTAACAGCAACTCCATGTTCTGCCCTTAGTCTTGTCTTGCTAGACTCTAGCACCATAGAGTCGTGGGCATCTGAGCAGAGACTGGAGGTTTCTGGGGTTTAACTTGTCCATCTGTAAAATGGGCTTTTAATAACAGTACTGCTACTGAAAAAAGCAGTGGGCTGCTAGACATAGCCAGTTTGAAAGAAAGAAAGAAAGAAAGAAAGAAACAAACAAAGAGACAAAGAAACAAAGAAAGAAAGAAACAAAGACAGACAGACAGACAGAAAGAAAGAAAGAAAGAAAGAAGAAAGATCCTCTCTTACTTCTCTTTACTTCCCTCTGGTTCAGCCTCTGCCAAAATCGACAAGCTTAAGTCTTCCCACCTTGCCCACCCAAAGTCCTAGAGGGTCTCTCATCACCTCAGACCCATTGCCAAAGCCCCTACCTCTGAAAAGCCTCCTGAAAGCCACCCATGTGCCTCTCCCCATGCCCCCATCCCCCCGCCCCCCGCCATCTCCCGTGTTTATCTCTGATTCAAGTTTGGATCCTAACACTGCAGCTTCCACAGTGTAAGCTGTGACCAGTAACATGGCCTCTCCTTGACCAGTTTCCTCATCTTTAAGATGAGGGTGATAAGAGAATCCACATCATAAGGGGTTTGTAGAAGAAGAAGAGGGTCTGACACCACATGTGTCCTGTGTTAGGTTCCAGGGGGTGGGGCTTATCCTGAGGGCTGGGACTATGATGCTTGTCTCCTGTGTCTGGCGACAAGCCTGCTGCTGACACAGCCCTGGGCAGGCACTGGTGGCATGGTGGAACTGCCTGGCTCCAGCTATACTAAGCCTTTTTTCTAAACTCTGACGCCTCTCCCTGGCTCTCAACTCTCATATTCTTAAGGGTGGACTACTCCCATCAGGACTGGAAGGGTCCTGCTAGGCAAGGGAGAATGGTGAATGGAAGGTGTCTCCTGCCTCAGTTCCTCTTCTGAGAGGGTTTCCTGCTTCTCTGTGGCCTGTTGGTTCCCTATTCTTGTGTAGCCTGCCCCCACTTTTCCCTCCCCGCCCCCTCTGCACACACACACACACACACACACACACACACACATACATACACATACACACACAAACTCTCTCTTACACAAACACACACACACATATACTCTCTCTCTCTCTCTCTCTCTCTCTCTCTCTCTCTCTCTCTCTCTCACACACACACACACACACACACACACACACACACTTCTTCTCACTGATCCCAGGGAAGAAGAATCTACGACCAGTAGTATCACTGTTTGCTGCCCTAGGAAGGAAAAGCCGGACATCCCCGCGGACGTGAGAGGCAGCTGTCCACCACGTTCTCCGTGCCCTGACCCTGACGGGGTGCCAGGGGTGGTAGAGAGGGAAGGCTAACAAGAGAGAAGACAGAATTCAAACTCCAGAGTTCCTGCTCCCAGGTGTTATGCTCCACAGCTGCCAGACAGGGGCTGAACTCTGTCCCTCAGAAGCCACCCAGGCCTGCACTTCCCACAGGACAGAAGCCATTCTGTGTTTACCTTTGTCTTCCTCTGCTGGTGACCCACAGGCGGCTCCCCAGGGCCGCTGGTGTCATGTATCAAAGAAGCTAAAGCAAGTTCCCTGGCATCCATATTTTTTTCTTTCTGGCTCCAGGACCCTGGACTTGCCAGGGCATCTCTGCAGTGAGGAGGCAGAGTCCACAGGAAGGAGGGCAGAGCAGGATGCGTGGCTATGTGATCATGCCCGAACAGGAAGCGAGCAGCATAGCTCCCCTGCTCCCAAGCAACTGAGACAGCTGCTCTCCCCGGAGTTATATCCAAGTCGTGGTGTTTTTGGTTTCGTTTTGTTTTGTTTGGCTTTTTCCCCCCTCATGATTCTCTTTAACAAGGCCAGGGCTCTGGATGAAATACCGGCACAAACCCAGAGAAAACTCCTAAGAATTAAGGCCAAAAGTCGTTGGCTTTCTCCTTAAGAGCTGGGTGGGTTCCAGCGCTGACTCCTCCTCTTATCTGTGTCCACCTGCAAGTCTTGACAGTTCTCTGAGCTTCCATTCTGCCAGGGCAAAATGAAATATTGATCTTTCCCTAATTGCCCTGCAGAATCAGTTCTGCTGCTCAAAGAGCAAACGGGCAGAGCGGCGTTCAGCGATGTCTGTGACCCTCTCCACCGGTCCTAACTGGTTCAATAAAAGCATAAAGAGACAACGACCTCGTATACACCACAACAGCCTGAAAATCAATTCGCTCTGTGGCCAGTTTGCTCTAATGTCAGTAAAGAAGCATCTTCAGTGAGCCATGGTCAGGATAGGGTGCATAAACTATGTGTTCTGAGAGGCTGGGAGGAGACAGAAATGGGCTTGGTCAATGCAGAATGCCTAGGAGGTGAGGGGCAGGGTTCAAGTCCCCACACAAGACTCTGGGAAGCTAGGTCTGGAAAGGACACGTGGAGATAAAGAATGTGAGAGGGGAAACTACTGGGGATATGATTGTCACGTGCATGTGAAGGCATCCAGCCCCACATGAGACAATGCAAGGAGACAGTGCTGTCCAGGGTAAGCAGGAACCAGGCCAGGCAAGAAAGACCAGCCTCAGTTCTCAGCCAGGGATTCAGAGCCCAGATAACTGCTCAGCCTGCTATCCCCTAGCCAGGGACACCGCCTGCAGGCACAGATGGCTGACGCTGGAGACAGGAAAAAAGCTACATGGCTGGGGCCTAAGGTGCTGGAGGGGTCAGTAGAAGAGAGCAGGGATAGCCACATTCCTTCACACTAAGGACTTCATAGTCGTGGTCTCCTTTCTTCCTCACCCACTACCCAGCTTCCCTCTGTTCACCACCGCCCCCCCCACACACACACACACTGCAACAACAGGTCTCATCAGCTATTAAAAGCTTGCTGAGATTACGTCAGGTGACTCCCATTCAACTTCAAACTTCCCAGTTCCCACTGAACAAGCTCAAGGGCTCCAGGATAAGGTGGTCAACATGCACGTGCAAGAACAGCTGGGCGCTGCATCGGGGAGGGTGCCAAGGCCCTGTGTCACCCCGGTGGCTGTCTTGGGGGAACTAACTGGTTTTCTACCCCACCCTTATCTTGCTTATTGTTGAGGACAGGATCTCTGAAGGTCAGATGTCCCTCTTCAGATGGGCTATCCCAAATAGAACCTTAGAGGGCTGCCAGGGTGACCAAGAGATGACCTCTGTATGCCTCTCTCTCTCTCTCCCTCTCTCCCTCTCTCTGTCTCTCTGTCTGTCTCTCTCTGTCTGTCTCTGTCTCTGTCTCTCTCTCTCTCTCACACACACACACACACATGCATGCATGAGCATACACACACAATGATAGTTGATAGTTACTATGGTAACAACAGAAAAGACCCATAGGAGGAAGAGATAGGCCTCAAATTCCTTGAAGCTCCCGTCTATTCTGGAAAACACGTGGATATTCCTTGACTTGCTAGTTTCTCCCCTTCTATTCTTTGCGAAGAACAGTTTGACCAAGAGAACTGAATGGGGGAATAGGTGTCCATGTAGAGGTCACAGAGGGGCTCCTTTGGCTGTAAGCTAAGCAGGGAGGGGATCTTCTCTGCTAAGTGTTAGGCTCAAGCCAAGCAGATTTGGAGTTCCCACCATTTTTCAGACACTAGCAGGCATCCCACAGTCAGGGACAGGGACAGGTCTGTGCTAGGTTCCCTGGAGCCTTCAGACTTCAGGTTATAATAAATCCCAGATGCGGGGCCACTTCTATCTTTCTGGCTCCTGCAGCAGGTCTCTTAGTTGATTCTGATGCTACTCGCTGATGCTACAAAGAAGCAAACAGCCTGTCTAAAACTGTAAGACAATGCCCTTAGGTGTTCAAACTCCAGGAAAATGACAGAGACTAAGGAACATAGAGAGCTCAGATATCAAAGGGCTAAGGCACCCCTATCTCCCAGTGAAGTCTCCTGAGGTGGTTTTTTTTCTATAGTGACACCCTCTATCTGCTAGATTCCTCATTTCCCCATAGTGTAAGATGATCCTCAATCCTTCCCCTTCCCAATTGCTTTAAAGCAGCCTCCCCTCTTTTCCCCAGTGCCCTGATATTTCCCCTCTTCCTTCCTTCCTTCCTTCCTTCTCTCCTTCTTCCTCCTCCTCCTCTTCCTCCTCCTCCTCTCTTCTTCTTCTCCTTCCTCTTCCTCTTCCTCTTTTTCTTCTTCTTCTTCTTCTTCTTCTTCTTCTTCTTCTTCTTCTTCTTCTTCTTCTTCTTCTTCTTCTTCTTCTTCTTCTTCTTCTTCTTCTTCTTCTTCTCCCCTGCCATGTCCTCTCTGGCATTAAATAAATCTTATTGCCTGAAGGAAAGATCTTTGTCAGTCTCCTCTATCCTATTGGGGAACCTTCTACTGAGGACTTCCTATAGGCAGAAACAGTTGGAAAAGGGATGAAATTCAGGTCATGCCTATTGAAACTTTGAGTGAGTGTGCGTGTGTATGTGGAGGTGGGGCATACACATAGCATGGAGTCCAAGGGTTGATGTCAGATGGTTTCCCCTTATTTCCCTCCTTATGTTTTGAGATAGGATCTCTCATGGAAGGTGGAACTCCCCAGTTCCTCTAAGCTGGATGGTGTGTGGGTTCCAGGAAGCCAGTAGTCCCCATCCTCTACCCCAGCACTAGAGTTACAAATGTGCACCTCCCACCACTTCTGACATTTACCTGGGTTCTATGCAGCAAATAGTTTGCCAACTGAGCCATCATCCCAGCTCCTCAATGTATCTTTAGTTTAAGGGCAACTACCACATTGCTGTCATCATCAATGTCCCTTATTTGCCCTTTGGAGTGGGGACCCTCACAGCAAGTCCAGGGAACTACAGCATAGAGACGATGACCATCCCCGGCCAAACCCAGCTCAGACCTATGCACAGTCCACAGTTTCCCTCATTGCTTTCCCTCAGTCCTCTGCACCCTGCTGTTGTCACACCAGCCCCACTCCCCTGGAGGAGAGAGCATGAATATTCTGGTTACCAGAAGGCACAGGAAAGGGGGAAGTCGGACTAGACACCTTCCTGCTCACCCGTTGGCTTTCTTTGTTTTCTGCTGGGTCCTTCTCACTAAGCTTCATGGTCTTGGGCTTCTGGTTCTTCCTAAGAGCAAAGGAAAAGATGCCATTAGCCACCTGCTGTCAACGATGTGTAATCAGTGGAGCTGGCAAGGTCAGAGGTTACTCCTACTAGTCAGGAGACTGAGATCACAAGGTCTAGGCCCTACTGGCCTGCACAGAGAGTCAAGGCCAGTCTGGCTTGGTGAGAACTTGTCTCAAAATAAAACCTTTTTTAAAGAGGCTGGATATGTAGCTCAGTGGTAGAGCATTTGCCTAGCATGCATGAAGTCCTGGGTTCAAGCCACAGTATTCAAAAAAAATAAAAATAAAAATAAAAGGAAGTCACAGGAGGTGTGCAGAAAGATGCTTTCAGGGAAGAACACCAGAATGAAACATTTCAGTGTCCTCACTTGACCCCAGATCCCCCAGGAGACCTGGTCTGCTCCAGGCAGGTCTCCTTAGGAAACATGAGACAGGGCTGTTTCCCATACCTGCCCCCTGGCTTACAGAATGCAGACTGTTCCCTGTAGCAGCCTCACTCAGAAGGTCATGCTCACAAAGGCACACACTGGAAACACCAGACTGTCTGTCTCCAGAGGGAAAATGAAGCCAGTGGAAGTTGAGACAAACCGTTAAGTCTTACCTGTCAAGTTAGCGTCACCAAGAAAAAACGGTAACCCAAATCCCCCGGTGACCGAGCCTTGTCAGCTTTCTAGAGTTTTGAAATGTTTTAGAGCTTGAGACCAATTTGTATGCTTTAGCTAAACTTGTCCCGGCATTTGTAAAAGTGTATCCTGGGACAAGAAAAAAACAGAGCACAAAGGTTTCAACCCAAAGTTATTGATTGCAACATTTTCCATGTTAGGAAATGGAATTTGCAATGGTGACTGTGGGGTCTTGGCCTTGGCTGGCTTCATTTTCATTGCCAGTTAAAGAAGCAGGGAAAATCTCAGACAAGACACACAGAATCAGCCCATGAAGAAAGGCTTTTATTAGCGGCAAGAACACACACACACACACACACACACACAGAGAGAGAGAGAGAGAGAGAGAGAGAGAGAGAGAGAGAGAGAGAGCTGCACATACACAGAGAGAGAGAGAGGGAGGGGGAGAAGGAGAGGGAAGGGGAGGGGGAGAGAGGGGAGGGAGGAGGAGAGCACAAGGCACTCAAAAAGACCCTCTGTGAATCAGAGGGCAATTCAGGAAGCCAAAACTCATTCTCTCCTTGAATGTTAGGGCTTTAAGGATCTTCAAGGAGTCTTTCTCCCCTAATTCAGGGTTGGTCAGTTTGAACAAAGAAAAGGAGGCTAGTAGACCCAAACTTTTGAGTAAACACATTCTGAGCCTGCCTTAAACCATCAGATCAGTATCCAGGCAGGACTCCTGCTGTCCAGAGGAAAAGTGCACCAGGCTTAACTTAAGGCAGCAGTTCTCAACCTGTGGGTCCTGAAACCTTTGTGGGGGTGGGGTGGGGGGTTGTCAAACAAGCTTTTCACAGGAGTCACCCAAGACCATTGGAAAACACACAAATATTTACATTACAATTGAGAAGAGTAGCAAAATTATGATTATGAAGTAGCAATGAAAATAATGTTATAGCTGGAGTCACCGCAACATGAGAAACTGTATTAAAAGGTTGCAGATTTAGGAAGGTTGGGAACCACTGCCTTAAGAGTTTTATTTCTGGTCTGGAGTAGGAGGAAGAAATCGGAAGAATGTCATTTTTTTAAAAAACTGCTTGTGGCCCCCCCCTTTTTTTTTAATCTGTCTGTCGATTTGGGATCTGTCTAACTGTTAGTCCTACAACAAGAAAAGTTTATGTGTGTCACAGTTTATCCATAGTGAGAAATGTGTGTGTGTGTGTGTGTGTGTGTGTGGTGTATTGTGAGTATGTTGTGTGTTCTCTGTGTGTATTACATAGTGTGTGTATTATGTGTCATACACGTTGTCTATGCATATGCGTGGGTGTGTCTGTGCACACAGATGCCCTGATAATTAAGACTTTATAGGTTAAGCTTTGCACGTACATAGACTAGGTCTTACTCAAATCCAAAGGCAGGACTTGTGTGTGCAGCACTTACTCAGCAAACACTAAGTGCCAATCCTAGTTATGAGGAATCCAGTCCTGAGCCAAGCGCCTTCCCTCTACTGTTACAGAGCTGGCAGGTGCAGACTCTGACCTTCAGAAGGCTCACAGCTGTGTGGGAGGCAAGGAGCTGGCCAGGCACGGGGTGGAGGCAGTGGAGACGGAGCTGAGCCAGTGACAATGTACGCAGGACTGCAGGGATGGGTGGGAGTGGAGATGAGGCAGGGAGGATGAGCAGGGAGATGTGTTTTCATGCATGAACAGATGGGTCAGAAACAGAAAAGTTGCAGTCACCCTAATCCATGCTACTATAGCGATTTTAAATCTTTTTCGTTTTCTCTTTCCATCATTTTTCCACTTTTTCTTCACTGGGAAAAAAAAACCTGTTACCCTCTGACATACTCTAATTGCTTTAATTTTGTAATGAAATACGCATTTTTTATGAATGTTTCTGAATTTTTGAGTAGCCAACGCCGAGTCACAGCGGGCATGTGCTACTCCCTAAGATAAAAGCCATCACCCTGAGAACAGCAGGTTCCTCACAGGATGCAGGAGCCTGGACTGGATTCAGGTCCAGAAGTCACCACAGCTGCCTTAGCCAGGCATCAGTGAGACACTGAAGGCCCTGTACTGAGGGTGGTACTGGTGTCAGGGCGCACTCGGACCTGTTTTCCCTGAAACTTCTGCAAGCCTTTCTGCAGCACCTTAGGCTGAAAGGGGGACATGCTTGGTCTCATTCAGACCCTCCGTCACCTGCTGCCACATCCTGGAAACCTGACCTGTGTCTGACTGATACCTCAGAACAAAATTCTGTCATTCCTGGAGAAGCTAGGACACAGGGACAGCTCCTCCAACCCCCTCTCTCTGTATGTGTGTGTGTGTCCTCCTCCTCCTCCTCCTCTCTCAGTGTCCTCCTCCCTTCCTCCCTCTCTCTGTGTATCTGTGTATGTTATATTCACCTATCTGTATCAGTGTGTGCATGTCTGTCTATCTCTGTGTGTATACTTGTGTGTATGTCAGTCTCCCTGTGTCTGTCTGTCTGTGTCTATGGGTGTGGATGTCTACTCATCAGTGATGCTCTTCTCAGCCCATTGTATGTTTCAACATGGCTAGTCTATGGTGCCACTGGCTGGATATCTGCAGAACAATCCAGATGTTGCTGAAAAGGTGTTTTTCAACTTAATCAACATTTGCCGTCAGCGGACTTAAGTAAAGCAGATGGTCCTCTATGATGTAGGTGCCTTTCTCCAGAAACTTCACAACTGTGAGAGAAAAACAAGGGAGCCCTGAAGAGGAATGGGGGGGGGTCCACCTCAGGACTACACCACGGGGGTTCTTCCAGGTTTCCAGTCTTGGAACGGGACTGCCACAATCAACATTGCTGGGGTGAATTTGTAGCTGGCTGTGTGGATTTGGGGTTTGTCAGTCCCTTAAGGAGTGAGTCAGACAGAGCAGGGACGCAAGACTGGTGGAGAGAATGCCCTGCTGGTGGTTCTGTTTCACGGAAGAACCCTGGCTGGTCCTCTCCCCAACCACTCACAGAAGGTCATAGCTTATTCCTCTCTGTCTGCTCTGGCACAAGGCCTGACCGGCTAGAAAGGTGTGCAGCACGCAGACCCTGGGGGCTGAGGAATGGTCTCTGTGTGACTAAGCAAGAGCCAGGGTTTGAAAGACCTGTGCTCAGTGGAGGAGAACAAGTCCTTGAAATCAGAATCTCGGGTCTCCATCCTGGTTTCTGGACTGTGACCTCTCTGCTTCTCTGTTGTAGTGATCGCTGGATTCAGGGTGCTGCGTACAAAAAGATCCTGGAGATTCCTGGCTAAGCTCTGGTATCTGTCTGTTTATTCAAACTACACAAGATTAGGAAGTGTCTGCTCTGGGCCAGGGGAGAGGTGTGAGTGTGGAGTGGAGGAGGAGTTCCATTTAGAGGTGCTGAGCTTGTGGTTTTAGGGTGGGGAACAGGCAAAGTATCCATATCCCATGAACAGAAAATAAAAGCAGTTCTGGAGTGAATGTATAGCTTGCTGTGTGGATCTCTGACTTGCCAATCCCCCAAACTGTATGATTCAATCCCTTAAAGGAGTGTTCCAGACAGAGCAGGGCTGTAAGGGGGGTAGAGAGACTGTCCTGCTGCTTTTGTTTCTGATTCTCCCAGGGATGGAAATGAAAAATAGTCTTTAATTTGAGCAACAAGAAAGGTCACCCAGGGAGAGAGCGCAGAGGGAGGATTCCTGAGGCAGCCTACCAGGAAAGAGAACTCAGGGAACGGTGAGCAGGGGAGGATACAGGAATAGAAGATCAGGAGGGATGCAGGGATAGGAAACAAGGCCACTGGAGGCTGGGGTGACAGGTCAAGAAGTTAGCACCACTTTAAGGACTGGCTGTATCAAGAGAGGGGTGCCATTATGGCAAGGTTGTCCTGAGCATGCTGGCAGGGGAGGGACAGAGCTGAAAGCTGAGCCTGTGTGTAGGCTGGTCTCATAGGACATCAGCAGTGAGGGGGTGCAGGGAAGCCACAGGTTTGTCACCAAAGGATGAACTGTAGTGAAACCGTGACAAGGGTTGCAGATTTGGAGGTGGGAAGATGGACGACTGCTGCGTGCGGCTTTTATGTTTTGGGACTGTCTGCATCTCCTCGTGCTGTCCTGTACAGTCTACCTCCTAACCCACTCTGTCTGCACTCCATCACCCAGCGATGTCAACACGAAGCATGCAGCAAGCATTCAACCAAAGAGAAGGCAGGAACTGGCGCGGGTGTGTGTCATGAAGCCGCCTGAGAGCAGCCTTACATTCGCCATTAGTGAGTTCACTGTGTCCACCATGGGCTTAATTTGGAAATAGATTAGAGAAAATGTGACCTTAGTTGTGGGCAGATGTTCTGCCCACACTAGCCACCCCCACAGGGTCATTTAGAAGTCAAGGTCAGAGTGTGTAAGCAGCAGTCATGGACATGGAGGAAAAGTGAGGACAGAGGTGGGTGGGAGCAGAGAAGGTGCTGAGCCCATGTGACAGGTCCAAACTCAGAAAGTCCAAAACATTGAGGCTTTTGTGTTGCGAGGGACCAGGTAAGTGTTAGGACAGGACGAGGAATATATGCACTCTTTTTAGGAAAGATGCTATAAGCAGCCATACTCCTGGCCCTCTCTCAGGTGGGTCTAATCTTTGGTCCACGTACCCTAGGATAGCAATGCGTGTAGCCCAACACAAAACTGAAACGTCCTTAAAATCTGACTTTTTTCTTTTCGTTTTTTTGTGAAATCATGTCATTCTCGAGCATTAACTCTACAGATGACAAATCTATGTGTCATAGTTTGGGCATCTGTGCAAGATGGCTGTGAGTGGTGAGTTGGGCTTCTTCCTCATCCACAGACCATTGGGATTGTCTCCTATTCCTCCTCGGCAAGGAACAGGAAGAGAATTGCTAAGTCAGCAAAATCCACTGCCCATGGAGAGTGCACCCATAAGGACTCCTCACCCTTCAGAACCCACCATGGAGCTAAGGACATCTTTCCTCAGGCCCAGTATGTCCCTGGCCGTATTTGAGAGTTTATGCTTCAGGCAGCACAGACTCTGGAACCTGGGGTTCTAACCTCAGCTCTCTAAATGACAGAGCTTAGTAGCCAACAGAAAATTACCTGACTCCTCTGTGCCTCCATGTCCCATGGAAAGGGTGACCTCCTGGGGCTGCTCTGAGGGTCAGTCAAGCTCCTTGAGGGATGTACTAGTTCACAGCAAAGGTCGAGGATCTAGAGTGATAGGGTGATCCCCACTGGGAGCACAGCCAACAGCCTCTGCAGGCAGATATGGTGCTCCCTGCTCATGGAGGCTTTGTAGAACAGCTGATATCTTAGAGCTGATTAAGGTGACTCACCATGTAAGAAAGTCCTCTTGGTATTGAACTAGAGAACTCTGCATGCCCTTAGAACAACTATGTAAGGCTTAAATCGAACAGGAACCAAATAAAATCCACAAGATGAACATGAGATCTGTCTGGGGACAATACTAAAGTACCCGTTCCCTGCCCTCAGCCTGCAGTGATCAAACTGTCATTCAGAATGAAGCTATGTTAATGTCCCTCAAGAGAAGAGGTTAGTTCGCACAGAGGAATGAATGCTGTTGTCTTCAGTGGGGAATGGCCCAGTCCTTTGAATGCCAGCAGCCGCTATGGCAGTCCATACTCCTGTTCACCAGGCCTCCTCAAAATCCAGCAGCTATGGGGTTAATAGCCCAATGGAGGGAGCAGAACACCAGGACTCCTGTTCTGCAGTGTAACTGACCACTTCCTTGTCCGGTCCACTGTTAAATGTTTAGAAAAACTCCAGCACCATCCTGCTGCCACTGCTGCCCCCAGCTGCTAATGAAATCCTGCAGCCAATGCAATGCAGGGATGGCCCTGTTAGAAAGAAAGCGACTGCAACTCAAAGAAGTGGTCTCTCCCACACAGCTTGTCCCAAAAGCTGCCTCTGAGCCCCAGACAGCTGGAGCAAGACCTTCATTTGGAGCCTGCATTGACTACAAGACCAAACATGTAAAAATAAAAGGTGCTTTCAGCAGTGCCAGGCCACAGAGACCAGCAGAAAGGGATATGGACTTTTCTCCCTCCCCTAGCCGGGCAACCTAGAAGCAACCCTTGCTGGAAGTGCCTATGTCGCTGTCTTGCACACCATCCATTTGGGTATGTGGCTCTGCTGTGCTGAGTAGAGAGTGGTTCCAACACTTGCAACTTGAACAGAAAATCCCACCACAGGGGCCAGTGAGATGGCTGAGTAGACACAGGAGCTTGCCACCAAGCCTGAAAAGCCAATTCCAAGCCCCCAAACATACATAGTGGAAGGAGAGAACCAAAAACCAAGTTGTGAAAGTTGTCCTATGACCTCCACATGCACACACTCACACACACACACACACACACACACACACACACACACACACACACACTGCACGCATGCATGCATGCACACACTCAGGTACACACAATGTAAAGAGAAAAAAACATGATACAATTTCAAGACTGGGCCTTGAACTCTCTCCCTGGTTTTCAGAGTTTGGCTGTGGCTTTATTCCTGGTGTTCAGTGCTCCTTTAGTTAGTTTCTGCCTTTAGCATGATGCTAACGTGAATCCTAAAACAAGGATCTGGAAATGAATGTGAAATATAGGAGACTTTGAGAACAAGAAGGAGAGAATAAGACAGAAGGGGTATGAAGATTTGGGAGGATAATTAAGAGGAAGGAAGAGAGAAACAGGAGAGGGGGACATAGGAATGGCTCCAGCCATACCCTCCCACAACTGTTTCTATAGAAAGCTTGCCAGACATCACACTAAGTACTTTATCTGCATATTATCACTTACTTTTTACCAAACCCCTGCAAAGCTGGTTCTCAAATCCTTCCTTTGTCAAATTCTCACCCCCTGGTTTGCTCTGGAAATTCCCATCAATCCTCCCAAAGCTGCCCAAAGTCAATGCCATCGTCGTGAACTCACCTGTGCCCTGAGCCTCCTCGCCCACTCTAAAGAACAAACGGACTATGCCTCATAAATAGATCAGCTCCCAATACAATCAGATATAAACCTGGGAGCTTGTGAAATAAAACAGCATTAATGATTAAGCTGCTTCCAGCTGTTACAGTAAACATCTTGGATGCCCATCATGATAAACTATCAATGATTAATGGCCGAAGATGGGAGACTGACGGCAAGCGGAACTGATGGAAAGCGTGCCCAAGTGTGTGGCGGCACATGCTGGGGCAGAAATTCCAGGGCAGAGAAGTCCAGACAAACCGGTGATCTTGGCAACCCCTCCCTGTGTGTCTCTCCCAATTCCCTTAATAGGCAGATGCTACCATGGGAGATTTAAATCCCCTGGCCATGGATGAGTCACAGTATGCTCTCATGGGCAGCACAACTACATCTGTGGTTATTGTTGCTTTATGAATACTTGTTGCCGTGGCTTCCTAGCTGAAACGTGACCCATAAAGACTAATTCTTCTCTCTTCAGCACCTGGAGATACCAGGACTGGTGAAGAGATATGGAAGGGGAGGGTATCTGGATAGATGCTGATCACCCTGGGTAATTCTTTAATTTGAATTTGTTCTTGTATCTTTGGTCATTTTTAAATGTTTATGCATTGCCACTGTGCTAGTCTGCTTTCTGTTGCTCTGATAAACATCATGGCCAAAAGTAACTTGGGAGAGAAAGCATTTATTTGACATCCAGGTCATGATCCATTCATGGAGAGAAGTTGGAACAGGAAGTTAAGCAGAAACCTTGGAGAAACACTGCTTACTGTCTTGCTTCCTGACTCATATTCAGATACATTTCTCATATGTACATTTAACGATCTCCATTTAGCGAGCACCTACTGTGTGCTAGACACATATGATGCAAAGCCTCATTGAGTGGTACGTTGTGGCTCTGTCTGCAACCTACCATTGTGGTTGAGAGTTAGACCACTTGGCCAAGGTTCCAGGCTTGCGGGTTAAAGTTAGGGTGCAAAGCAAGATCAGCTACTCTCCCTGCTTCCTACAATGATGCCTGTTCACGACACACTGTGGGAAGCCCATCAGCAGGCAGGCAGGCAGAAGCAGATGGGTGACTGGCCAGGGCTCAGACATCAGTGACCATGATGGCTAGTTTTATGTTAACTTGACACAAATTAGAGTCATTTGAGAGGAAGAAACCTCGACTGAGAAAACATCTCCATAAGATCCAGCTGAGGGAAGCCTAGAGAGCTTTTTTTTATTAGTTATTGGTGTGGGAGGGCCCAGCCCATGGTGGGTGGTACCGTCCCTGAGCTGGTGGTCATTGGTTCTATACGGAAGCAGACTGAGCAAGTCGTGAGGAGAAACCACTATGCAGCACTCTTCTATGGCCCCTGCCTCAGCTCCTGCCTCTGAATTCTTGCTCTGTTTGAGTTCCTGCCCTGACTTCCTTCAGTGGTGGGCTAGGATATGGAAACCCTCTCATCCATAACTTGCCTTTGGCCATAGTATTTCACCACAGTGATAGTAATCCCAATTAGGACAGTGACCCTCCCAGAGACAGATGTCCCGTATCCAACAATCCCCCAGCAGGTTTGAGGCAATCAACCACTTTTCTTATTCCTGGAACTTTCTAGGACCTTCCTTTTCCTAAATTCTATGCACCCATGTTTCCTTCTACCTCCTTCTCTATCAGACTTCTAATGGTGGTCTCCTCCCCACTCTCTTCTCCAGGGGTGATGTCAGTCACTCTTCCATTGCTTCGAAGAGACACCATGATCACAGCAACCCTTATAAAGAAAAACATGTCACTGGGGCTTGCATACAGTTTCAGAGGTTTAGTCCATTATCATCATGGCGGGAAGCATAGTGGCAGACATGGTACTGGAGAAGTAGTTGAGAGTTCTCCATCTGAATCTACAGGCAGCAGGATCAAAGAGACACACTGGACCTAGCTTGGGCTTTTGAAAAGCTCAAATCCCACCTCCAGTGACACACTTCCTCCAGCAAGGCCATATCTCCTAATCCTTTCAAATAGTGCTGTTCCCCAGTCACCAAGTTTTCAAATCTATGAGCCTATGGGGGGTGTGATGGTTTGTATATGCTTGGTGCAAGGTGTGGCGCTATTTGGAGGTATGGCCTTGTTGGAGTAGGTGTGTCACTGTGGGCATTGGTTTAAAGACCCTACTCCTAGCTGTCTGGAAATCAATATTCTGCTAGCAGCCTTCAGATGAAGATGTAGACCTCTCAGCTCCGCCTGCACCATGCCTGCCTCGATGCTGCCATGCTCCCACCTTGATGATACTGAACTGAACCTCTGAACCTGTAAGCTAGCCCCAATTATATGTTATCCTTATAAGAGTTGCCTTGGTCTGGTGTCTGTTTACAGCAGTAAAACCCTAAGACAGGGGATATTCTCATTGAAAGCACCACAGGTGACTCCATCCAGACCCATAGTCTTAAGTTCACATACACAATAGGATCCAGCCTGAGGTGGTCCTGCTCAGCCAGAGTCCTCCTAGACTTCTTTAAGGTCAGAATCATTTAGAAAGTGGATTTAAACATTTCAAGATCTAGAACATCTTCCTTGACCCTTGGCTTTGGTATGAGTGGGAACATCAAAGCTCTGTACATACATCAACCAAAGTTCAAACCAAGATGACTGTTACCAGCCAGCTGTGTAACCTTAGGGCACACACTAAGCTAAGCCCTTCTGAGTTTGGCTTGCCTGAATCCCAAGGGTGACAGCGTGTTCCTGTTTGGGGATTAATAATAACATGTGGACATAACACCCAACGTTCAGCAGAGACTGGTTGACTGTAGCTATTTTTAAGGTCTGTAAGTCAATCATTCATAAAATTAAGAGGACTCAAGATAAATATTTATACCTGGACATTCATTGAGAGTTTTCCTCAGGTTCTGGTTCTGCTTGGCTGGAGCCATTTGGCAAGAATATAACAGTCTTTTGGGGCCTAAGAAGGTCTGCACCACCACGCTGCTTCTGGGAGACTGAGTACACATCCAAATGGTGAGGCAAAATCCCGAGACCCACACACTGGCCAGTGTGGGTCTTACAGAGACTTAAAGAGGTCACTGTGAGCCCTTTCCCTTAACACAGTCCTGAAGGGTAAGAGCCTAAGACTGCTGGTGGTGTCTCTGCCCAGCTCAGGGATCATGAGCACCCGCTGGTAGGACAGAGATATCAAGAAGCCCAGAAGATGGGGGTGTTAAAGAGGGTGGTTCTTATGAAGAGGCACATAAACTGATGTGTCAGGAATAAAGAAAGGATGCTCTGATCCCTGAGGATGCTAAATTACGTTGGAATGTACTGTGCAGAATACATCCTCGTGTTCTCTCATTCATATTCTCTCCAGCGGGACAAAGGACTGCAAAAGAGGCATACTGGAGAGTGCATTTGTTTATTGACCACCCACATGTCCATTCAGCAGTCTGTATTAAACTCCTACTGTGTGTCAGGTTCTACCTTATGTCTAGGCAAGGAAAGCCCTGCCCCGACCCCACCGATATATACAATAGATTACAATCAGATGCCAACAGCCACACACTTACAGTATCATTTAGATACAGTCTCTTGGCTTCCATGCTTAGGCACCCTTGTAGCTTTGTTTGTTTAGTTTGGTTTTGACTTTTTTGTTGTTATTGGTTTTTTAAGACAGACTCTCATTGTCTATCTCCAGCTGTCCTGAAACTCAATATGTAAATTAACTTGATCTTGAATTTATAAAGATGCAACTACCCCTACCCCTGACATCTGAGATTAAATATGTGGGACATATGGATCATGGCATCAGAGAAACTGGCCTGGAACAGGCGAGGGTGAGTGTCTTAGTTAGGGTTTCTATTCCTGCACAAACATCATGACCAAGAAGCAAGTTGGGGAGGAAAGGGTTTATTCCGCTTACACTTCCATTCATCACTAAAGGAAGTCAGGACTGGAACTCAAGCAGGTCAGGAAGCAGGAACTGATGCAGAGGCCATGGAGGGATGTTTCTTACTGGCTTGCTTCCCCTGGCTTGCTCAGCCTGCTTTCTTATAGAACCCAAGAATACCAGTCAGCCCAAAGAGGGTACCACCCACAAGGGGCTCTCCCCACTTGATCACTAATTGAGAAAATGCCCCACAGCTGGATCTCATGGAGGCACTTCCCCAAATGAAGTTTCTTTCTCTGTGATAACTCCAGTCTGTGTCAAGTTGACACACAAAACCAGCCAGTACAGTGAGGATGTCCAAACCCCAGAAATCTCAAAAACTGAGAATCTCATCCTAAGACCAGCAGGAGTGGAACTAACTCCTTACTTGTTTCTGTGCCTTCCTCAGAGCATGTAACCTAGTGGCCCCCAACCAGGTGGTCACAGGTAGTACGTCATGTTGCCCAGCATCTGGAATTCTCCATGCAAATGAAGTGTCACAGTAGCCATAGCCTTCAGCCTTCACCCACCCTGAATATTCTCACCTCCTCTCCCAAAACTATATAACCCTTAGTTTACCCCAAATAAAGCATATGGATTCAAACCCATCCCAAATAAGGCGATATACCATAAGTAAAGATCGTCTCAGAAAGCCTAAAAGAGCAGTAACACTAAGATTCTTGGAGAAGGCTTTCTCTCTCCCCATTACTCCCACTGCACCCTACCCACCTCCACCCACCCACAAGCACGTGTACATGCTAATATAATAATAATAATAATAATAAATTTTAAATACCTCAAAAATAGATCGTGGGAAAGCTCCTATGGCCAGGTCCTTTTTGTGCTTAAGGGCCCAGCTCTTCCTTCTTGGCAACCCAACTGCAGCCACACCCTGCTTTAACTCCCAAGTTCCTTAGCTATACTCATTTTCTCATTTGCTCACTCAGCAAAGTTTACATCGTACTTGCTCATAGGTGAGAACACCAAAGCTTACGGAGAGGTGAGGGTGTTAACACAAAGTCACGCTCCAAGAGAGGACTTTATGCCCAGGGTGCTGTCTGTCATTCTAGCTGACTTCCCGCAGGGTATACCTGGTACAAGTATCAGAGGTCACAGCCTTTGGAGCTGATATACTAGGCTGCGTCCCTGTCACCAGACTCTACTCCCTCTGCCCGTCACGGAGGTTCCTGGTCTTTGCACCCTTGGAACGATGACTGGACAGAAATCACACCCATATTTTGCTTCCTCCTTGAGCCAAGCCTTTTGACAACCACAGCTCAGGGACACTCCCACCTTCCCAGGACTCATGAGGTACTTAGTACTCAACCTGGGCCAGTCCATGGGTGTCCCAGCTTCTCCCTCAGGCTGAACAGTTACTGAACCTCTCAGAATCATGGGCAGAAGCCCCACTTCCTGAGCTGGCTTCCATACAGTTCCACGGCTACTACCCAGAGCTCATCACAGTTGGCTCTCCATATCCAAAGGGTTTGCCATTGGACTCAACTAAATACCAAAGATAGGGGGGAAAACGTATCTGCAGGAGTCATGTGTGGGACAGCATCCCGTGACATTTATTCCCAGTGCATTGCCCTTAGAGGTTATCCAAAGATGCTAGACAAGGAGCAGAGGCTTGATCCAATGCAAGGCCTTTGTCTATGGGGTGTGAGCATTCAGTTTGGTACCTGCAAGGCATCTTGGAAACCAAGCGATGACAGTGTTGGTGCTGGATATTGTTACTAAACCACCATCACCATTATTGGCATAGACAGCTAGCAAAATTAGAAAGGGAGGGAGGGAGCACAAGTATTTGAGGCGGCTTGTTCTGGGGTGGTACAGGGCCAGCAGCGCATGCTTGTCTCTGGCATATGTCCTGTCCTCAGCCCTGACTACAGACATCAAAAGTTCTGTGCTTCCCACACCCGAGCCTTTCTCCTGTTGCTATCTCAGCATGTGGGTCCCCTACAAAAGCTCCCTTCATCTGTGTGCCTCCCCCGCCCCCCATCAGTTCAGCCCCACAATCTGAATTTTCCCATAAAGTCTCTGGGAGGTCCTGACTGGTTCATTCCAGTCCTGTGCCAGGCTCTCAGGCAGCAGGAACTGAGTGAACAAATAGCTTCAATGTTCTAGGACAGATAGGATCGGGGATCTCACTGTGACTGACTTACTCTTCAGAATTAACTATCGGGCTACCCCAGGCAAAGACTTGGAACACAAACTTCCCTCAGCTACTGAATAGCAGCAGCCTGCTCTCCAGAGCTTTCATTCACTGCTCCCCTCCCCAGAGAGGAGGCTGGTCTCTGTCACCCGCCAGCATAAGTACTGTCTATTTGATTTCAGTGACTCAGGTTCTCAGGGAACACATGCACAGACAGAATTCAGATATGTTAAATGACTTGCCTGTGGTCACACACCTGGGTATTAATAAGTATTAAGTGTGAACCAGGTGGTGGTGGTGCACATCTTTAATCCCAACACCCAGGAGGCAGAGGCTGGTAGATCTATGTGGGTTTGAGACTAGCCTGGTCTACAAAGCAATTTCTAGGACAACCAGGATTGTTACACAGAGAAACCTGAGGTGGCAGTTTCTGGGTGCAGACTCACATGGTATTTTGCTGAAGTAAGACCTTTGGGAGGACACGTGATGCTTGGAGGGAGTATAAATAAAAATCAGTAGACAGTGCCAGGGCAGGCTCTTGCATAGCTAGCTATGCAACACCATTGGTCTCCCTGGTCTTGAGTCTTCGCTGATCTCTGCTTTGCTGAGAGAGGCATGGCAGAGAACTTTACCTAGCCATTGCTGCTGGGTTGTGCCATCACTGCTGATTCTTGTTTGGTGACACTTTTGAACTGGACTGTTGGTATCCTGACAACAGAGATTAAAATCACCCCAAAGAACTACTTCTAAACAGGTCCGCATCCCCTTGTCCTACTTACCATCTTGTCTCCCCTACCTTTGGACAGTGGGCTAGAAGGTGGGTTGAAGTAGGTTTTTAAAAATCTAAGCCTACGGAAACTTTGTCTCAAAAAACTAAAACCAAACCAAACTAAAACAACAACAGCGTCTGAATGTGCCAAAGCCTCAGAGACACTCATTCACAGCCCCTTTTCATCCAAGAAATTTTCATGTGGCTCAGGGCATATAAAGGTATATAAAATAGGCATACCAAATCATTCACTGATAAAATCCTAAAGGTATCTATTTTAATCTTAGGTGTACATTCAACTTTACTATTTTTTGCTCACGGAAGCAAAGTCACACTTTGATGAAATGGATGTGACTTGTTTATTTTACGCACAAACAAGGTTAAGTCTTGGCTGAAAGTGTGACTCTTCAGGATGCAACATCTTCGAGGCTTTTCTAGAGTGAGTGGAATTTTGATTTTGTCATTGTCAATGCTGAGAGCATTGCTTCACATGTAGGGCCATTTAGAAATTGCTAGAAATCCTGTCCTAAGCTTGGACAGATGGTGCAGTGGTTAAGAGTACCTGATGCACTCGCAGAGGACTTGAGTTCAGTTCCCAGCACCCACATCAGGCAGCTCACAATTGCCCGTACTTCCAGGTCCAGGGTATCCTCTGGCTTACATGAGTACCTGCACTGACATGCATAGACACACACATACACATAACAAAAAAATAAAATTAAAAAAAAAAACCCAAAACCCTAGCACAATACAATCTAAACATTCACTAATTTATCTGGTACTTAAATGTTTCCATAATTAAACTACTGTATTTTTACAATGGTTTGTACAGTTATAAACACTGTAAGTCACAACACACAGTAGTTTCAAATCTGAGCCCGTGGGTTTTCCGGCAGAGCTGGTGATTGATGTATGAGATCATGTCCAGAGCAAGGCATGCAAGTTGTGTGTTCAAATCCAGTGCTGCTATGCTTGTGCACGTACACAACACTGGTGAACTCACTCTCAGAAACAACTCGGATTCATTATGTGCTTGATTTTGAATTAATTTTTGGTCCCTTTACTGTTGCCAAATAGTTTTGTGACTCCCCCCCCCCATATTCAGTCACATGACCCTATCCAGGGCCAGGACCCACCAGGAAGCTCCAGTTGTTGTTCTGACCATCTCAAGAGTCTTGTGTTAAAAGGATCTGGAGAGGCAGAGTGTGCACTCTGGATCCAGAAGCCTGGGCCAGTTGCGTGACACAGGTTAAGAACCTTCTGGAATATTTTAACCAACAGACTTCAAGCATGACATGACATGTCCCGTAGCTGCTGGTCTGGTCACAGGCCAACCACAACTCAACATCTGCCTTGTGATGGGTGTCTAGTGAAACGGTGTCTGGTCATCCTACTTTAAAGTCGAGAGCGAAACAGGGTCTAAATCCCACGGCTGACAACACTTACCTGGCAGCGTCTCCATTTCATGGCAGCAGGATCACATTCCCAGCCCCTCATTCTTCTCTGTGCTGAAGAGTCACAGCCCTGCCAGTCCCCTCTCTCTCCAGCGCCATCAGTCCCAGGGTCCACAGCTCTCCATTGTGAGCGCTGGCAGTCCACTCTACTGTGCCAGGTATCGATCAGTGGGATCACTGTTCCCAACCCTGGCTTCTGGTGAAAAACCTCCTGTGCTTTCATTAGAACTGAAAACCTGACTCATTGTTCCCAGCACAGAAACATGAGCTTTCTGCTTGTTTGCAACAGGGACTAATAAGAAGAAAGACAGAAATATGTAAGCAGACTGGGGCACACAGACAGCCTGGGGCATGCCGAAGCCTGAGGTGAGGACCAGATCTCTTGCAGAGATCTGAATAGTTGATGTAGTAAATATTCTAGCGATGGGCTATGATCCTTTTTTTCCTGTTTTCATGTGTATGGGTATGGTACACGTGCCTGCGTATGAATTTTTGCATGCGTGTAGACACATGGTGAAGTGTACTTGTGCACATGAATACATGTGCGTGTGGAGGCCGCAAGAGGGTGTTGGATCACTCAAGCTGCAGCTACAGGTAAACTGCTAGACTTGGGTGCTGGGAACTGAACTCCAGGAGTGTGGAAGAGCAGCAAGCACTCTTGTCCATGGAGCCGTCTCTCCAGGCCCTGTAACCAAGTTCTTTATCTGTCTATTTCCCACACTGGCCCTGTGTAAACACTGGATCCCTGTACATGTATTGCCTTGTGTAGACTGTAGCCTGGACCTCTCTCTGTCTCTGTCTCTGTCTCTGTCTCTCTCTCTCTCTCTCTCTCTCTCTCTCTCTCTCTCTCTCTCACACACACACACACACACACACACACACACACACTTGTCAAACTTCCTTTACATTCCTGATCATACTTCTCAGCCTGCTCCTGGCTCCCAGCAGTGCGCTGAATGCTGGGATCTCTCCATCATATTACTGTTACTACTCCATGCACCCTTCCTCTGCCCCTGTCCCAGCTTTGATGAGCATTACTGGTAACTCCTCCAGTGGCTCCCTTCTCAGCAGATCCACCAAGCCCCAGATCAACCAGTGACTACCTGATGGAGGAATACTTGTGATGGGTCCCCTCAAGTTAGAAGAGCCAAGAGATACCACAGAAACTCTTGTTTAGCACCCCAGAAGACCTACTGTATATTGAGTTATAGAAGCACACTGAGGAAGAGCAATCATTGCAAAAGTAGTGGGGCCCA
The DNA here is from genome assembly GCA_036184795.1 of Tokudaia tokunoshimensis. Lineage (NCBI taxonomy): Eukaryota > Metazoa > Chordata > Mammalia > Rodentia > Muridae > Tokudaia > Tokudaia tokunoshimensis. The sequence goes on along the minus strand of BTHU01000014.1, from coordinate 67,882,116 downwards.
GAACTGGGTTGATAGCTTGTGTCCAGGACCTGAGGTATCACTGGTTCCCCACCCTGTTCCACAGACTGTATTGAGGAGGTGAGGCAGTATGAATGGGACATCACAGACAGTAATCTGACCCTGTGGTACACTGTGGTTGTAAACATGCTGTAGTCATTCCCATGGGGTCTCCAAGAGAGGCATTCTCTGTCATATTCCATCTGGATCTCCATTCTGATCCTACAAACAGTATGTGTCACAGTAGATGCCTCTGGAACTTTGTAAGCAGCAGCCCTAACCTTAACTATTGTCGAGGTAATGGGACCTTGATTGCGAATAATGTAACACCTGATTGGCCCATGGATTTCCCCCTAAGCCAATCATAAAAGGAGATCAGAAGTCGCTTACATTTATGATAGTTAATATTACATTCAAGGTTTTAATTGCTATTCTGTATATGTGTGTGTTCATATAAATGTGTGTACATATATATGTACATATATACATATATGTATATACACATATATGTATACATACACACATATCCTCTAGCATGTAAAGCCCTAACTCGTCCAAGTGTCAGCTCATTTCTCTTTTTCCCCAGACATTGAAGACTATTCTTGAATTGACTTATCTTGTCAAATTTGTTGTTCTTGAAAGATAATAGGTCATAAGACTAACTGCTCTTTCTGCTTTTGTAATCAGACTTGCTGCCTTCCTTGGGACCACTTGAGCTCTGTTCCAGTTGGGGCTGTGCTCCTGTCTTGTTCATAGCTATAACCTCACAGCTATCCTGGTGGCTGGCTCACGTCTAGTGTTCAATAAAAGCCTCCATAGCTAAGGACAACAAGTATCATCAAGATGCCCGAGCCATTACCAGGCAGCTTCTTGTGCAGTACTCAGATCTGGACAGCACTGGCACCTGCCGTCAAGTCCAGCCATTGTACTGCATGACTCCAAAACAGTAACTTATGACGTTAGACAAGATCAAAATGAGTGCAGGACCCAAGGGCAGAGGGAAGACAGGCTACCAGCAAGGCAAGGGATCACTGCAATAACCTTTTTGCAAAGGTGCCTATGAGCATTCTAGAATGGTTGAAATCATTGGCATCTTTGCCCTGGACACTGTGGTAGTAAGGATGGCACAGCAGTCTGCAGGTAGGAAGCAGGGTCCTGGCTCTTTGTTTGCCCTGGGGAGGACCTGCAGGTGATGGTCACTTGTGGACCCCGGGCTTCTGCCCTGACAGTCCTGTTCTGCCTGGCAGTCCTGTATGAAGGATGTGTCTGCCCTCCTAGTACAAGTCCCTACAGAGGGTTCCACAACCAGACTTTCTGCTCTCTTTCGCCCCACCTCTTTCCACTCCCAACTTTCCAGGTGCTCACATATGAAAGGTGGAGGTCTGCTGCTGTTGCTGACAGTGGCTGCAGAGGCTCCAGAGATCCTGATGAAATTAGAGGATCAGCTGAGGTCCTTGCTGCTGTGTGCTCATTCTTCAGAGACCCTAGTGGCCCATGTGACCTGAACACAGTCTGCTCTTCTATCCCAGTGGCACAATCAGGAACACAGAGGGACAGAAGGAGCAAACTCTAGAGCCAGGGTTTTGTATGGCATTATTTTCTTCTGATTAAAAAGCAAAAATTAGGTGCCAGGCAGTGGTGGTGTATGTCTTTAATCCCAGCACTCGGGAGGCAGAGGCAGGCAGAGTTCTGAGTTCGAGGCCAGCCTGATCTACAGAGTGAGTTCTAGGACAGCCAGGACTACACAGAGAAATCCTGTCTCAGGAAAAAAAAAAATTAAACCTCATTCTAAAGTCTTTTTGGTATTCTAAGAATTAAAGAGCAATGTGGATTTGTTTGAGATACTTGTATAGATAGAAATTCACACAGGAGCCTGGGAATCAGATGGCTCCCCCCTCTTTATGTTTTCATAGAGAAATAAGGAGAGGGGTGAGTTAGTCTTACACACAGATGTGGCAATGGCCCAGCAGAACTCAGACCTGCCCTCTGGGCACTTAGATGGAAAGGGGCCAGACTCTGAGCTCTCACTGAGTCCTTGGCCACAGGCAAAGGGCTAACCTGGTCTCAGCTCACTGTGCAAGGGTACTGTGGAGAGCCCAGACCTAATCAAGAACAGCTTGGAAAATGTTCCAAAGACACACAGTTAAGACCAAGATGAGGCAGGACTGGAGTGTTGGTATGTCTGCTTCCTGAACCTGGGTTTGTCCTCTGGGTCCTCACTTCCCCTTTTCCTGGAAGGCCCTGGTAACTGGCTTTCTTTGTTCAAGCCCTAACACAAGAGAGTTTGTGTCTAATTGCTGAGTTCAGTTTATCTCTGTCATCACATCCTGAGGCACAGCCCTCTCTCTCTTCCTTCCCCAACTTCCTTGGTATTTTGAGACAGTATGAATTAGGCTGGCCTTGAGCTCATGCTCCTCCTACTCCAGCCTCCTGAATAGTGATGGTCTGTGCCACAGGCCTAGCCCGGCTCTCTGGTTCTTGGTGCTCTGCCCTCCATCTTCCACACTAGGAAAAACTCCCTTAAAATGTATGGCTTATCACTGGGGCCTCACATTATTTCCAACTCTCTCCAGGTCCAAGAGCTCCTGGAACATGAACTGATGGTTCCACCCTGGTTCCTCTGCATCATGGGCCAATATTTCAAGGACAGCAGACAGTGCCATTCCACTCACAAAAATTAACTGTATCGATTACAGTTCTGGGTACAGACTGGAAATCTGGCAACAAGGTGCAAGGGACTGGGTAGGTACTTTGGAGCAACTGAGGCCACAAAAGGAATTTATGAAATGAAGATCTCAGAACTTAGAGCTGAAGTTATGAAAAAACAAGTCTGGAAGAATGTTCCAGAATGAGAAAGATTTGCTTTACCTGATGCTGCATCTCCAGGATGGTGGAGAGCCTGAACATTAGACAGCTCACATGGCCCTGTAGTCCTCCTCCCAGTGGCTTTCAACTGGCCCACTTGTCTCCCATCAGGGAAGCTTCTAAAGTGGCATAGAATCCTCTCCTGTTGATCTGAGCGGGTTGGTGTCTGTATTAGTCAGGGTTCTCTAGAGTCATAGAACGTATGGGTAGTCTCTATATAGTTAGGGAATTTGTCGATGACTTATAGCTTATAGTCCAACTCCCCAGCAATGGTCAATAGTAGTTGTGGATGGAAGTCCAAGGATCTAGCAGTTGCTCAGTCCCACAAGGCAAGCAGTCAAGGAAGAGTGAGAGTGAATCTTCCTTCTTCCAATGTCCTTATATAGGTCTCCAGCAGAGGGTGTGACCTAGACTAAAGGCGTGTTCCATCATGCCATTAATCCCAGATGACCCTGAACTCAGAGATCTCCTTGTCTTAATCTTCTGGAATTCATAGCCACTATGCTTCAAGATCTCCATGCCAAGATCCAGGTCAGAAACTTGTATCTCTGAGCCTCCAGATTAGGATCATAGGTGAGCCTTCCAATTCTTGATTAGTTCATTCCAGATATAGTCAAGTTGACAACCAGGAATAGTCACTACAGTGTCTATTTGAAGAAGTGTACTGGAATCTCCATGCAGACCTGCCTGGCTGCAGTTCCATGCCACCATGCTGATTCCCATCGGTTGCAGACTGCAGAGGGTGGCTTAATTTTGCCCCTGAAGCTGAATGACATTGGTACCCTCACCAACAACTAATCACTGACACCTTGCTTTGATTGACATCTTTGCTGGGCTGGGATGAAGGACAAGCCCATCGCTCTGTATGTGATGGTGACTCTGGATCATCAGGGTTTGTGGTTTGTTTACTGCAAGATAAGAGGAAATTGTGCTCACTGTGACCTGTGGCTCCTACATCATCAGTCAACGTGACCTGAGGTTCCGTATCATCAGGCTCCCAAAGGACACATGGGGTAAGACACACAAAGCTGTTAAAAGAGGGTTATTAATTGGATTCATACAAAAAATGTTCACTTTGAGATTGGCTGGTGAGCAGCACGAATTCTCTCTGTTACCTTAATTCCTCTTAGGGCAGTAAGGCGATATAGGCACAGGCTCTGTGTGCATGTGTGGTTTGTGTGTTTATATGTGTATGCATGTGCTTATATATGTGCATTTGTGTACTTATATGCATGTGTGTGCATGTATGTATGGGTGTTTTTATTTGTGTGCACACACGTCTGTGTCCATGTATGTATATGTATTCCTGAGGTTCAGAAAAGGACTCATTTAAGTGCAGTTCAGATTTCCTTTTTTTTTTTTTTTGTTCTCAGCATCACTCTGGAAACATCCTTGAACATATAATACAAACAAGAGGAAAACAGAAAACAGGGAGTTTCCAAAAGATAGTGGTATTTAAAAAGTGGCATGCCTGTTGGATCTCATGATCTCATAGGATCTACACACCATCTTGGCTGTTTTAACATTCTTATTAACAGACGAAGAAAGAGGATAGAGCATTGTTTATTGTATAGTTTATTCCACCCTTCTGGGTATTGGTCTGTTGTTATGTATACAAGTGTTAAAGTCTGAACCCCAAGATCTGGTTGCCCTTTAGATAAGCACAACCTTACATATACTGACCTTTGTTGGGTAAACCTTACTCTCCAAATTAAAACTATTGGTTCTGGAAGATGGCCCCAAATTTTTGAAGTCTGGTGGTGATGCTGCCATTGTTACTATGGTCCCTGGCAAGCCATGTGTGTTGAGAGCTTCTCTGACTATCCTCTACTTGGTCGTTTTGCTGTTTATGACATGAAGCAGACAGTTGCTGTGGGTGTCATCAATGCTGTGGACAAGAAGGCTGCTGGAGCTAGCAAAATCATCACAGCTTCCAAGAAAGCTCAGAAGGCTAAATGAATATTATCCCTAACACCTGCCACCCCAGTCTTAAATCAGTGGTGGAGGAACAGTCTCAGAACTGTTTGTCTCAATTGGCCATTTAAGTTTAATAACAAAAGACTGGTTAATGATCTTAAAACCTTCAGAAGAAAAGAATGTTTTGTAGACCATTTTTTTTTTAGTGTGGCAGTTTTAAGTTATTAGTTTTTGAAATTAGTACTTTTTAAATGGAAACAACTTGACCAAAAATCTGTCACAGAATTTTGAGACTCATTAGAACAAGTTTAATGAGAAAAACAACCAAACAAACAAATCTATTGGTTAATGAAAGGCTAGAGCCTGTGACTGAGCAGTAGAGAGAAAAAGGTGGGACCTGAGAACTGAATGATGTGTCTTGAAAGAGAGCACAAGGGAGAAGGAGAAAGAGCCTGAGGTCTCAATTGGACGGACAGGAAGGGCCAAGAGCACGTAACTGAGAGAAGTACATCCAGAGGACAGACTGATGGAGCAACAACAGCTCAGGTGAGACTCATAGTGAGTAACAAGGGGCAAATGGTTTGGAAATAGGTGAGAAGAGCACAGAACATGGCCAATGTAGGCTTACAGCTTGTAAATAAAATACCAGGCTTTTGTGTCCTTTATATGGGCTAACTAGAATAAATACTCCATTAACACTCCCACATTTCTTGAACTCTCTAAATGAATTTAACTTAGGTCAAATTTCCAGCAGTCGATATTGCATTCTGAAAAGCACACAAGGCTATTATTGCCTGAGTGTATCCTGGTGTTCCTCAGGGGTTCATGTGTGAGGCCAGATTACTCACTGTTCTCAGTGCTGTGATCTAGTACTTGACAAAGAAACCTAAAGATTTATTTGGGCTCACAGTTTGAGGGTTCAGTTCATCCTGATGGGGATGGTATGGCAGCCAGAATTTGGAGAACCTTGTCACATGGCATCCATAGTCAGGAAGTAGAGGGAGATGAATACCTCACGGTGCTTAGCTTGCTTTCTTCACTCAATCCAACCCTGGAATGATGGCTTCACCATCATGCTCTCCAGTCCTTTCTGAAAACACCCTCATTGATACACCCAGAGGTGTTTCCATGGTGATCCTGAATTCCATCATGTTCAACAGCCATGATTACCATTGTGGGAACTGAACTGCATACTTCATCTCCACCCACCAGATATTTGGAACATCCCCCTTTGTGACAATGAAAAATGTCTCTATGCTCTGCCAAATGTCCCTGGAAGGCAAAGTCGCTCCAGTTCTTTCTTCCCTCATGCCTCCACTTCATCTAGACCAAGCTCTATTCCAGCCTTCACAGTCTGAGATGTGTATACTCTCACATTTGTGGTTTTAAGAGAGGACCCCGAGCAGGTGCTGCATTTACCACTGTGCTGGAAGGGGGAAAGTCCCATTTCAAGGTATTACTCAGTTTTCCAGAGAAACAGAACCAACCAGATATGTGTCACTATCTGAAAATGCACAAGAGGTGAGATTTTATTTAAGGAACTGATCTATGGGACTGTTCTGAAAATACCCTCGTAGACAGACCCAGAGGTGTTTCCATGATGATGCTGAATTCCATCAGCATCCAGAGAAGCCATAGGCCCAAAATTTCCAGGGTGGATTGAAGTTTAGAAATGTCACAACTGTTGTTTTTAAACAAAATCTCAGTCATTCATATTTTCACCAGTGAAGCTTTGGGAGCCAGATGCTGGAGTGAAAGTCTGCTAGCTCCGAAAGGCAGAGAAAGCACCAGCAGATTTTCATCCACAGCTGACATTTCAAAAGGAAAAAGAAGTTCTCCTTCTCCATGCTGTCTCACCCTGTCAAACTGAATGTCCCTCCTTTTTACTTCCTGTTTGTTCCTCCTGACTTCCTCTTACTCTCTATGGTTTTTTTTCCTGTGTTCACTCCCTGTCAACTGGTTGCTTGCACTGCCTCTTGATTTATGGGTGACTTGACTTAATCCTGTTTACAATAAACAGAAAGGTCTTGGATTAAAGGTGTGTGCTAGGGCTGAGTCACACCACAACTAGAAACAGGTTTTTCCAGTAAACAACACAATCTCATGGTTCACAGTGTGATCAAACATCCCACAACACACAACCCATGCCCAAAGGTGTTTGCTGTTTGCTGGTGGCTTTCCTTCTTGCTGGGGCAGGTTGGTGGGGTGGTTTGGTTGTGGTTGATCCATGTTGGGAGCTCTGAGTGAACTCACACTGCAATCCAGCAGTGTGAGAGGCTTGTCAGTCACACTTTTCCCAGTGTAAACAACTTCTTGGCAACAAGTTTATTTTGACTCATGGTTTCAGGGGACTCACTCCATAGGGGGTAGGTTCCTTGTTTCCGAGCCTTTGGAAAGTAGAGGGAGCATCATGGCTGAAGGGCCTAAGTCTCTTCTTTTCCCCCCTTTTATTTCATCCATGACCCCAGGCCATAGGAAAGAGCCTCCCAAATATAGGGTGAGATCTCCCTTCTACAGTTATCTTCACAGACACACCCAGGAGCACTTTACTAATCTCAAACAATGATCAGTTCACAAGTTGAGTGTCAAGGCTATCACAGGAGTCTTTCAGAAGGACTGGGTTTGCTTTCCCTGGAGCAGGCTGTTAGATGATGACATGTAGCTGCTTATCCCCTCCTATCTCTCTACTGACAGGCCCTTCTGCCATATGAGCTCATTCACCCAGTTATGAAGCATTGTGGCTTCCTTGTCTCAGAGACGAGACCACCTGATCTTTCAGTCTTCCAAACTGTGAGCTAAATGAACTTCTTTTCTTTACAAATTATCCAGCCTCCAGTACTCCAGTATTTTGTTTTAACACACACACACACACACACACACACACACACACACACACACACACACACACAGTGGGATTGGAGGAAGGGATGTGTTCAACCTTTGGTCTGGACACATGACTAATGCTGTACAATGTTAATTTTCTGCAAATTGATGATAGTTTAAAATATCTTCTTACTATTTTTCAAATCAGAATTAGGCATAAGAATCATTTCTTTTTTTTTTTTTTGTTATTTGTTGTTGTTCTTTTTTCTATTCTTTTTTTTTTTTTTTTTTTTTTTTTGTCGCTCAACAGGATGAAGCATCCTTTGAGTTTATTCCCCAAAATAGTCTTGAGGCAAATCAATTCCCATTTTCCTGTGGAACTACCAGACTTATTTGTATATTGGCTGTACAATTTTGCAGTCCCACCAGCAGTGCCCAAGTATTTCCCTTCCTTCATATCCTTGAAATGAGCTGTCACCTCTTCTATTGATCTTAGCTGTTCTGATGAGGTCTAACATTTCTAACATTGTAAGTAATTGGACATTAAAATAGGTTGGAGTTTTCTTTCTACCTATGCATTGTTCGTGTAGCTATGAAAACAGATTGAATGTAACAGCATTTTGATTTAATTCATGGAGGCAGCTTTTTTTCCTAGAGAACATTCTAAAAACTAATTCTAAATCTTACTGTTTAATATTGACTTTTCTTGTCATTTCTTTTTTCTTTTGTTTTGTTTTGTTTTAATTATTTATTTTATTTTTTTTAATTTACATTCCAAATCATTTCCCCTTTCCCGTTTCCTCCCTCCCCGAAAGTCCCATAAGCCACCTTCCCTCCCTCTTTTCTCCATTCAACCCCCTATGAGAGTCATTTCTAAACAATTCACACATTCTGTGTGTGCCCTGAAGAATTCCCTGCAACTTCCAATCTCATGGCAACTTCTGATGTTTCTGAACAGAATCAACTACTTGGCACCTGTGTTAATGGCAGATTTTACCCTACCCTCACTAGGCTGCCCACAGTAGTGAGGTACCTTTGTGCTCACCTAGACCTAGGCATGCTCAGATCCAAATCAATTGCTTTTAGAAACTGGTTTCAGAGTTTAAAATACTAAAAAATGTGAAAGCTATTCTGGACTAAAAACCAATTATGAAATGCACACATACAGCACAAGAACTAACTGAGCAAATGTGTAGCAGGTGGTTAGGACAGGTTCCTGGAGTGTGTGCTGATAGGATGCTTTTCCCTGGAGTGTGGATAGAACCTTTGGCCTGCTTTTGAACACACAGAATGTATGTGAGAGAGGTACCCATGCACTTAAGCTGCATAAGACCGACATCCATCTTGCTGGAGACTCTTCCTCTCATGCTGTGAAGAAGCAAGCCTCAAGTAGCAGCCATGTGTCAGGAAACTGAGAGGTTGTCTCCAGTTGGTGGCCAGCAAAAAATTGTGGCCCTCAGACTAGTTACCTATAAGAAACTATAGCCCTTGAGCCAGTTACCTGCAGGAAACTATGGCCCTCAGGCTACCTGCCTGCAAGAAACTGAAGGGGCTTTTCCATTCTACAGCCAGCCAGAAAAGGAAGCCCTCAGAGCATCTGCCTACCAGAAACTGAAGACTGATATGCTGCTTTCTGTTTGGGAGAGGTCATGGCTGAGCTGTGCCCACTCTAGTCCATGGGAATTATAAGGGGACAAGCTCTATGGTTTTAGCTCTTAAACTTTTGTGGTGGTGTTCTTCACCAGTAGAAAATATTTTACTATTCATTAAGGGTGCTGGAACATAACCTGTAGTGGTTTGAATAGGTTTTGCCTCCCATAGACTCATGTGTTTGAATGCTTGGCCCACAGGGAACGGAACCGTTAGGAGGTGTGGCCTTGTTGGAAGGATTTTGTCTCTGTCGGGATGGGCTTTGAGCTCTCCTATGCCTAAGCTCCACCCAGTGTGGAATCAGAGCCTCTTCCTGGCTGCTTGCAGAGGACAGTCTCCTTCTGGTTGTCTTCAGATCGATATGTAAAACTCTCAGCTCCCTCTTCAGCGTTGTGTCTGCCTAGATGCTGCCATGCTTCCTGTCATGATGATAAAGGATTGAATCTCCTAAACTGTAAGCCAGCCCCAACGAAATGTTTGCTCTTATAGGAGTTGCTGTGGTCAAGCGATGAAGCCCTAAGACATAACCTCACTCGCCTTGTTATCCCTACCCCGTCCTCTTCTTTCTTTCCTAAAAGTATTGCCCTGGTTTTATTTTTCTCACTCCAATGCTTTCCTGAATAGATCTCCCATTTACAGAAATCTCACCAAGTAGAATAAGCTTCAGGTGAAAAACAGAAATAGCATGTAAGAACCAAACTTTATAAAAAAAAAACAATAAAAAATGGCCAATGGATTAATTTTCTTAGATGATGAATAACTTTGACACCTTAAAGAATATATACAAAGTGACAGCTAAGAAGAAGAAGTAGTGAGAAGGATTTCCCTATTGCACTTGCAAAGATGGGATCATAAAATACCGTAACACTCGTGAAATAGCAGATTCAGTAAAGATACAAGAGAAGTGTTAGCATTTCATCTAGGCTCCGCCCCACAGTTATCTGGCAACAGCCATGTACGCCTGATTCACTATAAAAGGGGCTGCTTGGCCCCCTCCTCTCCCTCTTCTCTTACTATCTTGCGCTCTTGCTCTCCTACCCTCTTCCCTCTCTGTCTCTTCTCTCCCCATTTCCCTCTCCCTCTCTCTCCATGTGCTCATGGCCAGCCTCTTCTCTCTCTCTCTCTCTCTCTCTCTCTCTCTTTCTCTCTCTCTCTCTCTCTCTTTCTCTCTCTGCCTTTCTCAGTCTCTAATCCTCAACTCCCCTCCCCATGCCCTAAATAAACTCTATTTCTATACTATACTCATCATGTAGCTGGTACCTCAGGGGGAAGGAATGCCTCAGCATGGGCCCCCGCAAAGGTACCCCCTTCCCCCATACCATACTCCTCCGCCAAACACATCCCCTGGCCTCCTTTTCTTTTCATAAAACACAACAAGAAGAATTCTGTGGTAGTTAATCACTTGCTTCTAAGTTAAAGTGGCTTGAAAAGGGGGGTTATGTGTTGAGCATGTTGGAGTATGTTTATAATCCCAGCTCTCGGGGGACTGAGGCAGGAAGATCGCCACCAGCTGCTGTCTCAGAAATCATAAACAAATGAATAAATATATATTAAATGATAATAAAAGGGTTTTTTTTCAAGAAATTTGTGATAATAAATAGGGCCATGTCACCCCACGACATGTTTGTGTGCACCTCCAACCCACTCCCTAATGTATGTATAGGTAAAAAGAGAAACCACAGCACAAAAGAAAACACCAATAGCCCTGTCTTTTGGTGTCTGAAATCTCCTATTTGCTCAGGCACAGAAGCGGGATGGTGGGGTGCGAGGGGGTGCATGTTTCCTTGTTACTGACAGTGACAAACAGCTACAGTTGGGTAGGTTGCAGATTCCAGTAGTAAGAGACATACTTTGAGAACTAGTTGGCTAAAAGTCCACCTTTCTTAAGATATGAGTTTATAGTGCCATGAGGTGAGGTCCCAGCAGATGTCTGGAAAGACGGAAACGTGGCTTAGGTACCTTGGGGAACAAACCCTTGACAGAGATAAGACAGTGGGGAATAAGAAAAAATAGGAAGGATAGGGCTGGGGAAACCAAGCTGTCAGGCCACAGCCCATTCCTCTGAACTGAGATGATCATCATTTAATAGTAAAAGGTGATTTCTCCAAAGGCGGTAAGCCCCGGGGAAACAACTTTCTCTTCTCATCCTAAACAGGGTAATTGCTGAGCGGTTCTCTGCCAGATTGTCCTTTTAACATAGGAGGCGAGATCAAAGGCGGGTATACCTCCTTCTCCCAGCAGGCCACCAGAGCCAATGCTATCTGGGGCACTGTCTCTTTCAGCCTTCCTGGGAAGTTTTAAATAGTCCCAGTCAGAAGGCCAAGAGACAAGGCTGCTTGTTGCCTGAGGTGCACAAGAAGGGCCTGCCAGGAGCCCTGAGGTCCTACAGGGACTCAACCTCTGTCCAGCCACAATCACAGCTGCTTTCTGTTGTCATCTGCAAAGCAATGCAAGCAGGGACCCCAGAAAACAGACCCAAGGAAGGGAAGAAGAGTGCGGCATCAAGGCTAATGTCAGGAATGGGTGGTCATGGAGCAGGCTGTACAGCATCCCCTGTAAAACCAGGGTTGTACTGAAGCCCCAAAAGTTGAGCTCTTTGCTCCCTTCCTATCCTCAACTCCAGGCTGGATCTCAGGTCTTCCTTTTAGGGTTCCCATGACTCCCTCCAATACAGCAACATACCCCACTTCTGTTCTAGAATCCCTTTCTTAAACACTCCTCACTTCAGTAAAACCAAAAAAACCATGTCTGCCCTACCTCAGAGATGAGGGTACCCCACAAAGTCAGGTGAGGTGCTTGATGCACAGAGGATGACCCTAGGACCTAGGAGCAGGAATTGAGAAAGAGTTAAAGCATGCCTTTCTGTTATCTGGACTGCTTAAGCTCAGGCACCCAAGGAAGGAAAGGTACAAGGTCACACTGCCCTCCAGGGCTCCTAACAGCGGAGGGCGAAATTCCTGAGAGATTCCTGTGTGAAAGATGCTGCACCCACATCCTCAGACCTTCAAGGAAGATGGACCCAGGAGAGAGGAGGGATGGTTTACTACCCCATGAGTGAGTAGATCTTTTGTTTTTTAATTGGGACCCAGAGTTTTATTTAGATGACACTTCAAAAGACCATCAAAGACAGAACTACCACTATAGATATACATATAAAGACATAAAACACATGCATATATACACATGTATACCTGAACTTACATAGCTGCCTAATTCTAAAGTGTCCTTTTGATTGATTTTAGTACCTCAGTGCCTCCTCATCATTTAATAAGTAAATGCTTTGAATTTTACTCATATTTGCATAGAAGTCATGATTTTACCAATTTGAAAATTATATTTTATTGGGTTTTGGCACATCCCCTGGGATGCCTGCACCCATTCATTTGCAATCTTCTTTGCCGTAGAAGATTGTGTGCACATGTGTATATAGACACACTCTACATGACCTCAAACAACAAATAAATACTTTTCTAGTGTGTGTGTGTGTGTGTGCGTGTGCGTGTGCGTGTGCGTGCGTGCGTGTGTGTGTGTGTGTGTGTGTGTGTGTGTGATCAGCTGGGAGTCAGGGGCACAGGGAAAAATATCTGGTTTCTTATTGTCTTCAACACAAATACCACTCGCTGTGGAGTACAGATGTGTGTGAGTGTGAATGAGTGTGACAGAAAACGATAGGGGGGTGTATTAGTCAGGGTTCTCTAGAGTCACAGAATGTATGGGTAGTCTCTATAGAGTTAGGGAATTTGTTGATGACTTACAGTTTATAGTCCAAGGATCTAGCAGTTGCTCAGTCACACGAGGTAGCTGTGGATGGAAGTCCAAGGATCTAGCAGTTGCTCAGTCCCACGAGGCAGGCCAGGAAAAGCCAGAATGAATCTTCCTTCTTCCAATGTCCTTATATAGGTCTCCAGCAGAGGGTGTGGCCCAGATTAAAGGCGTGTGCCACCACGCCTTTAATCCCAGATGACCTTGAACTCAGAAATCTCCTAATCTCAATCTTCTGGAATTCATAGTCACTATGCATCAAGATCTCCAGGTCAGAAACTTGTATCTCTGAGCCTCCAGATTAGGGTTATAGGTGAGCCTTCCAATTCTTTTTTTTTTTTTTTTTTTTGGTTTTTTTCGAGACAGGGTTTCTCTGTGTAGCTCTGGCTGACCTGGAACTCACTCTGTAGACCAGGCTGGCCTTGAACTCAGAAATCCGCCTGCCTCTGCCTCCCAAGTGCTGGGATTAAAGGCGTGTGCCACCACTGCCCCGCAAGCCTTCCAATTCTTGATTAGTTCATTCCAGATTTAGTCAAGTTGACAACCAGGAATAGCCACTACAGGGGGCACCTGGACATCTGTGGACTGTGCCAACAGGACTGACCAGCTCAGTCAGCTCCATGTCTCATTCATTTCTGTCATAGCCCTATAAAAGCAGCTAGCAGCTCTGTGATGCCCTATTTCTTGGGACCCCTTCCTCTTGCAATATAGAAACTGTTCTCTCTCTGCCTGTCTGTCTGCCTGCCTGCCTCTCTCATTCTCTCTCTCTCTCTCTCTCTCTCCCACCAAAAATTTATAATAAAATTCTCTAAACTTTCCCTCTTTAGTCCATGAATCTCATCCTTCAGGTTTTTTTGTTGTTTTTGTTTGTTTGTTTGTTTTTTGAGAAAAGAACCCGAAAGCCTCCAACCCATTGGGCTAAACGCTCCAGAAACTGAGAAAGGGCCCCTCATTCTAGTCTCACAAATATTTCCATATTAAATCTATGTACTCCTCAGAGTGAAAAGTAGCAGAGAACTCAGCCAGTCACTTCACTTTCTTGTCTAATACCAAGGTTGATATCAATTCTGTTAGAAATTCAGGTTCCTTGGAACAACAGCCTTGGAGACCGGAACTGAGGCTGTCCTGTGAGTGCAAGCTTTCATTAGATTGGCAGAAAGATAGAAAACTTAAAGCTTAAGGTTTTTGTCCCACAATATTTTTCTCTATATTGACAGTAATAATAAAATAGGCCATATGTATCACTTCTTAAGCTTAAAGAACCTTTCGAAAAGTGCCTTATAAAGATAAGACATAAATTAAGTGTAACTGATGTACCCCAAAAATATGGGAGTCTAATCATGTTATTAAGTATTGTATGAGTCAGGGGTCTCCAGAAAAGCATAAGCAAGATACAAAGGTTGTGTGTGAGGGCAGCTATTGTGGGATTATTGTTGTTGGAATAAAAATGGCCCCCATAGGCTCTTATAGTTGAATGGTTGATCATTAGGAAGTGGTACTACTGGAGAGGGATTAGGAATGTGGCATTGTTGGAGTAGGTGTAGACTTGTTGGAGGAAGTATATCACTGGGGCTTTCAAAAGCACAAGTCAAGCCCAGTGGCTCTCTCTTCTTGATGCTTGCAGATCCGGACATAGAACTTTCAAGTTACTTCTCTAGCACCTTGTCTGCCTGCAAGCCACCATGCTTCCTGTCTTGATGAAAATGGACTGAACTGGATCTTCCCGGGAATTGCTCACGAGTGGGTTCTACGTGGGGGAGAGCTGAAGGGTGAAACTACGGGGGTCGAGAGAAAAGAAGACACAGAGACATTAGTGCATGGCTGTACAAAATCTTTCTGTATTTCTTTGGGGACAAGAGCGACAATATATGTGCTGTGGGCGTGACCCTCCCTCCCAAAGCTGCAGACTTCTCAGCAGGTCTCCGGCAGGCTGAGAGATGTTGCCATAACAAAGATCACAGGGTCTGCTCCACAGCAGGAGATGGCGACTTGCTTGTAGTGCCAGAGGGGCTCTGACATCTGTCAGGTGGGAGGAGGTGTGGCTGGAATTCCTCAGCTCCGTGTAGGTGAAATGCAGGCAGCTGAATTTTGTCTAGAGACTATATGGCTCACTACACTGAACCTCTGAAACTGTAAGCCAGCCCTGATTAAATGTTTCTTTAATAGAAGTTTCTGTGGTCATGGTGTCTTTTTACAGCAATAGAACATTGGCTAAGACAGGAGTGAGGTTCTGTGATCAGAGAGACTAAGAAGTTCCAGAAACTGGAAACCTAGGAAATCCAGTAATAGAAAAATCAGTTTTGGTTTTAAATCCTGAATACCAGGCGCACCAACAGTCTGCGACTCAAGTCGTGGGCCGGGGGCGAAGGTGTGGCCAATGTAAATTCTGAAGTCCCAAGGACCAGGACCTCCCATATCTGAGATTAATGTCCTAGCTCTAGGAAAGGGTGGGGGTGGGGGTGGAGACAGAAAATAGGAGGAGAGAGAGGGACGAGAGGAGAATGGAGAAGAGAGATGAGCGGTGGGGAACAAACCTACCTTTCTCCTGCTCTTAGGTTCTACTTGCACAGGGGGGTGGTGCCAGGGCTGGTGACCCTGGTATTTTAAGAAAGCAGGTTCAACAAGCCAAGAGGAACAAGCCAGTAAGCAGTGATCTTCCATGGCCCCTGCTCCAGAACCTGCCTCCAGGTTTCTGCCTCGAGCTCCTGTTTTGACTTCCTGGTTGATGCACTCTAACCTGTACACGAAATAGGCTCTTTCCTTCCTGAGTTGCTGCTGACCAGTGTTGTTTATCACAGCAACAGAGACCTAACGAGGGTGGACGCCTCCTGACATGGTAAGGGTGAATCTTTGGACACAGTTCACAGACTGGGCTCCAATCATCTGCTGCCAGCTTCGGTTTGCCGATCGGTTTGCCTGGAGTCCTTTTCTTTCCCCAGATAGACATGACTGGTGAGGAGAGTCTGGGCTTTGGCAGTTTTTGTGGCTTCTTATGGATAGCGGTGACAGCAGCAAGTGGTGCCCTCTAGTGATATGTTATCTTATGTTGCCCTTGGATGTTACCCATCCTGTTGGGGCCCTTAAGAATTCTGGATTCCTTAACTCTTGACAGCAGGAGAATCACAGCCTCTAGGCAGGCCTGGGTATCAAGATTCCTCTGGCCTTGAGAGTGACTGCTATTACACCTCCCTAACCTGGGGTGTCTGAGGCCCTTGTCCCCAAAGGCTCGGCAGTGTTCTCTAACGGTTGTAGCCACAGGAAACTTCTCTTGTCTGGTGTTAGACAGCTGCCTAGGCTTCTTCAGCCTCAGCTCTGTGTCCTCTGCTTCCACTTTCTGTTGTGTTTTATAAAAAAAGAAAAAGAAGACAGGGATATGTTTGGTGGAGGCGTGTTATGGTGTGGCCTGGGGAGGGGTGCCTCTATTGGGTCCATGCCGAGGCATCCCTTCACCCTGAGAGACCAGCCACACAACCGGTATAGTACAGAGTAGAGTTTATTTAGGGTGTGGGGAGTAGAGACAGAGAAAGGGGGAGAGAGAGAGAGAGAGAGAGAGAGAGAGAGAGAGAGAGAGAAGAAGAAGAAGAAGAAGAAGAAGAAAGAGGAGGAGGAGGAGGAGGAGGGCCAGCCATGAACAGTTGGAGAGAGAGGGGGGAGGGGAATGAGGAGAAAGGGGACAGAGGGGGAGGAAGTTAAGAACCAAGAGAGGAGGGGGCAAGCAGCCCCTTTTATAGTGAGTCAAGCACACCTGGCTATTACCAGGTAACTGTGGGGCAGAGCCCAGAAAGAATGCCAGCACTTTCTCCTCTATTCCTGCCTTCACCATTTTTGCAAACTGTCCAGCCGCCTCTCCTTCAGCTGGTCATTCTTACATCTTTCCCAGCCTGGCCCTCTGCTCCTTCAACTCCACTCTGCTACCCCTAGTAAACTTGGAATAGGTGACTGAATGAATAAGTCCCACTTCTAATTCTTTCAATCCATTAGGCTCTTGGCACTCTTGTTCCTGCCAGCACTGTCAGCTTTTTAAAAATAAAAGGGATCCTTCTTCAATTAGCTATGCAGGCAGCTATTTCTGGTCAAAGAGAGCTACTGGCATCTGGTGCTCAGAGGCTGGGGGCGGGATAGGGAGGGGCTGCTAAACATCCTGCAGGGGCCTGGTCTCAGCCCATCGTGTGGACACAATGTCAGGAGTGCAGAGACGAAGGAGCTGCTCTCAGGAATCAGCCCAGAGCTACACGGGAGCTACGAGGCTTGCAACAAACAGAGGAATGTGCTCAAGGCCCAAGCCGAGATTTAAACCCTGAAATGAATGAGAACCATGAGATTCTCTCTCTCTCTTTTTTTAAATTAGATTTAGTTACTTTCTTATTTGCTGGGACAAAACACCTGATGGAAGCAACTTAAGGGAAAAATGCATTCTGGCTCACGCACGGTGTAAGGGGGCTAGGGAGATGGCCCGGAGATTAAACTGCTCTTGCAGAGAGGGCCTGAGTTCTGTTCTCAGCACCCACATGATGGCTTATAACCAACTATAACTCCCATTCCAGGAGATCCAATGCTCTCTTCTAACTTCCCTGAGCACCAAACACATGGTACACACACACACACACACACATGCAAGACACTTATACATATGGAGTAAAATAAAATAATCTAAAAACTCTTTTTTTTAAAAAATAGGATACTGTTTTTCAAGTGGGTCAGGTATGGTAGGGTTCACTGAGGGGGTCCCTGATGGGGTCACATTAGGAAGGGAACCTGTGAAGAGATAAGAATGAAAACCTCCTGCAGACTGACTGTCAACCTGGATCAAACATCAGGTGAGTCTGGGGAATCTGGGTGAGATCTGCCTCCACAGACAGCAAGGTCACCAAGTCATTAGCAAAATCTACTCTCAGCTTTCTGGATAGGATGCAGGTGTCTGATTTCTATTTCCCACATTGAGGAAACACCCCCTCGTGACTTCGTGGTTCTCTGAGTGCTTCTTTGTGAGTATAAAGATCACTGTGCCCACAGCAGTTCATGACAACAGGATTTGGGTCCAGGAACCACTCAGGAAATGGGGAACAGACATTCGAGGATTCCAGTGCTCATTTCTTTCCCATCTCTTTTTGTATTAATTTAGAGATCTAGTCCATTGGACAGTGCCACCTACATTCAGGGCAGTCGTTCACCCTCAGTGGGTCCTTCTGGAAATGCTCTCACAGACATGCTCAGACGTGTTCCTTATTAATACCCTAGGTGTTACTTAATCCAAGCAAGTTGTCAGTCAAAAATAACATTTTAGACTTGTTTTTAAAAGATTAAGTTTTTTTTTAAAAAAAAAAGGTTTTAGATATATCCCAAGAGCAGAAAAATCGGCCCCAAGTGAGGCAGTATCTGGGGTTCCTATTAAGAACACATCAACTAGTTGAGAGATGTGCTCAGACCATTTGGACTGGAACGGAGTCAGCAACAGAACAGCTTTACTTCAGGCCACAGATGCATGTCCGTAGGCATTTAATGCAAGCAACAAGACAGGCTTATTATCCCAGTGACTAGTAGATCAGTGCTGGGCGCCTTCAGGTAGTGTCACATCCCAGTAGGATGAAGTAGATGTTGCAAAAGGAAAGGGGAGAGGAAGAACAGCAGGAAAGGCTGGAGACCCGGGAGGGAGGCTTGGGCTTTCCCATACACTGCTACAATCTCATGTGTCCAGCAGACTCAGGACCACTCCTGGCCTTCAGCCAGGCCCCTCCTGCTAGCCTGCTCACTCTGCACTGTCCTATCATTCACTGGTAAGCTTTTCTGTGCCCTCCATCCACCATGCTACCATGTAGACATTAGTCCCTTCTTTCACGTGTCCAGGAACAACGAGGAGGTCTGAAGTGTGCGGGTCAGGCCCCAGTTAGGACTTTACCCAGAGTGTCTCAGGTAGATCCCGCACAGCCCCATGAGGTGTGTGCTGTTCCGCTTCTCATTTTGCAATGATGGAAGCTGACATTACTATTATAGACACTGCTAAAACCCCTGACACATGTTCTTCTCTCTTCCTTTCTGTATGTCAGCACAGGACAGGTTCTGCTGTGCTAGCAAGCATGCTCATGGGCTGGCGAAATCCAGGTTTCTTTTGAGCCCACCTTAGTCTGTAGCCACATTGGTTGAGTATGTATTGCCTTTGTTGGTTCTGTTTCAGATACCAGGCCACTCGCTTTGGCACTCTCTCTCTCTAGAGTGGCCCAACTCTGGCTTGTGAGATCTAAGGGACTCAGCCATCACTCCGGGAAGATGTTTCTTCCTCTCTGATACCTGCATCATCCTTCTTCCTCCTTCACCATCCTTTCCAGAATACAGATACAGCCATGGAGGATGGAACCATATGAGTTAGAGATGGTGGTACTGAAGCAAGAGCTGGGACTGTCTGCCTCCATTAGCAAAGGTTCTGGGTTGCTCTATCTTGCTGTGCACCTGAGCATCTTTGCCAAGGGGTCTCCCTATCATGGAACTTAGGGTTCCCTGTGAACCAGGCCCCTGCCAGTTCAGTTTGGCCAGTGGGAGGCTCTACAGAGCTCTCTCCCCCATTGCCCTGCTTACAATCCTCTCACTCTCTCTCTCTCTCTCTCTCTCTCTCTCTCTCTCTCTCTCTCTCTCTCTCTCTCATGCTTTTATGCTGCATACTATCACTACTAAAGCCTCCCCTCGAGGTACCTACAGGTGCTGCACCACCTTGCCTGGCTTCTGCATACTACCCACAGGCCTTCAAATGGTCCATTCGCTCGGTCATCGACAACCTAACCTGTGGAGCTGGTACCTATTTTCTGTACACTCATAGGCACAAACTGCTCACCACTTCCTGAGGCAGCCTGTTCCATCCAGTAAGTGTGTTGTCTGTCCATCTACTTCCATGCACTCTTCACTCAACTTTGAAATCATAAGGGCTTGCCCAGAGGGTTCTGACAGTCAGAGCTAGTTTCAAGTCTCTATATTATGTTCTGCAGAAGTCCAGTTATTTAGCATTAATGACCCAGCAGCCTGTTCCCAGCTTCAGCGTCTGTTATTTGGGGAGTAACAGCCACACCTTAAAGGATGTGAGTGATAAACTACAGTCCATCCAAACCAGGTTATTACAGGTAAAAGGACAACAGAGACAGTGAATCTGAAAATACAATCCATGCCCATGCCGCCCGGAGCTGCCTGTTTTTTTTCTGAACAGTGAAGCTATGTGTGCAATACATGGGACATACTTGTGCTAAAAAATATTTGGGTGTCATTCACCTGAGATCCAAATGCATCAAGGTGTCTTACGAAGTGTGGTCTCTAGTGGACAGTAGCAGCCAATCTTAGTATTAATATCCAGAACCCCTTGCCCTTAAGTCAATATGAGCCAAATGATTTTTTAGAAGGAATAATAATAGTAATAAATCAACAAAAGGAGTCAACACATGAGTATAAATGTTGAAGATCATTTCCTGTCCCCTCAAATCACACCATGTGGAAATATGGCTCTCAAACTCCTAAGTGCCTGAGACTATGGGGTTTGTAGAAAATAAAGCCTTCTAGACATCTAAAAAAAAGTGAACAAGGAGGCTGGAGAGGTGGCTCAGTGGCTAAGAGCACTGGCTGCTTTTCAAGAGGTCCTGAGTTCAATTCCCAGCATTATAGATGGCTCACAACCATCTACAATGGGATCTGATGCTCTCTTCTGTCATGTGGGCTTACATACAAATAGAGCATGCATACACATAAAATACATAAATTTTTAAAAATTAACAAAAGGAATTGACAAGTGAGGGGACATTGAGAATTGGGAAGGGGATTTGTCTGGAATGGGGGATGTGTGGCTGGAGAGTCACAATCTGGAACTCAAGCATCCTTGCTTTGGGCCAGTATCTCCCAAAATCACATTGGGTGTGGGGCCGGGGTATCAAGGAACCAGGAGGAACCAGTCTGGAGCAGTAGTGGCGTTGAGTCCTGTCCAACCCTGGATATCTCAACTTAAGAGTAGTTGGAGTGAGGATCACTCCCTCTCCTGCCCAGAACCTGCAAGTCCTGTGACCACCCACCCCCACCCAACCTTTGTCCCACCAGAAGACATCATATAGTTGAAGCCAGGCTAAACGTCCCCTCTGCTTAAAAGGTCATGTCCGGCAAGCACCTGGAATTCCCCTTCATGTGATAAGGCATTCCCAGTACCTTAGTCCCAGCCAAAGACATACACTCACCTCAAAAGTCTCTACCCATGCCTCAATTAAAGAAGCTGCTCATTGAAGCCTGCTTTCCCAGAAGTCTGTTTCTCACTGTGCTCGCCCATTGCGTGAGGCCTCCATCACCCCGGGCTCTTCGGCCTCCCACTTCCTCCCCTCAGGACCCAGGAAGGGCAGTGGAAGCAGAGCGCCAAAGGCAATTGGGGAATAAAGTGGGAGAAATTTTGCAACTGTGTCTATAATCTATGTGGGGTTTGTTTTATTCCTTAGATGACTAATATAGTGGGTTACATTGGATGATATCTGATGATGATCAGTTTTGTAATCACAGGATGAATTTGCACTTGAGGTGTGAACTGGTTGGGTTTTGTTTGTTTCTTGGGGGTTGTTTTATTTTCAATTTAACACTATCGAGAATGAACTATCTCGGGGGAGGGAAACATTTGAGACCATGCCTCCCATAAACCTGACCTGTAGTCTAGCTTATGGGGCATTTCCTTAATTAGTGGTTGAAGGGGGGCAGGCCCAGCCCATTGTGGGTGGGACCACCCTGGGCAGATTGCCCTGGGTACCGTGGATTAAGCAGTAGTCCTCCATCTTCTGCTTTAATTGCTTCTTTTTCTTTTTTAAGATTTATTTATTTATTATATGTAAGTACACTGTAGTTGTCTTCAGACACCCCACAAGAGGGCATCAGATCTCTTTATGGATGGTTGTGAACCACCATGTGATTGCTGGGATTTGAACTCAGGACCTTCAGAAGAGCAGTCAGTGCTCTTAACTGCTGAGTCATCTCTCCAGTCCCTGCTTTAATTGCTTCTTTGAGTTCCTGCCTTGGTTTCCCCCAGTGGCCTGAAGCCCAGAATATACAATCCAAATAGACCCTTTTTCTCATAAGCTGCTTTTGGTTATAGTGTTTGTCTTGGTTAGGGTTTTACTGCTGTGAACAGACACCATGACCAAGGCAACTTTTATAAGGACAACATTTAATTGGGACTAGCTTACAGGTTTAGAGGGTCAGTTCATTATCATCAAGGAGGGAACATGGCAGCATCCAAGCAGACATGGTACAGAGCTGAGAGTTCTACATCTTCATCTGAAGGCCACTAGCATAATACTGGCTTCCAGGCAGCTAGGGGTAGGGTCTTAAAGCCCACACTCACAATGACACACCTAACTAAGACAGAAGTTGATACCAGGAACTGGGGTATTGCTGTGATAGGCCTGACCATGTTTTTATGTGGAGGAATGTGGATTTTGAGACTTTGGGTTTGGAAAGCAGGAGAATGATTTAAGTGGGACTTAATCTTAGTAGAAATATGGAAGACTTTGCTGCTGAGTGATTGAACTGTGCAGTCCTGGCCAAAGAGGTCTCCAGTGGAGAATTTCAGTATGTTGCCCTTCTATTCTTGACTCTAAAGCCAGAGCCATATGGCTGAAGCTGTCAAGTTCTGCTTCTTGCTGGGGCTGGAACATGCCCCATCCCCCGCCCCCGATTCTATCTATTATCAGCTTTCTGTTTTCCACTCCTTCACTGCCTAAGCTTGGCTGTCCTGGAACTTGCTCTGTAGATTTACCTTGAACTCAGAGATCTGCGTGGCTCTGTCTCCTGAATGCTGGGATTAAAGGTATGTACCACCATGCCTGGATTTAAGATTTTCTTCACCTCTGTCCCAGGCTGGCGTTGAACTCAGAGATCTGCTTGTCTCTGTCTCCTGGGATTAAAGGCATGTACTACCTTGCCTGGGCCTAAGCTTTTCATGGCCACTATGCCTCAAGATCAGGATCAAAAGCATGCTCTCCGTTTCTGGATTGTAGACTCTCATCATTACTGGAAACAACCTTTAATTTTCACCTAGAGTAAGAATTACACTCTTATGTGTTTATTTATGGTGTTGGTGATGGAATCAGGTGGGGTCTCATGCTAGACAGTCACTGTTCCACTGAACTATATCTCCAGTCCTCTTGTTTTTCTTAGGAAAATTTCCCTTTTGAATAATAATATATAAAAAAGTAAGGATTAAAGGAATTAGACTTTTTTTTATTCATTTTATATCCCACTCACTGCCCCCTCCCACTCACCCCCTCACACATCCCTTCCTTCAATTCCCCCTCTCCTTCTCCTCTGAGTGGGTGGGGGTCCCCCCTGGGAATCTTCCCACCCTGATACATCAAGTCTCTGTGGGGCTAGGTGCAACTTCTGCATCTTTCTGAAACTAAATGATTGGGCAAATTTAAGATTTTTATTCCATAGAAATAAATTATTGCTGTTTTAGAGTTGGTTTCATTCAGTGGTTGTCAAACTTTGTTCTGTAAACTTTTATATATAAAATCATACCTAGTATTCTAATTGGGCAGGGTATTTATTAGTTAAAAATAAGTTCCTCTAAGCTGAAAGATATGCTCAGTGTTAGGCATGTGACTGTTGGAAAAACCCACGTTTGAGCTATAGATCAGTCCACGGTAGTATGGCGGGCACCTGCGGCCTCTGTCCTGCTGTGGCACAGCTGTCACAGCTTTATGTCTGTCTTTACAACTGCACACTCGCTTGCCAGACATCAACTGTGTCTGCTTTGTCGGAGTTGCAGAGTACTGAGAATATCTTGCTCATTGAAGATGTCTTGCAATGGGTAAAAGATTTAAAAAAAAAATCTACCTTGCAATCCAAATATACTGTTAACATACGTGTCAGAAACAAAACAAAGCTCCTTAATATATCCCCGGATTTGCCCAGTAGTGACTCAATTTGCTGTGAATGGGAGGTCAGTTGCTCTCCTTGCCTCCTCTTCTGGAGTAAACAGGCGGCTACCTTCTTCTGCGGTGTTCTTCCCAGGTTCCAACTCCAGCCCTTTGGCTCTCTGAAAGTATGTTCAGAGAACTAAGGCCGCCTATAAAATGGGAGTGGATTCTCTCTCATTCTCATTCTCTCTCTCTCTCTCTCTCTCTCTCTCTCTCTCTCTCTCTCTCTCTGCGCATATGCACGCATGCGCAAGCGCTGAGGCTCACATGCCATCTCTTGCCAGCAGTAGCGTGGGATTGCTTTTTAAATTTTTCACACTACAACAGGAAGTCTGTGGCTGTGCTTTCAGATTGCTCAAGACAATTAATGTCTGGCTACTCACTGGTCTACTTTGGGGAAAAGGGTCCAAGAGGAAGACCCAGAGCTCTCTGCAAAGTGGATCAAGTTCTTGCCCTCTTCTACCGAGACCAGATTTTCACTTGCTTCGATGAAAACAATGTATCACACATTAGAGGCATTTTCTAAAATGTAAAACAACGCCATTCTAATTTTAGGGGGTGTTTTTCCGGTAAGTATGCTCTGATGAATGCTGGGTTTACCAACTTCTTTAAATATACTCTAGTGTAGTTTTGCTCGGTTTCCAGTGGCACATTCCATGATCACAACCTCTTGGGGGCTTTAAGGAGGGTCTACTTTCAAAGCCCACCCAGCCCCTGGTCCATACTGAGAGCAAGTGACTTGCTGAGGAAAGTCACTTCACTTCACCCAAGACTAACTCCAAAAGATCCTTGGAGAAGTACTTTCACGCCTAGTCGTCTGGTCACTACCACGACCACCACCCTAGTCGTCTGGTCACTACCACCAGGTCAGTGCAGTGTCAGCTTCTCAAAGAGAAGTTTGGCAGCAGCTTGAGTTCTAGTTTCTGGTTCAATTTGCACATGTACACTACAAAAACCAAGTAGTGAAAGCTGCCAATCCCAGCATTTGGGAGGTGGAGACAGGAGGGATAGGGTGTCAGGGCTAGCCTCAGCTATATAGCAAGTCTGAGGTCCAAGAAAAAAAGTGGTTCTGCTCTAATATACTCTTAAGGGGCAGTTTAATAAGGCTCGTGTTGATTCCTTTAACTCTGGGAACAAGGCTGGGGTTGTGGCTCAGCAGGAGAGCACTGGGCGAGCATGAGACACCTTGGGTTCCATCTAAGCATCATAAATAAGAGTATATTCTGCTTCCTACCAAATGCCTGGTATATAGGAGACTGTTCTAGAAGGGCAGTGCTGGGTAGAGACAGGCTGTATCCCTGAGGCCATAGCAGTCAATAACCTCCTAAGTTGGGCCTTTTCGTCTTAGCATCTAACGCAATAATAAATAAAACCAAACCAAACTAGCGAGCGTGCGCATACACCTGCTCTGTCTCATCCCATGTACACAAAACTGGAAACCATAATACACAAACAAAAGACCTCTAAGGCTATTAAAAAAAAAAACCCAACTCTCCCCAAATACCAATGAATTTGTGTTGATCATCTCCTGCTGGGCATGGGACCCACCCATCCTTAAGTATGATTAGTATATCCAGTGAGTCTCCACTGGAGAAAATGGCTCCCTTAGGGTGAGAACTAGGCATTCATGTTGCCTAAAGCTGGTTGATGAGCCCAGCTGGTGGACAAGCTATGCTGATTCTGTGTAGCCTAAGGGCGTGTGTGTGTGTGTGTGTGTTTCTCCTAAAATCTTTGCTGTTTCAGGAAGCCAAAGCTATACCTATACTCCAAATGCAGCTGACTAGCACAGAGCTGTCATTCTGGCCTTAGGAAGATGAGGGCAGGTCCCATCCTCTACTGTGAATGCCTCACCAAGAAATCAGTGACTGGGGCTGGAGAGATGGCTCAGTGGGTAAGAGTGCTCTCCTGAAGGTTCAGAGTTCAAATCCCAGTCACCACCTGGTGGCTCACAACCATCTGTAATGAGATCCGATGCCCTCTTCTGGTGTGTCTGAAGACAGCTATAATAATAAATAAATCTTTGGGCCAGGGCAAGCAGGGACTGAGCAAGTAAGATTAACCAGAGCGAGCAAGGTCCTAAATTCAATTCTTAGTAACCACATGAAGACTCACAACCATCTGTACAGCTACAGTGTACTCAAATACATTAAATAAATAAATAGATAAATCTTTAAAAAAAAAGATTGATATCAGAAAGGGCTGGAGGGGGCTGGAGTGGGTAAGAGCACTGACTGCTCTCCCAAAGGTCCTGAGTTCAAATCCCAGCAACCACATGGTGGCTCACAACCATCCATAATGAGATCTGACGCCCTCTTCTGGTGTGTCTGAAGACAGCTACAGTGTACATATATATAATAATAAATAAATCTTTGGGCCAGAGCAAGCAGGGACTGAGCAAGAAGGTTAACTGGAGCGAGCGGGGCCGACCTGAGAGAGAAGTCCTAAAATTCAATCCCCAGTAACCAACCACATGAAGGCTTACGACCTTCAGCTACAGCTACAGTGTACTTATATACATAAATCTTTAAAAAAAAATCAGTGACTGCAACTGGGTTTTCAGGTATGTGTGGCCACCAGTAATGACAAATGGGGCTTTCACCATGACAATCTGTGCTCGCTTGACAGCATATACATATCTTTCTTGTTGAAACAGTGAAGATCATAGGTGTGGGCCATTTTCTCTTTTGAAAAGTTGCCAAAGAAATGAAGCCACACTATCAAGCCTCAGAGTTAGATGGTAACACTCAAAATGCAGTCACTTGATGGGTATTCTCCTGCATGTGGTTTCTATTCTTATAGTTTAAAAATTGTACTATTTTTATGAAAAAAAATTTAAGAAAAAAAACTGCTAGGCAGTAAGCACATCAAAGTGTCCCCTGGTCTGTACAGCTGTCTCCTGCCAGCTTGGACTTGAGATAATTATGCAAACAGTCAAATGTCACTGCTTTCACCATTTGTCTTTCTTAGGAACAAATCTGGGGGTTGCAGAGAAGCCTTGGTGGTTAAGAGCACATACTGCATCATCCTGAGGATGAGAATTCAGGTCCTAGCTGTCACAGAACAATCCAGGTGTCCCCTTTATGGCCCCAACTCCAAGGGAGTCAGGTCTGTTGGAGCTCCCTGGCTTGTAGTCTGGCTGAGAACATGAGCCCCAGATTCAGGAAAGAAGCCCTCACTAAAACTTCTGGCTTCCACATATGAAACATACATACACTTATACACATAAAGCTTGTTTAAAAAAACAAACAAACTTTTCATTGAATTCTCCCAGGGAGTGTTCTACTCTGGAGCAAATGGTTCCTGTTGTCAACTCTGATGTCCATCTAACTCAGCATTGTGTAAGGACAAGATAGGGCTACCCTCCCTCAGGTGCTGCCTGCTTTCATCCACTCACCCACTGACTCCGACACAAAAGCATCTGGTCTCAATGCCAAACATGTTTCTGACTTTGTGCTGTAGTTTGCATTTCACACAATGTAATTTAATTTTCTTGACTTCTGCCATTCTTTTACACATGCATGGCAGAATCAACATCAAGAACCAGTTTTTCTGGGGACTAAAACCTGTACCCAAGAACAGTGCTTTGAGTTGTTTTGGCTGCATGAGTTTTCTCAAACACCTAGACCCAGTTCCTGGCAGGAAGATGAGATAGGATCTGGACAGCATCAGGCCCAATGCTGTTACAAATGAAACTGGGCTCTAAGAAAGTGGGTGGGCCAGGCCATGTGGGGTCTAGAAGCAGGGATGGGAACAGGATTTGGTTCCTCTTGGGCTGTCTTTCCATGTGATGACCACAATGTGGGTTCATAAACACCCCACCAGAGAAGGTGGCTGGTGGGTTCCCCCAACCCGCCCCCTCCACATGCACCGCCACACAGAGCCAGTGATCCACAATCAAGAGAAAAGATATTTAATTATTTCTCAGTCTAATCTCTTAAAGCGTTCAAAGTGTTTTCACAAGTGCAAGGGGAGGGATTGTTCTCAGCCAACATTTACCAGTGATCCCGACACACGCAAAGAAACTGCCAATCATGGTGCTTTATACTTACTTTAATTTCTGCACTGAAAAAGAAAAAAAAGGTAAAAACATGACAAATTACAGTAACATCATCTTGTCCTTAATCTCTGCTCTTGGGGCCAGAGTTGGGAAGAGACAGGGAAACACTGAAGCATGGTAATCACATGACCAGGACACCTCCGTCTGGCTAACAAGGGCTCTACTTGTCTGCACAAGGTACTGTCAGCGCCAGGTTAGGAACAAGACAGACAACAGTCAAGATACATTAAAGAAAAAAAGAAATTCCCATGATTCCATTCTTAAAAATCAAGCACAAAATCTGACAATGAGATCAAGGTTCACATGTCCCCATGGGATCTGGGGATGGGTCCAGGGAGGCAGCCATGTAACATGACTTACACCGAGGAACAGACCTGCTCTACACAGAATGCTGATGTCTGCAAAGTGGCTCCTCCTCTCCAGTGCAAATGCATCCTGCATGGTAAAGAGGAGCTGTGGCCTGCTCCCTACCCGGCTTCCTGATAAGCTGCAAGAGCCACAGGGCTTGGGTCTGTGCTTTGGAGGCTGCTGCCTCTGGAATGTTCCACACTCTCATGGTCTGGTGGGCTCTAAGTTTTTAGGTACGCTCCACATGCTGTTTAAGTGCTTGCTTTATTTCTTGTGTGCAAACTGTTACTGTCTAAAGCTCTCAGGAGGACGCGTACAGACATGGACACCCTGAAGAGAGGAGGGTATTCGCAGGCCCTCCCCACTCCCAGGGCAGGCAGGAAGGGGAGCGTTACAGAAAGAGTTAAGAGAAGGGTGCTCCGAGGCAGTTAAACTCTAGTCCCTGATTCGGTCCGTGGGGTGAGCGGCGTCCTCAGTAGGTGATTGTCCACTCCTTCACAGAGGCATCATGGGAGGTGGTGACCAGTGTGTGTTCGTCCAGCCAGGCCAGGCTGCTGACGTGGTGCAGCCGGTGAGCATCTAGGAAGAGTGGAAATTGAGAAAACGGGTCCATTCATCCTCTAGCTGTATTTAAGAAGAGAGAGCCACTGGGCCAAAGCCAGAAGCAGAAACTACCACAGTGGCTGTTTCATTTTCACAAGGACAAGTTTGTGAGGACAGAGGTGAGAGCAGGCGAGTCAGCAGTAACTCCTGGCTTCTAACCAACTACACTGAGTGTCTCCTGTCGTAACTCCTGGGTGAAAAGCACCCTTTTTCACATGTAGATCAACGGTCAGACAGGATGGAACGCACAGGTCCACAGGAGCTGCATTTAGAGACTGAACCAATCAACCAGGGAAAGCAGCCAGCTTCACAATGGCTCTGGCTGTACTCAGACAAGACAGCTATGCTCTAAACACAATATGACAAGTGTCTGTCTGTGTGCCATGTACACTGCTATGGCTGCGTTTGAAGTGTATTAATGGGTACACTTTATATGCAAATGCTGCTATGCCATTTCTCACAGAGGACTTGAGATCTTTGGATTTTGATGTCTTGAGAAGGTCCTGTTACGAATGTCACATATGGCCCTTAAGTGGAAGAGGTGGAGTATAGACATGAAATGTATTGAGGACCTGTCTGGTGTCTCCTCCAGAAGCCACAGTGGGGGACAGGACTCCAACTGCCATCATGCCGGCATTACTCTTGACTCCAGCCATGAAATACTGCACCTCTGTGCTTCATTCAGTTCCAACTTCTCATGAAGTTCCAAGGGGCCTCTAAGATTCAGGAAAGGGGTCCCCCTATAGGATCCCTGTTCCCTATACCTAGGTGGCTCCCAGCCTGGTTCAGCAGCCCCATTCAAGTATGGCAGATGTATCTCAGGAGGGAGGTCAAGCCATCGTGGGCCTCAGAACTCTAAGTGCAGCACTCTCTCCACAGCAAGGCCAGCTCCCAAGACCCTGCATGTGGGAGTCTGTGAGCACAGCAGACAGATGCTATGTCCTTCTATGTACTACTAGCCCTGACACGTTACCTTCCTGATCCATTTCATCTGTGAACTTTCTAGATTTCCTTACAAACCAAAATGGCTCCTTGGAAGCTGTTTCAGGGTTCCTCCTCCTGGTCTGCCTTTCCAGGACAGTGGGCCTCCCTGACTAGTAGCTGTTGGAGGTGGTCTTGGGATAACATAGGCTAGGATCTCTGTTCCAGTGAACACAATGGTTGTCTTCTGAGTAGCAGGTGGACCAAGGGGACAGTATGAAAATGGCATGTGGTTGTCTCACTCAGGACCACCAGCCTTATGTGACTGTGGACCCTCACATGGAGCTATCAGCAGGAGTAGTAGTAAGACACTGGATAATCAGAATAATGACTTTTTTTTAAAAAAAAAAAAAACATCTGTCTTCTTGGAAAAAAGCATGGTTCCAATTATCCTTCTACTGACAACACAACAGTGGGACTAAGACAACTTGGCTGTGGGTTAAGGCCTAGGAGTGAGGTGGAGAGGAAAACATGTCAAGCTTTTCCTCATGTATGACCTACATTTGGAGATCTCAGGATTCCTCTGCAGGACAGCAGAGTGCCTGGGGTGTGCTGGTGGGAAGAATGGAGTCACATCTCATCAGGTCACTTCTTAAAGCACAGATTCCAGGGTCACCTGACCCTAGAAACCATGATCAGGGTACTATTTCTAGAGAAGCCCACAGAGCCCAGGTCTTAGACGGGCTGAGGCCCAAGGGTGGGAGTTACCTTGGATCTTGACTTTGGTCTCTGGGTCGCTCAGTGTCCACACATACACCATCATGTCCATGCCGCCAGAGGCAAAGTGTTCATTATCTGGTGACCAGGCCAGGCACACAATTTTTGCATGGTGTCCATAAAAAACATTATTCTCCTAATATAGAAAGAAAACAGAGGTGTTAATATCAGAGCTAAGGCCAGAGCATCATGCGTCCTCCCAGCCAGCCCTTGAAGTAACAGGGAGAAGCCCCAGTACCTGATCACTACCCCCAGCTCACAGCATCCTCCCAAGAGCCCCCACCAGGTGCCTGGCGCTCATAAAGATAAAGACATGGCTGAGGAAGGCAAAGCCCAAGACCGGCTGGCTGGAGTACTCCCCTATGCCCTGTAGTGTAGGATGGAGGAATCTGCACCCTACTCACCGAATAGCCATCAGCTACACTGAACACTGTGACCACCTTGCTGGCATCACACACAGCCAGGAAGGCACCATCATGAGAGTAGGCCACGTCTGTCACTGGCCCCTTGGCCTCTAGGAGTTTGCCTTCATCCTTTAGCGTGGCGCCCAGGATGGAGTACACACGTACATTGCCATCCTGCAGGTAGAGACAAAAAGCAGTCATTCCTTAACCATAAATATCGCGTGTTCCAACTTAGGGGAAAGTTGGGGTTTCTGTAATGAAGTGCTCTGCCATGCCTCAGTAGGCACCAGCATGTGCCCTGGGCTCTGGCTGCCAAGAAATGACTAACTCCTCTCCACATACCACCTTAAGTGCTTCACCTCAGCATCTTCCTCACCTGGGCAGAGATGAGAGGACCCGAGGGCTCCCTACTCTCATTCTGTGTGTTGTCAGGCTGCAGGGGGTGGGGTGGGGCCCATAGATAGTGCTCCTGGTTCCCTGAAAGGTCAACCTGGAGAAAACTGCACACACAGCTTCCCAGTCCAAGGAGCCATTTAGGCAAGCTGCATTATACCTGTCTCCTGCAAGCTTCCTGCCACCATGTGCCAGGCACACTATGTGACGGTTATTCTTGGTTGTCATTTAACTAAGATCCAAGCATACAGGTATATCTCTGAGGTTTCCCACCCCTCAATTCATTTGAAGTGGAAGACTTGCTTTTAATATGGATCTTTGAGTTAGGAACACATACCTTTAATCTGGACCACACCTTCTACTGGCAGCCTATATAAAGGACACGGGAGAAGGAAGCTTTCTCTCTCTTTGCTTGCTTGTTCTTGATGGCAAATCCATTGTTTCATTAGCATTAGACCCTACTTCTTTGGAATTCTGGCATATACTGAATATTTTGGCCTTTTATGAGTCCCAAATCAGATACCAAGGTCACTGAATAAAGGAAAAGGGACTTACCGTGCCACCAACAGCCACTGTGTCCCCACCAGGGTGCACAGCAACGACTTCAGGCTCATAGCCAGGGTTGTCGATGCTGAAGCACTTCTTCTGGTCCTTCAGAAGGACAATCTGTGACATGGAAGATGTAGTTAAATCAGCGGACCCTTGACATACTGATCAGCAGCAGGAAAATCGAGTTCTGGTTAGTAGCTCTTGGCTCTAAGCCGCACCCTGGGTCAGTCTTAATCTTTTGATGGAGGCGTTACCTTCCTCCCCATCAGGATTATATTACTATTAGTTGCTGGCCAGAACTTGAGAAAACGTTCAGTGATGGAACCATGTGAAGTTCTGGTCTCTGCAGGGCAAAGGGCAGAATCACCAGGAAAGTACTGGACTCTCAACCATCAGGGCCAGTAGCCCAAGGATTCCGACTCTAGATCTACATCACATCGCAAGAAACAGCCACGCCGTGTAGCCTGGGGACAGTGTAGTATCCATGACAAAGGTTCCTGGGCACCTAGCACTAAGTCTCTCTCTCCAGTCTTTAGGTCAGTGGTAGAGCCCTGAGGGAACAGCGGAACAACCCCAGATGCACAGAGGAAGAGGGGCTGGGCAAAATAGCTTAACAGGGGTCAACACGGGGTCTGCAAATGCTACTGCTGAGATGACCTACAAGTCCTACCCTGCTTTAAAATAAAGGTTGAAGACTGTGTGTGTGGAGGTGGCTACAACACACTCAGCCATGCTGGGGCCAGCCACATTTGCCCGAGTGACAGATACTTCCCTATGTTTGCTGTCAGGGCTCTGGAAAAATGTGGTGGATTGATCTTGACTAAGCTACCTGCTAATTATTAGGAGTCAAGGTCACACACAGACCTTGGCTTGTCCTCGACAACCAGCAGGTAATATGGTGTATACGCATGCAGAGAAAACCCTTCTGTCTGGGAGCTGGGGCCCTGACCTGCTAGGACACTGTAGAGGAAATGCCATGCCTTCTGAATGGCAGATGGTCTGAGTCCCTGCTTTCACCCACCGTGGCTAATCCTTCAGATCAGCCTCAAGGACAGGGTCAGCTCACAATCACATGACCTCAGTTGGAGGTAGTGGGGCTCAGGACAAGGTATGTGTCTGAGGCCTTGCTACAGAAAAGGCCCTAAGTCCTCATGCACTGTCCCCCAGGGCCGGATGCTGACACAAGGCTGGCAGATCTGCCATGGAGAAGTAGCCCTGCCCAGGGCACTGCATGCAGTACAGCCCTTTTTGTGCCTGTGGCTGGCCCAGACTGAGCGTAATTATTTGGCAGAACATCTGATTATCTGGGACACAGAATCCACTCTCTCTTTTCAGGGAGGGGTGGGCAGATCCTAAATGGCTCTTTCTCCAGCATGGTCTGTCACTCATGCCAACAGGAACCACCAGTCAGTTGCTGGCCCTGACCACATGATGGGATGCTTGGGTTTGCAGAGATAACACGGTGAAGCAGAATTCTGTGCGAAGTAGGTCAGGCACAGATGTGAGCCGAGGGCTCTGTTCTAGCTACTCTAGAGGAAAAGGGATGCGGGGACTTGAGAGTTATAAGCTAATGTGGCCTGGGCTTCACCTTATCCTCATGTGGCAGAGTCATTCAATAGCTAAGCTGTGCAAGGAGTAGGACAACTGTGTCTTCATTACCAGCCTGAGCTTCTGTTAGGGAGAGTTCAGAGAGGGTGAGGAAGTAATTCAAATCACACAGCTCCACCAGGGAAGGGCTAAGATAAGGATAATGATAAAACCACATAGCTGAGTGTACCTCAGACCCTTATGGACAGATGGGCTTACAGTTTGATCGGATGCTTAGAGCCCAGCTCCGCCCTTTTTCTGTGCTTCAAATTAGGAGCTAGCGCTTTGCCTAATAGCACAGGGACTCTGAGAAGCCACAGGCACAGCCAAATGAGCCTGCAGCACAAAACACTGCAGGTACTGTCAACTTAAGAGTCACCTGGAAGACGGAACCTCAACTGAAAAATTGCTTTAATTGGATTGGCCTGTGGGGCACTGTCTTGTCTGCTAATTGGCTCGGGGTGGGGTGGGGGGATTCATTGTGGGTAGTACCATCCCTAGGCAAGGCAGTCCTGGGATAGGTAAGAAAAGATAACTGAGCATAAGTCTTTAACAGACCAGTAAGGAGCATTCCTCAAAGGTTCTTGCCCTGCTGGTTCTGAATCATGAACTAGGATGTAGATCAAAAGCCAAATAAACTTTTCTTCCCCAAGTTAGTTTTGGTCTGTTTTATCATAGTATCAGAAAAAGGAAATCAGGATATGGGTGGAATCCAGAAACTATTACATCTCATAATCCAATACTTCTGGACAAAATGTAGCTAACCATACCTGTCCAATACACACGACCACGGTATATCCTCCAGGGCCAACAGCTACACACTTTGGTTGAACATCCAGCTTCACAACACCTTGTCCACTGTTGGGGACGGGGGAGGGCAGGTTACTTCCACATTCAAGTAGCTCAGTGTGGTATCAATACACCCACTGCAGAAACTGCATACTTAGCTATGTGGAGAGGAAAATCCTACTATAACCTCTTCTGAAGGGCACAAGAGGGCACTGAGGTCTTTTTATCATGAAGGGAGACCAGAGTGGGACAAAGGTGGCAGCAAGAAGTAGAGGTTAGAGGAGCTGGGCAGCCTCTTCCTGTCACCTATGCTGAATGCAGCCATATCATCTCCCACCCATCGGCAGGCCCAAGACTGCAATTTTCTAGAAACATACAGGACTGAGGGTCCTTCTGAAGGTCATAGCTGCTCTAAGAGGGGAACTGGAACTCCAACACCTTTAATGAAGATCCCAGTTCCCCCTTATATTAGACAAATGTTATCAATCAAAACTCATCTAGAATAATTTATAGCCACATCTTTCTTGAAAATGTTAACTAGCGGGCAGTGGTGGCGCATGCCTTTAATCCCAGTACTTGGGAGGCAGAGGCAGGCAGATTTCTGAGTTCAAGGTCAGCCTGATCTTCAGAGTGAGTTCCAAGACAGCCAGGGCTATACAGAGAAACCCTGTTTCAAAAAACCATAAAAAAAAAAAGTTAACTAGTAAGCTTCCACAGAACTAGGCTAAGCCATGGCTGGCCTTCAGAGTACCCAGGTTCTCCTGACACTTGCAGCTACAGGCCGAAAACTAGACAACTTTCATAAGTGATGTCACAGTTTTGAGTACCGATACAATGCCATGGTGCTACTGGGAGCCCTGGGTTCTGGAATGCCTTTATTCTCAGATGCCCAGTGGCCACTGATTAGAACACACAGGACACACAGACAGGTCTGCTGCCAGCCAGGTCTATGTCTGGGGTAAGGGGCTCATAAAGATGTCCCCCAGGATCCCATCATTCTCTAGGCTAGACACATTCCCAGCAGGATTCGAGTCAAGAAAGGCCACGATTGGAGTCATCAGGACTTCATGATGGATGGGGGGTGTGTGGAGGTGGGGTGTGCGTGTGTGTGTGTGTGTGTGTGTGTGTGTAGACGTGTCAGTGTAGGGCGTAGGTCTTTGAAGATTGGTGAGTCTGCATCTAAGCCAATGACTTGGAGTGTCCCATCTAGCTCTCTTGCCTGCTCTCACCTACCGTCATTGTGGATGGATACCTCTGATTCAGTGTCACATGTCCACTTATACCCAAACAGGAAGTTGATCCTCATACCCAGCACCTAGCATGCCATGAGCCTTTGAGTATCACCTGACTTTTTTTTTAAACAACCTAAGCTCCACTGTTACTAATGATTCATAGGGCTGCAGTCTGCTTTCATCTGTGAACCTAGTTACCAGGGCCCTGTTGCTCAACACGCTGGGCTTAGTACCTGAATGATATACAATACAAACAGAGAGGGCAGGTAGGAACCACCCTTGACCTGGAACCTTTACAGGTACCTGTGGCTCCTTCTGGGCCTCTCTAGACCCATGGTTGGTTTCCTCCAGCAGGACTTACCTGTAGTCCTTCAGTGTGAGGCTGGTGTACCGCACTGTGTCGTCCATGCTGCAGCTGACCAACTGCCCAGACTCATCCACAGTCATTCTGGACACCTGATTTGTGTGGCCTTTTCCAGAGAAGGAGTCATTTTCTCCTGTCTCTGAATCCCAGTAATGTGGGGTGTGATTAAGGAGAAACCAGTTAGGATGGTGGTGCGTACAGCTCTAGGGAGCCACGGCTGCCCTTCACGCGGCTGAAGATACTGCAGAAAGGACAGGAGGTATTCTCATGGATGCCAAGCTGGGGATCTCAGTGAGCTAAGGCAGTGTGAGACTGGGTCAGCCTGGCTGCTAGCCAAAGGGCCAAGGCAATAAATAGCACAACTTTCTTTTAAGAATGCATGCAAAGCCAATGAATTGGATAGGAAGACTTGTCTATGATGGCCACGACAGCGGACATGCCTAATGTGAAACAGTCCAAAACCGCAGTTTCTGAGTACCGATACAATGCCATGGTAGATCAGAAAGTGCTATGACATGCGGCAGTTGCAGTCTGAACACAGGCACACAAGAAACACTGTATAGTATTATAACCTCTGAACTGTAGGGTACACATGAAACAAACGAATTCGGCTTTAGACTCAGTTCTCACTGCCAAGGTAGATATCTCTACATAAATTCTCTGGAGACAAAAACAAGGATAAAAACACTTTTGACTATAACAATTCCAGATTGTGTGGTGTGCTCTAGATAGCATCACTGACTACTCCTGGAGCAGCCTTTGTGAGGTGGGTTTCTATAGTGACCAGAGAGCACCATGCTCAGGCAACAACATGGTTCATGTGTCGTTGCCCACTGATTGTGAACCAAATGCTCCTTTTGTCTTATCAGTAACTGAGGCTAAAACTACCCACAGGTAAACTGGCTGTGCCCCAGTGCTCAGGTAACGACTGCCCAGGTTCTCCACCCCGAGGCTGGAGGAGGCCCATCTTACAGAGATGGTGTGTGGATGCTGAGCCTCAGGTGCACTGGAATAAGGTGTGGCTAAAGTGTACAACCAAAGAGAATCTTTCAAGTGGTCACCATCATTTCCATGGGAAGCTCAGTATACAGGAGCTGTCAGGATGTAAATCTAGACATGGGCACAAAAGGTTCAAATGTGATCGTAATAAATGCATAAGGGACATAGGTGGTGCTAAAGGCCTGGCAACTACAGGGCAGACTGGCCCAAGCAACTGCTTGGCCACCAGCTGTGACCCTTTTCCTTGCCTAGTGGTAGAGGGTGGGTTATCCAACCTTTCTAGGTTGGCAGATCTTCCTGGGTCTTGTGAAAACCTGAGACAAAGTAGGTTTAGGAGACACACTGAGAAGATACTGAGACAGCCTCTTCCAGGAAGCCAGCAACATGTAAGTAAGAGGAAATCATGCAGACCCAGCTTCACAGTGGGTGCCCAAAACAGGGGAGAGAGCACAGGCACAGCATGCAAGCCTCGAATAGGTTACACACCTCCTACGAATTCCTAAATGACTGGGAACGTGGGACACAGAGAACCCACGCCCTCCTGAGTTCTGCCTCCAGCTCTGTTAACAAGCCATATGGTTTTGGGAGAGTCACCTTGGCTCTCTGGGCTTCAATTTCCCCATGTTTAAAGCAAAGTGCCTCTGCCGAGGGTCGGTATGTCCTGAATCCTAAGACTCAATGATTTCATTGCCAGTGACGGAACCTGACACAGCAATGCACCTTCATTACAAACAAAGGAGCTCAAGTGCCAAGACAGGCACCATGCAAGTTTGAGCAGAAAGCAGGGTCAAGGCCTTCTTCTACCCAAGGCCTAGAGAGGTCAAGGCACCAGGTGCAAACAGATGACCAGAGGTCAGACTGCTCAGTGAGTGCAGCTAGGGCTACAGCCATCTGGCTGGCCTGGCCTCCAGCACTACGGGAACGGAAAAGTTCTCTCTCTCGCCAGTGCCTGTGCCAATCTCCCAGTCAAAGGATATTGATATGTCCATCATGGCTCCCAGAATAGATGTAGGACTTGCCACCATTTCTGTGCACTGTCAGACACTGGATGGATTTACTGTGACCCTGAGAGAGAGAGAGACAACGGGATGGGTTGAGCTGAGGTAGCATGTACTCACAGGCTGAGCTGTGCTTGGACTCCAGCAAACACACTGCCCACAAGTAAGTCCCGAGCCACTCACTATCAGTCATCCGTGTCCCAGTCAGCTGATCTGACAAACCACCAAATGCTGCTTCCCTCAAACCTAAAACCTACCTGGGCTAAGAACAAGGTGTACATCAAAGCCTAGCACTTGAGGATCTAAGGCACCTAGAGAGGAAAACTCTGCGCTTGCTGTTTTCCCTGGGCACATCAGCTGGGTCTCTCACGGGGAGGGAGGCAGCCAGGACAGAATTAGACAGTGGACATCCTATTCTCAGGCCCTCCTTGGTACTAATTTTTCCTAGGATCCCTCGCTACTGTTGAAGCAGGAGATCTTGTTGTGTACATAGGACTTTCTGTAGTTGGCTCAGATAGCACTTAAGTGTCCTGTAATTTCTCCCTCTCCCTGGGTCCCCACTAGCCTCTGCTATTTTCCAGAACCCTTCATGGCTGTTAGGTCTGCTTCATGGGACCTTTCCTTGCATCTTGTCTCAGGGATTCCATGGGTCTCCTTTGTTGCCACAACATGGATGGCATTTACCCTCAGAAAACAGAGACAGTCCTTGGTAGAACACACTGAGTAACTAATTAAAAGACATGAGTCCAAGTTGTCTTCTGTTCAACCCAGCACAGGCCTCACAGGCACCAAGCATACTGCCTGGCCTACTGAATGAAAACCTGTACTTAGCAAGATTTCAGGGGGACTTGTTGCCTACGGCAACAGCCTTGTTTGAGCAATTTAAGATTTCAGTCCTCACTGCAATGTCTAATCCTCTCTGGGCAGAATTGTTTAAAAAGTTAGTATTCTTGGGTGATTCTTTCGTACACTTAAGCTTGAGAAACATAGGCTAGAGAAAGCACCACAAAGGCCAGCTCCAGAGACCCTGACTGAGCCCTTTTGGGCAGCCAGTAGTAAGCCCTTTGCTATAAAGTTCCCAGGTGAAGGCCATGTAAGTCTCCAGGTAAGACAACTAGGAATCACATTCCAATCTCAAATGTCTGGTTCACTAGAACAGCTTGTGTTCTCTGTAGCCTGAGAATGGCAGCTGCCACCTAGCATGATCCATACAGCTACTCAGAGAGGCTGAGATGTAGGTTTCTCTAAGAACTTAAAAGACAATGAGCTGGCCTAGCCAAGGAGCATTAGCAGGACTCTCTGAGAATGGCAGAAGGGGTAGCCCACAGCAGTAGTCAGGTCAAGATGCCCAGGAGGCGACCCACCAGAAACTGCTCTTCTGG
Source organism: Tokudaia tokunoshimensis (assembly GCA_036184795.1). Lineage (NCBI taxonomy): Eukaryota > Metazoa > Chordata > Mammalia > Rodentia > Muridae > Tokudaia > Tokudaia tokunoshimensis. Next base: position 67,842,780 of record BTHU01000014.1, on the reverse strand, counting down.
GCAAGGTACTACTGGAAGGGGACTAGGTCTGCCTGACTTCTCACCATTAAAATTGGAGCCACAATACAACTTCACAGCTGCAGTGGTAGTCATGTTTTGTTGTCTGTTGCACACACAGCTATGTTCTGGGACCCAACAATAGAGGGGCTCTCAATTCTATCCCAGGGCCTATGCCAAGTTAACAACGTGCTGGGAGGTCAGGAGGCCTCTTGCTTCTGTACAATCTCACCTACAGAATGGGGACTGCCACCCTGAACGTTTCAGCCCTCTGAATAGCAGGCTGCACTAGTGAGAGAAGGGCTGGGCCGGGGGTTTCACTTAAAATACAAGCTCTGGAAATTCTCAACAACCAGGATGGGGGTTGAGACATGGAGCCTGTGGCTCTATGTCAACTTGACACAAGCTAAAGTCATCTAAGAGGAGAACCTCAATCAAGAAAATGCCTCTGCAAGACTGGGCTAAAGGGCATTTCTTAGTGATTAATCAGGAAGGGGTCAGCCCACTGTGGGTGGTACTATCACTAGGCTGGTGGTCCTGGGTTAGAGAAGAAAGCAGACTAAGCAAGCCAATGAGTAGCACCCCTCCATGGCCTTTGCATCAGCTCCTTCCTGTCTTTAAGTTCTTGCCCTGTTTGGGTTCCTGTCCTGACTTCTTTTGACAGTGGACAGTGATACTGAAGTGTAAGCTCAATTAACCCTTTCCTCTCCAACTCGCTATTCATCATGGTCATGGCTGTCATTAAAAGACCCTGGAAACTGCCTAAAGACATGGCAAAGGTGATCCTGGGGACCTGTTCTGACCATCTGGCTACAGGTCTCCTAAGAGGCCAAAGTGGCAGGGGCTGACAGAGCCAGGGAAGCACAGCATGACCTGAAGCACCTGTCTTATGGTCCGTCAAGGGTGGCCTTTCATTGGGGCCTTGACAGCTTGTCCAATTTCATTTGCTCCTGTCCTCTATGCTATGAACCCCAGCATCTTTCAAACTACACCATGATCCAGATTCAAGGCCATCTCCCCACTGAACTCACAACTGAATGCTCCCCTCATTTATTCACTGCCCCCCTTATCCTCCATACTCTTCCCACCAGTCCTGACGGTTTCCCATCCCACCCTCCATGCTCTATAAGCTGCCCTAACTCCATCCTACAGTTGTGAGGTACAGTCCAAGTCCTAACAAAAGGCCAAGTCACTCAAGCAGCAGTGACTTCTAGCAGCAGAAAATAGTGGCCCAAAGTCCCCAGACCCCAACTTTGCATTGCTCACAGTACTTCCAGGTTACTAAAGCCCCAAAATACAAAGCTGACTTCTGCCAAAACTCCCAGGGCCAAGGAAACCTGACATTGCTCTTCCACTTGGCCATCCCTGTTTGCCCCTTTCACAGTAGAGCAATGGAGTCTGCTTTCTATCCACAGCATGCCTAGAATAAGGCTTACCTTGATGACCCGGAGAGGCTTGCTGGGGTTGTTCTTGTCCAAGTAGTTGATGTATCCAGACAGGGAGATGCTGAGGAGGTGGTCCTTCTGCCAGAGGCAGCCCAGCTGCTGGTCCAGAACGTTGGAGCCCATGGGAAAGGTGCTGACCACAGAGTTTACATTGACATCCCAAATCTTAGAGGTTTTGTCTCCAGAGGCAGATAGCAAATGGGTGCTATCAGGACTCCAACTAATCTATTTCAACAAAAGTGTCACATATCAGAGGGTTGGAGCCGAAGGAGGTGGTAGGATGGGCCCAGCTCCCCAGGGTTCCTGCTCAGCCACTGGCTGTTCCCACCACCTGCCTATGACCTTTAAACTCTGTGCCATGGCTCAACTCTTAGCTGTTTATATCAAATATTCATCTAGCTTCAAACAATCTGATGACTATCAACACGGAACTGGCCAAACTAAAATTAGTATCTTGGGAAACATATTCGTACTCACGGCATAAATTCCTCCATCATGGGCCTTGCTTCCTCCAAGGGCACACACTTTCTCTCCTGTCTTCCCATCATAAATGAAAATCTTCAAGAAACAAACAAGTTATGTAGAAGCTGATGTCCTGTGCTACTAGCCCACCATTTTCCCAGCAATTGTGGCTGTACAGTTGGAACCTTGAGCATTCTTTGAAATGCAATGAGAGACCTATGTCTGCTGGGCTTTGGTAAGACCCTGGGGAAGTGGGGACAGGGAACAGTGCCATAAACCTGCCTATGTATACCTTCTCTGCTCCGGTTCTTACCTGGCCATCAGCGCTAGCTGTGGCAAATCTGTTCCCATCAGGAGAGAATCGCACACAGTTGACAAAGCGGCTATGGTCCTGTGGGAGAGAGGGTTGTCACAAACTTGACAAAGCTCACAAAAGCTCTCTAGCTAGCACACGCCCTCCCACCCCCACCCTCCCAAAGTAACATTAGTAAGTCTTCAGTCCACAGAACCCTTTAGAGCTTAGAGAAGCTCCCAGGCAAGTCCATCACGGTAGTTAGCTCAGCATTCAGCTCCTGCCCACTCACTGCTCTGTCTGGAAGGCCACTCTTCAGCCAGGTCTGCCTCCCTTATCAAGTGCCTCCTGATGCATCCTCTTCCCTCTGGGGCCCCAGACTGCTTATTTCCTAGCTTGTTGGGCTCTAAGGCAGCCATATAAGGTACCTCCCGTTAGGCCTATTTAGGTCTGGGGATGTTTCTAAATAACAAATACCTTTAAAACAAATCAAGCAATGGCTGTGACTTTTAATCAGAACTCGGAGTTTGAGAGCGAGGCCTAAGGCGGACCAGGGCAGTACTCAGCCTTCGGAGGCGGTGTTCCTACTATAGTTATGGAGTCTCCCTACTCTGCCTGTTCCACAGAAAGAAAGCAAAGGAGCTGCATGTGTCAGCTCACTTCTGGATCCCTCCTCTATTTGGACAGGGTATCAGAGCACTCTAGAATTCATTCCAAGAGAGCAGAAGACTGGAAACCAGAGGGTGGACCAGGGGTGCCAACTCATCACTGAAAGGAACACACCGTGAAAGGAACATTAGAGCAAAGCAGGCAATAAGTACTCAATTCTAGTCCCTAACAAACTCTGTCACTGGTTCTCTGTGGTCAGACACAGAAACATCTAGTACTTGCATGGCCAGATGTAGATAATCCTGGGAGGCAACACTGGAGGCAACTCCCAGGTCCAGGTCCTCAAATAAGGCCTGTGACCAAGCTCCAAAGGCTCTACCTTTGAGGGCCTTTCTTGGAAAAGGCACAATCTGGCAGGGGTGAGGCTGTGTGCCCTAGAGACCACAAAGGCCTAAGAGGCAAGCAAAGGCTAGACAGCAGAGAATAAATGGGGTGACAGAGCTTACATGAACCCATTTAGAGCCTTAGCTCATCATTCCTTCCTGTAACTTAGCCAGGCCCCAAAGTGTACATGGGCAAGAGACATGTCTGCTCCTGAAATAGACCCTGTGTGGCAGGGAATAGCCAATAGCAGCCCATTAGCCAAAGAAAATGAGGGTTAAGAATAGCATTTCCCATAGGGAGGGCCCTGCAGTGTAGAGGGAGAGGTTTGGAAAGTCTCACTGAATCCAGAGGTTCCACCACCTCACAGGGACAGGGACAGCCAGGACTGTGTGATAAGAGAATGTATAACAGGAAAGAAAAAAAGAGATGGGCTAACTGGGCTCCCAGGGAGCGCATACACCAAGTGGTAGCGAGTGCAGGCACAGGCTCCTTTCCAACAACAGATTCTGACCCCATAGCTCCACTGAATGCTTTTCAGCTGATCTGTGCTCTTTCTGCCCAAGTCTAATCGCATGAGCAAGAGAAAGGATCACTCCTGCTGCAGAAAAGAGAATCCTGTCCACAAACAGCTCAGACCAAGGCCAAGAGTCCAAACAGTGTGTGTGTGTGGGAGGCCTGGGGAAGGCAGACAGCACCATTAAAAAAATGGCAGGACAGCCTCTGTTTACTACAGAAACCTCACTGTCTTCCATCCCCCAAGATCAGAACCCGAGATTGGCTGTCTGGACAGTCCTCAACCATAGCCCAAGGGACATCCGCTCCTGCTTAAGAAAACCGACGCTGAGCCACATGTCTCAACTAAGCTCCCACAATAGCCATGGCGCCACTACCCACCAATGGTAGCTGCAGCAGACCAGGATGAGAGCTACGGGAGGTTAAGAGGAGCTTGGATCAGCAGACATGCTGGACACACAGGCCTCATTTAACTTCCCAGGGATGAAACACTACAAAGAGGAAATCCCTAGATAGTCATCTGTACTCCTAAGCCAAGACTGTTTATGGAAACTGCCTACTACACGAGTCCTGCCTTTGCCCCTGCCAGGGATGCTATGCCTACTATTTATGACTTCTTACTAAAATACTAAAATTAACAGTCCCCCTCAGCAAGCCACTTTAAGGATATCTCATTTAATCCCCAATGAGGTATGGACATTGGAACTGCTGACATTCTTGAAGGATTAGTCTGAAGACCTTGGAGAAGCACCAAACTCAACCACCTCCAAGGACAGAAGACATGTCCTTTCTGATTAAACAGTCACTCCATCTCCTATTACCAGAACTGGCTGCTTTGTTCACGGTATGTGGAAAAGTCACTGGGAAAGCCAGGGCAAAGAGAGCTGCAAGAGCTGCCCAAGACACAGAGCCCTCAACCCCCGTCTCACTCAAGAATACAGCCTGAGCAGTGGAGCAGCAAGGACAAATCATGAGCACTCCCAGCTGCCCCACAGATCAGCAGGCCATGATGGAACAGGAGGTGGAGGAACCTATTACTTGGCCAAGCCAGGGACAACGGCAGAGCAGGGACCCCAAGCAACACTCCTTGAAGAATAGGCTGAGCACTTGCTTCCTTCAATCAGATTCCACTCTGAGGCATCTCTGCTCCCACAGCCTCTGCAGGGAGGTACCCTACGGACCAACCCAGATGTCCTGGAGGCAGACCTTTTGCTAATTTGGTGGCTTAGTTCAACAGAGCCAAATACACTGGCTTTTCACTACCCTCCTGGGACATACCCTTTAGCTGGAGCCCACTGCTACATTCCTGCATCCGTATCTAATCACTTCTACCCAGGCCCCACAGTCTCACGCAGAAACCACAAAGCTCACCCAAAACCACCCTAAGAAAAGAAAAAGAAAGCTCACTTACACCAATTGTAAACTTGAACTTGAATGGGGGGCCTTCGAAGAACGCAGCACAGTTATCGTCGCTCCCTGTGGCTAGTCGGTAGGGCCTGCTCTGCTTGATGTCCACACTGTTGATGACTTTGTTGTGTCCTGTGATCTCACCCACAGAAGAGCCAGTGTCCCATAAGAAGACAGCTCCAAACCTTTCCAATCAGGTCAAGAAGAAATAAGGAAAAAAAATCAATCCCAGAAGGACAACTGCAGAGTTGCTAGAGCACAGGCTAGTGGAGGATGTTGTGCACCTACCTCAGGATGCTCTGGGAATATAAGTCCTAAGGACTTACTTCGGCCTTTTAAGCTCTATATCCAAAAGACTCTCAGAAGAGATATGGGAAAAGGTCCAGATGTCTACATCTGCAGGGCCCAGTGTCAGCATATTCCACATGGATGGTGCTATAGGAAGTAGCACTGGGAACATCTTTCTGGCCTCATCACTTCCTAACTTTCTTTGGGAAGGCCAGGCAATAGGCAAGTTGCTATCTCCGAGTGGAAAGGAGCGGGCCTACTCTGTGGTGGAACCCATGACAACATACTGCTGTAGCTACTACTTGCTGCTAATAAGAAAACCTGAGCTATAGCTCTGACCCTACTGGTCACTAGCCCCACTGGGGCAGCCACCTCTGCAACATCTGTTTACCTCTTAGCACAGAAGTGAATGACAGAGAAACTGAAGATATGGGCCCATCTAGGAAAACAATATACAAGAAGAAAGAAAGAAAAGAAAGAAAGAAAGAAAGAAAGAAAGAAAGAGGAACAATAATAATAACAACAACAACAACCCTTATGCCCAGCCCTTCCTGTAGCTTTGACTGGTTATGTGTAACTGCTTAGAGAGTTCCCCAATAAAGTAAAACATCTACCCCCTGGCACTTTCTTGCTGCCTAGGATATAGGTACAACAACTAGAATGCAGAGTTCTAGGAGGTAAAGGGCTTAGGACACTACAGTGTGGAAAGAGGTGATACTCTGCCTTGATGACAACCCTACTGTGATGTGACGTCTACCTTTATACATGACAAACTGACCCTAAAGGGGTCAGTGGCTCCAACCAGTCACACTACTGGGAAAGGAGGGCTGGCATGCTTAGGAGTGGAGTCACACTTGTCCAAGCAGACACAGACCTTACTGCAGCCTCCTCCTACAAAGGCCAGAGCATGAATATGGGGGTAGGAGCAGGGAGGGGCTGAGGTGAATGACTCACTTCTCCCTTCCTTCCCCGACCACGGCGATCCTCTTACTGTCTTCGGTCCAGGCAATGTCCTTGATCTTCCCAGCGAAAGGCTGGTACTCATACTTTAGAATGTGCTCCTTCTGTGTGGTATCCCAGATCCTTAGCTTCCCAGAGATATCTGCAGGACAGGACAGGGGTAGAAGGGCACATGTCACCACCAGTCAGGGAAACAGCACCCTCAGCACCAGCTCTATTTCTTCTGGTCCAAGTTCAACATTCAGCATCTCTTAAATCAAGACTCAGTATGTCTCCACATAGCTGTCACAGTACCCTTGTGTTCCAGCTGGCCAGCAAACCTTGTATAGGAAGCAGAAAAAGCCCAAGCATGGCCAAACCCCAGCACACCAAGAAGCAGTTTCCTGTATGATTTGCAGAGCATCCCTAACTCTCGGACTAAACCCTCCATTTCTGAAGTATGACAATGTTACAAGCGCCTGCCTCTCCTGTCAAGTACAGGTGCAGCTGAGCATATCATATGACACTGTGATTACCTGTGGCCACTTGCACTCTAAAAGCCTTGCTCCCAAAGGCATATGTGCAGTCTCAGTCTCCTGAACATCTGCCCCTCCTCCCCATGTGTAAGAGCTGGGGCTGAGTAAGATGCTTCTGTGAGGTAGATGAGGTAGGCGGTACAAAGAGAACACAGACTATGATGTGAGCTGCTCCCACTGGAATGCTGCCAGCAGATTGTAAGAAATACTTAGGGCCCACCCACCTCTTCCCAAATTAGCACGATGCCTGTGCCATGGAACTGGGAGCTTTACCTAACTCTTCAGGCTTACAAAGCTCACATGGCCTCCAAGGAGGCAGGCAGGGTGGAGCTTTTCCTGAGGATGCCAGGCCACTTTAGTGAGCTCTGAGTAGCAGCTGAACAGCATCACTTTTTGAGGTAAGCACAGGTAAGATGCAACAAGGACAGCAGCTAGCAGCCAGGTCTTGTACCAAATCTGTCTCTGAAGGGTTAGGGCTTCTTGGACCTCATCAGGACCTCATTTATGGCCCCTTTGTAAAAGCATTATCTACAGGGCCATCTCATGGGGTTGCTATGAGGTCAAAAAAAGTTACATGTATAAAAAAGTCCTTGGGATGCAGTCAGTCCTTGTTATAAGTAGACCATGAAGTAAGGCTCTGCACATTAGAGACCCCCACTACATGCAAACATAAGGACAATGTCTAGATCAGTGGTTCTCAACCTTCCTAATGCTGCAACCATTTAATGTAATTCCTCATGTTGTGGTGACTCCCAACTATAAAATTATGTTGTTGTTACTTCATAATTTTGCTACTATTGTGAATGGAAATAATAAATATCTGTGTTTTCTAATGGTCTTAGGTGACCCTTTTGAAAGGTTTGACCCCTAGATTGAGAACCACTGGTCTAGAACCAGGAGATTCACCAGACTTGAAATGCTATAGCTATATCATGTCCAGTTGGGGAACATGTAAGAGGGAATATCAATCTCCAGGAACAGATTACAAGTTAGGTGGTGGTATGCCAGAAAGCCCCTCCCCTTGGTCATCTGTGGATGATATCCAAGAAGACAGCAGTATTGACACATGTTCCAGAAAGAAATGGAAACCTGGTTAGTCATTGAACCAACAGGTCAGAAAGGAAAGTATGAAGCCAGCAGTACGAGGAGCTGTGTATAGAAAAGGCATTATGCACACTCCCACCCCCACCCCAAATATTCAGAAGCAGCCTACATATATATAGGCACTCTGTACATACACATGTATGTACATGCACTCATGAATAAAAATGACAGACACATACCTATGTATATATGCACACTAACTCAAAGCACAAATGACAAGGTTCCTCCTTAACAGGGCCCACACTGTCCCCTGGGCAATAAGGACAGAATGAAAGGTATCTCTCTCTTTGAGGCAGTGTAGGACCCAGCTTTCTAGCCCTGGGTTAATGAACTGACTGCTACTCTTCATGTAGTTCTCCCCTCCATCCCTCAACTGGTAGCCAGCCATTTATATACAACCTTTGCCACCAGACCAGCAGCCTCTTCCTCACACCTTATAAAAGAGATAGGAGGAGCCTGGACATTAATACCAAGGCCTCAACTTATCAGGGTAAACCCCCAATAGTAAAACACAAGTTAGGGGCCACATTCCACACTAGGTGCTCAAGACAGAGTAGTTACCCAAAGAGACCAAATAATTGAGAATCATTTTCAATGATCTGTTGGTTTGTACAGCACCAGGAAGAAAAACTGCCCAGTGAGTGCAGTGTGACATTAGGGATGGGCTTCTAGGAAAACTCATGTTCACACTCGGACTGAGAACAGAGCAACGGAGCAGCCATTCTTCCAAGTCTGCATCATCCCTCGACCTGACACAAGTGTGTAGGAAGCACAGTCCTAGTCAATTCCATGGGGCAGGAAGAGGGCGGAGGAAAGCTTGATCGGAGTGGCTTATTCATACCCAAGGAGACCCCACCCAGAGAACTCTCCACCCTGTGGTGCACCTTCCAGTCTTCACCTCAAGGCTCCCTTTAGGAAGCCTGTCCTGGGCATTAGGCCAAATCAGGCACCCTGACTTGGGGCCTCTCCTACATCCTGAAGACTGTTTAGAACGCTGTCCAGACTGAAGAAAAGTGAGACTGCCCCCGAAACGTCTCCTGTGATCAGAGGGCCTTCCCAGAGGCTTGGGCTCCAGGGACAGAGCCCTCATGCTGTTAGTATCCTTCCAGAAGGTTCTATCCTCCAGCAGCTGCTGGACAGCTGGACTGACAGCATCTACAGATTTCAAAGAAACGGGGGCCCTGGCTAGGAGAGATGCAGGCTTCAGGGTACTCGGCTCCAACCCTTTTGGGCTCACCCATTAGCAGCTGACCCACCATGCTAGCACAGCTTTTCCTAAGCTTCCCCATCCCCTCCCTGACTTCAAACATAAAACACTATTTTTAGCCCAGGGCCTGCAATGTGCACAGCAAATGTCCCACTGTTACCCTTAACAATTACTCTGCTCTCCTCAAAGTACACTGGAAATGTGATCCCCCCACAAGCTTCTTGCAATCTGCCAGCAAACCAGGGCGCTGTTAAAAGAACATCAAAACCATACCAATGTCCCCTTTCGTGGACCGTCCTTTGTTGAATCCACAGATTCTTCATTCAATCAGAAGGCCATTGGATTTCTGTCTTGTCCAACAGCCCCATGGGGACAGTGAGGTCAGGTCTAGGCCCACAGGCTCTCAGATGGGGATGGCAAAGCAGAAGCTATGCCAAGCTGAGTGAGTGGCCGCCCTCATCAGCTACCCTCCTCCCTTAGCAGATTTCTCAGAGCACTCGGCTCAGTGTTAAACATAATTGTAAAAGGCATTCCAGCCAAATCCTGGGGCTTAAATGAAGAGACATTTTGCTGGCAAGCAGGGCCAGAGGCAAAACAAAACAAAACTACAAGGTTACAACAAATCATGGGATCTCAGTTAGTTTTTGCAGAGTGAAATATCTAAACACAGACTTCCAGCCCAGCCCAGCCCAGCCCTTCACTATAATGCTAGTAGTATAGCAGCTGCCCTGCCTCTGCAGGGCCCTTTCTCTCTTAAGTGTACCCTTGCTTCACTGATAGCTGCCATGATCACCCCTAGCAGGCCTTGTGCTATTAAGTACCAAACATACATCACCTTTGGATCCTCAACCCATGAGGGAGTTATCTACAGCCCCATTTCACAGAAAGAACTAAAGGTACAAGGATGCAAATTACCAGTAAGGGGCAGGCTGGGGGCCCTCCCAGACCTGCAGTCTGCCATATCCTAGACACACTGCCTGAGGGAGTGATGGCAGTGCAGATAGAGGTGGCCACAGCTTTAAAAATCCTGGTAATGCCTATTCTTGCTACGTGTCTGGGCTCTCAGTTCCAGCCACAGCTCATTCACAGTTCTCTCCCTGTACTAGAAACAAAGATAAGCAGGCAGGCTATTAATTGTTTATTGGATATCTGAGTGAATAAATGAGTGAATGATTGAGTGAATAAATGAGTGAGATGCCAGGTGCATATCACTCTACCTTCTCTGCTTCTTCTTCTCACCTGCAAATGGCAAAATTCTACTTCTAAGAGCTAAGAGTATAAACCACCACAAATGCAAGTAACCGCCTGTCTCATCTGCTACAGTCTCCTACTGAGCCACACAGAGGCCCAGGCTGGAGGGCATAAAGGCCAGCTCTCACAAACAATGCCAACCCTGGCTGGAAAGGAGCAGTCAGTAGATTGACACAAAATAGCCACACACTCCCAGGCGGAGTTAGCAGGGCCTCACAGAACAAGCTAGAGCACTGCAACACTGCAAACTACAAAGTGTCCATTCTGTCCATTCTAGGTCTTCAATGGGCACTTTGGAGGCTATGCTTTCCTGTCACTTTAACTAAAGCTAATCAGTGTTGTTCTCCATGCCCTTAACCAGGTCCCACCCAATTCCCAAGTCAAGCAGGTGCCATCAGGGCCACACATGTGTCCAGAAATGGTGCTCATAGTTACCTCCAGAAGCAATGTAGAATCCGCTGGGTGCATACTTGGCTACTACCACCTGATGGGCATGTTCTGTGTAGATGTCAGCAATAGCAGGGTTCTGTAGGGGAGAAAAGTAGAGGCTGAATAGACGGAATGCATAGGCCTGCAGCTAGCTTCCCAACCCAATGCCAGGACAAGGATACACAAATTTAACATCAGACAATCAAAATACCTACCTGGCTGTCCACTGATGCTCATTTGGCCTCTTGAGGTAACAGAATATGAGGTAACCTTTTGCTGGTTTTTTTTTACATTTCTCTCAAAACACACACACACACACACACACACACGTTTGAGGACCATCACACAAACATCTGATTAAAGAACTATATGGTTCTCCTATGTGGGCAGCAGTCGGCTGACAATGAATTCATACAGTCTATCATGTCCAGCTCCCAAGCTATCTCCCCTGAGCACTGCCAATCCTACTCAAGTACCCCTTTGGTCTGTCACAAGATAGTTCCTGGCTCTGATGTTCAGGAGCAGAACAGGAATGAAGCTGGGAACCTTCTGTCAGAAGCTTGGGCTTGGGGAAAAAGGAGGATTCCTTGTACTTCCCATAATACAGATCAAAAATGGCTGGCCTTTAAGGAAAGCTTAGGGGCAGAAGCTGTGGCTAGAAACCTCTCTACTCCTAAGCAAGAAGGTTTTGGATGTGTAGTTTATTAAAGTAGTCCCTGATCTTTTATTCCCAATACCCTCTCACAAGTATGCACATCCCTGCCGCAGCCCCTCAGCATAGCCATAGATGCTTCTCAGTCTCTCCTCCATTAAGCTTGCTTTCTGAAGCAATAAAGATGAGGCTGTCTACCCTGATTCTTGCTGTTGGCTTGTTCCCACAAGTATTCTCTGGGAAAGGAGGCAGCTTCCTAGACTCAAGGCTGAAATCACGGAAGGGAAAGGGTCACAGGTGGTGTCAAGATTTTTCCTGAAGTCTCTGCTTGGCTTCCTAAGATCATAGGGTTTGTTTATTCTTGGTCAAGGAATCCTGCAGTGCCCTAACTCTACACAGGTGGAGACCACCCACCTCTAGCCAGCCAACATTTCTGGGACCTGCTTCAGATGACATCCCATGAGCTATCACAGCACTTAGCAAATACATGGTGTGAAGCGCGGGCAACAAAACAAGACACTATCAGTCTTTCTCTTTCTTCTAAACTTAACACAGCATTGACTTTATGTGTCTCATAAATTAGTCTGTTTTAGAATAAGCATGTACTCATAAAATAAAAAAGACTGAGAATCCAAAGAGGATACCGAATATTAAGGCAGCATATAAACAGTAGCATTCATCTGTTGGGAAATGTAATCTGAACTACCGTACCTCCAAGAATCAATGAGACCATCAACACCAGCTGCTAATGAGGCTGGAGAGATGGTGGAAACACAGTGGCACAGCTGAAAACAGATTGGTAATACTTTGTATGGGGTGGTGAGATAGCTGGGTGGATAAAGTAACAAGAGTTCAATTCCTGAAGCCCACATGAAGGTGCAAGAACTGACTCCAAAGTTGTCCTGACCTCCACATGTGCCACACATACCTGCTAATGATAAAAAGAAACTGAAAAAGAAAAAAAAGCTAACCATGCATTCAGGAAACAATCCCATTCCTGGGGTCCTTCACTAGAGGAAACGAAACCTATGACCACAGAAGGCCACCAGGGAAGCCTTATCAAGGGGCCCTCAAACTGAGCCATGAGGACATCTCTCAGTGTCCTCTTTGGATTCTCAGGCACTTTAAGGGCTTGCAGGCATAATGTATGGAGGGTGGAGCCCAGCTTTCCATGTGCCCCCTTAGGAATGTTGTAATTACTTCAGAAGCACAGAAGAGCTCTGATGAAGAGGCTTGGCAGGTTTTGTAGAGGATGTAGAGGAGATGCTGGGTAAGATGAGTAAGTAGTGGCAGCAGGCAGGGATAACGAAGATAGCCATCAACAAGTAAACAGGAAAACTAGGTGCAATATATCTTCCTACCCCCAACATAACACTGTTCAGTCACAAAATGGACCAAACTACTAACACCTAGCCACCTGGACCTCCAGTAATGACGACCCAGGAGAGACCAGACACTGCTGATTTCTGACACAGGGAGCCAATTCTAGAATGGTAGCTCCCATTATAATAGACCAGGAACTGCTGGAGATATAGTATGCCTGGTAGGAGCCAGGGAGCTTTCTGGAATCCTAGGAGTGTTGTTATGGTCATGGAACTAGTCAGGTCAAGCTGTGCACCTGCAACTATAGCACACCTAAGGAAGCTCTGAGGCAAACCCTCTCTTGCTCAGATCAGCTCAAGCTTCATATTCTGACCAGCCCCTTCCTTCTCAGCACCTGATACACCTAGAGTTGGCTCTGATTCACCCATCCCTAACTACAATTGACAGAATCTCTTGAGGACTGTCATTCCTGCACTAGACTAGCTATAAAATTGTGTGACCTTCTAGGCTGCACTGCCTTCCAAAGGTAGGAAGCAAGTCAGCAGGAAAGGACATCCCAAAATGGAGGGAGAGGAGGGAGAGGCCAAGGCCAACATTCTTGACCCTAAATGGTCAGGGCTCCTGCAGTGGGCTTGTAAAGCCCCAAAAGGCACCAAATCCCGCCTAAGCTGGATGAATCATTCACTCTCTCACTCACGAGCACTCTCGTTTGTATTCTGAATACAACTGGGTCAAAAGACTCCAAATTACAGATAATGACTTGCATCTGAGTCAGCAGCTCCTCCCAACCCCCTAGGCTCACAGCAGGAGCAGTTAATAGTGCCAGAAGATAGGACTGCTTCCCTGTCCCAGGCTACTGTGTGTCCCACTGCAGGAGGCTCAGTCCAGGCCAGAAAACACTCAGTGATCACACACACACCCTCACCCCTACCCTGTAAGGACACTCCCCAGCTTCCTCCCTAGAGTGAGCAACCTATCTGAAGAACCAATTTCAGGAGCATGGGGCATGGTTACCACTCTGTGTGGGGCCCATTGCCCTAGTTAGGGCTGGGAGTCACCATTCAGAACAGCCCCCACAAGGTGTCCTCACCCTAGACTTCCTTCTTACCTTACTGTAAGGGGGGATGGGGTCAGAGGCCCCAGGATTCCTGGGAGAAAGCAAAAGGTGCTTCCTTACTCCAAGGGTCTCAGGGCCTCTCCACCAGGGCTGCCCAGTGCTCCTAACCAGCCTTGGAATGCACTCTTCTTTATCTGCCTCATGTTTAACCCAGTTCTTCCTGTTGCTCCTGGTGTTAACCTTAGACATCAGCTGGCCCATCTTGTGTACTGGAACCACAGGCTTTTCTTCTGAGTCCCCAGTATACAACTTGTGTGGGAGGGCAGCAGCAATTCATTGTTGCCTCTGCAGCTTCCAGAACATTCACCTCCAGGATGAGGTATTAGGATTAGATGAAGGCAGTCTAAGTAAACCATGGCAATCCACAGAGAACCCAATGGAGCATGCAAACTAAACCTCTAAGACATGTCTATCAGTGCCACCAAAGGGGCCTCCATGTACTTCTTTAATGGCAAAGGTCTCCTGGAGTCCAAGGAGGAGTGCTGGGCAACTCCACCATTCAGCACATTTTCTGGAAGGGAACTGTGTGTTAGCCAGGTACTCCCAGGCTAGAGGTGGCAGGGACTGAGCAGATCTGCTATGGGAAAGCCTATGCTAAACACAACGTACAGGGCTCCTTTGTTTACAAGAAACACAGGCCAACCCTGTGTTACTGCAGTAACCCAGCTCCAACCCAGTACACATACATTCACACATCCACAGCAGAACTTATGCCTGGGCCAAGTCCCAGACAACACATGCTGAAAGAGCTAACTAGTGTTCAGAGCCACCCTCAGGATGGGTACAGTACCAGCCCTGGCCCTGATAACTCATGATGTATTAATTAACCTGACTGGGAAGCCACCAAACATACACTGGACACCTTCCCTGGCTCCATAACATAACTCTCAGTTCACCACAGTCCAAAGTCCTTTCCCTGTTCCACCCCTCATCCAGCCTGTGCTCCACAAACCACTGCTTGAAAGTCCATCTACTTCCATTAAATTGTGCCTCAATCCCCATCTTAGTCAAAGATTTAGCAAAGGGCACCTGTCTACCTGTCCTTCCCTGACATGTCACACTGAAAAGAACTCATGATGCATGCACTAAGTACCCACATATTGGGATGTGCATTCTTTTGGTACATTCTACCAACACTTTATACTAAATGGATTTTATACAGGATTATGCTTGACTCACCATCCTGAAAGAACCCTGTATTCACTATGACAGGCACTGAGCAGACCCTTGCATTGATACTCTCTGCAAGAAGATGCAGGCTATAAACTAATGCCTAGCTGAATAAGCCAAGGCACAATGACATTCAATGACTAGATTTGACCCAGGCCAGCTGTGGTAAGGCCAGGGCTTGAATTAACAGTATTTGGTCCCATTCTCCTATCACAGCTGGAATCAGCATTAGTCTGGTTCCTGAGCTCAAGAGTTAAGAGCTCACCCTGGCTGTGCATGGCTGTAATGCTGGATGGAGCTAGGTCCTGAGAGGAGGTAGGGTCACTTACAGGTCTAGGAGTATTCTAGTGTGACCTGAAAGCATCAGTGACCCTTGAACTGTGTCAAGACACTGCCACCTTGCTTCTGTACCTTCTGGTACCTGCCCAGCACCTGCCTGAGCATGAGCTATTGGGAGATGACTTCATCTACCCAGTAGGCAGGCAGGGAAGATGTCAAGAGAGAACCAGCACTGTCAGACAACTTTCTGCAGATGCTCTGAGTAAATCTGGCTATACCTGAAGACTCCTCCACCATCCCAACATTACCCTACTCATTAAGAGGTACAAAGAGATGAAGATTCTTCTCAGGGAGTGACAGCCCAGAGATGACCTGTGCTTCTATCCTGGGGGGACACTGAGGAAGGTAACACGTCCAGCATCAAGGCTGGGAACGATAATCTTTTCTGAGAGGCTCCACAGTAGGGGACACTCTCCACTGACACAGCAGACAACAAGCTCTTCGGGAGCCAGGCTACCTCTTCCCTGGCCTCAAGGACTAGCTGCTGCTGCTGCTTTCTTTCTTTTATATCACAGGGGACTGATCTCCCTCCCTGCTCGTCCCAGAAGATATACACCAAACCCACCCTGCAGTACACTGGCTTCCTGTCTGAACTTTGCCCACATCCACTGTGTGTCTAAATCTTCCTCTTGCTCACACTCTGAAACCCCAAGTGTGCCATGTCTCTAGTAGCTGCCCTTGTTCATACTCTTTGTCCATGATGCTCCACAGTACTCTTGACACTCTTGTAGAACAGCTTATAGTGTGTGAGAATGTTATCCACCAGGATTCTCGAACCTGATGTTCCTGGTATTTTGGAGTAGGTATTTCTGTTACAGGATGATCCTGTGATTTGTAGACTGTTCAGCAACATCTACCTTTTAAATATCGGCAATATACTATATTTAAACACTGATAGTGAACAAACCCCATTCCCCTCCCAGGAAACAGTGACAGAAGTGTTGGCATACAGCTCATAAGCTAAGGTAAATGACACCCTGGCTTATGGATGTGTACTAGAAATATTCTGAAATAGTGGACAGCTACCTAGATGATAAGCTTTTGAGCAGTGCATTTATGTGCAGCTTGCTAATGGGCTTCCCAGCCTCAAACTTAAACACAAGTGTCAACTGCATGGGCAGTTGTCACCTTGTCACTGTCACATATCTTTGAATGTTTCCAGTGGTCTTAAGAACTATGCTGGGCTGGACAGTGATGGCACAAGCCTTAGATCCTAGCACTCTGGAGGCAGAGGTGCATCTCTGAGTTTGAGGTCAGCCTGGTTTACAGAATGAGTTCCAGAATAGCCAGGGCTACATAGAGAAACCCTGATGTGACAAACCTAAAAAACAATGCTGAGTTACTGCAGGGTAGTCTGAGCTACATATACAGTGTCTAGCTGCCAACTTGATTCTTCTCAGTCCGGTCTTCTCCCTTATCCATGTTACAGTCTCTACTCTAGCTTTACTTAACTGGTACCCACAGATCCTACCTGAACCCACAGACCCTGAGTGTCTGCCCTGTGTTGAAGAACCTTGTCCA
Source organism: Tokudaia tokunoshimensis (assembly GCA_036184795.1). NCBI lineage: Eukaryota > Metazoa > Chordata > Mammalia > Rodentia > Muridae > Tokudaia > Tokudaia tokunoshimensis. The sequence continues at coordinate 67,825,795 of BTHU01000014.1, read as the reverse complement.
GCCCTTACCCACCAGGTGATCTTGGGGTGGAGGGAATAGAGTTCTTGGCTCTGGACACAGCCGCTACTGTGTGCTCATTTCTGTCCAAGTGGTCAAACATACTACCATGTTCTGCTACAAAGAACACATTTTGCTCTGACAGTGTGCTCTACGAGCAGGGCCTTTAACTTGAACCACCTTGGTTGATAGCTATGCTGGAAAAGCAGCAGTGACTCAGCAGGCATGCACCTGGACAGAGCGACTGTTAGTCTTCAAGTCCTGTTTATTCCACCCCCACCTGCAGGGACCCACACAGGATGCTCCTGCATGGGCTGGTAACAGATGGTGCCAAATGAAAACTGGTTTGAGCTCAACCTCCTCCAGTTGGTCCAAAGAGACGAGCCAGTGATAAGTCCAATTGCTGTGTGTCATTCCCTGAGACCTATTTCACAGAACTGAGCTTCCTAGATATATAGCTTAGCTCTGCTAGAGGGGTGCACATCTGCCAAGATATAGAATGTTTGAAAGCTCCCAAATGCCAGTTTCCAGATGGCCTCCATCACCACATGCTTTAAGCCTGCAGAGAATTTATTCTTCAAGTGTGGCAACAGGACAAGGGGAAAAGAGACAGAGAGCATCTTTGCTACCAGCTATCCAAAAGCCAGGTTCACAAAGCTGTCTTTCAGTCACAGAACAGCTGACAGGCAGCCCCAGCAGGAGGCTGACAAGAATATTCTTGTATAAAATCTAAAGGTGGGTACCAGAAAATTTAGAGAACAGAGGTGCCTTTCATGCTAGCCTTGCACTAGTGAGTCAGAAGCAGGGGATTTTGAATTTTATGTAGCCTTGGCAATATAGTGAAACTCTCTAACAGGAAAAGAAATTAGGTGCAATGAGCTCACTGAAAGATTGTGGGCCAGGTGTTCTAGTATAAGGACATGAGGTGAAAGACATAGAGAAAGTCCTGCTTTCCAGAGAGAACAGCCTGGAACATTGAGGAATGACAACAGCAACAGCTACGTTCACATTTACTGCCAGCAGAAAGTAAGAGAAGGCTAAAAGAAGAAATGCTGTTAAGGAGAAAGGCCCTCTAGTGAGGTACTTTCTAAACAGGAGTATAAGAGGTGACAGGGAGACACAGGAGAATCAATCTAGGTGAAGGCCACACCACGAGAGGTGGGGTGTGAGCCTGCAGCTGACAGAGAAGGGAAGGTGGAAGGAAGAGCACTGGGGCAGCGCTGCATGCCCAGGGGGTGACAGTCAGAACTGCGCCAGCAGGCACAGTAAGAACAGACCCTAGGGCAGCCAGTATGGTGCTTAGAGACAGGAGAGAGCAAAACAGGGCAATTCTACAGGACTCTAATCAAATACAACATGGCAGCTATGAGGATCAGAGCAGTCTTGACTCTAGTACCTCAACACTCAAGGGACAGGGTTAAATTTGGGGAAAGGGGTATGCAAGAACCCCAAATGTAGTCTGGGGCATGAGGTCTACAAGGCATGATGTGGTGCTAGCCTTCCTGCATCCTCAATGTTCCTGAGAATTCACACCTCATTTTCTTTTTTTTTTTTTGGTTTTTCGAGACAGGGTTTCTCTGTGTAGCCCTGGCTATCCTGGAACTCACTCTGTAGACCAGGTTGGCCTCGAACTCAGAAATCTACCTGCCTCTGCCTCCCAAGTGAATACCTCATTTTCTCTAGCAACACTCTGCTCTAATAAAAATTAAATTCATCTTTGAGGACCAGTAGCCTGTCAGCAACCTGGAATGTGCCTGATGACATCCAGCACACAGAAGAATGTAGTAACAGACCCTATACCATATTGTTTGTCCTGCCATGCTTAGAACGTAACCTGGGTAGGATGAGAAGTGGCTGCACCTCCAGGAGAGAACAGCAAAGCGTGGAGGGGAAAGAACTGACTGGTGGACATGCCACTGGAGTGAACCCACCCCTTTCAGTCTCCCTGTGCACTGCTCCTCTGATAGTACCAAGCCAGCAGATTCAAGGGATAAGGGGCCTAACACCCGAGTGACCACTCCAAGTTCTCCCAACTGGAAGTGAATAGCGACAAAGTGGAGTGGGGAGGCTGTGTAGGGGACAGAAACTAGCGAGGGGTATATGAAGATGCTTTAGACACTCTCTGTCAATTCCAAAGAGCTCCTATTGTGACCATCTCCATTTTTCCTTTACTTTCTCGAAATCTTAAGACCTCAATAAAGTGTAAAGCCTTTGAGAAGTCTTCCCCAGTTCTAAAGAGGCTGGGTAAGCTTTCTAGGAATCCATGTAAATAGCAAGGCAGGCTCATACCCAAACTTCCACCTCACTTGAGGTGCCCAACAATCCTTTAGAGGTCCGAAGCCATCACAGGGCTTAATCAGACTTACAAAGACACAGCCAGCAGCCACCACAGTTCAAAATGCAGCCTCTTTTTTATAAAGAAACTGGGGTCTACCCTCAGCCAGCTGGGAAGCTCTTGGAGGATAGGGGTGTCATGAGTCACCTCACCCGACCAATGATGTTCCTGGCATGCAGGAACTGAAGGTGACAGCCTTGGTGGAACAATCAATCAAAACCTCCACCTCTCTAGCAGCCCTTCGCCAAGCATGCCCCTAACTCCAGGCTTCAGCTTCTACCCCATAGCATTCCTTAGGGCTGAGGAGGGGAGAGACAAGATGCAAGCCACATCCTGGAAATGGAGAGGAGGCCCAGCAGATTGACTTATTTCAACAACCAGAGGAAAAAACACGAATTTGCACAGGTCTCCCAAAAAGCTGCTCTGGGGACAGCAGGTCATTTTCAGAGAACCATCCAGAGGAAATCACCAGTTCCTGTTTCTTCTCTGAGACTCAAGTCCGTGTAACAGTTGGCGTTCAGAGGACTGGGTGTGTAGGTCTGGGCTCTGGCACACCAGGAAGCCCAGGGTATTAGGATGATTAAGCACAAGGGTCATTTACCAAGTGCTCCATTTATGCCAGGCACAGACAGCATTAGGACAGCCGACCAGCTCATTCAGCCAGCCAAGGCAGCCAAGGGAAGTGGAGGATCATCTCCCTTTCTCCGTTTCCCCAATGCGGAAACTGGGCTCAGGAAGGACCAATCAACAACCACCCTATGATCAAGCAGCAGCAGACTCAAAGCCCTTGGCTCTAAGGACTGAACAGACCCAAGTCTTAGTTTGCCAGTCTATAGGGGAGTGGGGATAGGGGTGGATGAAAACAGTTCTGTCCACTGAGCCTCCAAGGTGTGGCTCCTGGGCAGAAGGGGCGTGGCTCCCGCTCTCCCCAGGGCAACGGACTGGGAGGTGAGGGGGTGGAAGGGCAAGAATTCCCGACTCTGAAGGTAGCTCGCAGGGCAGGGACGGAAGCAGGGCCCGCTGGGCACGGAGTACTCACGTCGATGTTCCTCAGGATGACGCACTTGCCGTTGGTGTAGAGGAAATTATCACCCTTGGGGTCTCCACCGAGGATCTTAGAGACGCCCCGCTCCACCTGGGGGAGGCTGGCGAACACCTTCTCTGAGAAGATACAAACCCGGCACGGTGCATGAGGGGCAATCCCGGTCTCGCGGAACCCAGGGAGTAGCAGGCAGTCAGCGCTGGGGGTCCCGAGCCGGTCACCTGTTGCCGCCTGCGGGCACGGCCGGCGGACTTCCCGGTCGGTGGCGGCGGTCAGGCCCCGGGGTCGCGCAGCTCGGCCGGCCCAGCCCACAACGCCCACTCCGGGGTTCCCAGCCCGCACCCCGCGGCCGTGCGAGACCCCGGCCGCGCCCTCCTGCCTGCACCGACCCCAGAAGCCGGCGGCCGCGCGCGGAGGCCCACGCACTCACTGATCTCGTACGGCATCCTCGCCCACTTGTTACGGCGCCGCGCTCGAGTGGAACCTCGCAGTGGCCGAGCCTAGGGACGGCGCGGAAGGCGGCGCCGGGCGTGCCGGGCGCGGAGGGGGCGGTCCGAGGCCCGGCTCCGAGACCCGTACGCGCCTGCCCTGCGCGCTACCGCTGCGGACAACCCAACCCGGAAGCGCGGCCCCGGCGCGGCTCGCCCCCAGCTTTGACCATATATAGTCAAGCGCTCGGCTCGCAGGCTGCAGCCCCGGGAGCCTGCGCGGACACCGCCCCGCCCCCTTATGGGCCCGCCCCGGAAGTGACGCGACACGACCCGTGAAAAGGCGGCGCGGAGGGTTGTAGTGCGGGACGTGGGGTTTTCTTTGGGCTGTCTGGGTTTGCACAGGTATCCTTCTTGTGAAGCAGATCTTTCTAGAGCTTTCCGCCAACTTGGCGTCCCTGCTTGCAAGAGACTTGAAGCCACGAGGCGTATGGGGTTTTGTTTGTTTGCTTTTCACTGGGCATGCTTAGGAACTCCTTCCTAGACCCTATGTCTTGCTCTTTCCCTGTCTCTGTCTCCCTCTCCCCCTGCATTTACTCTTAAAACTTCCTAGTAGCAAAGAAACCAAGAGTAAAGGATGTAATTCTTAAGGATGGCAGGGCTTGTTTCTTAACATACGCTCTGGGGAGGGCGGGAGAGTGGAACACTGTTCGTGGAGAGGGAAAGAAAGCAAAACCTGGAATTTTCTGAGCCTCGCAGTGTTTCATTAGGGTAAAATGAAGTCCTCTGGCTACTTGTTTGAAAAGTTCTGAAGCCCTAGTTGGAAACCCGGAAAGTGGTCTTTCAAAGGAGAGCTCTTAGGAATTTGCAGCAAATGGAAAAAGTCCCTTTTTGCTTTATAAGTTAGAGCCATGTTTGTCTTGGTAATTACCCTGCTGACCCGCTTCCAGGTTCATCTGGATACCCACCTGTTTCCTCTCTGGCCTGATGTAATTTATCTTAATCTAAGCTGCTGTCTAGTTAGCTATTAAATGAATTTATAGCCTATAGGCGCTCCCAGGTTTCGTAGAGAAGAGTTTTAAGTAGGTCCTGTGTGGGAGCCTCAGTGTTTCTTGAAACTTCTGTTTTCCTTAGTACCTAGTCTCTTGTGTTGATAGACCGACATTTCTAAGGTTCTATGAATGCTACACCCTGCCCTCTGACATCTGTTGTTTGCTAGGATTGCTAGTCTAGGATCCCACTTGATAAATGTTTTGTGGAGTCGCAGTATGGTGTGGGGGGAGGGGTGCTTCTGTGGGCCCATGCTTGAGGCATCCTTTCCCCCTGGGGTACCAGCCACAGGACAGTGTAATATAGAAATAGTTTATTTAGGGCATGGGGAGGAGTTGAGGGGATAGTAGAGACAGAGAAAGAGTAGAGGCTAGCTATGAACACACGTGGTGGAGGGGATGGGAAGAAAAGGGACAGAGGAGGAAGAGTGAGGAGGGGGGGCAAGCAGCCCTTTTTATAGTGAGTCAGGCATACCTGGCTGTTGCCCACTAACTGTGGGGCGGAGCCCAGAAGGAATGCCAACACAAGGTGAATTTCTCTCAAAAGTGGTGACTTCACAGTCACTATCTCAATGAGTCACCTGCCCGCCCCAACTTTTAAACTGCAACTTTCTTGCCACTGTAAACAGGGTCCTTAGCTTGCTTTCCTCATTTCCTTTGTTGATGTTGCCTTAGAACCACCAAACTGCCCACCAGCAACACGTGGCTACTTAACAACGACAATTATGACTTCAGAACAGTCCCACTGTTAGTCTTCTAGTGACCTCACTGCACAGTGCAGATGAAAGACACTTTCCCTGGGTTTGGAACATACTACCAGATAGCTCTGGTCTAGCGCTGTCCTAGGGATGTGCTAAGGATATTTTCTTTAACAGCAAGATGTTGTAGGGCTGGAGAGATGGCTTAGCAGTTAAGGGCACTGACTACTCTTCTGAAGGTCCTGAGTTCAAATCCCAGCAGCCACATGGTGGCTCAAAACCATCCATAATGAGATTTGATGCCCTCTTCTGGGGTGTCTGAATACAGCTACAGTGTACTTGTAATAAATCTTTAAAAAAATGTTTGTCCTAGGATTCTGAGACAGAAGATAGTTTAGGCTGTGAGTTTCTGATTTACTAGAAAGAATTGTTTTAGATAACAGTTAGCAATAATCTTTCTAAACCATACTAAAGTTGCCACTCAGCATGGTACAAAGACTGCTGGGGTAACACCAGCTCCAAACTCTTTACAAGCCTTGGGACTGACAATGAGAGTGACCCTACAAAACACTTTGGGGCCAAGCTCTCTGGCTGAATCCAGACTCTGGTGTACTTACTTAATTACATGAGAGCTCCAGAGAATTTGGATGTGGGGCAGCTTATTCACTGTAAAAATCATGTACCATGTATCAAGTTTTCCAGGTTTTAGAATAAGAGGGGGCTCAGGTGTATGAAATGGTTTTACGTTCACATTCAAGGGACCAGTTGGCTACACCTGGTAGCGCTAATGTTTGGAGACAAGCAGCTGAGTTTGTCCAGCAGTGAGCCAAGTGAAGAAACACTTGACATGTCCATACAATGACTTCAGTCTCTAGAATTAGCCTGGCCGCTTGCACCCACTTTGTCTTTGTACCCAGATGCCTCCATCACTGTCTAAAGGAGTCTTCAAAGCTGCTAGCTCTTCAAACCAGACACACAGGCCAACTGAGATGAATGCCCTGCCTGCCCCTCCCTCCTCACCACAGGCTCCTTTGGCATGTTCTTTCCCGCACTGATTAGTGAGTGGTCCAGCCTCATCCCCAGCTCCCGCATTCAGTCCATCATTAAATCTAGTGTTTATGAAAGCACTTAGCTTGAATCTGTGTGTCTCCACAGGGGTACCAGTGCTACCCTGCTCCAAGCTGCCTCAACACCTGGGTCTATTTCCAACCCCTTGATTATGCCCTGCATAGAACTGACCATTGCAGCTAGTGAGATTGAAGGAACTCTAGCCAGCCTGAGCATGGCAAACTTGACTCTGGCAGGCCTTGCTCTTCTCTCCATTCCCTTGCTACAAACCCTGTTAGATTACATCCCTAAAGCTAGCCACCAAGGTGCATTCCCTCATGTGTCCACTTCCTCCCCCTGAGGCTGACTGCCAAGGTCCAGCTATCAAAGTATTGAGGTCCAGCAATTAAAAATCCTCTTTGGCTCCACCTAATTAACATGCCCAATTAAAATTAAACACCTCATCTTAACACAAGGTTACCCCTTTTACATTTATAAACTGCCATTTGCCTATGGGCCAAGCCCATCTTCTCTCTATCCAGAGGCAGTTGCTCCTCTCCTAAAGGAATACACTTCTCCCCTCTCCCTTGTTTCTTTCCCCTTCTCCCTTGTCTTCTATCTTCTTTGTCTTTTATTCCCTGCCCTTGGTCTCTCTGGGGGCAAATACATCTCCTCTGTGCAGAGAACTTGGTCTTGGGGGTCCTGAGCCGATATCCCCAAGTGGTCAGCTTTTGGTCCCTGAAGACCTGGAGTTACCTCTCCTGCCTGGTTTTCATACAGCTTAATGGGTGTGGTTTTCCTCTGCCTAGCAGCTACCTCAGTCTCCTGTACCTATTATTTTTAGGCCGTTCCAGACACCACACTTTGAGGTCATCCTCTTTACAAGCTACATACTGTGTTGTTTGGCACTGGTTGCAGGGTTTCTCCCTTCCCCCACGAACACAGCTTTCCAGACAGTTCAAATGAAGCTGCTGATTGCTGTGAGGAGGTGGGCAGCATAAAATATCACAGATTTGCATTCAATTCCAAAGATGTTGCATTAAAGCAAGGGACCCAAAAGTACTTATGGAAAAGCATGGGGCAGTCAGACTTGGGTAAGCTAGTTTCAGTAACTTTAATTGAGGAACATGAACACCCCTCAGTTGGCCTTGGATGTGTTGTTTCATAGCCCCCAGCTGGAAAGTTGCCTCTTGTTTCCATGCATAGTGGGATACATCAGAGTTGTCCAGACCTGTCTGTTCTGGGAACAGAAAACAGTGAGATGTTTCTGGACATCCAAGGCATATCTAACCTCTTCCTTGCACCCATTGATTTCTTAGGCCCAGTTCAAGATAGGAGAAAGGACTTTTCCTTGTCCTCACCTGTATCCAGCCTGAAACAGTGCTGCTCATAGAACTAGGCTGATGGCCCTACCCTCTAGAGTCTGGAGGTTTGCTGTGTGGACTGATTCTCCTGGAAAAGGGGTGTCTTCCATGTCACTGACTCTGCCTTCTCACAGCCTACCTTTTAAAGGAATTTCAGAAAATGTCTCAGGCTTGGTCTCTTAAATGAGCTGAGATAGACCATATTAGGGGCCATCTCTCTGGAATAGTCAGAATTAGGGTCACCTCTTTTGCAGTCTCACTTTTGTCTATCTCCAGTCTGCACCAAGAAAGACTCTCCAGGTGGTTGCTGTGTATCCTAGAAGAGCTCTGTCTGTAGTAGAAGTAGGCTTTCCATTGCTGGAACCAACCTGCAATATGTCTGCATAGCCTGCCTTCTTGGATCTTGGAAATTCTAAAATCTAACATGGGTTGAAGACTTAGGTGCACTTAGATGTGACTTTAAATGGCTTTTTAAGTCACATGGGAGGAAAACGAGCCTCCAGGTACTTGTTTGATTCTGGGGCTGGTCTTGGGAGGTTGTCACCTGAAACGGGGGCTGAGCTGTTATCCCCAAAGAATTGCTGTTCTGGTCTTCAAGCCCTGGTTGAAGGAATCTGAGGACTGGTTACGGGAATCCTGGTCTGACTCCATAAAACTACCCAGAAGTTATTAGCCTCTGCACTGTAAATCCTTCAGGAGGGGAAGGACAAGTGAATTAAGTCATTCCTAAGGGAGCTTGTTACTGGATCCCTTCTGAGTGTCTCTATAAATACTTTGTTTTCAATTGATCAGCGCCATGGCAAACTTGTAGAGTTGTCATGATGTCTGCTGTAGTTTGCTTTTCTGTTTCTGTGAATGATCCAAAAGCAACCTGGAGGAGGAAAGCTTATTTCAACTTGCTTTCCAAGTTCACAGCTCACCACTGAGGGGAAGTCAGGGCAGGAACTCAGAGCAGAAACCAAGAAGGAATATTGCTTGCTGTCTTACTCTCTAGATCTTGATCCTCATGCTCAGCCATCTTACTTTTACAACCCAGGACTACCTGGACAGCACTGCCCTCAGTGGATTAATGCCCTCCCACACTATCAAAACAATTCATCATTCCTACTAGACACATCTCACTCTTTGATCCAGGTTCTGCTATTCCTAGGTGACTCAAGATTCGTGCCAGGTTGGCCATATAAACCACACCAGCTTTCATCAATTCTCTCATGGATCCAGTCACTTTCCAGTTTGAAGTCATCTACAGTAGATACTTTGTAAGAACTTTGCTTTGCTGCCAACATCACAAACTACTTATAATTCAGGTACTTCCTATAACTTTAATTTTTTCAAATCATATTTTTAATGATAGTTTTAAATGGTTTAACCTTTTTAACCCACCACCCACCAGAGGTAAGAGAAAGAAAGAATATGGGGGAAATGGACCTGTTTAGAAAGGTTCTTTAGAGCAACTCCCATCTGCGTTGTCTGGAAATTAGCAGTTCAGGTCACAGGTTAGCAGGCAGTGGCAGCTCAGTCCACTCGCAAACACTTCATGGATACACCAGCAGTCCAGTTCAGTAGCATTGGGTTAGCAACAGTGGTGACATGACCTAGCAGAGACAGCCGGGCCTCAGCCTCTGCTCGAGTCAGCAGGAGGGACCAAAAGGAACCCCAGGAGAAGTTCTCGGCTGTGCCTCTCTCAGGGAAGCACAGATCATTGAAGATGCAAGACCCACAAGTGTTACACAGCTAGCTGTACCAACAAGCCAAGCTCTGTCTTCGTCACTCCATGGAGTCCTATTTATACCCTCCAAACATCATGTGTCCTCCACGTGCCTTGCCTTAGCACAAGTCTTGCCTCTGCACAGTTTTTGCACCTTTCTTGCCTCAGCACATGCATCCAATCAGTCCAAGTCCTTGGAAGCTGCAACAAACTGCAGCACACCACCAGAAGATTTTTGGTGTGTTTTTCTCTACGGCTTCCCAACAAATGCAGCTCAACTACTCAGTGTAAGTGCATGTCATTAGCGAAGAATCCTTCATCACGTGTCCTTTCTTGTGTTTGCTTTAGCAGAACATCCTCTCTCCTGTGTCTACTTCAGTAAAATGTTCCTTCACGAGTCTGCCTTAGTCTTTGACACCTGTGTCCACTTTACCGAAACATTCCTTCATGTGTGTGCCCCAGAAAAACACCATCCAACCGACTTTCCAAAGAACCCTTAAGTTTCCACTTCACATCCTGTTGTAGGTTCTTACCTATGAATTTCCTGAAGCTAACCTCCTAGGCAGCTAAGCCTATTAGCTTGGAGTGATCCTTACAAGGTTTGGCTGATGGCTAACTGCTCCAGTTGACAATCTTTGTTTTGAAAGACTTAGAGACCTAATCATGTGTCCTATGGCTGTTCAGTGAAATTCTTCCGTGTTAGCGATGGGCTCTTGTTACTGTCTCCTGAACTGCATCCACCCCACCACCTTCTGCTCCAGTGCTGCAGCTCAGGGCCTTCAGCCTTCACCTGTCTCGTGCTCTACCAGCACAAGGTAAAGTGGTTTGCCGAGGCCAGGGGACAATCCCACCTCATCTGTGTTCACGTTTGCCTACCTAGGGCTATATTCTGAGGCAGTGTTTTCTGCCCTCTTAATTCAGTACATTTCCAAGAACTAGTTCTGAGCACTGGCTGTGTTCTGTCTCAGACAGTCCTATCTTTTTGTTTGGTTGGTTTTAGTTTTGGTTTTTGAAATAGGGTTTCTCTATGAAGCCCTGACTGGCCTGAAACTTGCTCTGTCGACCAGACTGGCTTTGAATTTAGAGCTCTGCCTGCCTCTGCCTCCCGAGTTGGAGAGGGCCACCACACCCAGCTTAATACTATCTTTACATCAGGGGCATTGGGTTTTGGCTTGTCCAAGTTCAGAAGCCATAAGTGGTGTGCAAGTAGGGTTCAAGATGAGGTCTGCCTTCTTTAGAACTGTTTTTAACACATAAGAGAAGCCTATTACGTGGGTGAGTGGGTGAAGGAACACCCTCATAAAGGCAAAGGGTAGGGGGAGAGGAGGGATGGGATAGAGGGGGTTTGGAGGGGTAACTGGGAAGGGGGATATCATTTGAAATGTAAAGGATTAAGATGAGAGAGAGACAGAGAGAGAGAGAGAGAGAGAGAGAGAGAGAGAGAGAGAGAGAGAGAGAGAGAGACAGAGACAGATCGAGACCCATTACACAAGGACTGTTATTTTTGTGAACTTCGTTTTAGCCATTCAGCTAAGTTTGGTGTTAGTAGGGTTCAAACTAAAAGGTTTACACATCTTTTCCTTCTTCCAGTTTAGGCTGGAAAGCCAGCCCTCTTGGCTTTCAAATATGTGGTCATGTGTCTGGTTGTAATGCTTGTTTGTAGGGAGTGGTGTGTGTATTATCTGTCTGTGCTTGTGATTACCCTGTATCTTTATGGGTACTTTTACCAGAGTCTGATCTAAGGGTCATAGCAGAACCTATTGCTGGTTGCATAGAGACTGCTTCTACAGTGACTCGTTTGGGCAGAGACCCTACCCGCCCTGACCTGTATGTCTAATTAGCACTGTGCTCTCATCCTGACCCTGATTGGGAAAACTGCCATGGGATGCTTTTGGGGTGCTCCTTCAAGCCATTCCTATGGAACTAGCTCTCTTCCCTGGGGTTGCTGAGGATCTTTGTATAGGTCATGAATTTTGGGGAACTCCATCCCAGCTCCTGCCTGTGCCCTCTGACCTCGTTTCCAGGGTGGCTGTTTCTGAAGCCTCTGGTTAGCTTTCTCCCTAATCTGAATTAACAGGAACCAGAGACCTGCTCCTTCCAAAAGTGCATCTGTTGGTACCTTATCTTCTTTAAAGAAGGGATGCTGATAAGATGTATGTCCCAGGCTTCTTCATTCTCTTGCTTCCTGAAAGGAGAGGAGTGAGGGAACTCTGTCCCATAGATGGCATAGGGGAGGGCACAAGTGTCATTAGACCCTTTCATCTGAGCTCTGTCTGCTGCTAGCAGGTACTCTGATCTGCTTCCTTGTCAGTCAGGTCAGTCCCACCAGACAGGGAATTGAGTTGTATGCTGCATGTGAATAAGGAGGAACGTTGGTTAACAAGGATGACTATAACCAAATACTCCAAACCCAACTTGCTTAAAGAACAGAAATCTGTCTTTAAATCTGTCTTTCTGCCCCAAATCAAGAGACTGCTAGGGTTGGCTTCTCTTGAGACCAAAAGAGAAATCTGTTCCACCTTCTCTCCCACCAGACTTCTGCCATGGGTAATCCTTGATGTTCCTTAACTTGGAGCACCGTCCCCTTGCACTCGTGACATTCTCCCTGTATACAGTTTTCTCACTCTCTGAGAACACTAGTCCTTTTATAGCTGCTGGATGCTGTCCTCCAAGCAGCCGTTCAGTTTTCACCAAATGTGAACTAATCTTGAGACCATGCAGGTTTGGCTCTGTTGACAGTCTCTCATAGGAGGGTTGGAGGATCAGCTGCACAGAACTGTATCTGTTTCCCCTGACACTTTAGTTAGCACCCCCACTCTGATCACACTCCAAGACCACTGGGACTAGGCAATTGCATGCAGCTGGGGAAGATCTTTATGTAGCTGATGAGGCATGGGAGGAGTAACAGAAATATCAGGTGAGGGCCTAAAGGCAGATCAATGATCCTGAGGTGGAGAGGGGTCAGTCAACTGCTCCCAGGAGCAAGGCTTTAATTCCTGCTTTATCTGAGTATGACTTACCCCCTTTTATGGGAGAAGGACTGGCAAAGCTCCTGCAACCACAGGGGAGCTCACTGCCTAGTAGACATTGGTGTCCTGTATTAATTTTATGTCCTATTTGAAGAGGAAAGTAGTCAAGCTTACTACCAGAAAAACATAAATGAAAACCCGTGCTTCAAGTGCAGAGAGGCCTTTACCTGTCTATAGGGTTTTAATTACTGTGGAACACCATGACCGAATGCAACTTGAGGAGGAAACAGTTTATGTCAGCTTACAGTTCCACGTGGCAGCCCATCGTGAAAGTCAAGGCAGGAAATGAAGCAGAAGCTGTAGAGATGTCTGTGCCTCGTGGCTTACTCAGCCTACACCACCCACGTGAGGTGGCACCACCCACAGTGAGCTGGGCCCCCCAACATTAATCAAGAAAATAACTGAATACTTGCCCACAGACTAATCTGGTAGGGATATTTTTCTCTACTGAAGTTCCCTCTTTTGAAGTGAATCTATCTTGTGTCTAATGTAAAACTGGCCAGCACAGCCTGTTACATGACATTTAAAGTCATATTGCCATAGGCTAACCACTGCTCAGCAATTCAGTATGTAATATTTCTCTGCTTACATGGAGTCACGCAGGTGGACAGACCCCTTGTTTTCCACCTAACATTTTAAATGATGGAAGGTGTACAAATGCATAAGCTACGTCTGTTCTGCGTGCTTTGGAAACTGCTATCTGATTGAATTCATTATGTATGCAGCAACTAAAAGCAGAAGCAGAGAGTACAAACATAAGATTGGGTGCTCATTGCGTCCAGCAGAGATGGCAGGAGCAGCCCTGCTAAAGCAAACAAAAGGTGAAGGCAGACAGGGTTTACAGACAACAACTTGGGGCAGCCAGCTTGAGTTGCCAATGGAGAGTCCCAGACAGAGCAGAGTGCCCCCTAGGGGTAAGCTTTTCAGTAAAAGAAGGAGGAGCAAAAGTTTAAAATCTGCACTTAGGAGGGAGGATTCAGGAACAGTCCTGGCAGTCAAATGGAGTTCACACTTGAGTCCCAGGTCCTGCTGTCATCTTAGATGGATGAGCTTTCTCAGGGCAGGCCTTTTTGGGTTGTGGGACAAACACCAGTCACCTCTGTTGAAAATGGCTCACTCCTTAGTCCTTTTTTTATGAGCACATCTTTATGGCTGTGCTAGTTTGCTGTTTTTTTCCCTCCCTTGGTGAACCACATGGGGTGGGGAAGCACATTCTGGGGTCTTACTTGAAAACTGTTTGAGGCTGGGAGAGAATAGCTCACATCCTTGGAATCTTTTTTCAAGAAGTTTAAACAGCAAGTGAACAACTTACTGGTGTGTTCTATCAGATTTCCCTTTGGAGATTTTATTTATATATATATATATATTTATATATACATATATATACATACATACACACATATATACATACAATATATGTATATATGTATGTATATATATGTATATACATACATACACACATATACATACAATATATGTATATATGTATGCATATATATGTATATACATATACATACACACACACAGAAGAACATGTACATACAGGGCCCTGTTTACAGAACTGAGCATAAAGAAATGCCCCCTTCAACACCAGTCATTTTATGAGACAACAATGCTGGGCGTTGGTGTGTTCACTAAGAAATTACAGTGGACATCAGTGGAAGAGAGGAAAGCAGACTTGTGATTAGTACTGGCACAGATGTTAATAGAAGGGGTCAGTAAGGGCAAGTGAGGGCTAAAACAGTTTTGGCAAAAGATAGGATGAAAATAGATTATCTGATGACATTTTTTAACCTAAGTTTCAGGACTCAGGAGGCTGAGACGAAAGCCCTGCAAGCAACACTGGCCTGTGCTCTTTGGGAAAGCCCAACAAAAGAGGGGCATGACAAAGAATAAAGATAGGACAGGCCTGGACAGCTGGCCTAGCCCTGATGTTGGGAATATACATGGAGGGAATATGCGTGGAGAACTGAATGGGACATATGGAGGCTGAATTTAGTCTCACTCAGTGGCTGCTGCAGCCCTCAACTCCTTTGGTGTGCTTCTGTCCTCCCAGACACAACAACACTGGACATTGCATGGTTAGGTCACAGCCTCTGAGCCCTTAAGTGGGTAGGCTTTCGTGGGCTGGATCACAGGTGCTGGTCATACTTCTGGGTGGTCTAGTATCTGATCCAGCTCCAGGGCAGTCCTTGGAGAGGTTAGAGCTTACCCTTGTTGGCTCTGTCTTTGTAGAGTTGGGTTGTGTGTGTTTTCTTCTCCTGGATGTCTTATGGGTCACTTGAACCTATCACATTTCCCCAAGGACTGATTCTGACCAGTGCACTGAGTACTGTAGGGTTCTGATCCAAGTCTCTTAGTCCACAGGTATTCTGGCTAGGCTTCTTTGATTCTCCAGTTTCCTGAGGAGTGTAGGCCAGCAAGCTGCTGCCTGAGAAGGCATCTCACTACTGCTTTGGGTCACTGAGAGGATTCCTGAATTGTTTACTGTTCTAGTTGGCAGCATGAGCCTGGAAGAACAGGGCCTAAAAATGAGGGCCTAATAAAAGGCTTAGACTTTTTTAAAAAACCTATTTAAATAAGGGTACTCAAATGCTTTGACCTGCCTTCTAGCCCATTGTCCAAAGGTAGGGAAGAAAAGATGGTAAATAGGGGATGTAGACCTGTTTAGAAGTAATTCTTTGGGGGTGATTTCAATTTCTGTTGTCAGGATACCAACAGTCTAGTTCATTAATGACAGGATACCGATAGTCCCGTTCAAAAGTGTCACCAAACATGAATCAGCAGAGTTGGTACAATCTAGCAGAAACTGCCAGGCCTCTGGCAAATTGGCACAAATCAGCAGGAGTGACCAGAATCAGGCAGAATGTCAGAAGTTCTCTGTTGTGTCTCTCTCAACAAAGTAAAGGTCAACAAAGATGAGAGACCAACTAAATGTTGTAAGGCTAGGTATGCAAGCACCCCATCACTGTCCATTGAATCCTATTTATACTCTCTCCAATCACCATGTGCCCTCTCACATGTCTTGCCTCAGCAAAACATCATGCGAGTTTGCCTAAGCAAAATGTCCTATGCATCTGTATCACATGACACAACCAGAAATTTCTACTTCAAAACTCCCATGTAATAGCCAACTTTATTCAGAATATCAGATACTTTATACTCTGAGTGTTAAGAGTCACATGGGTAAAGTGTACAATCACAAGGACAGGCTGTACATGGCAAAAACATGTTTTTCTATAGAGGTTTATAAACAAATAGCCCTGAAAGGGGCATGGAAGCACATCCCAAGAACAACCCATGTTATGGAAGAACAGAGATTGCAAGACTCTCTTGTTTGCTTGGAGTTTTCTCACAGGGTTTCAGAAATCTCACACAGCTCCATTCATGAGCCCTGTTCTATAGTGGAAATTTCTGGTTATGTCTTATGATGGAGACTTTGATGTTTTTGCTGAAGCAAGACCCGTGAGAGGACATGTGATGTTTGGAAAAGTATAAGTAGGACGCTAAGGATAGTGACATCGTGCTTGCATTGCTTGCCGTACAATGCTTTGCCTATCATCTTTGCGGGTCTTTACTTTGTTGAGAGAGGCACAGCAGAGAACCTTTGGTATTCTTGCTGGTTCTGGTTGCTCTTGCTGACTCATACTAATTAGGCAGAGGCCTGTGGTTTCTGCTGGATTGTACCACCAGTGCTGACAACTAGCAAAAACAAAGCTCTCCCTAAAAAGTTACTTTCTCCCACAACTGTCAGAATCTAGTTTCCCCTACCCTAACCTTCAACTTCTCTCCAAATGAACATTCTCAGAACTTATAGCTGCTTAATTTTTACTTGTATGTAAGTGTATTGAATGTGTGTATGGGTTCACATATGTGCACATGCATGAAGGTCTGAGGTGAAGTCAGGTATGTTATGAGACAAGGTCTCATGTTGAACCTGAAATCTACACACAGCTAGTTCAACCTTTGCCATTTTGCTCCAGGGATTCCCTGTCCATACCATGTCCATGCCCACATGCTCATGGGCTACCACACTGGCTTTTTTATGTGGGTTTTGAGAATCCAAATCCTGGTCCCCACACCTGTGGATCCATCTCCACAGCTTCTCTCTCTCTCTCTCTCTCTCTCTCTCTCTCTCTCTCTCTCTCTCTCTCTCTCTCTCTCTCTGTGTGTGTGTGTGTGTATAGCAGTGTAGTTTTAAAACCTACAAAATATATTGATATTAAAAATTGAAATGTGGTCCAAGAAGCCATGGTAAGAGGTAGTCAATAAATGGTTTAATATCAGTCTATCTCACCAGTTCAGGATTACAGCACACTTGACCATAGCAGCCCTTACAAAACTGCAACAAGAAGACATGGTAATAATGGTCTAATAGTCATTGTGGAGACAATATCCTAGCACTTCACCAAAGCCAGTCTTTCTTTCCTCTCCAAATGCCAAACCATAAGTGTTGACTTGAACCTGTAATCCCAGCACTTGGGAGGCTGAGGCAGGAGGACTATTATGACTTTGAGAACTACAGAGTGACATTCTATCTCAGTAAAGCAAAAACTACAAAAGAAGCCCCAGAGTCTTCGGCAGCAGCATTCCTTTGTGAGGCCCACCCAGGCTTGGGAACATTCCAGAGCTGTCTCAAGAACAGCGATGTCTGGAGATTAGTATTGGGAGCTGCGCTTGGTTTGGCTGCTGCAGTGCCTCACTTTCAAAAAACCCTTCCAGCCCTAGAATCAGAGCTTTGGACTCTTCAGCAGTCTCTTGGCAAAGATTGGCTAAACAGGCCAATTCAAACTTTATGGAGTTTTTTTCTGGAGAAGGAAGCTACAAACACTGGCAACGGTCTCTCTGAAATGGGCTGTATAGTTTAGGGTTCTCATGAAGACCTCCGAAAGTTCCTGCTCAGCCTCTGCACTCTCATTCTGCTGCTTTTGATGCTCCAGAAGCAGGAGAACTTCAGAGTTTATGAGTATATCAAACTTGTTGGGACTAGTTTCAAACTTGTTGGGAAAGATGAGCGGGGAGACATCTTCTATATCACCAGACCGCTCATTGTGTCCACCTGCCGCCATTGTTTAGGATGGACCGCCACTAGTTCTCATGCCTATTAAAAGTTACTTTTGCATCTGTTCTTTGCTGATCTTAATTCCAGTGACAAAGGAGTGTCTCAGATGTGTCTCAGAAGCTGAAGGGAGTTAGCCATGGCAGGAGGAAAAGGGCTCAACAAGTGGTCACTTCTGCATAAACATTCAACTTGGGCAGACTAGACCAAGACTAGACCATGATGGGGAGGACAGCTGCAGTCTGGAAGACTGGGCCTCTCTCAACACCTTCTATTGCCTCTGGGGTCTAAGGATGATGGGTTGGACCTTATGAGAATGGGTACAACTGAGTCTGAGTGGATGCTGAATTAGATCACGTACAGAGTGGGGGTTGCGGTGGTTCTGAAGGACATAAATGGATTTTAAAAGCTTGAATGTCTGCTTTCTTGTATAACATGTAAAACAGCCTGGGAAGAAACTATTTCCTGAGTGCTTGGTCCATGTGTGCAGACTGGTTTGGGGAGTGCAATAGGAAACCTAATAGGTAGGTTCTGAGTTAGGTCAGTTCTGGGGCACAGCACGGATGGCCATGTTTCCCCTGAGAATGGAATGCCCAAAGTGACTGTGTCTTTAGATGTCTTGACTAACGGTTGGAAAGGTGCTACTTACCATCCTAGTCTATCCTTTTACCTCATAGTTAGCTCAGGACAAGCATGCAGCATCCCAGGGTCCCAAAGAGGGGTGATATCCTCTTGGATACAAGGTCTAGCAGCCTTGTCCATCCCCTCGCCACATGGATTAGCATTGCTAAACACTCCAGCAAAGAGTCTTTGCTGCCTTTTGCAGAATTTGACAACCGCCCTGGAACATAAGGCACACTGGGCTAGGCAGGCTTCAGGGCCTCCCGCCTGTGAGAGGATGTCATATGTGTGATATCTATAATACAACTCTAGAATTGTCTTTCACCTGGAATGTGATGCCAGCACAAGCTCTTCTTCAATGGGTTTTCAAGTGGTTACTGGGAGAAGGGTGTGTAGTCATGGAGTGTCTAGGACCTAAGAATGTTCCACAATCTCCAGGCTTGCTGGGTTCCAGGATGCCTACTACACCACAGTAGAACTTTATGATGTCTGTAGGCACTTGTCACCTAATTGCCCTTGGATAGTCCAACTAAATTACAAGGGGACACCTGGAAGGGAAGCCATGTTCTTTTGCTTATCCTGTAAGATAGGCTGTGCTTAGGTGAAGGTCCCTTTGGTGTTGCTAGTTTGGTGTGCAGGGATTGGCTGAAGTATAGGGAAGGTTGCTGCAGTCTGAGGATGTGCCCTTTCCCCTGTTAGGACTCAATATGTGAGGGGGGTCTGTGGGGGAAGTGTTTCTCATCACTGTGGGCAGATTTTGTCCTGGAGCCTGGAGACTTTCCAGACATTGCTTTCTATAGGACACATAACTGGTATGCTGTGTAAATCCCTTCCAAATCAGTACATGCCTTATGGAAGTCCTGCCTCTTAATCAGTGGCCTTCCTGAATGCAGAAGATGCCGTCCTTGGGTTGAGGGTTCTAGTACAGACTTATGTGTTGTAGTAAAGAGACTGAAAAGATTCCGACCCTTCCATGAATAGATGGGGAGAGCTAGCAGTGCAGTCCATGGATAGCTTGGCGCTTGTGCCCCCACCCACTGGTCCCCCAGGATTCTGTAGTCAGGCCTTAAGGTATGTATGGTTGGGCAGAACTATCAGTTTTGGGTTCACCAAGTTTTTCCTGAACCAAGTCTGAACAGGGCATCTCATGACAATGGAGTTCAGAAAAGCAGACCTGACAAGAGTGAAGCTGAAGAATAAGAAGTGTACGAGACGTGTATGCATGATGAATACTCTAAGCATTGAAGTCTTGTCTGTAGGTTTCATTTATTCCTTGCCGCAGGGTGGTAGGTCTGACAAAATCACTACATCTGGCTCATTAGGTTATTTGACTGCTTTATTAAAAACCATGTTAAAGCCATCCTTGGAAAACCTGAAACCCCACTGTCCTTTCTGTTGTCAGAGCTATATGCTCTTCACCCAGACAGTGCTTGGGGACACCCGGGAGAACACATGCTGTGCCCTTAGTCCCAGTGACTAACTCTTGTCTCTCCTTGCTAAGGAAGGAATGAGCCTGTAGAAAGCACTACTGTACTGCACTCTGTTGTCAAATGAAAAGGTGAGGTTTGACTTGTGAGGGACCCTTGGAGACATGTGCATGGAAACAGAGTAACACACACCTTGACTTGCTGACATGTCTTCTGATGGAAAGCTTTCTAAAGGCTGACCCAGGAGGTGAATGGTTGGAGCTTGAATGATGGAACAATAGATGTTTTCTGATACCAAGCAATGGTCCAGTGACCAGTAAGAGGAATATTTAAGCAGCTATGTACAGCCCATGTTATGGTCAGCCCACCATAGTTTTAGCTTCTCTTAAGGGCCTGTTCATATGTATTTTTCTAGAAGAGCCCTAGGATTTTAGTGACCTTTTGCAAGGTTGTCTTGTCCTTGACCTTTATCTCTACTTTGTCTGATTTCAGACTCTGGGGCCTGGCTCCTTTGACACCTGTAGGCAAGAACCTGCCTCCCCCAAACCTCCACCAACTGATGCAAATTGAGTTCCCTTGTTCAACATTGAAGTGATGTGTGCCTTTGGAGTCTCTTACGTCATTGTTTCCTAGGGGGAAACATTCTGCTATGCTTTGTCATGGCCACCAGGTGGAGCCAAAGGAATCCCACTTAGCTTAGCATCAGGCAGTCTTTTTTTTTTGTTGTTTTTCGAGACAGGGTTTCTCTGTGTAGCCCTGGAACTCACTTTGTAGACCAGGCTGGCCTCGAACTCAGAAATCCTCCTGCCTCTGCCTCCCAAGTGCTGGGATTAAAGGCGTGCGCCACCACCGCCCGGCAGCATCAGGCAGTCTTAAGGATGGGGTTTGTGAGGGCCATGCTAGGATGTCTCTAGCTTGTGTTTGTGTTACTTTCCTCTAGGAATTTTCTCATGAAAGACAATCCTCATACAAAGCTAAAATATCTCTGAAACAGGTGACTATTTTTGTGAGACTAGGCTGCCTAAGATAGCCGGCATTGACAGAGCCCACAGGAGCCCCAACACTTCACTCAGTCCCCACCTCCCCAGGTTAGAGGATGTACACTCAGCTAGCAAATTAGTTTCTTAGCAGTATTCTCATGAATGGACATGTAATTTTCAGGGATGGCTTAGCAGCCTGAGACCATGCTACTTGCTCAAGATAGACATACCCATTTGCAAACAAAGCGACCAATCACTCTGACCTAACAAGCCCTAATAAGCTTAACCTTTCATGCTTGGACAGATTCCAGAACCGAGCTTGGAACTAAAGATGTTGCACTGCAGTAAGGATCGATTTTGTGTGCATGCGTGATAAGGGCTGAGATAGAACCTTCCTTATATCATTACTTGCCCTCTCTCCAGCTTTCTCCCTAACATAGTTCAGGGCCTCTGCTTGGAGAATGGTGTCTCAAAATGGGCTGGATCTCCCTTCATCAGCTAGCAATTCCCTCAGACACACTCACAGGCCAATTTGATATCAATTTCTCCACTATGAAGCACTCTTCAGGTGATTCTGGGTTGTGGCATGCTGACATTTTAAAACTAATGACACATGGTGAGGTTTGGAAATTTCCTGTGACTTCAGATTGGCAGGGATGGCTTTGGGTAATGACTCTCAGTAGGTAGAGGGTACATGGCCTGTACCCCCCTTAGCTACTTGCCAGGCAAATATTGAACCTTTCCTCTATGAAGCTTGCTATGTAGGTGCTATATTTGAGGGAAGGATATGTTTCTTTAAACTGCAAGATCTGAAAGGAAGTGGTTTTAGCCATTAACGTAGCTTCTTGCCTGTTTTTCTTCATCCTGAGATGAGTACTTTCTTGCTTTGAGAGTGCTTCTTGCCACATCCAGCATAACTCCAGGGATGGACACGACTTGGTGGGTAACTAGGGAATGAAGAAAAGACACACACACACACACACACACACACACACACACACACACACACAGAGCAAAAAAATTGGGGTGGGGTGAACCGGACTCTCTGGAGAAGCCCCAGCCCCCAGATGTAAGCTCAGGGTGTTTGTTACATCCAGCTGAGCCAGGGATGTAAATCACTATAATCTCCATAGGGGCAACCTCTGTAGCAAACAGTCAATGCACCCATTCAGGCCTTCACAAATTCAGTGTCCCCTGCTCTGTTCATCCGTACACTGCCTGCCCACTGGATTTTGAAGACCTTTTCTTTCTCTTCAGTGGCTCCATACCCCAACAAATGTCTGAATTTCTATGCTTTTAGCATCCCTCTAAATTCCTAGATCTGATCCTGTTTTGGGAGTTTATTTCAAGACCTTCCAGTATCTTAACTTTCCTGTCTGTGACTTTTATTAAAGCAGGATCCATAACAGATGCCCCACTGATCCCTAGTATTCTGGTTATTGGCTTCCTTTGGCATGGGGAGCATCTTCATAGCCATTTGCATTGTCTAGCTAGTTGCTGCCATCAAAGAAAGACACCAATGAGACTGCAGGATACATGGTATCTGGATGTTGTCCTTTTGGGTCCCTTGGTTGGGTTCATACTCTTGATTTTTTTAGCTTGATCTAGATTGCTGTGCCCAGATGCTCAAGAGAATTAAAACTACAATGGGACTAAAAAGACTTAGGAAAAAATAACATCCAACTGATGAGAACAGCAAAGGTTATAAACCAAGTTCATCTTGGGACTGATATTCTCCATGGTTGAAGGTCAAGATGTGCTAAGTGAGGCTGTTACTACCTCTTCTAGAGAGCAGTGTGCCCAGTGTTTGTAACAGATGCATGGACATGGCGGTAGCTTCAAGGTAGACTGTGATCCAGAGTATCACAGAGAACTGTAGCTCCTGGAGGATGTTGCTCAGCATGCTATGAAATTAATCCTTATTAGACATGAAGAGTAATTCTTCCTGACTTTGTGTAGACTCACTCTTTCAACAAGTGATGGTAATGACTTGGGACCATATTGACTGCTAACATTTTATTTTGAGGCCCTTCCTGCTGGGGGAAGAAGCACAGCCAGCCTGCCTAATTGGTAGAACCCCAGTCATGTGGAGCTGACTGAGGGGCCAGGACTGAGAGCTACTCTTCATGTTGACCTGCATCTAAGAAAACATTCTAGAGAGCAGAAGTTGAAGGAAGGCATAATGGGAGCCCTCGCCTCCTAGAGATTGTGTTTTGAACTTGCCATTTGGAGGGGCCTGGTCAGTCCCAGCCTGCTGCTAACTGAGAAAGGAATGTAAATAAGCACAGAGCAGAGCCCAGAAAGGGCAGAGACCCAGAAGATTAGGGTCTGAGGACAGACATAGTCTTAACCCTCCAGGAGATGGGCTAGTTGGTTCCATGTTTGACTTCAGGATGGTGCAAAGTGGCCTCCACTGGAAGCGAGAGTTCATCATAGTTATTACCAACCTTCATACCTATGTATACACCCTTGAGGGCATCAGTGGTGTACAGTAGGGTCTTGGGGAAGCTTGGTGCCTTCTTGGTCTAGTCACCACTGGGCTCTGATTGGGATGACTTTATTTATAATAGTGTGCTGCTTGGAGGAATTTCTTAATCCCAAGGTTCCTAGCAAAAGCAGAGTTTTTCTGACCTTACATATGATCCCTGATTCAGTTCCTTAGCTTCAGTAATAGTTGCTACAAAGCTGCATAATTTTTCCCTAGAAACGTGTTGTTTAATGCAGGGTTTTAGTGGGTCTATCTTGATGCTAACTTCCAAATTTGGTGACAACTAAGAATATCTCCTTATATCAGAAGATAGCATGCTGGAAAAGCTAACTGTTCTAGTAGAGTGTTCACATTTGGTGTCTGCAGGACATCCTCCATTATGCACTTCAAGCTTATGCTTTTGCTAAGAATTTCAGATAATTCTTCCAATAGTCCCAGGATGTATGATAAAAGCAGGATAGCCTGTTCCATTGTTCTTATTGAAATCTTAGTTGGTCATTTGTTCAGGTGAAGAACATGAGATTCTATGTGGTAAACTGGGTGTCCTGAATATAGAGGCATGGGAGGCTAACTTTCTATTTAATATGTACCTACCACACTAGGATGAATGTTCTTCATGATGAAAAGTTAGATGTTATTGCCTTGCCAATAATAGATAGTTTACCCTGATGATGGGATACTAACCTTTTGGAGGACTTAAATATTAACACTGTTGGCAAATTAGACTAGTCCATTGGAAATCTACTCAATTAAAGGCTCTGGTTAGGATTTCTTGAGTGGTAAAGCATATAAGTGGACTGCTTGACTAGTGGGTTACAGTGCAGTCTTTGAATTAATCCTCAACTAGACTGACCTTTGGGTACAATATGCTTTGGTTGATGTTTCTACAGCTTCCTTTAGATGCCTGTATTAGTCAGGGTTCTCTAGAGTCAAAGAACGTATGGATAGTCTCTATACAGTTAGGGAATTTGTCAATGACTTACAATCTCTAGTCCAACTCCCCAACAATGGTCAGCAGCAGCTGTGCATGGAAGTTCAGGGATCTAGCAGTTGCTCAGTCCCACAAAGCAAGCAGGCAAAGAAGAGTGAGTGAGTCTTCCTTCTTCCAATGTCCTTATATAGGTCTCCAGCAGAGGGTGTGACCCAGATTAAAGTCGTGTGCCACTGTGCCTTAAATCCCAGATGACCTTGAACTCAGAGATCTCCTTGTCTTAATCTTCTGGAATTCATAGCCACTACGCTTCAAGATCTCCATGCCAAGATCCAGGTCAGAAACTTGTATCTCTGAGCCTCCAGATTAAGATCATAAGTGAGCCTTCCAATTCTTGATTGTAGTTCATTCCAGATATAGTCAAGTTGACACCAGGAATAGCCACTGCAATGTCTATTCCTCAGAATTTGTTGACTACTTTCTATGAATCATGTTTGTGTCAGTGATACTACCTGGAAAGCAACTTTAAGGAAGGAAAAGGTTGTTGAAGTCCATGATGAGAGGAAGGTATGATGGAGTGGTTTTCTATAGCACTGAAAACATGTGGCACAGAGGCTGTTTGTATGGTAGCAGACAGGAGGCAAAGTGTACAAACAAGGCAGTGCCACCAAGGAGGGAATGAGAAAGCCCAAAAAGATGTCTCCTTATCTAGTAGCAGACCCCCATGTTCTTAAAGGCTCTATAACCTTCAAAAAAGCATTATAAGCAGTAGACCAAAGCATGAGCCTGTGGAGGACATTAATCCTTTCATCCAATCTCTCACCAGTCAGTCTACTTGCCATTATAAGAGTACACACGAATAAGTGTGTGTATCTTGGGCCTCTTCTGTCTTCCTACAAATGTATTGACTGAACTTCTGCTCACTTGGAATTTTCATGACTAGTTTTAAGGATATCTCCAAACAACCATGGTAGCATAATCATTTACAATGTGAGTTTGTGTTGATCCAGTTCATGTATGAGACAGGACTAGTGTTTGATCCTTTTCTGGTGTCTTAGTGTTCCTATTGCTGTGATGAAACATCATGTCCAAAACAACTTAGTTGGGTTTTATTGCTGTGAAGAGACACTGTGACCAAGGAAACTCTTATAAAGGAAAACATTTAACTGGGGCTAGCTTACAGGTTCAGAGGTTCCATCCATTGTCATTATGGCAGGAAGTATCGCAACATGCAGGCAAACATGTCACTGGAGAAGCTGAGAGTTCTACATCTCCATCTGAAGGCAGCAGAATGGGGACTGTCTTCTACATTGGGCATAGCTTGAGTATAGGAATTCTCAATACCCACCTCCACAGTGACACACTCCCTCCAGCAAGGCCATTCCTCATAATAGTGCCACTCCCTATGGGCCAAGCATTCAAACACATGATTCTATGGGAGGACAAATCTATTCAAACCACTGCAGGGGTTTGAATTCTGCTTACAATTCCATATCAGTCTTCATCACTGAAGCAAGTCAGGACAGGAACTCGAACAGGGCAGGAATCTGGAGGCAAGAGTGATACATAAGCCATGGAAGGTGCTGCTTACTGCCCTGCTCTCCATGGCTTCCTCAGCCTGGTTTTTTGTTTTTTTTTTTTATAGAACCCAGGACCACCAGCCCGGGGCTGGCACCAGACCACAATTGGCTGGACCCTCCTCTATTACCAATTAAAAAATGCCTTGCAGGCTGGTCTACAACCCGTTTTACGGAGGCATTTTCTCAATTGAGGCTCCTTCATCTTGGATGACTTTAGCTTGTGTCAAGTTGACATAAAACTATCCAGTACAGTGACCCTGGACTTGCTTTGGTGGAGCTCTTTAAGATGGACCTGTCCTGAATAGGGATTCCTTCTGATAGGTTTGAGGTTCATTTTTCCTTCCATTGCTATGTTCTACAGATGCTGTGATTTCAGAAAGATTTCCATGACCTGATTGGCTTTTATCAGCACAAACACCATTGTTGCAGGAGACACAAATATGGTCATCATTGTTGCAATTTTACCTTAATACCTGAACTTAGGTTATTTCTGGGCATAATACTTACAGTAACCCATAAAAACAGGTCTAAGTTAAGTTCTGTTTCTAGCTGTGTGAAATCCATCATTAAAATTCATAACTGCTTCTGTTTGCTATGAAGTGAGATTACTTGGTAGCTGGAGATTGGTGAGGGTCATATACACGAGAACCAAGCACTTAACTACTGTCATGTGTCACCAGCCCCCGAGGGGTTCTCGTATACCTCACTTTGTCATCAATGCTAAAAGCATGCCAAGTTTGTCAACTTGACACAAGCTAAAGTCATCCAAGTCATCCACTTGGGCCAGTTGGCAATCTTTGCGGTTTCTTCTGGATTGAACTGCCCCTGCTTATTCAGGAGTGGTGTCTGCCGAGTGGTCCACAGCTGCTGGTTTGTGTTTGGCGTTTGCTAGTGGACTGGACTGAGAACAACGAAGATTGGAATCTCCCCAAAGAACTATTTCTAAACAGGTCTACTTCCCCTGTATCCTAATAACCTTTCTTTTCCACTACCTCTAGTGGGTGATGGGCTAGAGGGGAGGTTGAACCCTTATTAAAGTAGGTTGAGATAAATATATGCCCACACGGGATGCTGATTTATTGGATACTTCTATAGATGAAGTAAATCTTATCATGTTTTTATATTTTGACAATCTAACTAGATGAGGGAAGACTGATACCTTAGAAAAGTATAACATCTATGACAAAGTTTGTAAAAGACTTGTTTTAAATACATTTAACCACATTGAAGCAGCATAAGCCTGAGAATCCCTGAGGCATGACAATGGCAAAACACATTACAGTCCACAGAGGCAGCACTTCAGTTTGCCCAGGATGCACACCATAATGCCAGGACCTCTTGTCAGTTGTTGACTACCTGGCTACAGTTCAAACATTTGCTGTTCTAAAAGCTGTACCTAGTGCTCTCCCAGATGCTTTTAAATTATGCTCCTTGATGTGCAAACATGTGGCATAGCTTGGGATCCTTGGTGGTACTGTTGTTATGGTAAACCTTGCAGGCAATATACATGTATGTGTACTTTGGTAGTGCATATGATCACCCTAAAACTGACCTCACTGATTTTCTTTTTCAGAAACATGACCTGGTGTATTTAATATGGCTTCTACTCTTTGGTAGAACTCACCCTTTCAGAATGAGTTCATGAGCATCAGAATAGTGACGGAATACACACCAGGGTCTATTGGCCACCATAGGTTTTCTTCTCTCCATTGATTGCATTCCTTTTTTTCCCAATAAAATTATAATTTGTGTTTCTATTTCTTTTTGCACAGACATTTAGGAACCAAATTTTCTCTTGACAGCTTAATATTTACTTTTTCTTCCTCCTCCACCTCTTCCTCCTCCTCCTCTTCCTCCTTTGCATAGAACAGGAACACTGTTGGTGCTGGTACATTGGTTGAGTAATGTCTTTCTATACTTTGATTTTTCTGTTTTGTCATTGTATTAGTCAGGGTTCTCTAGAGTCAAAGAACTTATGGGTAGTCTCTATTTAGTAAGGGAATTTGTTGATGACTTACAGTCTGTAGTCCAACTCCCCAACAATGGTCAGCAGCAGCTGTGGATGGAAGTCCAAGGATCTAGCAAATGCTCAGTCCCACAAGGCACGCAGGTAAAGAAGAGAGACTCTTCCTCCTTCCAATGTCCTTATGTAAGTCTCCAGCAGAAGGTGTGGCCAGGATTGCATTCTTATACAATTTTAGTTTGCCACCACAGGAACTTCTGGTAATTTCTAGTCAGTCCCATAGCTGCTGCAGCTACTGCAACCATGTCCCCCAAAGGCCATATTCTGGGGCTGCCCCTTTCCCAGCTGCCTACCCCCATAAGTTTTAGGGCACTACATGAAACTAAACTTGATCCATCATGTCATGGGTACTTTGTGGGAGGGATTTTCTTGTTATATGGAGCTCCGCAACTGTAAACCCCTGTGTCTCCTCTTAGATTTGTTATATATCAAGTCTACTTAGTGAAATAAAACTAATCACAATGAGACCTAAAGTCAATATGCTTTGGTGACATTTCTTACATTAAGTTTCAGTTTTCCATTTGTAAGATCTGAATTCACTGACCATGCTTGCTTTGAAGATTTATTGTAGAGTGAGTGCTCCTGTTCATTAGCTGCTACTATTTTAAGGCCTTTTTTCTCCCACTAGCCACATGCAGGAATCCAGTTCATCCTTTATACAAGTCTGTTGGTTGAATGTTGATGGTCCAGCATGTTTTTAAGAAGCTTTGTAATACAAGGGCACATTCTAGAGCTTCTGAATGGGATGGGACCAGACCAGATGACTTTAACCACTAACTTTTCTCTTTGTAGCATTTCTTGGGTACATATACCTCATGCTTGGCCCTACTGCTCTTATGCTAGATCTCAATGTGGGTCTCATCTTGAAGCATGCCTTCATGACTGCATTACTTTTCTGTTGCTGTGATAAAACACCATGGTCAAAAACAACCCTTTTTTTCAAAAAGGAAAAAGGGGTTAGTTTTGGCTTACTATCCTAGAGAGTCCATCTGCATATCATTACCTCAGCTCAACCCTTCAGTCATGAGAAACCCCACAAGGTAGGTCAACTACTTTACATCTTCAGCTCTCTCAGTGCTTCTGAGTGCAGCAGAAGCTCATAAAAGTGACATGACCATGAGCCTGAAAGGCTAGAAAAGACAGGACAGAGGTCAGACACAGAACAGGTTCTTGGTGCTTCCACGGCCTGAGGCTCTTGGTTCTAGGTCAAGGGATTTCAACTGATATGCTGATACTCTAGATCTCTGAATTTCAAGAGCCTCCTGTCTGACTGCACAGCCACAATTAGGGGCAGTGGACACATTTGCCAGGGTCACAATTAATTTGAAGCAAAGAAAACAAATGCACCTTCAGGCAGGCCTGGAGCAAATGTTTTCCTTGAGTGGGTTACTGCTGTAGAATCTTTGCATTGTGACATGGAAACCCATCACTTTGTATGCTATTTTCATATACTCCACTGTCCCTTGCTCATATCCGTGCTCTTCCAACACTCCCTTGTCCTCTCACCTCCCTCATATTTTCTTGCCTTTGCCCGAACAGACCCTTCTTTCTTACTTAAGTGTAGATTCACATGTAAGAGACATGCAGTGTTTTATCTAACCCACTCATTGCCCCTTGTTCCACCCCCCCCTCTACAAAGCCCCTTCTGCTTTCATGTTTAAGACATTTTAGTTTGGGGGCTGGAGAGATGGCTCAGCAGTTAAAAGCACTGACTGCTCTTCCAGAGGTCCTGAGTTCAATTCCCAGCAACCACATGGTGGCTCATGGATCTGATGCTGTCTTCTGTCTGATGCCTCCTTCTCTCATGCAGACATGCATGTAGAACACTCATATACATAAAATACCTATGTCTTAAAAGCACATTTTATTTTTATGAAATTGTTTTGATAGTCACCCATGGATATAAAGCATTCTTATTGCTCTTCCACTCTCATTTCCTCTCTGTCTCTAGCTCTACTTCCTTATAAATCCACCCTAGATTACTGATGTCATGCTGAGTACATTCTGTGTCATCAATATGATCATGGGTTTGGAATTCCCCCCTGAGCCTGGTGGGCTCACCTACTACTGGGTACAAGTTGAATATTGTACCTATGCCCTTTACCAGAATCTGTTAGTTTCCAAACAGCTCAGGAATAATTGGTAGGATCCTGTACTCCCCATCCACTCCCAACAAAACAGGCCAAGCCAGTTTCAAGTCAGCCCAGTTTCAGGAAGAGCAGTTGCTGAGTCATGATTGCCATGGTCATGTCATGCTTGGAAGGGTGGTACCTCACAGCTCCTTCCTTATCTTTCAGGTCTTACATTCTTTACATCCTCTTCTGTGAAAATTTCTGGGTCTGAAGGGGGTTGATATGTCTTGCTTAGAGCTAAGCCAACTGCCAATCTCGGCTTCATGTGCAGGCAGGGATCTCTGTGTTTGTCCCTGTTCTCTGCAAAGAAGTTCTCTGATTAAGGCTTGAAGTAGCCTTTTGTGGGAATAAGCACAGCTATTTAGAAGGTAGTTTGATGCAATGCCAAGCTAGCTAGAAGCAGTAAGAAGTCTGTTCTTACTAAGGCCTTTGGACTTGGGTCAGTTTTTTGACTGGGTTCACAGTGTCATAGCATAGTTCCACCTGTGGCACCTTGGGTTGTGGAATTTCAAAACAGCCATGTTAGAGGAGCTGAGGTGTCTCCTCCCACTGACAGGTAGGGACCTGATACTTAGTATTTACATTTGAAGGGACTGGTATCATTACAAGACACCCCAAGACTAAACTTTCAGCACAACGGAGATTTATTTGCCTTAAAAGACAAAGGGCAGGGAATAAGAAAAAAAGATAGAGATAGAACAAGAGAAAGGGGGGGAAAGGAACAAGGAAGAGGGGGAAAGGATATTTGTCCTTGGGAGTAGGGCACAAAGGACTACATCCAGAGAGAGATGAGACAGATGGGGTTTATAGGAAACGAGTGGTTTGTAAAGGTAATTGGAGAAACCCTGTGTTAGGATGAGGTGTATAATATTAGTTGGGCATGTTAATTAGGGCAACCAAAGGGGAATTTTGATTGTTTGCTGGACTATTAATACTCTGATAGCTGGACATTGGTAGTCATCGGTAGGCCAAATAAGGGGAATAGACTTTTTTTTTTTGTCTAGCTTTAGGAGTGTAATCTAATGGTTTTTAGCAAGGGAGAGGGAATGAGGGGGAAGGGCAAGACCTACTAGAGTCATTTTTGTCATGCTCGGGCTGGCTAGAGTCTTTTCAACTTTCACAAAGGAGAAGGATTATCTTGCCAATCACAGTAGGCCTTAACTAAGGCCCATGAGTCATGTTGTGGGAATGCTGATCTTCTGAGAGTTAGAATTTGATGGTGGATGAGATTGAGAGACTCGGGATGCTCTGATCTGAGGGTAAGTATCTTTGAAATTAAGAGCTGGGTTCTTGTCTGAGTTCTGTCCCCAGCTGTCAGGAATGGACTCCAGTGGGTGGGCTGGCAGTGTAACTTGGTGGCACATATGGGGGCCTTTATCTCCAGAGGAAACAGGGTAAAGCTGATTACAGGGCACACCACTTAGAAGGCACCGTGTAGAGCATAGGAAGGGTCTTTGGGGGAAGCACTGAAGAGCTAGGTGGAAGATGCCTTAGTCCTGTGCTCATTGATGGGCTCAGACAACTGCATTGGGCTTATCTTTCTGTTCTTTAGGTCTTAAATATTTTAAAACCCCTGAAGTCTTAATTTGTGCCTCTGGACAGATACAAAGCATATGAACTGTTTAGATTGCTCAAAAAATACCAGCCTCTGTGTGTTCAAGCTCAGTGCTGTTGGCATTTGTGGCTGTGTGGTTCTTTGTTAGGACTAGTCTATGCCTTATAGGATTATCAAATTATTTTTTAAGAATTATTTTTCCTGCCGGGCAGTGGTGGTACACGCCTTTAATCCCAGCACTTGGGAGGCAGAGGCAGGTGGATTTCTGAGTTCGAGGCCAGCCTGGTCTACAGAGTGAGTTCCAGGACAGCCAAGGCTACACAGAGAAACCCTGTCTTGAAAAACCAAAAAAAAAAAAAAAGAATTATTTTTCCTAACTTTGTCTCAATTCCATAGCACCTCTCTGGAAAGTGCGACGGCTGGGAATGCCCCTCTACATAATGAGAAGTCTCGCACAAGCGTCAGAAAGAGGCTGAGCTGCACACCCTGCTGAGGACAGCTGAGCTGGTGCTTTCCAGGGACAGCAGAGAAGCTTTGCAGCAGTTCCCCAAGCCCCTCCGAAGGAGATAATCGGAAGAGGCTAGATGACTGTTATGATCATAAAAAGAGAAGGAGGTTTGAGAGAATATGGTATTCGGGGGTGTGGGGGAAGGGGGTGCCCCAGAGGGCCCATGCTGAGGCATCCCTTTCCCCGAGGGACCAGACACACACAGACATGGTATAGAATAGAGTTTACTCGGGGCAGAGGATGGGAGTTAATGGGGTAGTGGAGGCAGAGAGTAGAGAAGTAGAGGCCGGTCGTGACCACGTGGAGGGGGGGAGGGGAGGAGAGCCCAAGAGGGGCAGAGGAGCAACAGAGCAAGAGGACTAAGAGAGAGAGGAGGGGCCAGCAGCCCCTTTTATAGTGGGCCAGGCCTACCTGGCTGTTGCCTGGTGACTGTGGGGAGGGGCATACCTGGCTGTTGCCAGGTAATGGTGGGGTGGAGCTTAGACAGAACCCTAACAATGACTAAAGTTGTCAATGATTGCAGAAGTAGGCATTTTGGATGGTTTTGTTGGAGGCACTGGATGTTCCCCCAGGAGGCCAGGCTCTCTATCCTATTCCTGTAAATTCAGCTCTTGGGCTTCTAGCAATTGCCTTGCTGCAAGCTCACATTTTGGAAAATCCCTCTTTATTAGTTGAGTCAGGTGTAATAACTTGAAGTCTAAATCCTCACGTTCTTGTGTGAGATAGCCAGAGCAGATCTAAATTTGAATAGCCATGTCCTGGTAGAGGATGTACCGGGGGTCCTGTTTATCTCATCTGGCATTGATTCACATGCGTATTGCTGCTCTGACATGGTTACCTAAAAGTGACAAGACTCACAGCTCCATATGTAGCCACTGCCTTTGCTGGTAACTTGAGATGGTATCAGACTAATCCCAGGAAAATAAATGAATTATGCAATCTATTTTAGAAATGACAGTTGTATGATTCTACCTTTCAAATTTTGCCTGTGAAGATTTTTAAGAAGTTTAAGTTTGTTAGTTGTCTTTGATGCTTAAGAAAATGTAATGAGGGCTGGAGAGATGGCTCAGCGGTTAAGAGCACTGATTGCTATTCTAGAGGTCCTGAGTTCGATTCCCAGCAACCACATGGTGGCTCATAACCATTTGTAATGGGATCTGATACCTTCTTCTGGTGTGTCTGAAGACGACGACAGTGTACTCATATACATAAAATAAATAAATCTTTTTTAAAAAATGAAAATGTAATGAGGCTTGAGAAGAATGATGGTATATTGCTAATAGTCATTCTTGGGGAGAGACATTGGAATGCTCTAGATGGGATTAGCAGGTAGCTTGAGGTCCATCTCGTTACAATCTGGATTCAGACATCCCTGACATGCCTCCAGTGCAGCTGAGCTCTGGACCATCATTTAGCATCCAGATACTTCTGATCCAATCTCAAGTAGAATAGGTGATA
Organism: Tokudaia tokunoshimensis; assembly: GCA_036184795.1. NCBI lineage: Eukaryota > Metazoa > Chordata > Mammalia > Rodentia > Muridae > Tokudaia > Tokudaia tokunoshimensis. Next base: position 67,792,336 of record BTHU01000014.1, on the reverse strand, counting down.
GATTAGTGTTCTCACCATAGTCAATTAGTGTCCCCAGAGAAATAAAAGAGTACAACACTGTCACCATGTTTCAAGTGTCTACACCCCCACCTGAAGTCCTAAAGGTGCTTGTGCACAGCAGAGGGGTGGGATGATCCTGGAAAGTTCTAAGTCCATTCACTCAGCACCGTGCAGCAAGCTTGAGCACCCAGCTCAGAGATCCCTCGTGTACTGCTTCAGCATGCAAATTTGCAAAAATATTTGAATAACCGTCCCTGTTGTCTTCAGATTACATGCCCACTTCGTGCCAAAGCTGGCGCTTAGCTTTGGTGTTAAGACTTATTCTCAGGGCTGGAGAGATGGCTCAGCAGTTAAGAGCACTGATTGCTCTTCTAAAGGTCCTGAGTTCAAATCCCAGCAACCACATGGTGGCTCACAACCATCTGTAATGAGATCTGACGCTCTCTTCTGGTGTGTCTGAAGACAGCTATAGTGTTCTTAGATATAACAATAAATAAAATCTTTGGGCCAGAGTGAGTGGGGCCAACCGGAGTGAGCAGAGGTCCTGAATTCAATTCCCAGAAACCACATGATGGATCACAACCATCTGTACAGCTACATATACATATACATAAAATAAAATAAATAAATCTTTAAAAAAAGACTTGTTCTCATGTATTAGGCTGGAATATTACTATTTCAGACTTCTTTGTGATACAGGATGTTCAGAAGAATCTGATGATTCTATTGTTTTTGTAGGCCATGCCCTAGTTTGAAGAAATATACTATTTCCACATGGCCTTATTTCACTGGAGATGAAAGCATGTCCTACTGGATTAGTCCTAGCTATAGGATACTCAAGGAATATCTGAGTGTCTTATCCTGTTCTCCTGTGGGGTTTCATGGATAAAGCGTCTGATGCTAGTAACTCAGGGAAATTTAGAATGTTTTAGAGTGGTTAGTTCACTTCTTTCACAGAAGTTGTTTTCTTAAAAATAGTCTGCATTTGGATGCCTAGGATTTACATCTGCCCCCTCCCTTCAGACAATTTTATTTTTAATTGTCAATTCTTATGAAACTTTAGTGACTCCATGGCATAGCTCCATTGTGTTCCAGCCTGGATGTCTTATTGTTCAGGTCTGATTGGATGACCTGGGTGGCCTCGTGTGGGAATGCTTTCCTGCTTAGGATTGTCAAGGTGGGTGAAGATTGGAGTAGCTATGTCTGATGTTGCCTGAATCTCAGTAGGAGACAAAAGGATGCTCTTTACCCTGGAACTCCTAAACAGAGCCAGTTTAAGAGGATGTATAAAATGCCACCAGGTTCTGGAATGGAGATGTCCTGACTGCTATGTGACTCAGGGTTCCCCAAAGACAAAATTACCAGACATTTTCAGGACATACTGCTGCAGCATGTGGGTAGGGGGTGTCTAACAAAGTCAACTGTGCTTGTACCTCAGAAAAGGTTGGGTGGACTCTTGGAGATGTACAAAGCCTCTGTTCGTGGCAATGTATCAAGGAATCATAGCCCTATTGTTGAGGCTGCCCAACCAAATGAAGCAGGTTCACCAGTAACCCAAGATAATCCTCAAGCAAAGTCAATTGATTATATAGATACTAATTGCTTCTGCAGCCCTCTTTGCCAGTCCACTCAGGTTAGTGTTGGAGTTTGGGAATGGTATCCATCTTAGTCATGAAGTAAAACTCGTCACTTATTCTAAGTACCTTTTTGTCTTGAGAATCTTCGTTCTGAAATTGGAAAAAAAAGACCCGGTTTCACTGTGTGTGATTCTGGACATAGATGCATCTCAAAGTCACCAGATATTTTAACTGAGTTTAATCACCAAGAAGCTCATATGTAAGAGTATAAGAAACCCTAGGAGTTGTCCACTCTGATCTAATGTAGCCAGAATTCAAGATGCCGAAACCCACACAGTATAAACTCAGCTCCGAAAGGAGGCAGTATCCAGACTCTCCTCTCTGGATTCACCTGTTGGTATAGTCTGTCCAATTCTATCTAGAACTGTGGATGGTGTCACTCTAAGATGGTAGGTATTTAACATCAACTAGTAATAATAACTGAACATCTTTTACCTGACCATTAGATAACTGTGCAGTTCTTAGTGGGCTGTGGTGTATGGTCTTGGTAATTACCATGAGAGTGATTCAGAGCAAGGGAATGAATAGAATTGTCTGGCAGATGGGGTCAAGTGTTGCTCCATTGAAGAAAACTGATTTTTTTCTTCTCCCCTAGTAGCTATCATTTGTGGATAATTTCTTAGTGGTGGGACTCTTTGCTTCCTTCCTTTGTGCTGGAACTCTGTCTCTCTTGACCTTGTGCAGACCTTGTGAATGCTTATCAGTCTTTGTGGATTCATATGAGCATCGGTCTTGTTGTGTTTTGCTTGGGGTCATCCACTTGTGGACCTTAAAATCTTTCCGCCCTACTCTTCCACATAGATCCCTGAGCATTGAGGGGGAGGGATGATAAAGATATCCTTTTCTGAGTTGAGTACTCTAAGGTCTCTCACACTGCTCATTGTTTGTTTGCAGGTATCTGTTTATAACCTGATTAACCACATGAAGTTTCTGTGCTGAGGGTTTAAGGATACACTGACCTATTGGGTCTAGCAATATCTTAATAGAAGTTGTTTCATTATTATGTTCATTTGGCAGAATTTTCCCCAGGGCCCATGACCTATATAGTCTTGGGTCCTTGGCCTCATTAACAACATCAGGGAAGGGTTCAACCTCATGGGTGGCTTCTGGTACATAGCTTGAGTAGAGCACTCTGGGAAGGATATGCATGAAGACTTCAAATGAACATGTTGTATACATATGGGATAGACACAGAATCAGGGTGGCATGAGGCAGCGGCTATAAGCCTGGCTGGGAACTCCACAGAGAGGATTTTTGAAGGTGGCAGTAACTTGCTCCATGTTTAGGGTGTCCTAGTTGTTTTTATTTTGTTTACTTAATGCAAATAGTTATATCTGAGAAAGGGACTCTAAATGGAAGAATGATCTGGCATGTCTTTAGGAACATTTTCTTGATTAATGATGTGGTACCCTCCCTATGAGTGATGACAACCCTTGGCAGATAAGATAGAAGACTAAGCCAAGCCAGTAAGTGGAATTCCTTCATGGCTTCTGTTTCAGTTTCCATCTCTAGGTTCCTACTTTGGCTCCTCTCAGTGGACTATGTAGAAGACAACACTCTCCTCCTTGTACTGTGTTTGATTATCTTCTCTATCAAGTTAATAGAAAACAAATTAAAACTTTAGGTAAAAAGCTGTCTAGCTCTGCCTATTTGATATTTTCCCCTAAGTATGGATCCAGATTGGCCTCACTAGAGAAGTCTGAAGATAGGGATCACTGACTACTGTTGCCTTCATTTGAGCAGAGATATTCTAAATGGAGCATATGTGTTCATGAGGTTTAATCTTTTATGTAGAGATTAGGATCTTAGAGTCTAGGATGAGAGGCCCACTCCTGGGTCAGAAACACCACGAGTTTTATTGCAAGGTTAGAGAAGGAAGGGGGTGGGGACCCTTAGCCTGTGTTTTAAATCACAGGATAAAGTCTTGTGACTGAAATAGATGTTGGTAACATTATGAAAATTGTTCTCTTGGTTTTAACTACTGAGCATAATCAAGTAAGGGGGAAGTTTTCTTGGGTATCAACTGGTTTTGAGAATGGAGTTTAAGTTTATTCTTTTTGTTCTCCGAATCTTTAGCTTCAGCTACCTGTATTTCTTGGCTATCATTTGCCATAGTTCAGGGCTATATTTTTGGGAAAAAGATGAGGCCTCTTGTTTGTCAGATGGTGTCCAAACAAGGGATGGTAGGTGGGAAATACTTTTTACAGTGGAGCATAAAGCCTGAGGTTTGGAGGTGTCATGGCCTAGAGGATAACTTGGTTTGTACAAAACTTGCAAGGCTGTAGAGTAAGTCATACAATGATAGTAGTATATCTACACATGGCATCCTATTAGAGAGAGCTGGTACCCCAGATCCTCAGCTTTTGATGACAATGGGTATGTGTGTGTCTAGAGCCTATGGACTTCAGGGGCATGTGGGGTGTCAGTATCTGATTTACCCTTTGAATTTTTCTCTGCTATCTCAAAATTCCTGGATGAATTCATTCTAGGGAAATGTCCTCAATTCTCTAGGCCACCATGAGGCTGAATGTTCCACCTCAACACTTTTAAGCCCTAATTCACAGACTTCATAACTGTCTTGGTGTTTAAAGGCAATCTTGACAATGAGGAATCTAACACCAGGTTTTGGGTGAAAATATCATAAACAGTCCAGAGTTGGGGCCTTTTGAGCATAGATCTTTAATGAACAACTTGAGGCCATTTTATAGCTAGTGGTCTGCTTCATTCTTACTGAATGGATTATTATGTGGATGGATTCTCTCATAAGTCACTGCACTGGGCTGCAAGATAGGATTCACATCACTACATGCACATGTACCTTGGTGAACGAGATGATGAGATGGCTGAACTCTTGTCTTTGTATTCATGGGGAATGAGACCTTAGACAGTTAGACTTTTGTAAAACAGGACTTGGGCACTAATTTCTTTCATTTTCAAAAACTCCAGCTGCCAAAATAGGTTACTTCTGTGCTCATATGGGTCATAACTAACTTGATCACAGGGCAGATATAGGGTAGAGGACAGCATCCCTTAGCTAAGATGAGGTATTACTCACTAAGGCACCTAGAATTCTTTTGGGGGGATATCTTTCCCATCGTGGTCATGTTGCATATATTAACAGCCTAGTGGTAGTTTTATTTTGTGACAGTGCCCATCTGCACATAATTAGTTGATCATAAAGTATCACACTAGTCTGCTGGCTCTATACTACCTCATGATCTACCAGGGATATCCACTATAAGGCATCAGTATCACAGTGTGTGTGCTATTTGACTGGCTGTGAGATATGTTTACTCAGGAATTGATTTAACTTGATCTAAGCCTTGTTCCTTGGGATGAAGGTCATCCTAAGGAGTTGTCTTAGATAGCGTTTTAATGCTATGAACAGACACCATGACCAAGACAACTCTTATAAGGACAACATTTAATTGGGGCTGGTTTATAGGTTCAGTCCATTATCATCTGCATGCAGGAACATGGCAGCATCCAGGCAGACATGGTGCAGGAGGAGCTGAGAGTTCTACATCTTCATCCAGGCAGCTAGGATTAGGGTCTTAAAACCTACACTTACAGTGACACACCTACTCCAACAAGGCCACACCTACTCCAACAGGGCCATCCTTTCTAATAGTGCCACTCCCTGGGCCAAGCATATACAAACTATCACAGGAGTATTCATATCTTTGCACTTCTGGTCCAAGGGTTTTCAATGACCTAGACTAGTACCCATCAAAGGAAGGTGTCCTCCGAAGGATGGGTAGAGTTCCACTGAAAGGGTTAAGTGCTGCAGCAGGTGAATTTAGTTCACCAGGTGTCTTCCACTTCTCAGCTAGACATTTTACTCAAGGACTGATTATTATCACAACCCAAGGTTTGTGATTCTATTGATTCTTCCTTAATAACGTGCCTTGATTGTGTGTGTGTGTGTGTGTGTGTGTGTGTGTGTGTGTGTGTGTGTGTGTTGGAACATCTAAAACATTTCCACTTATCCCTTTCCCTCCTACAACTCCTTTCATGTTCCCTTCTTTTTTTTTTATTTTCTATATTTTTTTATTTACATTCCAAATGATTTCCCCTTTCCCGTTTTTATGTTCCCTTCTTAATTTGGGTTACTATTGCTAGGATGAAACACCATGAGAAAAAGCAAACTGGAGAGGAAAGAGTTTATTTGGCTTCTGCTTTCACATTTCTAGTCCATCACTGAAGGAAGTCAGGACAGGGACTCAAAAAGGGCAAGAACCTGGAGACAGGAGCTGCCAGGGAGGGGTGTTGCTTTTACTGGTGTTCTCCCAGTGATCAGCCAGCTCTCTTATAGAGCCCAGGACCACTAGCCCAGGGATGGTACCACCCACAATGGTACCTCTCCCCCTCCCCCAACTCATTAATCACTGATTAAATGCCCTATAGACTTGCCTACAGCCCCATCTTATGGAAGCATTTTCTTAATTGAGGTTCCCTCTTCTCAAATGACTTTGACTGTGTTAACATAAAACTATTCAGCACACCCTCCTCAAACTCATGGCCTCTTTCTTGTTACACATATATACAACCTACTCAGTCCATGTAGTACTGCTTGTATGTACAAAGATTTTCTAATCTCAAGTGGTCAGCCCTAAACACATCCAGGGCTTTGTTTCTGGAACAGACTGCTTCTCCTTTCCTCAATAGCCATTGATTCCCTGTAGCTCTTAAATCTAGAGTGTGTCCTTGTGATGTTTCCACCATCCATGCTGGCATGCCAACTGGTGTCATTGCCCAGGTCTTACTTAGGTAAGCATACTGTTGAGATTTCACAGGTGCAGCTTCCCCATCAGCTCTAGATGTTGGCACTAACAGCAAGATCTTTACCCCTCTGATTCTTAAAATCTTTAGTCCCTTCTTTGCAGTGAACTCCTAAACTTAGGTATAGGGGTTGCACTATAAAGAATCAATGGTGGTTGGTCAATTATTCTCTGTATTTTGACCAGTTCTGAGTTTCTGTAAAGATTTCCATCCTTCAAAAGGAAGCTTCTTTGAGGAGAGCTTACACTTCTCTGTGGTTATATGGATACATACTTAGAATACTGTTAGAAATTACAGTGGTTTAGCAAAGTGGCAGTAGTGGATGTTCCCCTCCTGGGTCCATGACACAGCATCATGTAGTTGGCTAGAATTACAGTACCAGGCTTGAATTCCCTTCTACTGAGTGGAACTTAAATTCAGTTTGATAGCTGTTGGTTATTTCCAAGATAAAAGCACCGCTATTGCAGCACTGGAGATAGCTTGCTGGGGTAGGTAGGATAGCTTGTTTTGGTGGGATAGCTTGCTGGGGTGGGATAGCTTGCTGGAGTGGGATAGCTTGCTGGGGTGGGATAGCTTGCTGGGGTGGGATAGCTTGCTGGAGTGGGATAGCTTGCTGGGGTGGGATAGCTTGCTGGGGTGGGATAGCTTGCTGGGGTGGAATAGCTTGCTGGAGTGGGATAGCTTGCTGGGGTGGGATAGCTTGCTGGGGTGGGATAGCTTGCTGGGGTGGGATAGCTTGCTGGAGTGGGATAGCTTGCTGGAGTGGGATAGCTTGCTGGGGTGGGATAGCTTGCTGGAGTGGGATAGCTTGCTGGAGTGGGATAGCTTGCTGGGGTGGGATAGCTTGCTGGAGTGGGATAGCTTGCTGGGGTGGGATAGCTTGCTGGAGTGGGATAGCTTGCTGGGGTAGATAGGATAGCTTGCTGGAGTGGGATAGCTTGCTGGAGTGGGATAGCTTGCTGGGGTGGGATAGCTTGCTGGAGTGGCATAGCTTGCTGGGGTGGGATAGCTTGCTGGAGTGGGATAGCTTGCTGGAGTGGGATAGCTTACTGGGGTGGGATAGCTTGCTGGAGTGGGATAGCTTGCTGGGGTGGGATAGCTTGCTGGAGTGGGATAGCTTGCTGGGGTGGGATAGCTTGCTGGGGTGGGATAGCTTGCTGGGGTGGGATAGCTTGCTGGAGTGGGATAGCTTGCTGGGGTGGGATAGCTTGCTGGGGTGGGATAGCTTGCTGGAGTGGGATAGCTTGCTGGGGTGGGATAGCTTGCTGGAGTGGGATAGCTTGCTGGGGTGGGATAGCTTGCTGGGGTGGGATAGCTTGCTGGGGTGGAATAGCTTACTGGGGTGGGATAGCTTGCTGGAGTGGGATAGCTTACTGGGGTGGGATAGCTTGCTGGAGTGGGATAGCTTGCTGGAGTGGGATAGCTTACTGGGGTGGGATAGCTTGCTGGAGTGGTCACTGTTGTTCTTCATGGGCTTCATTTTCTAATATTGACTGCAAACTAAAATCTGACAAACAGGGATCCAGAGAGTATTCTTCTAGAAGGCTTGGCTTGCTTCACCCTGGGCTGCTTGCCTTCCCAGAAGAATGTCATTTGGTGAGGTTCCTACTTCTCTACATGAGACAATTACTGACAACTCTGATCTTATTCATTCAGCTTCAGAGTACTTAGAAGTGTGGCACCCTTCAATAGCTCAGCTTGCAGAACAGGGGACTATAGACTAGGCAAAATAGTTGTCTCTCAACTCTCACCGGGGACATTTCTACCTGATTTTGGCATGTCCCTTATCTTTCCTGAAGATCTGACTACAGTCCATGCTTATTTGGGAGACTCTATTGGGACTTCTTCAGCTACTAAATGTTGCAGCATTTTCAGACACTGTTTAGCATGTAGACTGTAAATACATCCCACTGTCTGAGTTTACAGTGAAACAGAAGCATTCCATATGCCTATATCTACTGAGGCTAGCCTCTGAATTCATGAGTGCCTGTCCTGACCGGACAAAGATTTTTGTCTACTTCATCATCTACACAAATGACAGACATGCTCAGGGAATAAACTAAGGACTTGGGAATTCAGACCCTAAGCTTTGATAAATCAAAGAACCCATGAAATGACTCAAACTTGCTATGACCTTGAAAGCTGACATGCATGGTACAGATGGCAGCTCCCCAACACTGCCCCAGAAAATGGTGAACTTTGAGAAAGAATGTGGCTCCCTTCTCAGGTGTGGAACCACAGTCTCCACTCTGACTGTAGGTTCTTTCTCTGTGTCATTCCTTATGATGAGAGACTTGAGACATTTTTAAGATACCTCTGCTTCTATATACCTTCCCAAGGTTCCAAAGTGTTGGAAATTGATGCTAAAACTACCAGTTTGTCCAGACTCGAACTTATTGGTACTGAAACTCACATGGATAATTTTTGTAGCCAGGTGCCTCTGGCATACAAGTCGGCTTTGGTTCTAGCTTAGGATTTCAGTCAAGAGTCTTAATTTTCCAGGTAGAATTTGGCCTTCATTAAAGGTCAGAGTGACACTTCCATTGCCTTCCTGGCTCTCTGAACCAAGGGCAATTTGGAAGAAAGTATTTTCATGGCTAGGTGTGGTGTGATGGCTACAGTTCCAGAGCCGGAAGCTCAGAGCAGGTGTTCTAAGCCTGGGTTCTACAGAGGCTCCAGGAAGCTCCATTCAGAAGGTCTCTGTTTCCATCCATTTGTGATCACATCAGATGAACAAGAGCATAGTTTGCTTCAGGAGCAGGAGAAAATGATGGCTCTGGAAGTGACCTATCTGGTCTGAGTTCTTTGAAGACTCACTAGATATGAGAGTTACATTTTGCGTCCTTAGTGTGCAGGCTGTCTGCTTGGCACAAGCAAGGATTTTATAACTTTAGTTGGCATTGACAAGTAAAGTTCTATTTTCAGTATGTCCAACTGCAGAAATGTAGCCTGAATACAGAATTTTAAGACACCAGCCATGTTGGGAGGAGCAGGATGTGTCCCCTTGTCAGAGTGGTTAGAACCATTGCTTCTCTTGATACTCCTATGAAAGAAAGGAATTAGCTTGCCAATCTTGGCAGGTGCCATACCTTGGTCTCTCCTAAAGCCCAGCTTGCAATTGACTCCTGGGAAGCCATTGGTCAGTGCTGGCCTTGAATTAAGGAAGGCAGAGTCAACATTGAGCTTTGCATAGAGGGAGCACTAGGTTGGGACCTTGGAGCGGTGGTGGGTCCTGGGATCTGAGTCTAGATCTCGACTCTCACTCTTCACATAGACAGCACAGTGGGAAGTGCTCCCTGGTTTAGTGTCCTTCTCACAACTTTATAAATGTAGTAAAGTTGTGTGAACTTGACATTTCTAGATATTCCATATGTATTTCCAAAACAGTATTTCAGAATCAGACTGCTGTAGAAGCTTTGGTATCACACAGCCCTGCCTGGAAGCCTTCTCTGACTCACTCTTGTAGAGGCTGCTGTGATACTGTGTGAGTATCTCCCACCCATTCTTTGATAGAAATGAGAGTATTTTGACAGGACTGCATATAGTCACACTCACAAAATGACACATGGAAAGGCTCCATTGTCACAATTTTAGTCTTGACATCACCTCCATTAAAATCTGACAGCTTTTGGGTTGTGTCACTGTTTCACATTTTGGGATTTTCTTACGGACTAAAAATCTCAAGGAAACTAATTTTGTGTGTTTGCGACTTGGTATAAATTCCCTTAAAATGCTTCTGTCACTGATACATCACCGATGTGGTAGCTGTGTGATATGCATGAGACCAGAAAACCTACGTTGTCTTTCTTTCAGCAGGTGAGTCTGCCTAAATGCCTAAAAGTCATTTGGCTGCCCAAGGGATCCTTGTAAGAAATAATTGTGAAAACTACATAGACACTCCCTAAACTGTAAAGTAGCATAAAAGCGAGTGAAAACACAGTCTTCAGCTACCTCAGCATTACCCTCTCATCTGAGGTGACAAACTGTAAGCTCTGATGACTTGCCCCTTCATTTGCTCTAGGTTTCTAGGTCTGTGCTGGAATGCAGAAATGAGATTTGAGGAGTAAGGATGTGAGAGGTGTGGAGTAAAGGAATGAATGATGTGGTTCTCTGACTCTAGCTGAGCATCGTCAGATGTGGACAGCTCCTCCTGCCCTTCACTGGCTTTTGGGGATTTTCTTTCCCCATTTTATGTGTCTGAATCCATTTCATATTTGAATAATCCTCAAATGCTTGTCTTCTTAGACATGTCTGGCTCCTTTCGAGTCGCTGGCTGAGCCAGTGCTGCCAGCTGATGGACAGTTGCTTTCCAGATCTCTCAAGTTCTGTGTGTACTCTAAGATGGTGGGTGGTTCAATATTCAGAGAGAACTGAATATTGGGGAAAGACCACACATAGGGGTGAATATTTTGTCTTCAAGGTGGTTGGTGAGGCCAGCTGACACTGGCGGAGCCAGATTAGTAGGATGCTGGAGCAGAAACCCGTGCTTCATAGAAGGCTTCTAGAAGATAAAGAGCTCTAAATATTGGGGGTCATTAGAATGGAGTGCTCTTACCAGTGTTGGTGCAGCATAACACAGGCATGTGTCTGTTTTGTCAGTGTGCAGCTTATGGAAGTATGAGCTTTGCCAGTATCTAAGGCACCCACACAGCCACAGTGCCCTAGGCTGCAGCATAGGGGGTCCCCTATTTCCTCAGTGTGAGTATTCCGTCTTCCATCTGGCCTTCTGAGTTGGGTGCAAGCTCTTGTTTTTATCATAAGTCGCCATGATAGTTAACCATTTGTCTACCATGTTGGGATTCTGACATTTGAAGATGACACTGCTGCTGTAGAGTCTCCAGGAGGGTTCTGTGGCAGATGTACGTGCATGTGTGCCCTCATGGACTCCTAGCTGGGACATGAGCTTGTTTCCTTTGTAACTCACTAAGTTCTGGCTATGCTGGAAGTCTTGATCCTTCGCAAAATGTTAGAGCTGGGGTCCGTCTTATAGCCAGAAAAACAATTTTCATGTGAGCTTAATTTAAGTGTGTCCTTGAGCTAAGCTCTGAGTTTGTAAGTCTAGCCCTATCATTTGCCTTGTGATACCTGATGTATATGCAGAATGTGAAGATGATAAATGCCATCATGGAAAGGACCTGAATTAAAACTTCATTTTAAAATGCTTACAAATAAAATATGCCTTAAAGCTAATAGAATCCCAAATCTATACATCTCAGCAAACTTCTATATACTTAGAACAGCCATTCTGAAGGTGTGGAACTTCACATTGGATTTTACATTACTATTGAATATTTTTTATGCACTTATCTACTACCAACATTCTCCCGCTCCCTAAAAAAAAATGACCTTTAGAACTAGGAAAACAATTAGCTTTATATCTTCTTCCACGAGTTAAGGGTTCATTTCTGGCATGCAGTCCTTCATAGAAAGTACTGTTGCTTAAGGGATCTCTCAATTTGATTGATCTCAAGTTTATTTCCAGTGTTGGAAAATAAGATTTCTCTGGAGATGTCTGGGTCCTTACTTGGAGTTTCTTTGACTCTCTGGTACTGCATATGGGATGAAAAATTAGTCATGTCCAGTTAGGTGGCTTTTGTTATCTTTAGAAATACAAAACCATTGGTGCCCCAGATTGAGTTTCTGGTTTCTCACCAACTTCTTCAGATCAGTGTAGCTGGGAAAGACAGACTTTTCCTATTCTGGTGGAGACTATTTATTGCATGATCTTATTTATTTATTTAGTCTTTTTAAAAACAAAGATGATAGTCCATTTCTGTCACTGAGCATGGGATGCTCTTGGGGAGACTTGAGCCAGGAGAGGTGGTAGTGTTGCAGTGTTAAATTAATCTGCTCTATAATTCCTTGTGTGTGCACACGGGCTTCTCACTATTGCCCCAATGTTCTGGATTCCCAAAAGAAAGACATACATATACAGTATTATTTTAAATAGTTTAAACAGCTCAATGGCTGGGCCACTCCCTAACTCCACACACAATCCCCTCTGATATTCCTGAGTTAATACTTACCAAATCTGTATTTTATCTTTGCTGCCCTGGACTCTGCTGGGCAGCCCTCCTGGGGCTGCTTCCCCCCTGCACCCACATGTCGACTGTCTCACCCTTCTGCACCTTTCCCGGTGTGGCCTGTCTCCTACTCCCTTGTCACCCTGCCCAGCCATTGGCTGCCAGTCAAAAGCCAACAGGTGACAGGCTTCCTTTGTGCAAACAGGTTTTTAGGTAACATAATTAGCATGAGAACACATGCTGCTACAGGTACTCTCCAGCTGATATGCTCCTATTGCAGACAGCCTTCTCACAATTGGAAGAACAAATTCCTTCAAGGGAGACTCTGGTGCATTTCCTGATCTGCAAGCTTGCTATACGTGTCAAGTAAAACTTTCAGGCAATGTTTCAAGTGATAATGGATCACAATAAACTAATATGGAATGATTATGCAACTTAGGCTGCCAACGAGGAAGGCTCTTTGCTCCAGTGTTCCTAGATATGTTTTTGTGGTTCACCAAGTTACTGCAAAGTATGATGATAGCACATTATATACACGTAAATTTAGGTTTAAAAAAAGTTTTGGAATAGTTCCGGGTTTACTCAAGCATCACCAATCAAATCGAACCCTCATATACCTTATCTAGTTGGAAACTGAGAGAGCTGACAACTTCTAGTTCTCTAGAAGAAGCTCCAGTCTTTTAGACGACTTGCTGTATCTGGAACTATGTTTTCATCAGTTTTTTAAAGGATGAATCATTTCCCAGACCTTATTATGATTGGAGATTCTTCAGGAAGTGGACTCTGACAGGGTCCTGTGCAAGATACTCACTCAGGATTATTCTTTTGTCTTATGCTTATATAGCTGGGAGATAAAAGCTCAGGGTCAAAGAACTTGACCTCCACTATGGGGAAGGGGTTCTACTTCCTTCAGTTGTCCCCACAGGGAACTCTGGAGTACATGGACTCAAGTTGTGATGTGTTGGCTTAAAACTCTGACTTGATAGCTCTAGGAAGTGGGTGTGGGCTGCTCTTGAAAGGTTTCATCTAGGAGGTGGCATTCGTCTGATTAGATTCTCACAGATGGGGAGAGAACAAAATACTCCTTGATGGGGTATGGGGGGCAGTGATATAGTTCTTTTTTTTTTATTTTATTTTTTTAATTTACATTCCAAATCACTTCCCCTTTCCCGTTTCCTCCCTCCCCGAAAGTCCCATAAGCCCCCTTCCCTCCCTCTTTTCTCCATTCAACCCCCTCTCGTTACTCTGTCCTGGCGTTCCCCTACATCCAGTCTTTCCAGGACCAGGGGTCTCTCCTTCCATCTTTTTAGAAATCTATTGATATGTGGATTGTGTCTAGGGTATTCCGAGATTCTGGGTCAATATCCCCTTATCAGTGACTGCATACCATGTGTGTTCTTTTGTGATTGGGTTACCTCACTAAGGATGATATTTTCAAGATCTGACCATTTGCCTAGGAATTTCGTGAATTCATTGTTTTTAATTGCAGAGTAGTATTCCATTGTGTAGATATACCACATCTTCTGAATCCATTCCTCCGTTGAGGGACATCTGGGTTCTTTCCAGCTTCTGGCTATTATAAATAAGGCTGCTAAACGTCCAGGACTGGAGAGATGGCTTAGCAGTTAAGAGCACTGACTGCTCTTCCAGAGGTCCTGAGTTCAATTCCCAGCAACCACATGGTGGCTCACAACCATCTGTAATGGGATCTGATGCCCTCTTCTGGTGTGTCTGAAAACAGCAACAGTGTATTCACATAAATTAAATAAATAAATCTTAAAAAAACAACAAAAACAAACATTCATATCTTACCTTAAAGAGAATACTATATAGTTTATTAAGGAAAACATGAATGGCCAGATTTATGTTGCTACAAATCCCATGTTCCAATGTTTCATGAAGTTTTCATTGTAATAAAACAAAGCCATAAATATTTTTAATCTATCAAGTCCAGTTAGTGGTGTGTGTGTGTGTTCCACTAGGGATTGGAGACAACTTCGAATATGTTGGTTATCAGAGAAGAAAGGTAAAGACCAACTCAGCTAAACCTCCTTTGATCTACAATGGCAACCTGCCCTGAGCGTGGCATGCTGGTGCAATAGTGGTTGGTTACATAAACAATGTTTGTGCAAAATCTATGACTGGATTTAAGTCCCACCCCATGAGATAGAAGCTATGCCTGTCAATACTTGGTAACCAAAAACCTGAGACTAAATAGGCCTAGGGAAAATACCTAGAACAAATACCACTGTCCTGATAAACTAATGTAGCAATAAAAAGACTCCAAATGACATCCTACTATCTCCATTGGTCAGTGTCTCACTCAGCCCATCAGAGAAGCTTCCCCTTTCAGTAGATGGGAGCTAAGACAGTGTCACAAGTGGGCAATGTGCGGAGAGTTAGAGGTTGGGATATTTACTACATGTCCTCAATGGGATATTTTTATCAAACCCCTCTGCTTAGGGTTCAGGGATCTATGTAGAAGATGTGGAAAACAGTGTAAGAGCCAGAGGGCAAGAAGGATACTAAGGAAACAGTGTCTTCTAGACACCAGGATTGATGCACATATCAACTCAGAAACTAGTAGCATGCACAGGGTCTACACAGGTCCAAGCCACACGAGTCCCAGCAAAAGGAGGAAGTGGACATAGACTTCCATCTCTAACCAAGAAGCTGCCTCCTATTAATAACTGCTTGCAAAGGAAAAATTAGTTTTTTCCAGTAGAGTTTCACTGAATATACAAACCACACTAAAGAATAAGATCCATTCCCAGAAGTAGATGGCCAACACAAAAGAAACTCAATGGTATATCTGGAATTTTTTTTGTCTCATCTTGCGTCATTTGAGCAATTTTTTTAAACCTTACTAGTCTTCTGCTTGTATGTTATGGTTTCCAATTTTATGTTTATAGGTTTTGCTTGTGTGTTTCTCTGTATGTTTCTTAGTCTGTCTGTTTTTAAATTCTATTTTTTTGTGTGTGTTTTTTTATTTTTGTTTTAACTTGCCAGTTTGCTTTCTAGAAAGAAGGGATGGGGTTGGAAGGACAGTCACAGCTACTACAACAAGGTGACCCTTCCCCTGGCCAACCATATTCAAACCACCACAATGAACACAGTCCACTCAGTCTGCTGAACTCCAGGGTCAAAGCCTTGTGATGCATCTTTACTAGAGGACAGCACAAAGTCCTGCCAATGGCCAATTTCCAGATATTCAGCCTCTTCCTTTCCACATGATCCTAGGAATGTTTAAGGGTCCAACTGAACTGCAACAGACCCTCCTGACACTTTGGAAAGTAGAGTAGAATGTCAAAGTATTCTTTCTAAAATGCTTTCCAGCTTGTGAGGAGCTAAGTTTAGGACGTGGACTCTGTCACCATGTGACCTAATTTTAGTAATACATCTTATCTTACTTTAAAGATGCCTGCAGCAGTCAGTAGCAGAAAATGGTGATATTATTCCAAGATCACTTTTTAATTTGATATACCAGGAGGCCATGCAGTCATTGGATCTGCTTGCTGTATACAATACCAGTAAGCTCTAGGAATATGGTCATAGTGTCTCTTCACAGCAGCAAAACACTAACACACTGTGCTTACTGTTTTGTGTGTTGAGAAGGCCTTCATTCTGTAGACCTTGTGTGCCTTGTAGCGAGACCTATCCTGGAATTTGTGTTCCATGTTGAATTGAGAAGCAAAGTTGACGTATTCATCCATACTGCTGCTTAGGTGCATGCATCGTTTGGCTGAGCCTAATTAGGGCAGGTGGGTGAACTTGACACTGTGCCGATCCATCAAGTCCAGGGTGATGCTATAAGGACGAAAGTATCCAAAGCTGTTTGGCTTGGTCTTATTCCCAAAGAGAAGTATGTGTTTGGGTCAAAGCCTCCAAACTAACATCACCCATATTGCCTTCCTGTCTTACTTTCTCAGCATCCCCTTCTCATACCAGAATGCTCTGGTTGGCTTTCAAGGGTGGTTCAGAAATTCAGAGTGCCTTTGAAATGGTAAGCCAGACCCAGTGAAATGTTTTCCTTTAAAGGAGCTGCTGTGGTCATAGTGTGTCTTCACTAGTACAGAAACCTTAACTAAGACATCCTCCAAATGTGGAGAACAGGCAGTGCAGAACAAAGTCTGGTGTTGTGTATATTGCTTCTAGGCTTTCATTTTGAACCTAAAACTCCTTGGCTCACCAAGCTACACCTCTTTGGAATCATTTGTTTCTCTCACTGGGGCCCTATGTGAAGTGAGTACACATTTGTTTTTATAGTTTCAGTAAAAGTTTACACAACACCTGGCGCTGGAACATGGGTTGGAGGAGCACTTATGTGATTGCTCCTGTGGGTGAAGGGACCTTCAATCAAAGCTAAGCTGTTGGCAACCCTGGCATGGCCACCATTCCCTGTGTACTGTCGGGTTGACTGCCACCTTGCTGTGATAGCAGCTGCATTGTCCCTGCTGTGGATGACAAATTATATGACTAAGGCTCCTTCTGAAGGTGGAGTGGTGGGGGGCATGTGGAATTCCAGTGTGACCATTTTACTCTACACGGTACTGTGTGGCAAGAATCCTAGGTGAATGGGTATACGCAGAGTTATAGGAGGACATAGCTCCCCCAAAAGTAGAGGGTATTATAGCCCCCCCCCAATATCACAGATGGGCTTATAGATTGTGGTATCAGCTTGATATGTGATAGTGGGCAATAAGACAGTAGAGGCTGAGAATTCACCCAGAAAGAACCTGTTCCTATGAGAGGAATTACTGTGAGAAGGTCGTATAAAGGCCATCTTCTGCACTGGCTCCTGAATTGGCAGGAAAAAAATGGGGGCAAAAAAAGAGAAAGAGAGAAATGTTAGCTTGCCATTTCTTATGGCTGAGTGCCTATAAGGGAATGAGTACAAATTAGAAATGTTAGCTTGCCATGTTTTATGGCTGTGTGTCTATAAGGGAATGAGTACAAATTAGTACAAAATAGCTTCCCTCGGGATCCAAAACCATGGATTCCATGGGCAGAACTGCATAGTGAGGTAGAGGGGCTCCTACTTCCAAGTTCCTACCTTTAATACAAAGGTAGGGAGGGATCCATGATACAGCATGCTGATGAGTCCAAAAAGCATGGGAAACTGTGGTAGTCATGGGATATTATGCCTTTGAACAGCTTGACTTAGGAAAGTCTTTTAAATGAGACTTGAGTCTTCTGCAATGTGGCTTGCGAGGCTGTGGGATAGAGCAGATGACATTAGTCTGAGTACTGGGGAAACAGAAACTGAGTAATATCACAACCTACCAAGACAGAGAGAATAATCAGAGAATGCAGTCACTGATGGACTGGCTCACATGAACATCTGGAAGACAGCAGAAAAGTCAGGCGTTACTCAGAGAACTTGGCATGAGCAGACAGATTTAGATGCCAAGTTCACCAGGCTGTGTGTGACTGGTTCACATGAGAGGTAAGGACCCTGAGGGTGGCAGAGGGATTTAATAACAGCTTTGCCAAGCTCATGGTGGGAAAGGATTTTTAATGAGGTAGGAGAGATGTTGGCAGATCTGCGTGCCTTAGACTGGCGTGGAAATTGGTTCAGCAGAATACCAAAGTCAGGAGGGGATGAGGAAAAAAAGATGAAAGGGTCTGTCTGGGTTAGATAGACAAACAACCACAAAAATGTGGAAAGATTTGCATGTCAGAGTTTCAAAGAAAATGCTAACAAAACTCGGTTCTTGAGCAAGAGTTTTATCGAGATATACACAATACAGCCGTGCAGACAAATGACTGTGCTTGCCTCAAAGGTAGGCAGTTATCCCTCAGAATAAGCTGTATGTGCTTCTTTCCTACAAGACAGCATACTGGGACTGGAACTCCTTCACCCAGTCTCAAGCCCTGATAGCAGCCAGGGCTAATTTCGTGAGATTTAATTTCAGAAGATTATTAAATAAATGACTAATATAGAGGTAGCATTAAGTTACCACTCAGCCCAGAGAGACTGCATGTACCACTCAGGAAGCCCTATACAGGCACACTTCATTCTTTGTTAGCTCTAGACTAGTCAGTCAAAGTATGGGAGCCAGCCCTAACTCCGAGTCTGGAGGTGGAGGAGATACTTGTCAGTCCTGTGGCAGCACTGTCAGGATGAGGAGACAACCTGCCCTTGAAGAATGACTAGATTGTGTAGTGCCAATTAAGATGGTAGCTTCCACCCTTACCTCTGTACTCAACACTGATTGTTCCTTTTTTTAGGGATAATTTTGACCTAAACAATGGAGTATTTTTAATCCCGTGTTGGACTTTGATAATTTTCTTTCAGTCTCCTATTAGGGGCTGATTCCTGAAAGGATCTGGTACTTGCTTAGCATGGTGGAAGGCTTCAGAAGTCCCACCCATCGTTTGCAAAAAGGGATTTGCTTTATTGATTTAATGCTAGCCTGTGAGTGTTTTACAGACTTAGAAAAGCGTCCAAATGAGAAGCAAGTCCACGCAAGTGAGGATGGGAAATCAACTCACAGGATATAAGGACAGGCACAGCTGATACACAAGGCAGTGAGAACATCCCTCAACAGCCTGTGCTGACTGTAAAACAGTGGTTAAAAAGGCATGCTAAGGTGTAGCCTGGATGGGAGGGAAATGATTCATAAGATTATTAAATAAAAATCACGGGGTGGGTAGAGGAGTTCTGAAGACCCAATATCCCACAGGTCCTATTGCCAGTGCTGTTGGCTGCCCAACAGAGCGAGGTGATGAGACTTCAGTGCTGAAGATGTATACTCTGTTGCAAGACATGGTAAAAAATCAATCTAGGTCTAAGACAGAAGCTTCTTCCTGCTGAATAGATTCCATACTTCCAGAAAGTGCTATATAGGCTTTGGTTGAGAACAGCCAGGACGGCCATTCTTGTGTTGTCCAAGAATGCAG
Source organism: Tokudaia tokunoshimensis (assembly GCA_036184795.1). Classification (NCBI taxonomy): domain Eukaryota; kingdom Metazoa; phylum Chordata; class Mammalia; order Rodentia; family Muridae; genus Tokudaia; species Tokudaia tokunoshimensis. The sequence continues at coordinate 67,772,991 of BTHU01000014.1, read as the reverse complement.
TATGATGGCGTGACTGAGGAAGGAGTGATAAAGGAGACACCTTTCTTCGATGTGAATAGAAAATTGGGTTTGGAGGCATGCTTGCGACTAAACCTGACAAGCCTGTGATGTTTGTACTCATTGTATGTGTTTTCCCTTGACTTACCTGCCCTGGTCAGGCTAATGTCAAGAATAGATTGTGGCAGTCTCTGGCCTTGAACTCAATATCTGCTTGCCTCTGCCTAGGATTAAAGGTGTGCACCCAGCTTGGAACTTGCCTTTTATGAAATTGATATTAAATACAATCATTTTGCTATTCCTTGAACTAAAAAAAAAAAAAATCACAGACCTGTGTTTGTGGGAGTGTTTTTTCTGAGAATCAGCTGTAGGAAGCCCAGAGGAGGAAGTGGCTATGGAAGAGTAGGGTAAAAGGACAGTCCTGGCTTTGAGGTGGTCAGTTAAGCCTGTGGATAAAGTGGCCTCATTCGAAACTATAATCACATCAGTGCCTCAGGTGTGTCTCACAGAAAAAAAGAGCCCAGGAACTGCCAACTACTCCATCCCCTCCCTCTATTAATGAGGAGGATTTACTTTCTACAAGATGCTATGTACCCTGTGCCTGAGGCTAGCTGCCTTCATATATTTTGGAGAATCTCTAAGATCGTGGCTTTGATATCAGAGGGAGGTGCCCAATGAGATGGCCAGTGGATGTGAACACTGTTTTTCACAGCTGTGCCTGTAACAAGGGAGTCCAGGAGATGTCATTGAATCCCAAAGTCTTCCTTCCACCCTTCCTTTCCAGAAGATGTCATGTTTTGAGATCTCCTTTTAGCAACACAGGAACAGAATATCTCTCACTGCAGTAGCTATTTGATAGCTGAAAACTGACATCGTCCCCTGGGATGGTCTTGACTTTCTCCTTTGATGAGGAGCCTGGCCCAGGAATGGGGTTTTTTTCTCTGTAGGTACCCTGGGATAGGATCAACATAGAAGCTATCTCAGTGTCAGTGATATAAAAACTGGTAGTTTAGGGAGCCTAGTCCCAACATCAGAACTAGAAAGCTTTCTACAATCAATGTGGTGTTGCAGAGGAGTCTTACCTAGATGCTTTGGCTGCAGTAGTTGACTCTTATTGCACTCAGTGTCAGGCTGTAGGGTAAGGGACTCTCCAAGTACATAGAAAAGCATCCATCTCTCATTCTCTCATAGGCCTTCTAATTGAAGGGCTGCAAGGGCTTCAGTAACCCCAAGGACAAGGCATTGATGATAGTCTCTTAGTAGTAGTAGATGGCTTGTTTGAACCCAGAAAATCCTCTAGGTTCAGTCTCTGAATGCAGCCCTTTTAAATCCCAAGAAGTTTAAGTACAAAATTAAAATCCAGATTTAGAGCCCCAATTATAACTAGAAACCCATGTAGGGGTCCTGTATTTTAGAGGACCTTTAGATTAGATCCTGATTTTGATTTGGTATTGTGGTTTGAATGAGAGGTCCCCCTATAAACCTTATCATTTGAATATTTGGTCTCCAGTTGGTGACTGTTTGGGAAGGAGTAGCAAGTCTGGCCTTTTTGGGGAAAGTGTGTCACTGAGGATAGACTTTGACACTTCAAAAGATTTGGCATCATTTTGAGTGTGTTATCTACTTCCTGTTTGCTTTAAGGTATGAGTTTGCAGCTATTCCTGTCACAAGACACTGCTTAGCCATCATGGACTCTGAACCTTCCAGGACCTTAAGCCCCAAATAAATTCTTCCCTCTTTAAGTTGCCTTAGTTTTGGTGTTTTACCATAGCAGTAGAAGAGTAACTGATACATGTATTAACCTTTATTTTCTTGCTTTAATCAGAATCTAAGGCAAATTGTTTTCAAAATTGGGCCTTATGAAGTAGCACCTTAGACAACTAATGTAGCAGAGAGTTTAGCACCAAAATGGTGTTAAATACACACTTTCTGTTAACTAGGGCTTGTATAAACATTATCAACATACTGTAGCAACACTCCGTCAAAACTGTAGGCTTCTCAAGCCTCTGGCTAATATCTCACCAAAGGTGATGGTTCTTAAAACACTGCAGTAATATAATCCAACAATATTGGAAAATAGAATTTATTTCTCACTTCTGGAGTAACTGAGCTTTCTTTGTGGCTTGCAAAAGAGCATCTTTCAAACTTAAGTCACAACCTACCATAACCTCCAAGTAAATGCCAGGAAGGCCTAAGGACTTGGTGCCATAGGGTGAACATCTGGAATTGTTCACAGCTTACAAGCCCTGAACAAAGCTGTGTTCGTGAGCTTTTTACAGGCAAACCTGGAGTGTGAGGGGATCCTGTGGGTTCAGATTGGTCAATATCCAAGAATCTTCATTTCCCTGTTACTCCCACAGCAGATACAGTTTTTTGGCTCATCTGAATCACTTTAGTATGGAGAGTAGAACATGCAGCTCTCTAGAATCTATCAGGAAATTATCATTTGGTCTCCTGTTGTCACCCATACCTGCAGCTCCCCAAGTGTGATGGCTATTCTTGCTTGTCAACTTAACTACATCTGGAATGAACTACCGTCCCAGAAACGGAGGACATACCTGTAAGATCTTCTGCTTGGATTGAAGAGAGTGAATCCACTTCTAATTCAGACCTTTCAGGTAGGAAGACACACCGCTTTCATCTGGATCTTAAGACAGGAAGACATGTCATTTGGCAGCATCCAGCAGCTGGGTTGGGTTCATCCTAGTGGCCTGCTTCCCAGCTTTTGAAGTTGTGTACAAATGTCAGGCATTGTTCTATACAAAGTCTATGTTAACTGTATTCACAGTATCTAGTTGACACGTGTATGTTTTATAAAATAGCTGATAAAGTCTAGAAATGCTGAGAGGTTCCAATTTGTGTTTAGTTGGACTTCATGTTCATTTATGTACCTTTTCTTAGACATGGCTCTCCTTAATTTTCCAAGATGAGGGTTGATGGATTTTTGATCCTCTTCCTAATGAGACCACTGACCAAAATTTGCTTTCTCTTCGATATTAATGTGGTTGTTTTAATTGTCTTATTGAGGATGGGTGGCTAAAGCTGGCTCATTCGGGCACAGTCGGTGACCCTCAGTGTTACAACAGTTCCTGTAGTGTTTGCCTGGCAGGGACACAACCTTCCTCATTGTCTAGCACAGACCTCCTCTCATCTGTGCTCACTAGAGCATCTGCCCAGGTGATACACTGAGTGGTAAAAATCGACAAGTCAGCCACTTTCTGTGGGTCTTTCCTAAGTGGTGAGTTTAGAGTCTTTCTAATTTAACAGAAGTTAATTGGGAAAAGTCTGTAAGTCCATAATACCCTGCCGACTGAACATCCTAGGCAAATGCTCTGGCTCAATGCCATTTTAGAAGCTATGGCCTCAGCCTGAACAGTGGCACCGCAGTCAAACTAAGTGTGCAGTCAGTTTGTAAAGGCAGCTGGCTCTTCCCTGCTTTTACACTGACAGGCCTTTCTAGCAGTTTGTCCATTGTCCTCAGGACTTGGCTTTGCCAGAGCACTTAGAATTTAAATATTTTTCTGTCCTGGGCATTTGATCTAGAGCCTTGTGCATGCTAGGTAAGTGTCCTACCACTGAGGTGGATACCCAGCCCACATTTTACATCTTCTTTTGAGACAAGGTCACCCCAGGTTTCCTAGGCTGATTTTGAGCTTGCACTTGCAGCCAAAGATGCTCCTTGAACCTGTGATTTTCCTGCCTTAGCCTTCCAAGTAGATTGCATGACAAGCCTGCACCACCAGGCCAAAATGGCTCTTAAAGCATTTTAAAAGACCGACTCTCCCTCATCCCTTTCCTCCTAAATTTTCTATGTGGGATAATGTCTTTGCTTTCTTTTTCCCTATTTGTCTCTTCTACCAGGGATCCTTATTATGTAAGTGCATGCATGCTTACACAAAAGAAACTTCATTCCATTTATACAAACTTTAACAGAACAATTCTAATGATAAGATCGTATAGAAACTTAAACAGCAGAAGGTTGTCTTTCATTAGAATCGAAGGCATTCTAGGCCATGCAGCACTAGAACACAATTATTTCAGTATGGGGTACATAGGTGCATACTTCCATACTGCTCAGTGAGTGTGTGAGCTTCAGAGGACTCTAGGCTGACCTGCCCATTGTGCAGTTCTGTAAATGGACAGAAGGCCAGAGAAGCACTGATTCTTTTTTTTTAAAGATTTATTTTATTTAATGTATATGAGTACACTGTAGCTGTACTGATAGTTGTGAACCTTCATGCGATTGCTGGTAATGAAAGTTGCTCTCTCCTGTTGGCACCACTCACTTCAGCCTAAAGATTTATTTATTATTATATCTAAGTACACCATAGCTGTCTTCAGACACACCAGAAGAGGGTGTCAGATCTCATTACACATGGTTGCTGGGATTTGAAGTCAGGACCTTCAGAAGAGCAGTCAGTGCTATTAACCGCTGAGCCATCTCTCCAGCCCAGAAACACTGTATCTTAAACATACAAATTACCTTGTTACTCCTTGGAGATAAAGTTGAGAATACCAAGATTCTAAGAATTATATCAAATGGTACTGCAAATGATCCAAACAAAGTCCAAATAGTGATTTTAAGGTCAAAACAGTGGAAATGTATCCACAGGTGATTTGGTGTGATTTACCCATTCTAGAGTCTACTGACACCCACAATTCTAATGTGGTGACTTTCTATCAGCAAAGCATTTCTAGGTAGCTGATGTTTCAAGGGATAAGAGTGAGATCCTGACATGAAAAGATGCCAAGAAATTGCTGGAAAGTGTCTGCCAAGGCTAACAACTGGGTCACTTTCCATGAACAGCTAGCTCACAAGTATGTGATTCTGACTCCTGATAGAAAACAGTATATGGACAGTGCCACCCAGAGGCCAAATTCGGTAGTTGCTTACATTGCTTGCTTGCTTACATTGGTTAATAGATCTAAGAAAACTGTTCAAAGTTCAGGAGGACCACAGTAAATGGGAAGGTATCAAATTAATCCAACTGGACCGATTCTCTGACATGTGGGAAGCTAACTTCTAGAACTCAGGGACATAACCGACTTTTATGGAGAGGAAATGAGGCATGGGAGACAATGGGCAGGAAGGCTCGATGGAGTGTTTTGTCATCCAGGGACCTGAAAAGCCCTTGAGATAATGCGTTCTCATGTCATTCTTCAGACAAACATTGCTCTGGCAAGTCACACATCAGTCCAGCTTCTTAAATAAAGAACCAGATTAGCAAGTCCTTGGCCTGCACTTTGATGCTACTTTAAGGTCACAGGTGTGTCTGGCTCTAAATTAAAGCCTGGCTGAAAGAGGACCCATGGTTATGTAGTCCTTTTCCAAAAATGGTTAACAGCAGCAGGTGGTGTCTCAACCATTCAGAGGCTGATTCTTTAGAATTTATGATGCTGGGCAAAAATAAAAAGCTTATAATTTCACAAAAGACAATGAGAGTTCATCTAAAACAGGGTATAGTTACAGTGGCATCAGCAGTATCAGGGCTATGACACTGCATGAGTCAGTTATCAGAATCAGTCAGGCATCACCAGAAACAAAGGATTTGGAGTTCTGGGTAAGAGGGCAGACTAGTGGCTGCCTCTTAGAGCACCTAGAAATAAGCCCACACAGTTATGACTACCTAATTCTTGGCATAATTGTCAAAAACATATATTGGAGAAAAGACAACCTTTGCGACAGATAGTTCAGGGAAAGCTGATGTCTACATGTAAAATGAAACTAGATCCTTACCATCCTGCACAAAGAAAATCAATTCAACGCAGATCAAGATCCTTAATGGAGATACTGCAACCAAAACCGCTAGAGGGGGATTTGAATGAAACACCTCAAGATACAGGCATAGTTGAGCATCTTCTGAGAGGACTTACCAGTTCAGAAAATAACCCCAAGAACTGAAGAAGTCCAGCAAAGGAAACAATTACTGAAGTGAAGAGTCAGGCTACAGAATGGGCGGTAGGCATTTTCAATTAGACATACATCAGGACTTAATACTAGGATACATGAAGAACATGTAAAATGTAAACCATCCACTGAATGAATAGGTCAATATACAATTTTCAAAAGGAGTAAAAATGTCTGATAAGTAGTGTTCAGTTTCCTTGGATATCAAAGAAATACTAATGAGAACTGCATTGGGGGATGGGATGTGGCTTCATTGGTAGAGTGCTTACCTAGCAAACACAAAGCCACAAAGTCATTTTATTCTATATAAACTAGGCATAGTGCATGCCTATAATCTTGGCACCCAGGAGGTGGGGGCAGGAGGATCAAAAATTCAAGGTCATACATGGCCAACCACATAGATTGGACCTGCCTTGCCTTCCTGAGACCCTGTTTCAAAAAAACTAAAACCAAAAAAAAAAAAAAATCTTTAAGATTTTAAGCAGAATGGCTGTCATTAAGAAAAGAAATGAGCAACAAATACTGGCAAGGATGTGGAGAAGGGGAAACAGTTATTCACTGCTGGTGGGAGCATAAACTTTGAAATCACCGTGGAAACCAACATGGGAGTTCCTCCAGCTGAATACAGACTTACTGTAGGACCCAGTTATACCACTCTTGGGACTAATAGAGAACACCTCTCTCCCTAGCTGAAGGGCCAGCAGCCAAGACAAAGAGTGAGCTAGAGGCCGGGTGCTCATGTACCAGTGGAGTCTACATGTCTGTCGTTTTCTCATATGTCTAGTCTGTGTCTTTGTTCTTAGGTTCTTCACTTGATCTTAGCCAAAAGGCTGAAAAGCGATGTTCTTATGCTATTCATTAATAAGCATCACTCCAGAAGTGTTCTTAGGGAGCAGAGGACAGTGGCAATGCCAGGCTGGGGATACACCCATGGCGGAGCTCCAAGCTAAGGAAGACTACAGACACATCTTCTCAGAGTCCTGCTAAATCCATGATGAAATAGATTCACTTCATAATGGGGAATTGCTCTGTGGTTGCTTCCTAGCTTTAAGTGTATTTGTCTGAAACAAATAGATGTTATGTGTTCTGGGACAATGTTTGTTGTTGTTGTTGCTGGTTTTGTTTTTGTTTTTTCTTTTGGGTTGACACATATTTTTCAGTTTCTCTTTTGAGCATATTTCTTGTGTATAATATTGCTAGTTTTTTCAATAGTCAAAACCACCTGCTGGGTGGAGGGTGTTGGGTGTTGGGCGTTGGGCAGTAGTGGTGTAGGCTTTTAATCCCAGTCCTTGGGAGGTAGAGGCAAGAGAATCTGAGTTCAAGGCCAGCCTAGTTTACAGAGTTAGTTCCAGAGAAAGCCTGTCTTAAAAACCAACCAAACACCAAAACAAAGAAACAAACCAAACCAACCAACAATAACAACACTAAATGAACCAACCAAACAAACAAACAAACAAATAAAACCCTTGATGAACTGAGATTTGACTCTCTTCATGTTTACTGTTGGTTTTATATTTCTACTGTCCTGTGCCACATACTTTTTTTTTTAAAAGATTTATTTATTTATTTTATGTATATGAGTACACTGTAGCTGTCTTCAGACACACCAGAAGAGGGCATCAGATCCCATTACAGATGGTTGTGAGCCACCATGTGGTTCCTGGAATTTGAACTCAGGACATTTGGAAGAACAGTCAGTGCTCTTAACTGCTGAACCATCTCTCCAGCCCCTGTGCCACCTTCTTGTACTAAGATGTACTTAGATTTTATTCTCTGCTTTCACACCAGACTTCACTAAGATGATAATGTTTAAAGATTAGGATTAACCTACAGATGATAAATTGCCTTTTAAAATGAACAGCAGTTATCATCTTTCTCTAGAACAGAAAGAAAATAGAATATTGTAGAAGAATTTTAATCCAGCAACATGGCTGCTCTGGCTAGAATTCAGACACAACCTTGTAAGGGTCCATGATTCATAGAAGGATGACAGCCTGGACTCAAATAGTATGTAAACGTAAATAGTGTTTTATTCTGCAGAAGTCCAGAACATAAATAGTGTTCTGTTCTGCAGAAGTTCAGCATGCTAGGGTCTTCCCATTACCAAGGTAGACACCTAAGTGACCTTGCAGGTCTGCTTTATAGCACATTAGGGGAATTCCTGGATAGGGTTTTGTCTTATTTTATCTCTAAGGACATTCCATTACCCAGGCGTGGGGCTGGCTGGAAACTGCTGACCCATTGTCCTTGCTTCAGGCCAGGTAGCGGAGCAGTTTCTGCTTTACTGCCTGAAGTCTAGATTTTAAGGCCTAATCTCCTGAACTGTTGATTTGAAGTCTGTCATGGAATCAGCCTAGCCTTCTTAACCTTAGTAAAGGCCTTACACCTTTAATCCCAAACAACATAGGTTAGGTTAGTTTGTAGAAAGAAGCAACCATGTTTGAAAGTGACATCTAATTGAGGGGCAGACAAAGTGACAAATCCGAGAAAGATTTACAGAGTGAGTCAGAGATAGGATATACCCAACTCTCATGAGAACAGACAGGAAAGGGAGGCTATTTATGAGCAGTTCAGGGAGAGAGTCAGAAGTCAGTCAGTTTTGTTCAGTCAGTTGAGTTCAGTGTGGTGGAGTTGGGAGTTCAGTCAGTTGGGAGTCATTGCAGTGTAGTGCAGTGCAGTGTAGTGGAATTGAGTATGTTCATGAGTTAATGCAGATTAATGTAGGTCAGCAGATGCAGATGAAGCTAGAGAATAAGAAGGAGCCAGAAATTAGAACAAATTGCCAGAGTTAGTTTGAGGCCATGCAGAGCAATTCAGTGAGATGCTGACAGAAGTCAGATTGAATCAGTCAGTTTGGAGAGGAGTTTACACCAGAACAGCTGATTTGAACCAGCCAACCAGAGTTCTGAAAGAACTAAAAAGAGTGAGCCTCTGAGATGACAATTACTATAGGCAAATAAAAGTTACTTTAACAGACTATCAATCAATGCTTTATGATTTATGTAATTCTGTACTGTTTTAGTTACCTCAAAATTAAAAAGCACTGCACATTGAACATTGTTACTTTAAGTTTTTTTCCATTCTAAGAATTCCTTCTACTTTCATATCATAAGCATTATAGCATCCACCTTTCTTTGAGGCCTTTCCCATCCCATCTAATGGATTCTTTGTAGCTTCTTGACTTCTACAAGACCTTCAGGTTAAATGTTCTAGTCTAAGATTTCAAGGTGTGTTCTCTCTCTCTCTCTCTCTCTCTCTCTCTCTCTCTCTCTCTCTCTCAAATAGTAGGAATTATTGGGGGCAGGATGTTTAGAGAATGAAGGATCTGGAGTGAGAAGGGCCAGGATGCTAGGGTTGGGGCTTTGGAATTTATAACAAGTGCTTGTGAATAGGGAGGGCCCTAGGGACCCTGGTGGGCAGCATTGACTTTTATATGCAACCACAGGTATATGTCAGTGGAGGCATATGTCCCTTCTGCCAGACTTAAGGGAAATGACTCATTTTAACATATGGGAAACAATTTCACAAGTTCCTGATGAATGCTGACTTTCATCTAACCACCAGAAATCCTCCTATAGTGCAAGTTAATCTGGGCCTAGGCTCGATTTTGGACTGAGTGAGTGGACCTGCACTTTTCCAGGGTGGGGTGGGGGAAATGGGGTACTCTTTGGACATGACAACTATAACTTGACTACTTACCATCTGGTGGACATTTAGGCTCCTTCCATTTTCTAGCTAGTTCATTCCCAGCAACAATGAAGATAAATGTACAAGCATCTCTGTAGTAGGTTATAGTCTTAAAGGTTACACTAAAAGTTCTATACTTGGCTCATGTGGCAGTCCTAGTGTTTAGATTTTGAGAAACTGCCACTCTGGTTTCCAAAGTGGCTGAACCACTTTACACCCCACTAATACTAATGCTGAGTAAGCATTTTCCTTTCCTCACAGTCTCACCAGCAGCTGTTGTCATCTGCATTCTCCATAATAGTCACTCTAACTAGGGCAAATTGAGAACTCAAAGTAGTTTTAGTTTGCATTTCCCTAAGCATATTACATACTTTTAAGAATACTAGCCATTTGTATTTCTATTTCTGGAAACTCTCTATTCAGGTATGTGAGTTCTTTGCATATTCTAAATAGACATTATGTCAGATATGTAGCTGGTAAAGGTTTTTTTCCCATTCAGTAGGCTATCTCTTAACTTGATTATCTTTTTTTGGATGTGCAGAAGCTTTTTACTTTCACAGGGGATTGACGACAGGCTGAAAACTTCTGTCTTCCCCCAGAACTTCAATTTAGCATGGTCCTCACTGCATATCCCTGGCCTTATGTTGCCTTGAAAGACTCTTGCCTGATCTTGCTCACTGAGTCTCCAGTAGCTTCTCAGCTGGGCTGGTTAGTATTTAACCACCTGCAGAAACTGTTTGCATCTGTATTTAATTTTTGCCTTCTGTAATGGGTCTTTGAACTCTACCATGTGTTAAACAACCATTGTATAACACACACACTGCTTGTGTTAGAAAGAGAAGGGGCGGTTACTAATTAGAGTTAGTAATTAAGTTTGGACTAAAAGAGCTTGTGAATGCCACCAGCTACCCTAACAAGGAAAACTAACAAGGATTACTTTGATAAAGTACAAATAACAAAATTTATAGAACTTGTGGATTTTTTGGGTTATAAATTCTAGCATTGTGGAAAGACAAAAATTTGTTTTTTATATAGTTTATTCAATAGCATTTTGGAAGAAGACACACATTCAAATAAGGAACTGTAAGACTCAAAGTGAGCCTTAGCTACTGGGAGACCCCCCAAATGAGACTCGAGAACGAAGTTCGATGCAAAAGCAAGAGGTTTATTGTTCTAGTGCACTGGGGTCATCCTTCACCCAGAAGAGAGTCTGCCCCATCTCTTTCTTTCATAAGCTTTTTATACAATTTTTGAAGGCAGATTATAGCAACAGCAACTAGGCATATAATGATTGGTAGTTCTGGTGACCTTTACATTAATTGGTTGGGCAGGGAGGGATGACCCAGGTATTTTCCCTAAGGTCCAGAGGGAAGTTCCAAGTCGGGGCTTTCTCAGAACAAGAGTAGTTCATTTAGAACTTGAGGAAGCAATAGAAATTTTACAGTTTGGGGCTGGAGAGTTGGTATGTGGTTAAGAGTGAATGCTGCTCTTGCAGAAGACTAGAGTACATTCCTAGAACCCTTGTTTGACCCCTCAAAGCCACCCATAACTCTGCCTCCAGGGCATCTGATATCCCTGGCCTCTGTGAGCTCTGCTCTCAGATGAGTAGACACACACAGATAAATACATAGGGTTTTCTCTTTGTCTACTTTATTTTTCAAGAGTGTTTCTTTGTGTAACCTTGACTGTCCTAGAACTAGAGATTTGTCTCTGCATCCTAAGTGCTGGGATTAAAGGCACCACTGACTGGCCACACATAGTTTTTTAAAATAATAAAAATAATTTTAAAATAAAAACAGGAGGCCTTACAATTTAAAGAACAGAGAGCGAAGCATTGAGGTGGGGAAGAAAGCCAAAAGCCTTAGAGAGTTGTGGGACACTACAAAAAACAATAATCAGGATGCTTGGGTTCTAGAAAGAAAAAGAATTATGCAAAAAAATATTTGAGGAAATGAAATCTGGGCTGGGGAGATGACTATTATATCTCTGCAGGGAAAGGTATCCTGGCAGTTGGGAGGCAAGGATTATTACAAAGTCACACCGAAAACAACCCTCATAAAATAGATTCACTGGGTAAGACACCACAGATGGTGGCTGCCTCTTCCAGACAGAAGCCCAGAGAACTGATTGCGAGGCAGGCATTATATAGGGTTTCTTTGGCCTGGTGAGGGGAGGGGTGGTGGGTGGAGGGGTGGGAGGTGGGGGTATGGAGGTAGGAGATGGAACTTCCAGGATGGCCTAAGATTGGTGGAATTTTGTACCCTGATCTTGGGCTGTTTCCCCACTCCATAGTGTGGAGCTTGGCTGCCTATGGCTTAAGGGGCTGGGAATGGCTGTTATAGCCATTAGAGTAGTCTGGGGGCAGGACCTGACTATTCTCATTCTTTGAGGGGCTTACTTCTCCCCCTTTTATTTCTATTAAATAATTAGGGGTCAGGAAAGGGGGACAATGTTATTAGACTTCTTTCTGCTGAAAAGGGGTGTCATTCAGCAGAATGACAATTTTGAAAAAAGGAATGCCAGGGCACAAGCTCCAGACCACTCAGCAGATATGCAGCAGTAAAGTTTAGTTTACTCACAGAGAATCAAGGCATTGTGAATGTTTGGGCATAGGGGCTGGGTACTAGTATTAAGGGTTAAGGTGTTACTGTAGCCTGGGGAGTTTGTGTGCCTACTAAGTGTATTCCTGAGGAATTAAAGCAGTCTGTGATACTGGAAGGGGGCAGGGGGAGAGGGAACAATGTGGACGAGATAACTGATGGTAATATTATTTGGCTTAGAGCCATTAACGAGCATTTAGGTGTGGGAGTCTAATAAGATGATGGACAAGGCCACAAATGGTGATCATGAGTTTGATCCAGGAGGGACACATAGCCACCATTCTCTAAAGTGGTCAGGTAGAACATTATTCAATAGCTGATACACAGAGGGTAAGCCTGAAACAATAGATAGTATGACAAGGAGCTGGGATCACTGTCATCTAAAAGGGGTGCTAAAAGGGATGTAGGGAACTTTGAGGAGCTTTAGACCACTTCATCTACCATGTCTGTACCTAAGGGTTGATAGAATCAGATGTGTACTTTTTGTATTTTGCTCATGCCTGATGAGCAGCTGAGATGCTTTCTATACTAAAGTTTAACAATGACCCCTGTCTCCCATCTGTGGTGCCATGTGTCATTAGTTAGACTATAAAAGATTCAATGTTTTATGTAGAAGGTAGAATGCCTTCCTGAATAAGCGGCATGTTTCCTATAAGACCAATAAAGCCTCCATAAGTCTCTGGCCAACGTCAACAGTCATTTCTAGTTTGGTCATGGAGATATCAAGCCTAGGGCACTGGTTTTTTAAAAGTCATTTTAGGTGTTCTAGGGACAAGTATGTCCTTTTGGAAACCTGCTGGTGAAGTCTCTAGACCCCCACAGCAAGAGTAATCTGGTTGAACTGTTAAGTAAAGATTTTCTAAACCTCTGAAATCTGAATATAACAATAACATACAGGAGGGAAAGAAATATGAAACTTTTTTATTACCTTAAATCACTTTCTGAAATCTTCAGAACTTTTGTAAGCTTTTGCATCCTCAGACCTTTATACAGTCTTAGACTCTGGTTGCAGCTGGGCTGTGCTTTTACTGATAGCCTCTCCTAGGCTCTCTTTAGGAACTTCAGTCCTGCTACACAGTGCCAAGTCTCAGTTGTTCTCCATGACCCCTTGATGTCTTTTTGAAACTAATACCAGCTAGGTGACTCTGATAAAGTTCAGCTGACTGTGACTGGAGTACCTCCACCTCCAAGAGTACCAGAGAGGGGCCCGACACTCAGTGGTCACTCTATTGGACTCAGGGAAATGTTTACACAGACTGAAGAGGAAACTTGTCTAATTGCCACTGGTGGATGGAGTGCCAAGCCATCAGTGAGCTGGTAGACTGGATATGAGGCATAGAGACCCCGTGTGGCTTAGACCCCAAGGGGAAATGTAGGTACCAGGAGAGCCTATCTGTGTCATGAAACCAATGCAAATGTTACAGCTCTGAGGGGAAAGGTATCCTGACAGTCAGGAGCCAAGAAACACAACAAAGAGATACCACACAACAAGCTTCACACGAGAGATTTATTGGGAAAGACAGGAGAGTAGTTACCTCTGTTCAGGCAAGAAGTAGCAAAGAAGTGAACAGGAGGCAGGCTTTATATATGGTTTCATGTGGGGGTGCTTTCCAGGGTGGCCTGAGATTGTTGGGAATCTGTGGCCCAATCTTGGGCTTTTGTTCTGTGTAGGGTGGGTCTTGGCTGCCTGTGATTCTAGGGGCTGAAAACAGCTGTTTTTGTCATCTGAGTAGCCTGAGGGTGGGGCCTTGTCACTGAGGGTCTTACAGTAGCTCAAGGGGTGAAGTGCTTCTTATGCAATCATAGTGTTCCTAGTGTGGACCCTCAGAATTCTAGGAAATGTGAGTCCTTGTACTGTGAGTCTGTAGCGCTCTATAATGACACTGGAAGTGGAGACAGAGTTTGCTGGCCAGCACACTCTGTGTAAGTGACAGCAAATAACAAAGAGACCCTATTTTAAACAAGATGGAAGTACCCTACTTTAAACTCATGCTGGGGCTGTAGTCTGACTCCCATGCACGTGCTGGGACATATGCTCATACCGGCTCACATGCATGTGTGCACACACACACCATTCATACAAAAATTAAAAACTCTCGGTGTCTTGAAGTTTGGGCAAAGACCTAAACATCAAGTGAAGAAGTAGTACAAGCCCTAAGTAACCTAAACCAAGGAACAAAGAGGCAAGCCACATCGTAGGCTGAGGCCACAGAGATGCAGAATGTTGGAATCAGACAAGTACGTGACAGGAACAAGGACACCAATGTTCAGACTTACTGAAACCATGGTGGCCCACAGAGAAGGAGATGCTATTGTGGTGTTGAATGGTCTGTCCACCTGTAGTGGCTATTCCTGGTTGTCAACTTGACTATATCTGGAATGAACTAATCAAGAATTGGAAGGCTCACCTATAATCCTAATCTGGAGGCTCAGAGATATAAGTTTCTGACCTGGATCTTGGCATGGAGATCTTGAAGCATAGTGGCTATGAATTCCAGAACATTAAGATTAGAAGATCTCTGAGTTCAAGGTCATCTGGGATTAATGGCATGGTGGTACACACCTTTAATCTGGGCCACACCCTCTGCTGGAGACCTACATAAGGACATTGGAAGAAGGAAGACTCACTCTTCCTTGCCTGCTTTCCTAGTGGGACTGAGCAACTGCTAGATCCTTGGACTTCCATCCACAACTGCTGCTGACCATTGTTGGGGAATTGAACTACAGACTGTAAGTCATTCACAAATTCCCTAGCTATATAGAGATTACTAACATGTTCTGTGACTCCAGAGAACCCTGACTAATACACCACCAGAATTTTTTTTTTTACCACCAGAATTTTTTTTTTTTGTTTTTGTTTTTTTCGAGACAGGGTTTCTCTGTGTAGCCTTGGCTGTCCTGGAACTCACTTTGTAGACCAGGCTGGCCTCGAACTCAGAAATCCTCCTGCCTCTGCCTCCCAAGTGCTGGGATTAAAGGCGTGCGCCACCACCGCCCGGCTACCACCAGAATTTTATATCCAGTAAAGATCATCCTTCACAATGAGAACTAAGACATTCTTGGAGAAAAATAAATTTATGAATTTGCTCTCAACATCCCCACAATGTAAGAAATACTAACGGGAACGGAGAGATGACTTGGCAAGTTAGCACTTGCTGCTCTTCCAGAGGACCCGAGTTCATTTCTGAGTACCCACAGGAACGCTCACAACCATTTGTAAGTCCAGCTCCAGGGATCTAATGCCCTCTTCTGACCCCTGCGTATGTACATACACATAAATAAAAAAGAAATCTTTAAAAAATACTAGAGTACTTTAGGGTAAAAGGAGGTCATACTGAGGACAACTTGAGTTTCTAGAGAGGAATGAAGAACAGTAGCCATGACAAATACTTGGTAAATCCAATCTTTTAACTGTCAACAAAATGGTAACTATCAAGCTATATTTTTTATTTCTTTAAGGACTATTTAAAGTATGGATTGTACCATTTTCTTTTTATTTTTTAAGACATGAGTTTTACTATATAGTTAGTCCTGGTCATCCTGGAACTCTGTGTAGACCAGATTGGTCTTGAACTCAGATCTTCTTGCCTCTGTCTCTTTAGTGCTGAAATTAAAGGCATGCACCACCACACCCATACACAGTTTCTATGAGATATAATTATCTGTTGGGCCATGATGAGTATTATCAAGAGGCTATGATGTGTAAATTTGTCTATCTACAAGATTTGAGCAGTTTGGGAAGCTCTGCAAGGCCAGCTCTAGAGTATGCGGGCACAGATACGGAGAATAAGGCTCAGGCTGTCTCACGGGATTTAACCTTAGTGCTCTTTCTTGCTTTACTTCTACTTGACTCCACCCCTTATCAAACTGTTTTCAGGACAGTTCTTTGGAGGTAGCACAGTCACACAGCGAGTATCCTGGAGAGGGAGCCAATCAGTCAAGCTTGTGGTCTCACCTAAAGATTGAAAGAAAATCACAAGCTGGGTGTGGCAATGCGTGACTTTAATTCCAGCACTTGGGAGGTAAAGACCTGTGGATCTCTGTGAGTTCAGGGTCACCCTTGAACTGGTCTACATTGTGAGTTCCAGGATAGCCAGGCCTACTTAGAGAGACCTTGTCTCAAAACAACAAAACAGAACAAAACCATAAATAAATAAATAAATACATACATACATACATAAATCCCATCTTGTTTACTATTCCTTAAATGTGGTCTTTGACCCTGAAGCATCAGAGCTCTCATCCCGGGGCCACTTACAGACTGACTTCTGAATGCCACTTGCTGTTTCCTCATCACTACATCTCCCTCCGACATTCAGAACAACTATAGAATATTGGGGTACCATCATCCAGATGTCCCCAGGATGGGCTTGAGTGTCCTGGAGCAGTTTGCAATCAGAGCTGTCTATATCATGCACACAAATCCATAAACCAGTGTATCTTGACCAATTGAACACTGCCATCTGGTGGGCATAGGTGGGTATAGACGTGATTGTAGGGCAGGGAAGCCCTTTGAAGTATTAAGACAAGTTTGTATCCTTTAGTTCTTGTTCTTATTAGCTCTGCTCTCCCAGTGAAAACGTTCAAGATATAAAGTTAAACAAAGCAAAACAACAACCCCCAACCCCCAAACACACACACAAAACAGTCTTGCCTCTGTGACATTCTTGGGGGTTAAAGTACAGGTAGGATTTGTGTAGGCCTCAGACTGAGGGGGACTTACCCAATGGGGAACCAACAATAGAATTGGAGTTACCCAGTCAATAGGCACCTGCACATTGTTATTACCTTGCTCGGAGCGCCTGGGGTCCCCCTCACTGCTTCACTCTGTGCCTTTCCTTGGAGATGCTGCCCATCGGCCTCGCAAATGGGGAGCAGAGAATTGTAGGTGCTGAAGTGTAAGCCCCTCCTCCATGAGAATAATGCTCTCAGATTGAGGGGTGGGGCTGGGGTTGGAGGGTCAGTGTGGGGACGACACATGAAGGAACTCCCATCCCCAAGGGCTGCTGCTCAGCCATCTCCAGAGCATGTGGCCTGGTCCCATGCATGTCGTCTTGTCCATTCATCCCAGTTTCATGTGGGAGAGCAGTGTTTAATAAATAATGCCCTGCAAATCTGCATCACAGGTCTGATTTGGGAGAGCAGAAACTAAGGTGCAGCCTGTTGTCCTTTACCTGGAGCCTAGGGGGTCCTCTCCACTCCTCCTCTTGGATATGGTGACAGGCAGTAGAGCTCTGGGTACAAAGAGTTTCTCATCTTGGGAACAGTTGTGTGTGCACCTCACATACTCTCTGTTTCTGTCTGAAAACTTAACAGACTATACTTTTCCTTTGTGAAAGGAACCTGTGTATGGCACCAAATCTGTACGTGGTCTCCGTGCCACCCCTAACCCCAATGCAAGTACTGGGTTCTTCAAACAGGTTTTCTGGGAGTGATACATTCAGCAAACTATGAGGACACACAGCATGACTCTGAGGCTTATGGAACGTGAGTGGAAAGTTAGGGATAACTTCCTTTGAACAGCTTGGCAGGTGACAGACCCTCATCCCAAAAGAGAAGCCCAAGTATGCCACTATCCTATATGGATGGATGCAGGGGCTTCCAGAGTTCACAGAAACCCACAGCTGGGTTATGTAAGCATTTCTAATGGCCTTACCAGCGCCACACTCAAGTTCTCAAGCAGCCAAGATCTGCTTAATTAAGGGCAAATGGCGAGTGCTGAGGAAGTATACATTCTTCTCAGCGAGAGCAATCACAACTGTTCTTAATTTGGTTTCTCTATGGGGCAAAGATGTCATCTACTGCCAAGAGAGCACATTTAAAAATGAAATTCTCTTCCATAGAAAAAGCAACAAGCATTTGGGAACAGCACACACTCTGGCCCTTGGGTCCTCAGTAGGGCCTCCTGGAGACTTTTCCAGGGGAATAGAGTTCAGAGTCCGGAAGCCAAGCTTGCATCTCTCCAACTCACCAGGACTGTGTTTGATGATGAAGAAGAATGCCTGAGAACTGTAGGGTATTTTTGTCCATTAAATCAGGAGGAGAGAAAAAAAAGTCTTTTTTAGAGGATTATAATAAAAATGAATTGAGGTAGCGTTCATGTGTTCCTTGGCACAGACCCCACCTCTACCCCTGCTTTTTAATAGTTTGTGTTCTGTTTCCTGATGTTTTGTACTTAGCCTGGTCATTTGGACAGCTTCTCCTAGAGTTTTGAAACACACATGTTGCCGATGGCTTTTGCCTATTTACCAAGAATCTGGACCTCATCCCTCACATTTTGTAATTCTGAAGTTAGCCCGAGACTGGTGTCTCTCCAGGGAGTAAGTAGATTTCTGTTGCCTTGGTCTATCCACTAGACACATCTCTCTGTCTGGTAAAGAAATAGTTCTTCTTTCAGGGGTTTCTCTGACCCCAATTCTTCCCACCAGAGGAAAGGTTATAAAACCCAGAGTCTATGCTCAAAGGAATTCCTCTTCTTTGTTTAGCAATTTTCTGGAAGTATATAGCTCAGCCTGCTGAGGGCTGTTAATGTTTTTTCCTAAGTTGTGCTCCAAAGCCAAGTTTCCAATTGTAATAACTGGAAAGCAGAACCCAGCACTGCTGACTGTTACACTGTAAGGGCTCTAGAGTGAGCTGAGGAAGTGACCGGTCATTTGTGCCCACCGTTGAGTCCCTGAATCTAGCGGGGTCAGGTGTAACCACAGAGTGTTTCACAACCAAATGAAAGGAAGTAGCTTATATAATCAGGAACCTGTTGCCTGAGTCTGAACCACCCACGGATATCCACTGCGTTAACTCCTCCCAGATGACCCTCCTGTCCTTGCTTCAGTGTGCTAGCATTCTCTGATTCCTTGGCAAGCTGCTTTTCAATTTTGTTTTGTTTTTCAGTGCACACAGTTTAGAACTGTTGGACCTGTCTGCTTCTCCCCTATGAGGCCCTGGAAGGTGAAATACTGGGGAGGGGCAGGGCTTATGAATACAAATGAATAGAAACACCAACATTTTCCTTTCCTTCCAGCAAGTCACTTTCCCCATTGTTCACTGTCCTTTGCATAAGGAATGCTGAAAGTTGAATCCATGTCTTCAGTCAGAGATCCTCAAAAGCATTCTTACAGGAAGAATCTATAGGACTGTTAAGGTATTGGTTCCTACCTTGTGCTCCACCCGAATTCCCACCCCTGTCCTGAGGGGAAGGGTGGTCCACCACAGCTCCTTGGTGATAAGGTCTGGGGGTCGCCTAGCTGGAACTCAAATACCCAGGAGGGAAATGGGGAGGAGCCTTGTTTTAGGAAGGCTGCTAGGTCTTAGGATAGGAAACCAGTAGCTTTGGGAATGAGTCTGAATGTCAGCTGTTCCATTTACAGATGAAGATGCCTAGGCCTGAGCTGGTAAAATCTTGCCCCCAGGATTATTCAGCTAGTACTGAGGCTTCCTTGGGGCTAGGTATGTAATGCCTAGCAGACAGACCCTCATGAATGTCTGTCCAAGGGGAAGACTAGCCATAAGATTGTTGTGGCGGGTTCCCCTCTCAGGCTTTAAGCGGTTTCTCTGAGAAGGGTTCCTGTTGCTTTTCTCACCAGATAAGACTTTTGTGTTCCTCAGTATGTACACATGGAGCCTATCCAACTTTGCTGCAGCCTGACCTCTGACGTCTGGCCTGGGTAGGAGTGTAGGTAGCAGTCTTGCTGGGATTGGGGTGGTAGAGAGAGCACGGAAGCCACTTCAGCAGCAATCCTTCCCTGGGCTTACCTGCCCCAGGACAGTGCTCCCTCCTACTCCCTCTCACAGGGAACCCCAGCAGCACAGTTTGTGTTTGTCAGTAGAGGGTAGCAGGACCCTTATATGAGTGTGAAATATCAAGACTCAGAGTTCAGCTAAGAAGGACTTCCACTCAGTCCTAGCTGTCTTGAGTAACAAAGTTTACTCCACTTTTTTGTTCCAAAATTGGGAGTAGGTTAAAAGGGCCAAGAGCTAGGCCAAGTAACACCTTATCAGAAACTGGCCAAGTATACAGATTCTAGCAGCTAGGAGGAAGACAGCCAAGGAGCATGATCCGGACCTCAGATTTGAGAGCGACAGCAGCTCATGTGTCCAACCGCTATTTCAGGTCAGGCTAACCAGGCCAATGGACACTTAGAAGGAGGAGGCCTGTGGGGCTCTGTAGCTCACCCCAACTGACCTGGCCATGTGCAGGAATCCTCTTGACAGAGGGTGGATGCCACAAAGATGGAAAGAGTAGCCTTGAGCCTTGGTTCCAAAAAGGCAAATATTTCCCACATGGTCAACTAGGTCATGGGGGCATTCCTGTTTATATTGTTCATCAGCCGAATCTGCAAGCCAGAATTTTGATGTGAGAAGATGGCCACATTTCCTATGATGTCAGCCCCACCATCTGTCCCGGGCTCAGCTTCTGCTTAAACAGTTCACAAATTTAATTATAACCAAGGGGATGGGTCAGAGGAGGGCAGCTTAAGGAAATGACAATCAAGTAAGATGTTAAAACAGTGATGACTTCAGTTTGAACAATGCAATTAGATAATTTTAGAGATGGTAGTTAAGATTTGCTTTAAGAAAATGTTTATGTGCACCATGAACATGGAGTGTTCATGCAGGCCAGGAAGGCATCAAACCTCTTGTAATAGGTGGTTATGAGCCAACTGATATGGTTACTGGGAACTGAACTGGGTCCTCTGTAAGATTAGCAAGGGCTCTTAACCACTGAGCCATCTTGTCAGCCCTGAGATGGTATTTAAAACTAGGTTGTACCTCAGACAATATCAAGGATTTTTAACTTTATCATGTATGGTATTATTTATGTGAGAAATGTCTTCTTTTGAAAGAGATATCTTCTAAACTATACTGGGTCAATATGTGTTTTAGTTAGGGTTTCCATTGCTGTGAAGGTGTGGCCTTGTTGGAGGAAGTGTGTCACTGTGGAGGTGGGCTTTGAGACCCTTCTCCTAGTTGCCTAGAAGCCAGTCTTCTCTTGTTTGCCTTTGGAACAAGATGCAGAACTCTCAGCTCCTCCAGTGCCATGCCTGCCTGGAAGCTGCCATACTCCCTCCTTGATGATAATGGACTGAACCTCTGAACCTGTAAGCCAGCCCCAATTAAATGTTTGACTTTAGAAGAGTTCTTTGCATCATGGTGTCTCTTCACAGTGCTAAGAATGATTGAAACAGCTCAGCTGCACACCTAGGAGTGGGCACACTGTTTTTAGCTCTTTAAATAGGAGCTGTATAGAAGAATTCTCTGGGAACCTAAATCATGGGGCCAGGAGAATGGGCATTAGAGTTCTGGGTTATATTCTACAACTTTGAGTATGTAGCCCCAGTGATAGATTCTCCCATGTGCTTTGTAAATAATGGAGGTACATTGTATGTTTGTAGTATTTAAGGCCTTCCAGACCACTTTGTCAGTGCACACTTTGTCCTCTTGCTCACGTATGGGCTACCTAACTTAGACTACATATACTAAATAGATCAGCGGGCAAGCTGATTTGCTCCAAGAACTGAAGTTTTGCTTTTTTTTTGAGCTAGTTCTCCTCTAAGCCATGGGCCTGTGTTCAAGGAGAACAAAGTGTTGTAACACAGCTTTCACTTCAAAGCACATGAGGATCATCTTATCTCCATCTCCATCTCCATATCTGTGGCAACAAAATAAACAGTATTAGATGATAGCTAGATCTATGCTAATGATAATAGTCCTGTTAACAGTCTACACTGGGAGCGGTAAAGGATCATAGGACCCTAACCCAAGAGTCTACCCTTACCCTTACCCCCTCATCACAAGAATGTGAGAGGTTAAATAAAAGTGGGATTCTGACTCTATGATGCAGTTTCCATGATGTCATCACCCATGAGGAGGTGGGAGCAGCTTCTTTAGAGGACTCACACTCCTGTACTTAACCTCTCACTTATGCTCCTGTAAATAAACCCAATAAATAACCTCATTGGCTCATCAAGCTGGACTAGTATGGGGGCTCTTACTGTGGTCTGTTGCCATTTCCCTATCTAGTGTGAGTAGACACATTGTTCTATTGAGAAATTGTTCACATCACCCCAGGAAAAGCTAATTCATCATATTGGTACCACCTGTGCAGAATCGCAGCTCTTACCTTAAAGATGAGAGAGTGACTTTGGCCCAGGAGCAAAGACTTTTCTAAGCTATGCCAAATTCCATATTCCAATGTGGTAATGGTTTCATGAAGTTTTTATAGTAACATAACAAAAGCAGCTCACACATTAAGAATATTTTTCAAATGTATTGGTGGAAAAATTAAGTAGGAAGATCTGTAATGTTAACATATTCCAAATGGTTTTACTTTTAGTCACAGGATGTTAGGGCAAGGCAAAAAAGCAGCTATTTAGGGAGTAAAGGTATCCTGATATAAACTGTAATTTGGCTTTGGACCTGCAACACTGAAACTGCTCGGCAGACCCTTGACGTTTTTATCAGGCTTACAGTGGATTTAGTGAAAGGTATGGGTATTTTCAGGAACTTTGGTTAGTGACATTTCTGTGTAGGGAACAACAGAATGAAAGATGAGTTTGGAACTGCATGACTCCTGCTTTGGGCTGTAAGTCATGAAATCAGAGTTGAACCATCAAAGTGTAAGTTCCTATGGGTGAAATCTGAGGGTGCTGACCTGCTATGCGGTAAGAATTGACTTTTTAGTAAATAGTGTCTATCATGTAAGTATGGGATGCCTTAAAAATGATCAAATATATTGCAATCCCCAAGAACGGTATATGTGGGGCAAGATCACCATCTGGCTACTATGGCAATTGCAATGCTACTATATGCACAATAAGACACACAACTAAAATTGCTGCTCAGAGAGAATTTGCAACAATTTTGGAATTTGAGTGTCTTTGAAAAACACAAATATAAGAATATGTTTTTGTTTTAATCCAAGGTGTGGGATATACGGATGCTTCAGATTGTCCACAGCAGCTGACTATGATTTGCCTCATGCTCTAGCAGGGGAGTGATTTTACCAGGTACATATAGTTTCTGTGATTGTGTGACATTTGGAATTCTGAGAACTTTTCAGAGGGTATATAAATGCTAGGACTCTGAGAGGTGGAGATGGGTTGTTGATTACTGTTGGTCACAGTTTGTTAAATAGTCATGTGCAAAGAAGAAACATCAATAAGAAGAAATTAGATATACTGATGGTGAAGATCAAACATTCCCCAAGGAACTTGACACCCCTAATCAGAAGAAGATACTCTAATGATTACATCATACCCTTTCCCTTCTATTCTTTTTTCTCTTCGATCTAGTGTTAAGGGGTTGAAAGGGTAGAAGAAAAAAACAACCCACACAGTAGCCAAAGCCCAACTACAAGAGGCACCTGGAGATGGAGCAAGGCAGAATTGGAAATTTGATTTCAAATGCCATAGAGAAAACAGCAAGGGCTGAAGGGATGGATTTTTCTTAAGATGTTAGCAAAAAGTTATTTTTTACGGCAACCACTGGGATGTCCCCTGTTTTGCTCCCAGAGGGATTTTTTTTTCTTTCTTTTTCTTCTTTCTGTATTCTGTTTCAAAAAAGGTTAGGAGAATGGCTGAGCAGTTGGAAAGATTTTGAGTGGAAATGAAGAGATGTGAGAAACAAAAGAAATAGCTGAAATGGGAAATCAAAAGGGTTCTGATCTTTCTTTTCTGAAAGAGTTTTTAGAGTTGGCTGTGCAACTGAAAAAATTGTGGATGGAAGTGAAAGTGCTGGGGAAGCAAGGAACATGGAGAAAGAGAGACAAAATCTGTGCCAGAGGGTGGTCATGTCAGAGAAAATCTTAAAAAGTGGGAGGACAATCTGATGAAACAGTCCTTTTCAAGAGAAAGAGTTAATCTTGAGCCAATCTTGTTGCCAGAGTTAGAGGAGGGGTGGCCTGTGTTACAAGATCACCACCATCAGCTTTTCCAGTAGATGTACAGCATATGCCTGCTAATGGTGTGGAACAAAGTTATGACGAGATAGGATGGCATCCTATAGAAATGATAGATCTAAGGTGTTTTAAGAGGCCAAATTTTCATCTAAGATGCACTCACCTTATGTGAAACAAATTCTCAATAACTGGGCTACTCAAAATAGAATTATTCCCCCAAACTGGAAGGGATTGGTTACAGCTGTACTAAAGGCTGGTCTGTAGTTGCAAAGGTTAACATGGTGAAGGGAAGAAACCACAAATATTGAAGAGAAATAGAGTGAAAGGAATGAATATAGTAAGAGGTCAGTTGTTGGGTGAAGGGCAGCTCTGATATATACATGAACAAATTCAATTTGATGATGCTACTATAGAATAATGTCCCTTAGCAGCTTGGGATAAAGATCTTGGGATTAAAGTTGAGGATCTTGGAAAAGGTTCACATCATCTATAAAAAATATACAAGACTCTGATGAGTCTTTCACTGATTTTTTTCTTTTCTTTTTTTGTTTTGTTTTGTTTGTTTTTTGTTTTTGTTTTTGTTTTTCTTTGAGACAGAGTTTCTCTGTATAGTCCTGGCTGTCCTGAAACTCGCTCTGTAGACCACGATAGCCTCGAACTCAGAATCTGCCTGAGTTCTGCCACACAAGTGCTGGGATCAAAGTTGTGCGCCACCACTGTCTGGCTGATTTTTTTTTTTTTTAAATAGAGATAAGTCTCAGCTGTGAACAAAGCCATAGCAATGCTGGTTCAAGGAAGGGGTTGATAGAGACCTTGGCATATGAAAATTAAAATACCAAATGTAAAAAGGTTATTAGACCATTAGAGGCATAAGCGGTGCCTATGGATGAGTGGATAAGAGATACAAGTGATATTAGTTCTTATGTGTACCATGCTATATCATAGGTCAAACTATAGGTAGAGGCCTTTGATATCAAAATGCCAGGATATATTGATCATTTGCAAAGAGACTGTAACACCTTCATGAAAGATCTCAGATCTCAAAATGTTCAGTGTTGGGGTTTGATCTGGTCCAGATATGTATTCAAATGATAAATTCTATACCCCAAAATCTGGATGCTCCAAGACAAGTAAATTCCCACGCACACCAGCCTTTGTTATGTAAGCCTTGCTCCCAATTTAAAGTTAATTGGTTAATAAAAGACTAGAGCCTGTGATTGGGCAGTAGAGAGAGAAAGGCCATACTTGAGGATTGAGTGAGGGGTCTCAGGAGAGACTGGGGAAGAAGGAGAGAGGAAACAAAGAGGAGGAGGCCACCAGGAGAGGAGATGGATCATGAGCACATGACCAGGAGAAATGGACCCTGAGGATAACCCAGGAAAGAGTCAAACTGCAAGTAACAAGAGATATATGGCTGGGATATAAGTTAGAATAGATCAAAACCTGCCCAATCTAGACTTACAGCTTGTAAATAAAATACCAGGATTTTGTGTTTTTTATATAGGCAAGCTTGAATATATAATTTATTTTAAAGCTTGGTGCTTTAATTGTGGGAAATTTAGTCATTTTCAACAAAATTATGAACAAGGCATCTCTAAGGGCAATGGGTTTTGTTTTGTTTTGTTTTGTTCTGAATATAAACCAGAAAGAGGGTCTAGGCTTCCAGGGATGTGCAGGCAATGTGGCAAGGGCTGCCGTTGGACCAATAAGTATAGGTCCAAGAGAGATAGCTGAAGCAATTTCTTATTGTCAGGAAATGGCCATGGAGGCCCTGCAGCAAAAAGTATGAACCATTTGCTTCTTGTTAGCCAGGAAATAATAAGTCGGCAGAAAAACCTCAACTAAGTAAGTATTGTAGATCTAATGCATGGTACTTCAGGCAGTACTGCTGTAGACTTGGCCATAGATGAAGATCTTACTCTTTCCCCCAAAATTCAATGTTATATACTAGAGTTTATGGTTATTTACCTTCAGAGTCAGTAGGGATGATTGGGAAAGAGTGGATTTGACTTCCCAACAAAGCATTCGTTGTGTGTCCAGGAATTATAAATAAAGATTTCAAAGGAGAAATTAAAATTAAGTCCTGTGTAAAGTGAGAGATGCAGTGATAGGATTGATCAACTGCTACTGTTTCCCTACATTAAAGACAAAACTACTCCAGTAGTTTCTACTCCAGTAGAAAGAATAGGAAAGGGAATTGGAGAGATGGCTCAGTGGTTAAGAGCACTGACTGCTCTTCCAGAGGTCCTGAGTTCAAATCCCAGCAACCACATGGCAGCTCACAACCATCTGTAATGAGACCTGATGCCCTCTTCTGGTGTGTCTGAAGACAGCTACAGTGTACTCATATACATAAAATAAATAAATAAATCTTTAAAAATAAAAAGAAAGAACAGGGTTATTGAATGGGTTATTGGAGGGTTTGGATGTAGTGGAAAACATGTGCTCTGGCAAACAGTTGTTTATGATCAAAGGCCAAAATTAAATTTGCAAGTAAATGGTATTGAAATAGAAGTTTTTGCGGATATAGGAACTGATATAACTATCATTTCACAAAAACCTTGGAATTCAGAATGGCCTCTTCAAAAGCTTTATAGCCAGTGTCTAGGAATTGGAAAGTTATCTCAGATAAAACAAAGTGTGTGATGGATTAAGTGTGTGGGACCACCAGGTCAAATATGTGGCTGACATAACCATAAATGTATCAGGGAGAGATCTTTTACAGCATGGGTATACTCAGATAATATTCTGCAGTCCCAGGAACAGCCCATGGTAGATGCTCCTGGTGAAGGTATTGATAATATGTCATCAAAAACAACCACAGGCTGTGCCAATTGTACACAGGACATAACAGGTATTGAGTTTCCAAGCTTTTAAGTGGGGTCACTGATAAAATTCCAGTGGGCCGATTATAAATATATCTTTTACTTGCCTGGGATAATTGTTATCTCTGAAGCTTACTTCCTTAGTCTGCTAATCTAGACCTCGTCCTGGAAGCTTGTAGCCTTGGTTCAACCTTATCTAGGCAGACTATATTTTCAAACCGTAGTACTTGCTGCTGAATAGGCTTACCCTTACTAGTTCTTCCTGAACTCTTGCTGGCTGGTCAACTCAGCTGACTCATAACTCCTCTCCACCCTAACTGATTCAAACTGGCTTCTTTCAGTTTCTCCTGAATACTATGCTTGGCCTCATACTATCTTTGGCAATCTCTTCTAGTCTTCTGGTTCCTTCTGGTTCTCTGGCTCATTCTGTCTTCACCTGTATCTAGCTTGTTCTTTCTCTGCAACCTCTTTCTGTAAGTGTCCAGGTAAAACTGCCTCCCTGCTTTCTCTTTTTCTGCACTGCTTTCTCTTAAGTTGCTTATTTTTCCTCTCTCTTCTTGTGAGAGTTGAACATATCCTATCTTTTGTCAAATCTTTCTCTGATTTGTCACTTTGTCTGCCACTCAGTTAGACATCACTTTCAAACATGGGTGATTCTTCTACAAACTGACTTTATCTTCTTTGTTTGGGATTAAAGGTATGTACTAAGGTTGTGTCTGTAGTCCAGTGAGATAGATTAAAGGTGTATGCTAAGGCTGAGCCACCTCACAACTAGAAACAGCTTTTTTCAGTGAATAACAAATCTTGGGGTTCAGAGTGTGATCAACTATCCTGCAATACCCTACCCTTAAAATGGTTGACTGTGTGGGTGGAGCAGCAGCCCTTAACTAAGGAAAAAAATTATAGGCACTTGAACAGCTGGTACATCATGAACAGCTGGGGGCTCAACATATAGAAGAATCTACCAACACATGGAGTTCCTCTGTATTTGTTATAAAGAAGAAATCAGGAAAATGGAGAATGCTAACAGATTTAAGAGCAGTGTGAATAGAGTAATTCAACCAATGGGTTTATTATTACAATGTGGAATTCATTTACCTTCTTTATTACCTAAAGCCTGACCTATGATAGTAATTGATTTAAAAGATTGATTTTTATCTTTCCCTGTGCATGAGCAGGATAGGAAAAGGTTTGCTTTTATAGTACCTACTCATAATAATGGTCAACCTGTAAGAAGGTATCAGTGGAAAATTCTTCCATAGAGATGTTAAACAGTCCAACAATATGTTAGTATTTTGTGCAACAACTGCTAGAAATAAGTTGTAGGAAATCTCCTCAATTCATTATTTACCATTACATGGATTGTTTTTTGTTGGTTGATTCTGATGCAAATCAGAGAAAATGTTTAAGGAAACAGAAAGAATTCTGTCATGCTGGCGGTTAAAGATTGCTCCTGAAAAACTACACAGAGGAGATCTATTAACTATTTTGGTTATAAAATAAGTCAACAAAAATTCCACCATACAAGGTTCAGAAATTAATGGGAGATGTTGATTGGCTATGGTCTACCATTGGATTAACTACTCAAGAGTTAAGTAATTTGTTTCAAACATTACAAGGATATTTGGACTTAAACAGTCCAAGATGGTTAACAGCTGAAGCAGAGAGAAAGTTATCTCTGGTAGAAGAGAGACTTTAAGATGTATATGTGGGTATATGTTGGCATAGATCCCAAACTTGATTGCATATTGGTTATTTTGCCTTCAACTCATTCTCCTACTGGGCTCATTATGCAAAAGGAAGACAGTATTATGCAATAGATTTTCTTAGCACACAAATAAAGCAAAAAATTACAGACTTACATAGAAAAAGTTTCTTATTTAATCATAAAAGGTAAATTAAGATTTTGTCAATTGTCAGGAACAGATGTAGCAGAAATCATAGTACCTTATACCAATGTTGAGATTATGTCTTTATGATAAACAATGAAGACTGGCAAAGAAATTGTAGCAACTACTTGGGAGAAATTAACAGCAAATATCCTAAAAGTAAGCATCTTTAGTTTATAAAAAAAAAACCAATTTAATTTTCTCATGTATTGTAAAAGGAATGCCAGTTTCTAAAGCATCTACATTCATTCTATGCTGATACAAATAAGTTGGGAATGGCAAGCTTTAAATCAGACAAAATGAGCACAGTAATTCAAAGCCCATAATTCAAAAATCAGAGTTATATGGAATTCTTATGGTATTGGATTTTCTTGAAATTTTTAATATAATTACTCTTAATATGCAAAAATTGTTGTTCTATATATAGAAACTGCTAAATTTATTCCTGATAATTCAGAATTAACCTTGTTATTTGTACAACTGCAATTGGCAACCAGAAATAGAAACTTCCCATCACATTATCACCCATATTTGGTCTCATACAGGCCTTCCAGGTAGCACAAGGAAATGAAGAAATTGACCAACTATTAGTAGGAAATTAGAAGCCTCTAAAATTCATGTAAAAATATCGTGGTAACAGTAAAGGTTTAAAGAAAAAAATTCTCTAACATTAGGCAACAAGCCAAGGAAATTATAAGAAAATGTCCTACTTGTTCTTTTTATAACCAAATTCCATTATCCACCAGAAGTAACCCTAGGGGTACCAAAAGAAATAAAATCTGGCATATGGGTGTGTTTCATTTTGCAGAATTTGAAATGTAGCTTTAATTTTTTCAAATCCTATTATTAATGATGATTCATAAACACTTTAACCTTCCTTGTAACCCACTACCCACCAGAGATAGTGGAAAAGAAAGGATATGGGGTAGGAAAGTGGACCTGTTTAGAAAGGTTCTTTGTAGTTGTGTTGTCTGGAAATCAACAGTTCAGTTCACAGGTTAGCAAGCAGTGGCAGCTTGATCCACTTGAAAACACATCATGGATACACCAGCAGTCCAGTTCGGTAGAGTTGGATTAAGCAACAGTGGTGACATTACCTAGCAGAGACAGTGAGGCCTCAGTCTCCGACCTAGTCAAGAGAGACCAAAAAGAACACCAGGAGAGGGTCTCAGCTGTGCCTCTCTCAGGGAAGCAAAGATCAGCAAAGACAGGAGACCCACAAGCATTGCACAGCTAGCTCTATAAGCAAACCAAGCTCTGTCTCCATCACCTCATGGAGTCCTATTAATACTCTCCACACATCATGTGTCCTCCACGTGCCTTGCCTCAGCATAGGTCTTGCCTTAGTACTGCTCTTGCCTCAGTATGTGCATCCAACCAGCCCAAGTCTACAGAAGCAGCAACAAACTGCAGCATACCACAGAAGTTTTTTTGGTGCATTTCTCTCTATGGTGTCCTGACAAATGCAGCTCAACTAAACATCATAAGGCAAATCAATACATGTGTGTCGTTAGCAAAGAATCTTGCATCATGTGTCCTTTCTTGTGTTTGCTTTAGAACATCCCCTCTCCTTTGTCTGCTTCAGTGAAACATTCCTTTACATGTTTGCCTTAGCCTTTCACACCCTTGTCCACTTTAGCTAATGTTTCTTCACGTGTTTGCCCCAGTAAAACACCATCCAACCGGCTTTCCAAAGAACCCTTAAGTTTTTACTTCATTGGAACACTAAAGTTTGTACAGCACACTATTGATACATATTCAGGGTTTCAATGAATAACTGCTGTGAGTTGTGAGAAGGCTGATTCTGTATTTATACATTTATTGGAAGTAATGGCTGTTATGGGAATACTGGTACAAATTAAGACTGACAGTGCCCCCCATATGTCAACAGTAAGATGAAGCAATTCTTTGCATATTATAATATAAAGCACATTATAGTCATACCATACAATCCTACAGGACAATCAGTTGTACAAAGATCTAATTACACCTTAAAGAAAATGCTTATAAAAGCAAAAGGAAGAATAAAGACACCCAGGGATAGACTATACAGTGCTCTGTTAACTTTAAATTTTCTGAATG
The DNA here is from genome assembly GCA_036184795.1 of Tokudaia tokunoshimensis. NCBI lineage: Eukaryota > Metazoa > Chordata > Mammalia > Rodentia > Muridae > Tokudaia > Tokudaia tokunoshimensis. The sequence continues at coordinate 67,742,110 of BTHU01000014.1, read as the reverse complement.
TTAATGAGAAATGAGCAATAGTAGCTGAGACACTGGGTTATAGGAAAAAATGTGGACTTATAACAACCTATATGCTATAAAAATGTGTTAACATCAGAATGTTAACAATGCCCACAAAAGTTTTGCATTGGGGATGTTGATTTGTTTATATTTCCACAGGAAATGAAAAGCTGTGGATACCATCAAAACTGATAAAGTTTAAAACTGAGCAAGAGACTTTGAGATATACAACAGGTATTTGTATATAGGGACTGAGGGAGACTGGAAGCCAGCATGGGTATTCATATGCTGATAGGCACCACAAGCAACTATATGTTCCTTTTGCCAGAGATAAGAAGAGTTAACAAGTCCTATAGGACTGCTGGCTTTTATTCAACTTCCAGAAATCCTTCCATAGTCCAACCTGAGCTCATTTCTGGCTATATGAACTTCCTGAGACCTAATAGGGACCTATGGGACGACAAAGACGGATAAAGTGATGTACAGTGAAGGAAGAGATCCCTTGAGCGTGATTAAGACAGAGAATGGGAAAGCCTGTGATTCGGTATGAGTTGGGGGACTCCATAATGACCCAGACGCAGGAAGGCACAACAGTCAGAGCACTCTGCATCTGGACTTGAATTGGGAAGGATGTTCAAGCAAGAAGTGAATAATGCTAATCCTTGCTCCTGAGCATTATCAAAAACAAACAAACAAACAAACAACAAAAATGGCATTGGTTGGGACGAATACATCCCAAACTATAGGTTATAAAATAAGAGCATCATGCCTGGAGTAGGCTACTATCGCTTTGACTTGTTGCGATGGAGGCCCCGAGGCTGTACAAATCATGAAGGTTATTGTCACTGCTGTTGGCTGAATTCTAGAGCTAGGTGTAAGACCTTATTGCCGAAGATACCATGTGCTCTTGTTACAGGACACAGAGAAATTACCAAGAGAGCTAGAAGCTCTCTACCTGGCTTTCATTGTACCGAAAGGTACTGTGTGAGCTGCTACAGACTTATTCACAAGAGCCCTGTGATTGTTACTTGTCATGGTCAACTTGACTGAATTTAAAATCCTCATGGAAATATACTTCTTGCCGGGCGGTGGTGGCGCACGCCTTTAATCCCAGCACTTGGGAGGCAGAGGCAGGAGGATTTCTGAGTTTGAGGCCAGCCTGGTCTACAAAGTGAGTTCCAGGACAGTCAAGGCTACACAGAGAAACCCTGTCTTGAAAAACCAAAAAATATATATATATATATATATATATATACTTCTTGGTATATCTATGAAGGTGTTTATGAAATGTTTAACTGAGGAGTGAAGACTAATGCTGAATCTAGGCGGCTCTCTATCAAATAGGCTAGAGTTCCAGACTGAACAGAAAGTGAACTGAGTAACAACTTTCATGTTTGATTTTTGACTAGATAAAATGTGACCAGCTGTCTCATGCACCTACATTATAACTTCCCCATCATGGTGGACTGAACCTTCAATGTGTGAGCCAAGATAAATCTTTCCTTCATTTAAATTGCCTTTTCCAGTATTTTGTCCTAGCAATGAGAGAGTGACCAATATAAGTCCTCCTTGGCTATGGATCCAGCATACTATGCTACTGACATGCTAGGTTAGATGTGTCTGCTGGCACAATAGTGACATGGCTGTTGTGGGTAAAACTAGCATCGCTGCGATTTAAGGCCAGCTTTACAGGAAGAAATTCATGTCTGTAAGCCAGAATAAAAATCTGTTGCTGGGGCCTAGTGAGAGAAGCAACTGCTTTTAAAATATCTATTTATTTTATTTTTGTTGAGTAGATGTGACATGCTTTCTAAATATTTGTCTTCGTAACCATAGATTACTGCTGCTTTCACTTCAAGGTAAGACAGCCCATCTTGTATTCTTGCTGAGGCCATTTCATGTTTAAGTAGACTTTGATCTCCTTGATGGAGAATCCTGTGGAAATTTACCCAACTCGATTCTAAACTCCAGCGGACTTACCTCAGCTTCTGTTGAACTGCCTGATTGTGCAAACGCCCCCCTCCATCCCCCAGCTATCCATTTATCTTATTTTCTGTTAAACTGCTGGTACAAAACCTCCTCCTGTAACTGCCAGTCGAGGTTCCAGGTTGTGGTTTTTGCCTTTTAAAAACCCTTACATCTCTGGTGGTCTTCCCATAATACTATTTTCTTTGCTTATGGAGGGAAAATTCTTGCTGTAGGCAGTAGTTACTTGTGGAGACATATTTTCAAGTAGTTTACCCAGTTTATAAGTGATTAGTATGATAACTTGGCAGCCCAGTTGCTCAGAAAAGGATCATACATGTAGCTCCCTTTCCAAGGCTCGGAAGACATGGAAGAAAAACAGTAAGAGCCAGAGAAATGAAATCAAGTGTTGCAGGGCTTTTTCCTCTAGGTATAGCCTGACCTATCATCTCATCTCCATTTGGGAGTATAGATAACTTTGTCCTGATAGTCATAGAAACCAAATAAATAGGACAGTGCAGTGATGGCCAAATCTGTTGTGACAATAGCTCTGTTAACACTTGCCAGTAGAAGGTAGGGAATGATCCAAGGCCTTTCTCACCCAGGTGCCCAGCCTTTCGTCCTGATGAAAACTGTTGCTATGTTCATTCACTCAACCACAGGTAACTAGCAGAGGGAGGGTTCTTTTTTCCTGCAGTCCTATAGTGAGCACCTTCCCTGTACCTGAATGAATGTCAGCACCCCCTTTCCAATTCTTTCTATGTAGTCTTACATAGGTTCACAATCAACATCTGTCTCTAAGAGCTCTCAAGTATCCATAACAAGTGATAACCAGACGACCCTGGGAAGAAGCCACATGTTCCACTGAACCTTTCAGCAAGGCTGATTAACTGATAAGAACTTTAATGATGATGGAGAGGTTGGAAAGTTGCAAGTCCATAGCTATTTTTAGCTCCCTAATAGCTATCCCTTGCCTAACCCATGAATAATGGATAAGACCTTTTAGATAGTATTAACTGGACAAAAACCCTAGATCCTATGAACCAAAAGAGTGCCTTTAGATAGATAGCTCTAAGGCCTATAGCTAAGGTCTCCCCTGATTTGCTTCAGCTGCCTACTGAATCTTTCCACTAGCGTATATGATAAGGGCCTTGATTTATAACTTTCCTTGTTCTGCCACTATAAAAACTTCAAGCTATTACCATACTGGAACATAGAATTGGGAGGCAGCCTAATCTGTGGGGTTCCTGGGCCATGGTCACTCGTATGTGGCTTCAGAATAAGCTAGCTATATCCCATTTGAGGTGAGTTGTTTTTTGCTCTGTCAGTTCCCAAGGAAGAAACAATTCATAAATATTACTTAAGTGAATGAGCCCATCTCCATGCTTAGACATCCCAACTTTGCAGTGGTCATTGTCTCCCTTGCAGAGGACAGCTCCATTTGGCCTTCTACCAACTAATCAATTTGGAGCCATCAAATAGTTCAACAACTAAGTTATGACTCCTTGTGTGGGCACAGACTTGCAGCATAAATCTAGATCTGGATAATAGAGAAATGGGAAAGAGAAACAACACAGTTTAATGAGTTGTGAATGCCTAATGAGGTGTCAGAGGCATTAACACAAAGAATGACTCTAGGTAGCACTTATTCTCAATGTTCTGAGGATAATTACAGACTACCTGGGCACCTCTGAATTCATCCATCATTGCAGATTTAAACACGCACAAGAATGAAAATTGACTAAGAGAATTAACAGGTGAGACTCAAATCTAACAGTGGTGACATATCTGAAAAGTACAAGCTCAAGAAATTATGAAAAAAAAATTTAAAAAAAAAGAAATTACGAAATGTAAATATAGACCAAAAAAAGGAATTAGGTTGTGTCACAGGCACTGGGGCAAGCTGCCTCATCTTGACCTTCAGTATTGCTGATGGGATACTAGAGAGCAGGGATGGGAGGTAGTATTGGAAGAAGTCATACACTGTTTTAGTGAGGTCTAATAGGAACCTCAGTATGATTGATAAAACATAAAAGAAGTCATAATTGCCTCAAAGGGTTCCCTGTGGGCACAAAAGCAGACTCAATAACAAGCCTGAGTAAGGATGAAACTCATGCAGTTAGCACAGTGCAGTTTTGGAAGGAAGACCCTTTAGGCAATCTCTTGGCTGGCTGGCACTGCGGTCTTTATAAGTTCTCCAGAACACATTCATTGCAGCAAACTCAGTGGAACAAGTTGTAGCAGAGCTGGTGTCTGAATCAAGGCGAGCCCATGTGGTAAAAATTTTCCTGTCCAAAGAGGAAACCCAGGAGCAAGTTCTTGTAATCTCTTGCTGGAATAGCATGGGAAGAAGAATAAGACTAGGTAGGGACTCTTGGCAAGACAAGAGAGTGTGCCTAAGAGGAGAGAAGACCATCCTCCTCCGAGACTTGGCTAAGCCTTGCACTGAGCATCCTCCACCAATGGCTTTGAAACTTTGATTACTTGCCTCTGAAGACAGACAAAGTACATCACCAAGCTTTTATGTGCTCAGGCAACAGTGGGAAGGCAGTTCTCGTCTATCTACATTGTCAATCTCAGCTTGGGTTCCTGGTTCCTGGCTTGGTTGTCATTGTTCTGGAAGGTAGTTTCTCGTGAAAGAAGATGTGACATTTGGACAGGGCACTGGAGGGATACTGGAATGAAGAAATAAGGGGTTATTTCTCTGTATAAGATTTTCCTGTATGTATTAAGAATCAACTAGATACAAACAAATACTCTTAAGAGTCTTACCTTTGTGTTCCTCAGTTGAGACCTACTATCTTTCCCAGATTTTTGCTCAAATGTCACTGTTTGTAAAGAGGCTCTGAACATCATATATAAAGGAATTTGGCGCTTCTGCCTGGTGGCGGGACCCCGCGCAGGGAGGGAGCCTGCCAGCTTCCCTTCCGCGACCTCTGTTCCCGCGGACTGCGCTGGAGAGACCGGTACCCAGGCTCTCCCCCCGATATAACATCACTTGGGACACGGCCTGTTGGGGCTTCTGTCTGTGCCCGAGGGCGGGTTGGCGCTGTGGTCGTCTGGGTGCCAGATCGGCGGGCCATCGTGACCACAGGGTGAGCGGCGCCACGGAGACTGCCCTCCGCCATCTTTGCTCCAGTGACCAGGTAGTTGGGACCGCCAGGCTCAGAGACAGACAGGCATAATATCGCTTCGGTTTCAGGCAGCTTGTGTGTAACCTGCTCCCAGGTGCTGGGCTGATCTGCAGTAACCAGCGCGCCAGTTCCGCGGTGGGACCTTCTGCCTGGTGGAGGGACCCCGCGCAGGGAGGGAGCCTGCCAGCTTCCCTTCCGCGACCTCTGTTCCCGCGGACTGCGCTGGAGAGACCGGTACCCAGGCTCTCCCCCCAATATAACATCACTTGGGACACGGCCTGTTGGGGCTTCCTTCTGTGCCCGAGGGCGGGTTGGCACTGTGGTCGTCTGGGTGCCAGATCGGCGGGCCATCGTGACCACAGGGTGAGCAGCGCCACGGAGAGTGCCCTCCGCCATCTTTGCTCCAGTGACCAGGTAGTTGGGACCGCCAGGCTCAGAGACAGACAGGCATAATATCGCTTCGGGTTCAGGCAGCTTGTGTGTAACCTGCTCCCAGGTGCTGGGCTGATCTGCAGTGACCAGCGCGCCAGATCTGCTGTGGGACTTCTGCCTGGCAGAGGGACGCCCCCTCCCCCCCCCAGGAGAGATCACACACCCCTGCACAGGGCAGGAGCCTGCCAGCCTCCCTTTGGCGACCTCTGCTCCAGGAATCCACTAGGCTGAGCCTTTAGATGTGCAAGGCCTCCCCAATATAAGATCACTTGGGGCAAAGCACATTAGGGCTCCAAAGTCACTCAGGAGCAGGCAGGCCCCAGAAATCGGTGCCAGGGGAATCCTGGTAATCCAGGGGGGGCAGAAATAGCTTTGCAAGCTCACAGGAGGTCCAACCAACAGCCAGTGGCAGCAGGACCAACTAACACCAGAGGTATCCAGATGGCAAAAGGCAAACGTAGGAATGTTACTAACAGTAATCAAAGTAATGTGGGACCATCCGAACCCAACTCTCCAACAGCAGCAAGTCCTGGATACCCCACCACACCCGAAAGACAAGATCTGGATTTAAAATCACTTCTCATGATGCTATTAGAGGATCACAAGAAGGACACAAATAAATCTCATAAAGAGTTACAGGAGACCATGAATCAACGGTTAGAAGCCCTTACAAAGGAAACACAAAAATCGCTTAGAGAAATGCGGGAGAACATGGATCAAAAGATGGAGGCGCACAAGGAGACAACACAAAAATCACTTAACGAGATGAATCAACGGGTAGATGCACTCACAAAGGAATCACAAAATTTGCATAAAGAAATGCAGAAGAATATGGGTCAACAGACGGATGCCCATAAGGAGGCAACACAAAAATTGCTTAAAGAAATGAATCAACGGTTAGATGCCCTTACAAAGGAAACACGAGAACTGCTTAAAGAAATGCAGGAGACGATGGATCAACAGATGGAATCCCATGAGGAGGAAACACAAAAATCGCTCAGAGAAATGCAGGAGAACGTGGGTCATCAGGAAGAAATCCTGAAAGAGGTAATGCAAAAATACCTTAAAGAAATACAGGAAAATACAAACAAACAAGTGAAGGATCTCAGCAAATCCATCCAGGAACTAAAAAAGGAAGTAGAAACAACTAAGAAATCACAAAGGGAGACAACTTTGGAGATAGAAAACCTTGGGAAGAAATCAGGAGTCATAGATGCAAACATCAACAATAGAATACAAGAGATGGAAGAAAGAATCTCAGGTGCTGAAGATTCCATAGAAAGCATCGACTCAACAGTCAAAGAAAATGCAAAATGCAAAAAACGCGTAACCCAAAACATCCAGGAAATCCAGGACACAATGAGAAGACCAAACCTAAGGATTATAGGTATAGATGAGAGTGAAGATTTGCAACTTAAAGGGCCAGTAAACATCTTCAACAAAATTATGGAGGAAAACTTCCCTAACTTAAAGAGAGAGATGCCGATGAACATACAAGAAGCCTACAGAACTCCAAACAGACTGGACCAGAACAGAAATACCTCCCGTCACATAATAATCAAAACACCGAATGTTCTAAACAAAGAAAGAATACTAAATGCAGTAAGAGAAAAGGGCCAAGTAACATACAAAGGAAGACCTATCCGAATCACATCAGACTTCTCACCAGAGACTATGAAAGCCAGAAGATCCTGGGCAGATCTCATGCAGACACTAAGACAGCACAAATGCCAGCCTAGACTACTATACCCAGCAAAACTCTCAATCACCATAGATGGAGAGACCAAGATATTCCATGATAAAACCAAATTTTCACAATATCTTTCCACAAATCCAGCCCTGCAACGGATAATAGGTGGAAACCTCCAATACAGGGAGAGAAACAACACCCTGGAAAAAATGAGATAATAACCTTCTTGAATCAAACCCAAAAGTAGATAACCACTCAAACATAAAGATAGCGTCAAGAATGGCAGATGGCAATAATCACTATGCCTTAATCTCTCTTAATATCAATGGTCTCAACTCCCCAATTAAAAGACATAGACTAGCAGACTGGATACGTAAACAGGACCCAGCTTTTTGCTGCATGCAGGAAACGCACCTCAGTGTCAAAGACAAACACTACCTCAGAGTAAAAGGCTGGAAAACAATTTTACAAGCAAATGGCCCCAAGAAACGAGGTGGAGTAGCCATCCTAATATCGGATAAAATTGATTTTCAACCCAAAGTCATCAAAAAAGACACAGAAGGACACTACATACTGATCAAGGGAAAAATCCACCATCAAGAACTCTCAATCCTGAATATCTATGCTCCAAATGCAAGGGCACCCTCATTCGTAAAAGAAACTTTACTAAAACTCAAAGCACACATCGCACCGCACACAATAATAGTGGGTGACTTCAACACCCCGCTCTCTGAAATGGATCGTTCAGGAAAGCAGAAACTAAACAGGGACACAGTGAATCTAATTGAAGCCTTGGACCAAATGGAACTAACTGATATATATAGAACATTTCATCCTAGAGCTAAAGAATACACCTTCTTCTCAGCTCCTCATGGTACCTTCTCCAAAATTGACCATATAATTGGTCACAAATCAGACCTCAACAGATACAAGAAGATAGAAATAATCCCATGCCTCCTATCAGATCACTATGGAATAAGGGTGGTCTTCAATGGCAACAAAAACAAAAGAAAACCCACGTACACATGGAGGCTGAACAATGCTCTACTCAATGATAACTTGGTCAAGGTGGAAATAAAGAAAGAAATCAAAGACTTTTTGAAAGTTAATGAAAATGAAGGCACAACATACCCTAACTTATGGGACACAATGAAAGCAGTGCTAAGAGGAAAATTCATAGCCCTGAGTGCCGCCAAAAAGAAACGGGAGACAGCATACACTAACAGCTTAATGGCACACCTGAAAGCCCTGGAACAAAAAGAAGCAAATACACCAAAGAGGAGTAGAAGGCAGGAAATCATCAAACTCAGGGCTGAAATCAATCAAGTAGAAACAAATAAAACCATACAAAGAATCAACAAAACGAGGAGTTGGTTCTTTGAGAAAATCAACAAGATAGATAAGCCCTTAGCCAGACTAACCAGAGGGCACAGAGATAGTATCCAAATTAATAAAATCAGAAACGAAAAGGGAGAGATAACAACAGAAACTGAGGAAATTCAAAAAATCATCAGATCCTACTACAAAAACCTGTATTCAACACAACTAGAAAATCTTGAGGAAATGGACAATTTCCTTGACAGATACCAAGTACCAAAATTAAATCAGGATCAAATAGACCATCTAAACCGTCCTATAACCCCTGAAGAAATAGAAGTTGTCATTGGAAGTCTTCCAACCAAAAAAAGCACAGGTCCAGATGGTTTTAGTGCAGAATTCTATCAGACCTTCAAAGAAGACCTAACACCAATACTCTTCAAACTGTTCCACAAAATAGAAACAGAAGGAACACTACCCAACTCGTTCTATGAAGCCACAATTACACTAATACCAAAAGCACACAAAGATCCGACAAAGAAAGAGAATCTCAGGCCAATCTCTCTTATGAATATCGATGCAAAAATACTCAATAAAATTCTTGCCAACCGAATCCAAGAACACATCAAAACGATCATTCACCACGATCAAGTAGGCTTTATCCCAGGGATGCAGGGATGGTTCAATATAAGGAAATCCATCAATGTAATCCACTACATAAACAATCTCAAAGAAAAAAACCACATGGTCATCTCATTAGATGCTGAGAAAGCATTTGACAAAATTCAGCATCCTTTCATGCTAAAGGTCTTGGAAAGATCAGGAATTCAAGGCCCATATCTAAACATAGTAAAAGCAATTTACAGCAAACCAGTAGCCAGCATCAATCTAAACGGAGAGAAACTTGAAGCAATCCCACTAAAATCAGGGACTAGACAAGGCTGCCCTCTCTCTCCATATCTTTTCAATATAGTACTTGAAGTTCTAGCTAGAGCAATTAGACAAGAAAAAGAGGTCAAAGGGATACAAATTGGAAAGGAAGAAGTCAAACTATCACTATTTGCAGACGATATGATAGTATACATAAGCGACCCAAAGAACTCCACCAGAGAACTCCTACAGCTGATAAACGACTTCAGCAAAGTGGCCGGATATAAAATCAACTCAAGCAAGTCAGAAGCCTTCCTATACTCAAAGGATAAGCAGGCTGAGAAAGAAGTAAGAGAAATAATACCCTTTACGATAGCCACAAACCATATTAAGTATCTTGGCGTGACGCTAACCAAACAAGTGAAAGATCTGTATGACAAGAACTTCAAGTCTCTGAAGAAAGAAATTGAAGAAGACCTCGGAAGATGGAAAAATCTGCCATGCTCATGGATTGGCAGGATTAATATAGTAAAAATGAGCATCTTACCAAAAGTAATACACAGATTCAATGCAATCCCCATCAAAATCCCAACTCAATTCTTCATAGAGTTAGAAAGAGCAATTCAAAAATTCATCTGGAATAACAGAAAACCCAGAATAGCTAAAACTATTCTCAAGAGTAAAAGAACCTCTGGGGGAATCAGTATCCCGGACCTCAAGCTGTACTACAGAGCAATAGTGTTAAAAACTGCATGGTATTGGTACAGTAACAGACATGTAGATCAATGGAACAGAATTGAAGACCCAGAAATGAATCCACACTCCTATGGTCACTTGATCTTTGACAAAGGAGCTAAAACCATCCAGTGGAAAAAAGATAGCCTTTTCAACAAATGGTGCTGGCTCAGCTGGAGGTCAACATGCAGAAGAATGCAAATTGACCCATCCTTATCTCCTTGCACTAAGCTCAATTCTAAGTGGATCAAAGATCTCCACATAAAACCAGACACACTGAAACTAATAGAAGGGAAACTAGGGAAGAACCTTGAACATATGGGCACAGGGGAGAATTTCCTGAACAGAACTCCAATAGCTTATACTCTAAGATCAAGAATAGACAAATGGGACCTCATTAAATTACAAAGTTTTTGCAAGGCAAAAGACACTGTCAAAAAGACAAAGCGGCAACCAACTAACTGGGAAATGATCTTTACCAACCTTACATCCGACAGAGGGCTAATATCCAAGATATACAAAGAACTCAAGAAGTTAAACTCCAGAGAGGCAAGTAACCCTATTAAAAAATGGGGTACAGAGCTAAACAAAGAGTTCTCACCTGAAGAATATCTAATGGCTGAGAAGCACCTAAAGAGATGTTCATCATCCTTAGTCATTAGGGAAATGCAAATCAAAACAACCCTGAGATTCCATCTCACACCAGTCAGGATGGCTAAGATCAAAAACACAGGAGACAGCAGTTGTTGGCGAGGATGTGGAGAAAGAGGAACACTCCTCCACTGCTGGTGGAATTGCAGGCTGGTACAACCACTCTGGAAAGCAGTCTGGCGGCTCCTCAGAAAACTGGGCATGACACTTCCGGAGGATCCGGCTATACCACTCCTGGGCATATACCCAGAGACTTTACCTGCATGCAATAAGGACACATGCTCCACTATATTCATAGCAGCCTTATTTATAATAGCCAGAAGCTGGAAAGAACCCAGATGTCCCTCAACGGAGGAATGGATTCAGAAGATGTGGTATATTTACACAATGGAATACTACTCTGCAATTAAAAACAATGAATTCACGAAATTCCTAGGCAAATGGTCAGAACTTGAAAATATCATCCTTAGTGAGGTAACCCAATCACAAAAGATCACACATGGTATGAAGTCACTGATAAGGGGATATTGACCCAGAATCTCAGAATACCCTAGACACAATCAGCATATCAATAGATTTCTAAAAAGATGGAAGGAGAGACCCCTGGTCCTGGAAAGACTGGATGTAGGGGAACGCCAGGACAGAGTAATGAGAGGGGGTTGAACGGAGAAAAGAGGGAGGGAAGGGGGCTTATGGGACTTTCGGGGAGGGAGGAAATGGGAAAGGGGAAGTGATTTGGAATGTAAATTAAAAAAATAAAATAAAATAAAATTAAAAAAAAAAAAAAAAAAAAAAAAAGGAATTTGGCATCCCTCTCTTGGTCCCTCTGCAAACACAATTCAATTCTTATATGGAGATCTGCTATGAAGAAAGAAAGACAAATAAATGCCTTATAGCCCAGCTTCATTATAGAAGAAGTTCCATCACAGGGTGGGCATTTTTTTTTTTTACTTTTTTTTTTATTTTCTAAGTTTTTTTTTTTTATTTGCATTCCAAATCATTTCCCCTTTCCCGTTTCCTCCCTCCCCGAAAGTCCCATAAGCCCCCTTCTCTCCCTCTTTTCCCCATTCAACCCCCTCTCCTTTCTCTGTCCTGGCGTTCCCCTACATCCAGTCTTTCCAGTCCTTCCATCTTCTTAGAGATCTATTGATATGCGAATTGTGTCTAGGGTATTCCGAGATTCTGGGTTAATTTCCCCTTATCAGTGACTGCATACCTTGTGTGTTCTTTTGTGATTGGGTTACCTCACTAAGGATGGTATTTTCAAGTTCTGACCATTTGCCTAGGAATTTCATGAATTCATTGTTTTTAATTGCAGAGTAGTATTCCATTGTGTAGATATACCACATCTTCTGAATCCATTCCTCCGTTGAGGGACATCTGGGTTCTTTCCAGCTTCTGGCTATTATAAATAAGGCTGCTATGAACATAGTGGAGCATGTGTCCTTATTGCATGCAGGGAAAACCTCTGGGTATATGCCCAGGAGTGGTATAGCCAGATCCTCCGGGAGTGTCATGCCCAGTTTTCTGAGGAACCGCCAGACTGCTTTCCAGAGTGGTTGTACCAGCTTGCAATTCCACCAGCAGTGGAGGAGTGTTCCTTTTTCTCCACATCCTCGCCAACAACTGCTGTCTCCTGTGTTTTTGATCTTAGCCATTCTGACTGGTGTGAGATGGAATCTCAGGGTTGTTTTGATTTGCATTTCCCTAATGACTAAGGATGATGAACATCTCTTTAGGTGCTTCTCAGCCATTAGATATTCTTCAGGTGAGAACTCTTTGTTTAGCTCTGTACCCCATTTTTTAATTGGGTTGCTTGCCTCTCTGGAGTTTAACTTCTTGAGTTCTTTGTATATCTTGGATATTAGCCCTCTGTCGGATGTAAGGTTGGTAAAGATCATTTCCCAGTTAGTTGGTTGCCGCTTTGTCTTTTTGACAGTGTCTTTTGCCTTGCAAAAACTTTGTAATTTAATGAGGTCCCATTTGTCAATTCTTGATCTTAGAGCATAAGCTATTGGAGTTCTGTTCAGGAAATTCTCCCCTGTGCCCATATGTTCAAGGTTCTTCCCTAGTTTCCTTTCTATTAGTTTCAGTGTGTATGGTTTTATGTGGAGATCCTTGATCCACTTAGAATTGAGCTTAGTGCAAGGAGATAAGGATGGGTCAATTTTCATTCTTCTGCATGTTGACCTCCAGTTGAGTCAGCACCATTTGTTGAAAAGGCTATCTTTTTTCCACTGGATGGTTTTAGCTCCTTTGTCAAAGATCAAGTGACCATAGGAGTGTGGATTCATTTCTGGGTCTTCAATTCTGTTCCATTGATCTACATGCCTGTCACTGTACCAATACCATGCGGTTTTTAACACTATTGCTCTGTAGTACAGCTTGAGGTCCGGGATACTGATTCCCCCAGAGGTTCTTTTACTCTTGAGAATAGTTTTAGCTATTCTGGGTTTTCTGTTATTCCAGATGAATTTTTGAATTGCTCTTTCTAACTCTATGAAGAATTGAGTTGGGATTTTGATGAGGATTGCAGTGAATCTGTATATTACTTTTGGTAAGATGGTCATTTTTACTATATTAATCCTGCCAATCCATGAGCATGGCAGATTTTTCCATTTTCTGAGGTCTTCTTCAATTTCTTTCTTCAGAGACTTGAAGTTCTTGTCATACAGATCTTTCACTTGTTTGGTTAGAGTCATGCCAAGATACTTTATATGGTTTGTGGCTATCGTGAAGGGTATCATTTCTCTTACTTCTTTCTCAGCCTGCTTATCCTTTGAGTATAGGAAAGCTACTGACTTGCTTGGGTTGATTTTATATCCGGCCACTTTGCTGAAGTCGTTTATCAGCTGTAGGAGTTCTCTGGTGGAGTTCTTTGGGTCGCTTAAGTATACTATCATATCGTCTGCAAATAGTGATAGTTTGACTTCTTCCTTTCCAATTTGTATCCCTTTGACCTCTTTTTGTTGTCTAATTGCTCTAGCTAGAACTTCAAGTACTATATTGAAAAGATATGGAGAGAGAGGGCAGCCTTGTCTAGTCCCTGATTTTAGTGGGATTGCTTCAAGTTTCTCTCCTTTTAGATTGATGCTGGCTACCGGTTTGCTGTAAATTGCTTTTACTATGTTTAGATATGTGCCTTGAATTCCTGATCTTTCCAAGACCTTTACCATGAAAGGATGCTGAATTTTGTCAAATGCTTTCTCAGCATCTAATGAGATGACCATGTGGTTTTTTTCTTTGAGAGTGTTTATATAGTGGATTACGTTGATGGATTTCCTTATATTGAACCATCCCTGCATCCCTGGGATGAAGCCTACTTGATTGTGGTGAATGATCGTTTTGATGTGTTCTTGGATTCGGTTGGCAAGAATTTTATTGAGTATTTTTGCATCGATATTCATAAGAGAGATTGGCCTGAGATTCTCTTTCTTTGTCGGATCTTTGTGTGCTTTTGGTATTAGTGTAATTGTGGCTTCATAGAACGAGTTGGTTACTGTTCCTTCTGTTTCTATTTTGTGGAACAGTTTGAAGAGTATTGGTGTTAGGTCTTCTTTGAAGGTCTGATAGAATTCTGCACTAAAACCATCTGGACCTGTGCTTTTTTTGGTTGGAAGACTTCCAATGACAACTTCTATTTCTTCAGGGGTTATAGGACGGTTTAGATGGTCTATTTGATCCTGATTTAATTTTGGTATTTGGTATCTGTCAAGGAAATTGTCCATTTCCTCAAGATTTTCTAGTTGTGTTGAATACAGGTTTTTGTAGTAGGATCTGATGATTTTTTGAATTTCCTCAGTTTCTATTGTTATCTCTCCCTTTTCGTTTCTGATTTTATTAATTTGGATACTATCTCTGTGCCCTCTGGTTAGTCTGGCTAAGGGCTTATCTATCTTGTTGATTTTCTCAAAGAACCAATTCCTCGTTTTGTTGATTCTTTGTATGGTTTTATTTGTTTCTACTTGATTGATTTCAGCCCTGAGTTTGATGATTTCCTGCCTTCTACTCCTCTTTGGTGTATTTGCTTCTTTTTGTTCCAGGGCTTTCAGGTGTGCCATTAAGCTGTTAGTGTATGCTGTCTCCCGTTTCTTTTTGGTGGCACTCAGTGCTATGAATTTTCCTCTTAGCACTGCTTTCATTGTGTCCCATAAATTAGGGTATGTTGTGCCTTCATTTTTCATTAACTTTCAAAAAGTCTTTGATTTCTTTCTTTATTTCCACCTTGACCAAGTTATCATTGAGTAGAAGATTGTTCAGCCTCCATGTGTACATGGGTTTTCTTTTGTTTTTGTTGCCATTGAAGACCACCCTTATTCCATAGTGATCTGATAGGAGGCATGGGATTAGTTCTATCTTCTTATATCTGTTGAGGTCTGATTTGTGACCAATTATATGGTCAATTTTGGAGAAGGTACCATGAGGTGCTGAGAAGAAGGTGTATTCTTTAGCTCTAGGATGAAATGTTCTATATATATCTGTTAGTTCCATTTGGTCCAAGGCTTCAATTAGATTCACTGTGTCCCTGTTTAGTTTCTGCTTTCCTGAATGATCCATTTCAGAGAGCGGGGTGTTGAAGTCACCCACTATTATTGTGTGTGGTGCGATGTGTGCTTTGAGCTTTAGTAAAGTTTCTTTTATGAATGAGGGTGCCCTTGCATTTGGAGCATAGATATTCAGAATTGAGAGTTCTTGATGGTGGATTTTTCCCTTGATCAGTATGTAGTGTCCTTCTGTGTCTTTTTTGATGACTTTAGGTTGAAAATCAATTTTATCCGATATTAGGATGGCTACTCCACCTCGTTTCTTGGGGCCATTTGCTTGTAAAATTGTTTTCCAGCCTTTTACTCTGAGTTAGTGTTTGTCTTTGACACTGAGGTGCGTTTCCTGCATGCAGCAAAATGCTGGGTCCTGTTTACGTATCCAGTCTGCTAGTCTATGTCTTTTAATTGGGGAATTGAGACCATTGATATTAAGAGAGATTAAGGCATAGTGATTATTGCCCTCTGCCATTCTTGATGCTATCTTTATGTGAGTGGTTATCTACTTTTGGGTTTGATTCAAGAAGGTTATTATTTCATTTTTCCAGGGTGTTGTTCTCTCCCTGTATTAGAGGTTTCCACCTATTATCCATTGCAGGGCTGGATTTGTGGAAAGATATTGTGAAAATTTGGTTTTATCATGGAATATCTTGGTCTCTCCATCTATGGTGATTGAGAGTTTTGCTGGGTATAGTAGTCTAGGCTGGCATTTGTGCTGTCTTAGTGTCTGCATGAGATCTGCCCAGGATCTTCTGGCTTTCATAGTCTCTGGTGAGAAGTCTGATGTGATTCGGATAGGTCTTCCTTTGTATGTTACTTGGCCCTTTTCTCTTACTGCTTTTAGTATTCTTTCTTTGTTTAGAACATTTGGTGTTTTGATTATTATGTGACGGGAGGTATTTCTGTTCTGGTCCAGTCTGTTTGGAGTTCTGTTGGCTTCTTGTACGTTCATCGGCATCTCTCTCTTTAGGTTAGGGAAGTTTTCCTCCATAATTTTGTTGAAGATGTTTACTGGCCCTTTAAGTTGTAAATCTTCACTCTCATCTATACCTATAATCCTTAGGCCTTAAGGCTTCAAGCAGTGTGTCCATGTGGCTGTATGCTTGTAGAAAGTTCTCAGAAGTGTGATTATTTTCAAACAATTAGGTAAGATCTCTTCCTCTCCCTCTTGGGTTCTTTCCTCAGCTCTGTCCCGTGGGTAGGTGGAACACTGACTGAGTCTTGTGCAGCAGAAGTTGAGTGGATGTGTTTTACTCTACATTCTATGTAATTATCTCATCTGTGTATAGGGACAGTTGTTCACATTGTTATTTTAAAGATGGTCTCTGGGGCCTCTCCTGTTACCTTCTGAGGTAACTTATAAGCCTGTGATATCATACTGCAGAAACATAAACTACATTACAGTACAAATGAGTCTGACAGAACCTCGCTACCAGAAGTTTGTCTATAGAGGAGATAGAAAGAATTTGAAATGTATAAAGCCAGAAACTAGTCTGAAAATTCACTTCCTGTGGAACATTGTAAGCAATTCACTTACTGTCACTCTCAGTCCCTGCCACTTCAGTCAGAACTGAAACAATCAGCTGTCCAATTTCACACTTCTTCCATAGAACTTTGACACACCAGAAATGCATTGGTTACAGTGAGCAAGTGGCTCAAATCTACAAATTGCTTTTCTGTTTTCTCTACTGAAAACAGGACAAAGCTCATCAACAAATCTGCATATAATTATTAGGAAAAGATGAAGGTACAGAAAAGGTACTGAGGAAGTGCATTTGAACCTTGTGAGGTGCATGTTTCTGTAAGCTGTGTGTATACACACGGATGCGTGTGCAGGCTGGAGCCAGGGGTTAGTATCAGGTGTCTTCCTCAATTGTTCGTCGCCTTATTTTGTTGAGATGGGGTTTCTTACTGCCCCTGGAACTCACCAATTTTGCAGGACTGGTCAGTCAGCAAGCCCTAGGGATCCTCCTAGTCCTACCTCCCAGCACTAGGATTACAGGTCTATGGACCTCCATGATGGCCTTTTATAGAGGATTGGGGATCCCAGATCCTTAAACTTGAACAGCAAGTGCTTTACAGACTGACCTATGTAGCTAACCCCTACTTAGCAGCTTTTCATTTTGAAAGTTAAAATTTCTCTTCTATCTAGATTTTTCATCTTTGTACCTAATATTTGTAAATCTGTATAATAGTTTTAAAGAAGTGTCCAAAATATATGTGGAGTTTTCCATGAAACTACCTCTGTAGTTTCCATAAAACTACCATAGTGTTAGGTGAAAACAACAACTACAGCAACAGCCAGACACATGGGCAGACACTAGAGCACAGTGCTTTCCTCTAAGCCTGACAATCGAAGTTCAATTCTCTTCACGTGGTAGAAAGAGGAGACTGACTCCTGAGAGTTGTCCTACAACCTACACACATGCTAGATATGCCACGTGAGCCCCTGTTTTTGTGTACATAATAGTAAATGTAATAAGCAGTTAAACCAGACATATAAGAGAACACAAATGGAATGTGGCACGGAGGAAGCTGAAGGACTATATTTGCCTTCATTTCTTCCTCATACCACCTTCTGATATCCAAGCCCAAATGAAAGCCAAGTATCCGTTCATGGAGGGCTGACCTTTGGGCACAAGGCAATGTACAAAATGATCAATGGGACAAAACCAGCACAGTGGACGTGTCATGGTGAGTTTTCTCCTAGAATCACACAAGCTCTATCCTCATTATTCCCTTGGGAATGGCTACATTCCCAAGTTGAGAATCTTGCAAGTGCAGGGGAAGGGACTGAACATAGAAGGATCTGTCTGGCATCTTTGGGTCTCCTTCACTGGAACCAGCCTAAGTGGAGGGTGATGTTTCTGCTTTGACAGCACATTGTTCAATTATCTGGCTGTGCTGGTGAATGCGAACAGTCACCAACACAGGAGGAAGTTCTTAGGTACACTAAAAAAGGCTCCTATTCTACTTGAAAAGGGTAAAGATTGCAATTATGATATAACTTAATCCCTACACTTATACATTAAAGTTTTGTTTTAAGATAATTGCCTCATAGCTAGGTGGTGGTGGTGGTGACAGCAGCAAATGTCTTTAATACCAGCAGGCAGGCAGAGTTCTGTGAGTTTGAAACCTGGTCTACAGAGGTAGTTTGAGGATAACCATGGCTACACAAAGAAACCCTGTCTCAAAACCAAACAAAATAATAATAACAACAATAATAATTGCCCCACTGAAGTATTTATTTTTAAAGAGTTTTTGAGATTTTACTTTATTGATTAGTGGGTGGGCATGGCAAACACATACAGAGGTCAGAAGACTGTAGGTTCTCTCCTTCCACCTTTATGTCATGGTGTGGTTTTATGGTTTCGAGTTCTGAGTTCTCCCTCAGGGTGTCCAGGAGCCACTGCACATAGGATTGGAAGGAAGAAGAGGAGCCTGGAATGAATGGGGGGGGGGTCTGCAGGGTCATGGTCTAGCTCTTTGGGGTTAGTGGGGAGAAGGCCTTCTCCAAGGACTTCAGTGTTTATAGCTCTGTTAGGCAGCACTCAGTGAAACAGCTCTCTTAGATGATCTTTGGTGAAACAGCTGGTGCTCACACACTTTATTTGGAGTGACCAAAGACTACATATGAATCTTGGAGAGTGGGAAGGAGTTTTCAGGGTGAATGGAAATCATTGGCTGGAACTTAATGTATTATGAATGCCTCATTTGCATGGAGAAGCATTCCAGGAATCCCAGGTACTTGTAGGGTGGGTTCTTATTAGGAAAGAGGAAGTTGAACTTGTAGGTTCTCCAGGGACTATGTGACCTTCCTCAGGTAGAGAGGGCCTGGAGATCAGGCTCCTCAGATAAGGTCAGCAGAGAAGAAGCCCTCCTGGAAAAGGGAGTCCTCCATTTTGCTCCTACCTCAGAGGATATTGTGTATATTCCGACATGGTAGACTGCGACCTTAAATAACCCGCCTTCCTGACATGGTTTGAATGAGAAATGCCCTCTAATGGCTCATCTGTTTGAATGCTTGGTCCCCAGTTGGTGGTAGCAAGTCGCTGGGGGTGGGGCCTTAAGATTTGAGCTCTCTCTCTCTCTCTCTCTCTCTCTCTCTCTCTCTCTCTCTCTCTCTCCTTCCTCCTGCTGTTATGCCTCCCCCACCGTTTTTGTTTTTTTGGGGGAGGGGGGCATCCAGCCCTCTGGAAACATAAGCCAAACTCTTCTCTAAGTTATTTCTGGTCGTGATATTTTATCACAGTCACAGGAGGGTAAGTCATGTGCATGGTGTTCCAGGGACCGAGCCCACTGGGTCATCTTGCCAGCCCTAACTTGTTTATCATATTAAGCTGTTTCTTATCCCTAGCTTTCTTACAAATCTCATTTTCTGTTGTATCTAAGAAATACAATCAACTGGCAGTGATGAATTTTCATTTATTGGAGAAATTTCTGAGTTCTAAATGGTATTTACTTTCTGAGTTCCTCAGTGAAGTTTCAATCCAAGTAAGTGAACAAGGACCTGGAAGGAGCTGTTTCCTTGACCAGAGTTTGTGTAGGACTGAGGCTGGAAGAAAGGGAAAGAGTCATTTCCGTGATTCCTAAGACAAAGAGTGAGGGGATAGGTCACAGTTCTCCAAAGACACAACTGCTCAGATCAAGTAAGTCTCTTGGAGACAAATGAGAGCCAGGCTGTTGGGGCTGGGATGGAGAAGGGGTGGAGTCCTTGTACCACCTGCTGAACACAGAAACACCTGCCCAGACTCCCCAGTGGGTGTTAAAGTCAATCACAGACCAATTTAGAGGCCTCCAGGGACCCATCCCCACTGGCTGCTTGTAGGAGTTTGTTAGGAACTGCTATTCAAAACCAATTGAATTGAAGATAGTATGGAGTTTCTTTTTTTAATATAATTGATTTAATATTAATCTTATGTGCATTGGTGTGAGGGTATGAGATCCCCTGGAACTGGAGTTACAGACAGTTGTGAGGTGCCATGTGGGTGCTTGGAATTGAACCTGGGTTCTCACAACTAGTGCTCTTTACCACTGAGCCATCTCTCTAGCCCCTAGAATGGAGCTTCTTATATATGCAAATCAATTTCATTAAAGTCTGAAGGTAACAAATCTATAAGGTTATTTTATATCACTTTAAGAAACAAAAATTTTGCTTCCACAGTTGCTACAAAAGGCAACCTCTGTGTGTGTGCATGTGTATATCACATATACAGTTAATTACCTGAGCAGTTTATTTTTTGTGTATATCTTTGCAATCTATTTCACATACTGCCAAAATAGATGGAAATATTCAACAGTGCAGAATATGTGACCAGAACAGAGTGCATGTTGGAAGACTCTCTGGTCCCCATAAGTCTACCCTAAAGTGATGGATCCCAGTTGTAGTGAGTGCCATCTCAAGTCAATCAGTGATATTAACACATGTTCAAATGTTTCCCTGGAACATTCTTCGTTCATGATACTAGAGTGCTGTAACTGTGCCGTCCTTTTTAAACAAAATTATTTGCAAGGCATATGTGTGTGTGTGTGTGTGTGTGTGTGTGTATTTATTTTAAAGCTTTTGTAAATAAAAGCATCAGAGATGTTGTCATGGTTTGAGTATGCTTGGCCCAGGGAGTGGTACTATTTGGAGGTGTGGCCTTGTTGGTGTAAGTGTGTCACTTGGGCTTTAACACCCTCATCCTTGCTGCCTGGAAGTCAGTATTCTGTTAGCAGCCTTCAGATGAAGATGTAGAATTTTCAGCCCCTCCTGCACCATGCCTGCCTGGACACTGTCATGCTCCTGCCTTGATAATGGACTGAACTTCTGAACCTGTAAGCCAGCCCCAATTAAATGTCATCCTTATAAGAGTTGTCTTGGTCATGGTTTCTGATCACAGAAGTAAAACCCTAAGACAGATGTTATTGTTCCAAACACCTTAATACCTAAGTGTCAAATGACCTTGTTAGGAGCTTCAAGGACCCAAATCCTCATGGGTAAGAGGTTTAGAGGAGCTAAGTGATGGAATTCAGGTGACCAGGATGTGAGACAGCAGGTGATGCTGTCACCCTTCTGAAAGGAATGCACTTTGAATAGCAGGTTCTCAGCAACTCCAGGGCAAGTTTCTTTCATTTCATTCATGACTGTGTGGAGATCATGTGTGTATGCCACAGACAAGATGTTAATACATTTAGTAAGTATTTACTAAGTCTAATGTAAGATTGGGCCAATCCTTGATGCCTAGAGGCACAGAGAGGTTGAAGTGGCTTGCTCAGAGTTGGTTTTTTTTTTTTAAGATTTATTTATTATGTATAAGTACACTGTAGCTGTCTTCAGACACCTCAGAAGAGATGAGTCACCATGTGGTTGCTGGGATTTGAACTCAGGACCTCTGGAAGAGCAGTCGGTTCTCTTAACCACTGAGCCATCTCTGCCGCCCGGCTCGCTCCCTGTTAAGCAGTCACATGCTGAGTTGCCATTGGTCAAACCTCTACAGGTTCTACTGCATTCCCCAACCTTTTGTTTTGTTTGCTTTTTGAAACAGGTTTTTCCTGTGTAGCTCTGGCAGTCCTGGCACATGCTCTGTAGATGAAGTTGTCCTTGAACTCTGAGATTATCCTGCCTCTGCCTCCTGAGTGAAGGGATTAAAGGCATGTGCTACCATCAGCCAGCTCCCAACTTAAAAAACGTTAGTTGAAGCTGTTGAACTCCTTGAAGCCAATGGGCCATGAGGGATATGGAGAATTCATACTCCTGGCTGAGGCCTGTCCTCCATGTTTTCTTCTCACATGTTCCCTCTCCCCCACATAAGAATATTGTTTAAGTTGAAGCCAACTGCACAGAGGGTGCACTCATCCCTCATCCTGCTGATTTAACCCATTTCAGATTTTTGTTTTGTTATCAGGTTATCCTGGGTAACCTGGGCTCAATGTTGACAGACGGCAACTATTTGTTGTGTACCTATTTGAGGACCTGAGGTACCACACACACACACACCATTAGCTCAGACTAGGTTAGTCATGTTTATATACTCCAGGGGCTGAGTCCATATGTCAGAAGGGGCCATACAAAGCACATGGGCAGGCTCCTGAATGGAACCTGAAGGAGTGACAGCTTTTAAAGGAACAGAGGCAGGGGTCAGTCTCCAACAGTAGATCAAGGTGCATTCCACTGCCATCTCTAGATGCTCATGCATCTACCCCACCCCTATTAATCATCTAGCAATGACCAGTTTTCAAAAATGTTTAAAAGGGGGAATTTACACTTTGGGAGGTTTCATGTGTTGAATTCACACATTATAGAATATTATGCAACCTCTTATAGGAAAGAACCAAACTGAAGCCATTTTGAATAAAACTTCCATTTTGAATATAGGTCAAATAAAATTTAAGTTGCCAAGACTTCCCTTGGTAACTGACATCCTGCTTGGCAGAAAGAGTCATGTGCATAGGTGTTTTTTTAGTTTTTAAAGATTTATTTATTTATTTGAGTACACTCTTGCTGTCTTCAGACACACCAGAAGAGGTTGTCAGATCTCATTACAGATGGCTGTGAGCCACCATGTGGTTGCTGGGAATTGAACTCAGGACCTCTAGAAGGGCAGTCAGTTCTCTTAACCTCTGAGCCATCTCTCCAGCTTGTGCATAGGTGTTTTAGTTAGGGTTTTACTGCTGTGAAGAGACACCATGACCAAGACAACTTTTATAAAGGACTACATTTAATTGTAGTGGCTTACAGTTTCAGAGGTTTGGTCCATTGTCATCATGGTGGGAAGCATGGCAGTGTCCAGGTAAACATGGTGCTGGCCAAGGAGCTGAGGGTTCTATATCTTAATCCAAAGGTAGCCAGGAGGAGGGTCTCTTTTCCTCACTGGATGGAGGAGTTTAAGCAGAGGACCTCAAAGCCCACCCCTACAATGACAAACTTCCTCTAACGAGGCTACATCTACTCCAACAAGGACACAACTCCTAATAGTGCCACGTCTCCTGGACCACGAGTATTCACATTACCTCAGTAGGTTACTGACAATCTGGTTTTCAAGTTGAAACATAAATGCTAGGCATGTTGCCCTACCACAGTTGAATAACTCAACCAACGGGAACAGGATAAATCTATCATAAAGACACGTTCCTAAGGAAATCCCCTATCTCTAAATCCTCATTGGTTGGATAGTTTGGCACAGATGGTTGTGGTTTTGGAGCTTAAAAACTGTAGCATTCTGGCTCAGGGTCACAGTTCTGCTCCAAGTCTGTTCTGTAGCCCTGATCAATCAGTAGTAGCCTAAGTACAATAAATTTTTGCTATCTGCTTAGTTACTAAGATGAATGTTCAAAGATGCAGTCAGCTCCTGTGTCTATGCTGTTGTCCCTGACTGGTCAGGATTTTTTTTTAAGATTTATTATATATGTAAGTACACTGTAGCTGTCTTCAGACACACCAGAAGAGGGCATCAGATCTCATACGGATGGTTGTGAGCCACCATGTGGTTGCTGGGATTTGAACTCAGGACCTTTGTAAGAGCAGTTGGTGCTCTTAACTGCTGAGCCATCTCTTCAGCCGATTGGTCAGTTTTTGCTGTCTAATTCAAATAAAGGTCTTGCTTTGCTGGACTCTTGTGCCTGCTTGGGTTGGTTTGGATTTTCCAATCCCAACACTCTCAAATATGAGTGTGCTTTTCTGCATCTATTGGTTAATGTAGCAGAAAACAGAGTTTCTGCATGTAATCACTGAATGTTGGTGGCCCCTCCATTCCTGTTTTGGAAATCTAATCTTCAGTGACATAGCATAAGACATGTGGAAGGTGTTCTAATTAGGAGGGGAGTCCTCATGAGCCACAGAGAACTGGCTTGCATTTCCCACCACGAGAGGTCACAGGAAGAAAGTACAGTCTGTGAGCCAGGAAATGCAGCCTCAGTGACACCAAATCTGTTGGTATTTCTATGAGGTCTGTGTATTGATGCCAGGAAAGTGGCAGAGTTGTGGGAGGCTGGGAGCTTGCAAGTCATGGACAAGATGCCCTTCATTCATTCCAGGTGAAGACTGAAAGCCTCCACACAGACCATCAGGCAGGCACAATGGCATACCCTCACCCTGGCATACCTGCACCCTAGCACACAGGTCAGTTGGAGGTGAAAGCAAAGGTTCGAAGGAAGACCCTTGACCTCCATGTAATATTTATACAGATCACACAAAAGAAACACTCTGCCCAAAACAGTTACGTAAGAGATGACTGCTATTTTCTTGGGATTCCTATTAACAGTCATTTCTTTTTTTTTAATTTATTTATTATTATATGTAAGTACATTGTAGCTGTCTTCAGACACACCAGAAGAGGGTATCTGATCTCATACGAATGGTTGTGAGCCACCGCGTGGTTGTTGGGATTTGAACTCAGGACCTTCGGAAGAACAGTCAGTGCTCTTAACCGCTGAGCCATCTCTCTAGCCCCTTAACAGTCATTTCTGATGACTCACACCTTACTGCCCCCAAGACTATCAGCTATGTCTTAGGTGTCTCTCATCAGACTCATATCAGCATCGTGTTGTCCAAATATAAGCTGGTCCTTACAGATCTCTGCTCCCAGCAACCTTGACTTTGGTTTTTCCAGCTTCCAGAACACAAGCTTATGTGAAGAAGTGTACTCTGTTCAGGCAGAGTGACCTAAGTTCCACAAACTGCCCTTATGCACAGGAACAGCGGGATGTCTATTGATATTTTCCCAGGGATGTTAAACAGAATAGCAGAGTAAACTGACAAGAAAAAAAAACCCTGAAAAAGTATACAGTTTATTACAATTATTAAGTTAATACTGTAACTTTCCAACTCCACCCCTCCCTACCCTTGTTTTTGTATGTTTCTGTTTTTGTATGTGTTTCTGCTTCTCCGTTGAAGACGGAGCATACTATTAGTCTCTTCCAATATTCTTTTTAATGCTAATTTCTGGTCTGTAGAAAACATATAAGACAAAGATTTCTGGGTGAAGTAGTGGATTAGGAGCTGCCTAATTTGTAGGGAGGGAGTAGGGATAATACAAAGGGATCCTACTCTGCAGTGAGAGGTTCTAGAAGTCAGAGGACAGGGAAGAGGAAGGTCACATGACTCTGGTGTGTTGAGGAAGGGAAGCAGAGGCCTCTTCCAGGGTCTGCAGCGCCCATATCAGGTGGCTTATAACCACCTGTAACTCCAGCTCCAATGGATCTGGCACCTCTTCTTGCCTCCAAGGATACCTGCGTACATATCCAGCTTACTCCATGTACAGACAGATAACAATAAAATAAGTCACAGAGGAGAAGAGCCCTTTCCTGAAGGAACGGCAAGCCACACGGACGAAGAGAACCAGCAGTGCTACAAGGCCACCCTGGTTCTCACGGGGAGGGTCAGCATGGAAAGTTCCCACTTGTCATAGCCCAGTACTATGGCCAGGAGCCATCTTAATAAAGTTGCTGAAAGGTGGTGCACGCCTTTAATCCCAGCACTTGGGAGGCAGAGGCCAGCCTGGTCTACAGAGTGAGTTCCAGGACAGCCAGGGCTACACAGAGAAACCCTGTCTCAAAAAACCAAAAAAAAAAAAAAAAAAAAAAGAAAGAAAAGAAAACAGATTTATGGTATTCACAAGGCAGAGAACCTGAAGTTAGTCTTCCAAAGCTTCAGGGAGAGTGGGAGGGTCTGACAGCTAAGACAAAAAAAAAAAAAAAACAAAAAACAAAAAAACCAAATTAAAAAAATGTGTAAATGACAGAAGATGTGGCTGTCATTGAAGCAGCCCCACCCTCAATGGTTAGACACTGAGAATAACTACAGACTTTGATAATCCCGAACCTGATGTCAGATCAGCCTTGGGCCTACTTATCTGCTATGAGTCCTCTGAACTTCCTAAAAACTTGCTATCTATGTTCTTCCTGGAGGAAAGCAGGTATGCACCTGTAGATGCTAGGGCTACCTTGCTTTCCTCATATCTGAAGCATCGGGAAACTTCCCCTACCTTAGCCTCCCCAGGGTGGACCAGCTGGACTCTGGGAGTAGAACCAAAACCACAGAGGACACCTGAAGAAGACAGAACTCCTTAACTGAGTGAATTCCAAGACTCTTTGGACACGATGCCCAAAGTTCACTTGTAAAAATGACCAATGACTTTTAAGAGGCTAACATTTCTAAGCAAGTGAAGTGAAGAAATCTAGTCAAGACCTAGAGAAGAAACTCAACAAGGAAGAAGGCGAGCAAGATAGAGAAGAAAGTCAGCAACATGAAGGAGAGAGTGAGGAAAGGGGCTGAGAGAACCAAAAGTTTGAAAAAAGACAAACAGAAACACTGGGAATAAAAACTTCAGTGAGTCAGATAGATTAAAAACCACAATGGAAAGCATCTTGGAGGATGGGGCTGAAGAGAGAGTACATTCAGTCATTAATTCAGAGGAAATATGCAAATGAGTATGCCATAACTTCTAAGAACTCTGCGATACAATCAAGAGACCAAACTGAGAACCCATGGGATAGGAAGAGGAACTCAGAAAATGAAGCAAATTTATTCAATGAAGTTATAAAAGGAATTTCTCTAATCTTTTTTTTTTTAAAGGCATATGGTTAAAGGGGCATTTTGAATCCATAGTCTTCATGCTTGAAGGAATAAACAGACCATAAAATGCTGACAAACAGGCATCACAATGACATTATAGTGACATCAGATCTGAACAGAGGTCCCCAAAGCTGAAAAGGCATGGGAAGCACGTGGTTTGTTAAGCCCTGAAAGTAAATAACTGCTAAATAAGGCTTTCTGCAGAGCTATCCTTAAAACTTAGTAGAGAATAGGGTTAGTATTTCAAGACAAAAACAAACCAGGGCAATGCATATCTACCAGGCCAATATTGCTGAGGCTGGTTAAAGGAATTCTAAACACAGGAGGGGGAAAGGCACGCTCAATTGTGAGAGCACAGGGAAGCATGAATGTTATAAGTGTAACAGGTGAACGAAGGAGAGCTAAGACTACACCATATTCAAAACAGTAAACCAGTATCTCTGAACAGTAACAGGAAACAAGAGGAAAGAGTTGCTTTTGGCCATGGTGTTCTATCACAGCAATGGAAGGCAAACCCAACTAAGACAAAAGTCGTGGCAGGAATTCATGGAACGGTCACTAAAACAACAATGTACAGACTCAGTTAAAGAGTTGGTTTTGGTTGTTTATTTTTGATTGTTCGTTTGAGACAGAGTCTTATTATGTAGCTCTGGCTGTCCTGGAACACACTATGTAGATAGATTAGGCTGGCCTTAAACTTACAGAGATCCGCCCGCCTCTGCCTCCCTGGTGCTGGAATTAAAGGAATATACCACCACACAAGGCTTAAGAGTTGGTTCTTTGAAAGAAAATAAACACAATTGACAAATCACAAACTAAAAAGAGATAAGACCCAGGTTAATAAAATTAGAGATGAAAAGGGTGGCATAATAGAAAGCAATTAAATCAGAAGATTATTAGGGACTACTTTGAAAACTTGTATTCAGAAAAATTAGAAAATCTAAAAGTGGGTAAGATCCTAGACACATGTAATCTACCAAAGTAAACCAAGTTATAAACAACTTAAGCAGACTCCAAATAAACAAAATGGGAACAGGAATAGCCTCCCAGCAAAGGGAAGCCCAAGACTAGTCATTGGTGAGCTGTATCAAAACTTGATAGTTGGGTGCTGGTGGCACAAGCCTTTGATCCCAGTACTTGGAAGGCAGAGGCAGGTGGATCTCTGTAAATTCAAGGCCAGTCTGGTCTACAGAGCACATTACAGGACAGCCAGAGTTACACAGAGAAACTCTGTCTTGTAAAGCCAAAAAACAAAACAAAACAAAACAAAAACAACAAAAACACCCCCAAAACCAAACCAAACCAAGCCAATCAAAAACTTGAAGGAGTTCACAGAAGTGGTCCTCCAAGTATTCCATAAAATGGGAATAGAAGGAACACTACCACACTTATCTATCAGCCCAGTATCAAAACTGGATTAAAAAAATACAACAAACAAATAAACACAACAACAATAACAAAAAACATAGACCAACTTGTGTGATGAACACAGACACAAAACATTCTCAACTATAATACTTTTAAACTGAATTAAGGGACATGTTAAGAGGACCATGTAGCATACCATGGTGGGCAGTTGCATTTCAAGGATGCTTTGATGGTTCAACATATGCAGGTTAAATGTAATAAAGCACATGCATAGACTTTAGGACAGAAGTCACATGATCACATCCATAAATGTAAAAGACTTTGACAAAAACATCCCTTCAGGAGTAGGAAGAATATCCCTCAGTGTAATAAGGCTATATATGACAAGTTTGTGTATAACTACAATATACTAATTGGACAATGTGACTATCAGGTCTACTCTTTCCAACTTATGCAGTGAATGCAGTGCATGTTTGAGATTGTAGCCAATCAGGCAAGAGAAATACAAGACATACAAATAGGAAAGGGAATCAAATTATGCCCATTTAACAGACATGATCTTTTACTTAAAAATTTCTAGCGATTCTACCAGAAAACTCTTAGACTTCATAAGCACTTTCCACTGACAAGCAGTAAATCAACAAAAAGCCAAATATCCTAAATGAGGATGAATTTGACAGTAAGAAATCACGGGGGAAAATCCCTCTTACAATGGCTTTTAGAAACACCCAGGAATAAGCCTAACAGAGGATGTGAAAGACTTCTTCAATGCGAACTTTGAAACCCCAAAGAAAGAAAGTGAAAATCTTAGAAGATTTGAAGATCTTCCACATAAATGAGTTGGCAGACTCTGTTACTAAAACTGATGTGCACAGTCAAGTCAACCCTCATTAGAATTTCAACAGCATTGCTCATAAAACTATTTAAACAAGATGCTAAGATTGGTAAGAAGCACAAATGGCCTCAAATAGTCAAGCTAATCCCAAGAAGAAAGGACAGAGTTAAGGGCTTCAAGATATCCAGCCTCTATATTAGAGCCACATTAATGGAAGTATTGGCAGCGAAAGATGATGGAAATAGAATAGAGGATGGGAAAACAACTCCATACAGCTCCAGCCTTTGAGGAAGATGTTAAGGTCATCCTCATTAAATTGGAGAAACTAAGTATCCACATGTAGAAGAATGAAACTAAACCCATACTTCTCTGCTTGAACAAAATCAATTCAAAATGCATCAAAGACTTTAATATAGAACTTTTAGGACTTTGAAATTACTAAATGAAAACACTTCGCTATAGAGGCATGGGCAAGGACTTTCTAAAAAGGACTCTAATATCACAGGAAATCCTAAGAATCGACTGACTAGCTTACTTGAAACAAAAACAAACTTCTGCACACCAAAGCAAACAGCAGCAGAATGAAGAGAAAATATCCATTAGCTAAGAGGAGACTAAGATTAGAGTCTATAAAGAACTTAAAACACACACACACTCCACTCTACCAATCACAGGCTACCAATTCAGACAGTTCTCAACAGAAGACATACAAATGGGCAGTAAACAATTTAAATAATGTTAAAAATCTTCAGCTATTAGGGAAATGCAAATTGAGATGCCATTTCCTGTCAGAATGGAGATCACACTGAGAAAACAAAAGATAAAAAACAATGCAAGTGGAGATGGCATGCGGAAGGAGGAACACACTGGTGCAGCCAACGCAGAAACTTCTCAGATACTTAAAAAACTGCCTAGCAACCCAGTTATCCCCTCTTGAGAGTGTACCTGAAGGAATCCAGAGCAGCGCACAACAGAAGAAACTGCACACTTACTGCTGCATTCTCCTCAACGCCAAGACATGGAGCCAACAGCTGAGTGGCTAAAGCAAAGGAGGTAGGTCATGTACAGAGAGGCCTCACTCAGCCATGAAGAATGAGTTATGCCACCTGAAGGAAAATGAACAGAGCTAGACATGGTAGTAAGTGAAGTAGGCCAGACTCAAGCGTTACATTTTCTATAGGAGGAGGAGGAATCTAGGACAAGTAAGAGAGTGTGTGCATGTGTGAGACATGACGGCAGAAGGACTTATGGGAGAGGAACAGCACTAGCAAGAGGGTGGGCTGATGAAGCTATGGGGGGGGGGATGTGAACAAAGTACAATGTCACATGTATATGAGGAAATGTCATGGAGCTATTACTCTGTGCACTTAAAGATTATTGAAGTGCTTTTAAGGAAAGCACTCATTTTAACTGCAGATTAAATTGATTAGACATCTACTGAGAAGGGGTAATGGGGACATTCCTGCCATAACCATTTATTTCATTTGGATGCAGAGGGAGTAACATGACTTTTTCAAATATTAAATTTGCAGTTGGCAGCTTTTCTGCACATTCCTTCTTGTTTGTGCATGTTTTTCTTTTCCAGCTTTTGTTTTGTAATCTACCATTTCTTATTATAGTCCACATAAAGGAAATAAATTATAAAATGTCATTGGCCTGACCCTCTTTAATCTCTGTTATATCTTCAAACCAATTATCCCAGGAAATGGGGACATGTTTACATTAATGCCAATTTTTCTCTAATGTGTTCAATGTCAATGTTCATCCATTTACATTGTGGTTTGACCAACTGATTTACAAATGTTTAGGGAAGATCAAACAGCCTAGGAATACTGACTCTAATGGCAGCTTCACAAGGCTGAAGAGGGTCTCCTATGGAGAGGCTCCCTACCTCCTACACTCGTGGGTAAGTATTAACTGACTTGTTCTTAACTTGGAAATGGGTTCTGCACACAGATCCCTACATTAATACCAGTATGGACTGCATATATGGGGTTATGGCCCGTACTGAAACCTGGACCTGCTACTACTTGGTGCTGGGTGCTAGAGAAATGATGAACATCTACTTGGAATGACCTTTTGTGAGAATTTCCATCTATTAGGATTAAAATACTTTTCACATAGAAAATAACCTGGGCTCACATTCTTCTGGAAAAGATTGCTACAAATCCTTAAAACTGGGATGTGGTTATAATATTTGCTGTACCTGCTACAGTATGGAAGTTTGCTTTTGACTATTTAACGTTGACTTCAGGTAATGATTTAACTCTTGACTTCAAGGTAGGTTAGTATTGGTAAAGTGAAGCACCCCTAGACATCTCCAGCAAGGCCACTGGGCATGACAGGAAAGTCACCACAGCCTTTCAAAGCCGTGCCTCTCGTGAATTAGAGCCAAACAACAGTAGCATGGATGGGCTCATATCAGGGTTGGCACAATTTAGGTAGAAAACCTAAAGAGAATTTTTTTTTCTTTATGGACTTCTTATATGGAGTTTAGTTTCTTTCAAAAGTTTGTAACAGTTCACTAGTTAGTAAAATGGCCAAAACGTCCGGTTATTTACGGAAAATTCAAATGTCCAATAAACACTAGCAGAAATACATCATTTCATTAGTATCAGAGATACAGATGAGGGCAATATAGACCTTCAACTTTGGTACTGCTAAATATTATGTTGAAGTTGCCTTTTCTCCATGTCTTAACCTAGTTAAAAAAAAAAAAAAAGGTTTAGCATGTGTGTAAGTACAAATGCCAGTGTGAAGAAAGAAAAAATGCCGGGCGGTGGTGGCGCACGCCTTCAATCCCAGCACTTGGGAGGCAGAGGCAGGAGGATTTCTGAGTTCGAGGCCAGCTTGGTCTACAGAGCGAGTTCCAGGACAGCCAGGGCTACACAGAGAAACCCTGTCTCAAAAACAAAAAACAAAAAAACAAAAAAAACCAAAAAACAAACAAACAATAAAAAAAAGCTTATACAAATGCCAGTGTGTCAGAGTATGCCCATCGGTGTGTGGATGGGCCAGAAGGGTACCGGGTCCTTGCAGCTTCAGTTTGAAATGTGGGTACAGTGACCATTTAAGATGGAAACGTCAAACAACTTTC
The DNA here is from genome assembly GCA_036184795.1 of Tokudaia tokunoshimensis. Taxonomy (NCBI): domain Eukaryota; kingdom Metazoa; phylum Chordata; class Mammalia; order Rodentia; family Muridae; genus Tokudaia; species Tokudaia tokunoshimensis. The sequence goes on along the minus strand of BTHU01000014.1, from coordinate 67,709,921 downwards.
TGTTAAACACTTCAGTGTTTTGGCAAAACTGCTTTTGGCTATAGCTGAAATTTTTAACATCAAAATTAAAATAGGGAAACATAACAGATTCCTAAATTATTAAAAATCATACAAATCTGAGCATACTGAAAACACTGAAGTCTTTTAAAGGTGCTGGCAAAGTGGTCATAATTGATATTACATTATCTTGTTATTGGCAGGTGGCTTGTGTTATATTTCTATTGTGGTAACAATAAAACCTAACGTTCCAGGCATGCCACCTCATCCTAAAATGTCGGAACTGGGAACCATCATAGGGAACAATTGCAGAGAGGAACCCTCCAGAGGATGACCATTCATTTCTATTAGGTAATGAATTTGTTAGAAAAACTGTTGAATGGAACTCATTTTTCTTACCTCACTTGGCCAGTGTTTACCTCAAGCTCAGTTCTCCCTAGGGCAAGAAAACAATGAGATTATCAATACTTTTAAAATAACATGGTCCTGCAGTGTAGTGGTGGCGCACACCTTTAATCCCAGCACTTGGGAGGCAGAGGCAGGCGGATTTCTGAATTTGAGGCCAGCCTGGTCTACAGAGTGAGTTCCCAGGACAGCCAGGGCTACACAGAGAAACCCTGTCTCAAAAAAAAAAAAAAAGAAAAAGAAAAAAAGAAAAGCATGGTCCTTCTTCCCAGTATTATGTGGCATCAAGTACAGGGCTGCTGATTTGGACCAAAGACAGCAGCAGTGTTATCACTGCCTCAGGGAAGCTGCCTTACAACTAGAACTTTCTCACCTCAAATCCCACTCCTTGAGGGGCCACAGGAGCCAATGGGCCTGGTAGGAAATCACTCTTTTGTGAAGTGAAGCCAAACAGAAGGGCTGTGCGGGTTTAAATCAGGGTTTGCATTTCTGGCCAGGTGTCTAATACCCGTGTAGAATTCAATGCCTGTACTGTGGGTAACACCACTCTTACCCACATCAGTAGTGCATGCAAGACTTTGAAGTCGCCCTGTTTAATATCTGAAATGAAAGAACAGTGACGATCTTAAAAGTTGCTTTATTTAAACAAAACGGATGCCAACTTTTCTATCTATATACAAACATGTTTCAGAACCAGAGCGGCAGACACACAAACTGTTCACACGGGAACTGTAATGCTTGACATGTTAAGATAAAGTTTTGTTTTCTGCTCATAAAGACATTCACAGATTCAAAAGTTATTCTGAAGGCTGAACAACACCATACCTTCATCTTCCGGGTGGCTTATGTAAATTCTAAAGAATGAGGGATGGAACTTTGGAGGGTCAATACATCTTGTTTAGTTTAATTCAACTGTGTGTGACATATGATGGGGGCTCATGAAATGTTTTCGGCTAGAGATAAAACTTTGAATAAAATATAATCTACTGAGAGGACACTTAAGAGACAGAGGCTTAATTTTTTTTTTAACTCTACTTGCCTATATCATAAATATAAGAAGATCCTTTCATTTCTGGTCCCCCAAAGTAAGAAAACTAGATTAAAAAATAAGTTTAAAATAATTTTATAAGTACTATCAACAAAATGTAGTGACTAGAGATCCTTCAAGGTCAAGGTAAGACTATGGAAGGAAGTATCGCATTCCTGTCCTTCTCCCTCCAACCCGTTAGAAATGGAGTCCTTTCACATACTCACCTACATGATAAACTTATGTCTAAAACTCTGTTGGAGAAGTCAGTCACTTTTGCCTTTCCCATGCTTAGGGCTTCCAGGAGCCCTCTGAGTTCCTCAACAAGGGCTGTAGTTATGAAAATCCCCCAAAGATTTGCTACATATTCTGCTCACTAACCCCAGCTCCATACAAGTACTAGTTATTTTAGATAACACTTGAAAACAGCAGCTGTTGCAGCAGAGTGTAAGTATTCTGTTGACATTGATCTGTGGCAGCTCTTGGTCTAGTCATTGGGGGTGGGGTGGGGAGCTGTGCGGCAGCAAGAGAGGAGTGGATCCCACAGCCCTTCCTGCCATAGCACATGAGATTCAAGTTTGAGCCGGAGGGTTACCAGTCTGCACCACAGATCAGACCTCAGAATGCTTGACACCACACAGCCACCGAGCACCAAGTATGACTAAATGCCACAACACAATGACCCACAGGGGCTGTCTACTCCTGTTTGCTCATGGGAATCAGGTCCCACCAGTTACTGTGCTTTCATTTTCTAAAAATGAGATGAAACCATTGTAAAAATGTTCTTTCAAAATAAATTATTTCTAGAATATAAAAAGCTTTATATTTCCCCAGCTCATGTATCATTATAAAATAGGAAATCAGAAAATTAGCTGTTGCAATTTGTATATGGTAAAAAATATTTATATGTGTACACATATATACACATATATAAAAATGCAACTTTTAAATTAAAATTATCAATTAACAAAATGATCAGGTACTGAATTGTACCCAAGAAAAGCCAAATATGTATGATGAAAAACGAGCTTAAAAGGAGTATCCCAACTGTGAGAGGATAAACTAAGACCTGCCATGTGAAAAGGCAAAGTCGACAAGTCCGATTACTCAGAGATTAGAAGTCACTGGTACCATTTTCAGATCTAACCACCCCTCCCCGTTCCCCTCACAGTATCCATCCCTAAGTCCCCAAGGATGCACACTCTCAAGGTCACTGGCTGGTGACCAGGTCACCTGTGTTTGTCACAGTTTGTGCTCCTCGCCTGAGCTGCTCTTGTCCAGGAAGCCCTCCCCATGTAGGAGATAAACTTTCTCCTAATGTGCAAAGGTGCCTTGTAGATCAGTGGATCTTAACACCTCTTGGTGGAGGGGAAGTTCTCCCAGGAAATGTAAGCAGGAGTGAGGAGCATCTGTGGCTAAACTAGGAGCAGCCTGTTCCTATCAGTGAAAACAGGGGTAGTGTTCCTAAAGTCTCCACACAATTGGGGTTCTCTTTCCATGTTGCTGACTCCTGCAGTCGCTAGTGTTCATGAGGAAAAATGTTCACGGAGACTAGGCTCTTCCCCAGGAGGGCCTGCTCAGGAACAGGCAAAAGGAGAACAGATCTGGCCTGGGGAAGAGCCCTATGATCCTACACTCGAGTGTGCTGGCAAACCCTGAGGCTTTGCAGTGGGTCCTCAAGTGAAAAGCCAGCCACAGCAGACCCTTCATAACCTGCTTTCAAGTCCACCTGGTGGCACCACTGAGGCTAATCCATTTTTAATGAATCTGCTCCTTCACATTTTAAAACGCCCATTTATGTTTGGTGGAGTATTATATTTTTCCTTCTTTACCTAGAACAAAAACAAAAAACCAATTATGTAATCCCTACCCAACTATTATTAATCAAGATATTTTAAAAGCAAGCAAAAGCTAAATTCTGAAAATTTGTCTTTCCTTCTCCTAAAAACTGTTGCTGGTACATGCCCAATGAAAGCGAAGCTCGTGGTCTGCAGAGTACGGCTAGTACTCACAGTGGGAGGGGCCGAGCACAGCACTCTCTAACCAGATTTAAGACGACCCATCAAGTAGGAAAATGTAATTTCTATTATGCAGCAAATATTCTGGAAGAGTCAAAGCAAAATCAAAGTGGATGTGTGCACCAAGACAGGCTTAACCCTTCAGCAGCAGTTATCCAAAAAGTGTGTCAATCATAAACCTGCCCTTCTAAATGGATTATGAAAGATGTGTCTACTCAGAAAAATAAGAACTAATCAAGAAAGGCCTCAGATCCCACTGAAAACCTGTGGAGAACATCACATCCTTTCAATCAAAACCAGTAGAATTTCAGGGCCTCCCACCTTTCCCTGGTCCAGCCACAGAGCTCAGGTAAGGACAGGGCTCTCACCCTTCCTTTGGTGACTCTAAGGAATAAGCAACCCCCTTTCTTCTACTGCATCAAAGGTCTAGGGTGCAACCCTAAGCCATGAAAACTAGAAGAAAATCAAATTTCAAAGATCAAGTTTCACTCATTTGCCCTTTGAAGAAAGGACATCCCAGTCTCTGGTGGCCTCTATCAAATGCCTCTGGCCGTGGCTCATCCACTCTTCCTGGTCTTCGTAGAGCCGCCCACAGAACCAGCACTTAAAGACACACTGGGCAGGGTCATCCGGCAACGAGCCCACTACCTGGTAGTTGTTCTTATGAACCTTCTTCAGTTTCATTTTCAACATCATCTGCCTCTTCATGTGGTTAGCTTCTGCCACATTCTGGTAGGTCAGCCGCATGTGGTACCGCCGGACGCCCAGCTGACACCTAGTCCTCTCAGACAGGACAACCTTGAGGACGTTGCCTTTGTACTTGTTGATTACCTTCATCACATTGGTCACTTCGGGGGAGTCAACATCAGGATGGTTTAACACGATGACAGGCTGGTTCCGACGGGGACATTTAATCAACTGATCTGGTTTGGCAGCTATGAGTCGAAGCTGCCTTGCCACCTGAAGAAAGGAGGGGTCTTTGAAATAGCGGCTGGGATTGGCCTGCATCTTGTTCTTCTTCTTGGTTGAGCTCACTTGCTTGGTTTTATTCTTGTTTACAGTTAGGTTTCTAGAAATTGGCCTTCCTTGCCTGAAGGAGTCACTGCTTCCTGGTGCTGTGCTGTACACAGGGATGATTTTCTTAGGAGTGGCACTGCAGATAGGGTCCTCTTTTCTTGATTTGAGCCGAAGAGATGACTCCAGACTTGGAGACATGTCTGCTGGTCCACTTCTGCATGTCAAAGGCTGGGAGCCTGAGCCTGTCTGTTTCATAGGGCAGAATGGAAGTGTTCCTGCTAACTGGGCTTCACTGCAAGGTATGCTGACAGGTGTGTCACAGGTGGCCTCTATGATGTGAGCATCTTCAGAAGAGTTAAGGACTCTCAACACAGCTCCTTTGGGGATCAGCACTGGAGTAGCAACAGGAGTCTTTCTGGTCATTCTGCTTTCCATTTTCCCGTCATTAGCACTGACAAACTGGGAACAGATTTGCTGTGGAGCAAGCTGTCTGCTGCCAGTAATAATGTCTTCGTTTGGAGGTTTTTGGAGAGGACCCACAGAAGGGCCAGGGGCAGGGCCAGGACTAGGGCCAGGGCTAGTAAGGGACACACTCATTTCTTGAATAGCCTTGGGAGTTGCTTTTGAAGTCAGCTTGGGTGCCTGACCTATGGAACGTCGCTGAGCACTATTGGCAGACAAAGAGGAAGGCTTGCCACAAGATTCAATTAACTGCGCTATCTTTCTGCGAAGCATTTCAATGGACTTTATTTTGGTTGTTGAACTATTCCATTTAATGCCCTCTGGCACATTTTCAGATCCAGAGCTCAGCGAAAATACTGACGAGATGATTGGGCCTTCAAACGTGTTACTTGCTGTTTCAGAAGTCTTGGGCTGCACAGGCTGATCCCCAGGCTGTTTGGACCTTGGTTTATCTTCCCCAGTAATGTTTATGTGTAAATACTCATTTTTCTGCACAGAGGAAACCTGGCCTGTATTTCCCACTGCCTTGCTTTCCGTCTGTTTGTCTTCCAGCTTCCTGTCAGAGGAAATCACTGTTTCAGGACGACTAATCCTATTCCTAGCTTCTAAGTCATTTTCACCTATAGGCAGTAGGCCCTTCTCTCCAGAGAAGGAAACCTTTGAAGGCAACGAGGCAAGCGGAAGGAGCTGCTGGGAGTCACTGCGGGAACCTCTTGAACCTCTTCCGTCTTCAGCAAAAGCAACAGCTGCTTTACTCAGGAAGCGGCTCACTGTGGTTCCGGGACCATAGGAAACACTATTTTGTAAAGAGGCTGGAGAATGATTTTTTATGGCAACAGAAGGAAGGGCTCTAGGCGGACACAAACTGTGAGATTTCTGCAAATCTTTAATTGTATCGGAACCGAGGAAAGATTCTTGATGACTGTGTACACCAGAATTGGGCATGAAAAAATTGCAAGACTTCACCCATTTCACATTTTTAAGCTGTTTCTGAACCAAAGAGTGCAGACGGTCAAGGCCCACAAAGTCTCCAGCATTCCCTTCCACTGCTAGTGACCTCGGCGCGTCTGTAGAAAGCACTGTTTTCTGTCCTCCAGAGCCCTTCTCAGTACTCGTGCGCTCGGAAGTGCCTCCATCTCCTCTGCTTGTCTCGAGGCGGGTGTTTTCTTCCAACGGAAACAGTTTAAGCACAAGCTGCTGTGTACCATTGACAACCTTCACATCCATCAACTGGGCTAGACAGTTCGTGGGGACCACCAGCTCTGAGGGCGCCACAACTGTCAGCGGCACACCTGGCTGCACAGGTTCCTTTGAGGGGGACAGCACTTCCACCTCGACATTCTTGTTTCCCAACAGGCTCACCTCCCTTGGCTCAGACAGGGTCACTTTGTTGGGAATACACACTACGTCTTTTTGGTACTTCTTTAGCTCAGGTAATAACATCATGTTGTGTGTCTTGTCTTTGTTTGCATGGAGAGAGAACCGAGATAGCTGGTCTGACAACTTGTTTTGGAAGGCAGCCCTGGGACTGGGAGCCTTTGAGAGTTCCATGCTCTGCTTTGAAATGCTGGTTCTCTTGGGCTCCAGCTTGGCCACAGTTTTGAACGGCCGTTTGGCACCAGCCCGCTCGTGGACCCTCCTCCTGTGCTTGACAATGTAGTCATTGCGAATAGCACCATAGTCACAGTACTCACATCGGTAAGGGAAGATGCCTGTGTGCTTCACCAGATGCCTCTGAAACTCCCCTTTCGTGTATGAGATGTAGCTGCAGTGAGAACAGATGAACTTGATCTCCTCGTGCTGCAGAGTGTGCTTTCTGTACTGCAGCGGGTCCTTTGTAGAGAACCGACATTTATCACAGTAGTATTTGCCTGGCTTGAAGTTCCTAACCTTGAACTTATTTACAGGACTTGAGATGGTTTCCGTTTCATTTCTGACATGAGCAGCCCCGGCATTGTTGTTCACAAAATGCAGCTGGGTAGGCACTGCTCGAAGGCTGCACTTAAAGCAGACATAAGAATCTTGGCTCTGCCCAGGGCCTTTCCTCAAGTCTTGAGTGGGGATCTTGTGAACACTTTTGCACTGTACACAAGTAGCAATGGTCATTGTGGCAGCCTCTGCCTCTGAACCTTGGTACAACAGGGTTTGCGCTTCCTGTCTCTCTGGCCGAGTTGCTCTATTAGGTTGTTTGGGGGACATGGTCAAGGAACTGGGTCCCCCATTCATTTGTGTGGTATACAGTTGTTCTCCAATATCCTTCATCTCCCTTATCTGCATATGCACATAGCCTACTGAAATTCAGAAAGATGTCATTCAATGAAACCTTCTGCAGGCATCCTTCCACACCCAGTGACTGGTGGAGCAGCAGGCACTTCTTGGTGAATACTTAATAATCAATAACGTTTTGTGTCCTTTCACAGGAATATGTGAGCCACAATATGAATGCTTTCAAGTCTGTTTCCAGGCAACACTACAGGGGAAAAAAAAACCCATTAGGCATGATTAGTAGAGAGGCTCGAGGGTTAGCTAAGCCACCACCACTTCCACTGTGTCGTAATGGCTCGGTGGACACAGAATTCCCCACAGATCCCAAACTACTTTGCTGCAGCAATACAAACACAACCAGGTAGGCAAGCCTAAACTAAAAACAGTCTCTAGCTCAGGTGCTTAGGAATCTCCTCTCGAGACCAACCATGAGCCTGAGCTACCTGGAGGAAGGACACTAACAGTAGCTCAGGATCACCTTTGACAAAGGAATGCTTTGTTTAATTGATATGAGTACATTCTAGCAACTTCATAGGTAGCTTCATATAAGCCTTGCAAAACATCGTAAGGTCATGCCATCTCAGTTTTCATGTGTGAATTACCAAGTGAGCCAGGGCTTACAGTTGGCCATTCGCATGCGCCCCTGCTTTAAGCCAACTCTCACTCACACACCCACTTTGCTTCCACGAGTGACGTTAACACTACTGACTCAAACATAGTGTTTTTTTTTTAATCATCTTCAGGGGCCTCCACCAAGTGCTAAGCGCTCTGTCTGTGAGCTGGAGGGCAGTGATCAAGAGATGGTTCAATGGGTATATAAACTTGGTACCAACACGGCCAGCCAGGTAGGAGAGAACACATTCCTGAAAGCTGTTCCTTGACTGCCACACATGTTCTGCGGCATGAGTACACATGCAACGAATCTAAAAATGCTGAAAAGTGGGCAAATCACTGTCTTCCCCTTATGAAGCCCACATTTGGGAAAATGTTTCATTTGTTTAGTTGTTAAATGGCAGTTTAAAAAGAAAAAACAAAACAAAAAAACCAAAACTAGTAAAAAAAATATCAAAAAGATAAAGTAAAGAGAATAGAAGAGCTCATGTAAGGAGGCTGTGGGGCTGGGTGCAGGGAGGACATCTAGACCTCTGGTAGCCAGGGACTGAGTTCTATGGGGGTCCAGAAAAATGGATGTGTCAAGCAGAGAGAAGGCAAGATCTGTAGGAAGTGGGCCTTGGAGAATCAGTTAAGGTTGGGACTGAAGAATGGTCAGAATGGGACACAGGACAATAGCTCCTCCTGTATGTGTGACAGAGAGCTGAGAGAGAGAGACTGGATCAACGGATTGATATGCTCTGATTTATATCCCAACAACATCTGATCTGGGAGGACTAGAGTGTATCGGTGGGCTATGATGCCTTGGATTAGAACAGGTGAAGGAAACATGTAGAACAAGTAAACTCTTCCATTCTCATGCACATGTTATACAGTGGTTGAGAGTATATAATGTATAGATGCTTTTCTCAGAAGATACAAACTAGGAGCCCAACAATACTTCTTGCTTGGAGTCTACTGAAGCTGGTCTTTCATGTTCTTAAACAAATAAACAAACAAACAAAATTGGCCTCATTTGAACAATTTTCCCCATGCTTTCATCCAGCAATGAGGACCAAGGACACTTCATGCAGACACAGAGTTGCAAGGATGATTGTCTCCACAGGGCCGGAAGCACACAGACACTCAAGGGTTTGGTGATGGGCAGGAAAGTGAGGGAGAACCAGCAGCTCCTTCTGGCACAGGATGGTCAAGCCAAGAGCTCCACAAAGCCATTCTGAAAGGTCAGCTCAGGGCAGGCACAGGCTTCTCTGCTGTACATTCAGATGTAGTATAAAAACCCTTTAAAGGCAGTTTTGAAAAACACTGGAGACCCTACACTTAAGGACAAGCTGTGAGCTCACCTACAGTCTTCTCTTTCCTGTCCAGCTCTGGTGAATGACGGTTACCTTCACTCAAAGCAATTACCAGCATGTAGCCACGCCCTGATGCCAGATGCAGCACCAAGGAGACAAAGGCCTTGGGGGGGTGGCAAGTGCTGTTCGACCCTTTCAAGTTCAAGCATATATGTATGCCAGAGGACCATGACTTGTACAGGACACACGAATGTTCCTAACTGACAGCAGAGACCAGTCTTTCTACTCCACTGTATCCTGGTGTAGACAGAAAGAGGCCTTTCAGGGGCATCAGTAGGGGAAGCAGACATACTGTTTACTTCCCAGATCTCTAAACTGGAACATGTGAAAGGAGACAGGGTGACACCCTAGAACTCCTGCCACACACAAAGTGACCTCAAGCAGTGACCTTGCATATATATGCATGTGTTTGCTCATCTATAGGATAAATGCCTGGATTAGGTTTCTAAGCCTGAGGCTGTTGATCTCTGAAATAAGACTTTATAATTTAAAAAACACGAGTATCTTCAACATGCTCTCCGCAGCAATTTCATGCAGATGGCATTCAGTGCAAGTAGGGCCTGGGCAAGCACAGGGCCACAGAATGCAGAGGCTCAAGATGGCATAGAGCTCATGTCCAGTGGTCCTGAAGTGTGGAGGAACCTAAGAGCCATGCAAACAGACATTCCAGAGACGATTCCCTCTTAGGACAGAGGGAGCTGTTAACACAGCATTAGCTAAGGCACTAGGTAACCCTGACATAAAGCCTGCAGGCAGCTGAAATCTGGCTTCCAGATCCATCCAAGTCCTTTAAACACTGGCTACTCTAAGCTCCCCAATCTTTCCCTCTTCAGGCAGAATTATGTTTTCACTGTCAACAATTCACCCTGAAATAAAAATGAAGATGGTTCCCTGTAACTCCCCTTCCACTCTGACTTGCAGGTAAACAGAGGACTCAGCCTTGGGCCCAACTAGTAACCCGCACAGCCCTTCTCTTGCCAGGCAATTCTTGGTTCTCAGTTCTGTACCAAATATCTGCACCCAATCACTATGGCAATGGCTACTCTCGTCTACCAGTCTCATAACCTTATAACATGGGTAGCAGTGGTGCTGGTGGTACACTAATTTAAGCACTTGCCCTGCACAGTTTGCTTTTTGATGGTTTCAATGCATCACCTCATTACATGAACATTAACTATAAGTAATTATCAAAGAACCCCACCTGCAAAGCTTTCTTCAGGTTTTCATATCTCCATACCCTCAAAGATTCAAGAAAGAAAACACTTTTACCATGTTCTTGCCAGGTCCCTTCACATCTTGGAGGCTCTCAATTCTTTTAAATGTTTAAATAGATTTAGCCAGCAGGGTCATGACCATCAGTAAAAAGCAGAATACATCCTGAAGCAGTATCTAGATAATCAGGCCAGCTCAGAGTGTTTGAGGAATAAGATGGTCCTGTGATGCCATCTCTGCAAAACCATCTAAGCAGTTGCATGTACTCCTTAACTTCCAAGGGAGTTATAATTCACTGATACCTGAGACTATCCTATGTGAATACAAATTCAACACACTTGCCTACAGCACGGCATGGTATAGCAAAGCCCATTTTCAACTAAGAATGCTCACATTAGCTAGCACACAGCTAGACAGCTTACATACAATAGGTCATTTCATATTTGAATACAGCTCGTGGTGCAGTATTGATAGCTTACACTTGTGACAGCGTGGCTGACCTCGAGCTCCAGGTCACAGCTGCTACCCGACATCCCAAGAATGCTGTGCTGCATATGGCCAGCTTGATAAAATATCAAGAAACAAACCCAGAAGTATGATTCCTGCTGATTGCACCCCACATGTACACTGTCATGAAGTCAGCGTCCTGGGGGGCTTGTATTTTAAACAACTTGTATTTTAAACTAAGAATCTTTGAGAACAGGTATGAACGTGAGATTTGAGACGGATCAGCACCTAACCTCGCTGAGAGAAGCCAGACATCTAGGCTATAAACCATTCCAGTGTCTTCTACGGTTTTAGACTATCCTCAGTACAACATCGCTGCTTCCCCTCTCATGGTGGAAAAGAGGGGTTTCTTTAAAGTCCTAGCTGACCTTTGCAACTTGTGTGACTAGGTGCCAGACAGCACACAGGTCCAGTGTTAACACTCCAAGGGGAAGGTAAGCAGCAGCAGCATGGGAGATGGGCCGTGGGTGAGAGGGACATGAGGACACTTCTCAGGTACACCCAGCTGCCTATAAAGCTGAATCCTTTTGGCAAGTTACTATCAATGGACGGAGGGCCAAGGATGTCCTAAGACACTGCCAACACAGGGCTGTACATGGATGCACTCAACACCAAAGGCACCCAAGGTATCAGTGGCAAGTTCACCGACCTCCACAGTCACAGCTCCTAGGGCAAGATACCATTTTTTTTCTTTCAGATAACTCAGAAGGGCTCAGTACTGTTAACTTGATGGCCCAGAGGCGATCCATTTAACATTGTCTGTTTTCCATAAGCAATGACTCAGCAGCATATAAAGAGCTCTTTAACAACAGAATTAACTATACCAAACGCCAAAGCCAACTGTCATGTACCACCACATAGGAATAGTTCTGTGTGCCATGCTCTCACTCTTGGCACTGAGGTAGGGGTAGGAGTGCACTTGCATGCACTATGTGTGAGGTTTTCTGTTTCTTTTGTGTTGTGTTTTTAATGTTTTAATTTTGAGCTCACTTATATATTGATTTCTTACATACTTATTGCAAGAAAGCCAAGGGGAAAAATTTAACTTAAAGATCCAGTTCACCAATGCTAAAAGCTAGTCAAGGACATGAAAGTTTGTATTCATTATTAAGAAGGAAGCATATGGCTTCCAAAAGCTTATTAGTGTTCAGCAGGTCAGAAAGGGTCAAGCGTGTAAGACCAGCTCTCACATTATCATTCTACAAACAATGCAGGATTTTAAACGGCAGAGCCAACATTTGCTGGTGTGTGGACCTGGGGCACACTGCTTGTTCCCTGGCCTACAGCACAGGGTTGGTGGTAAGGGTAACCACCATAATGCCAGTGAAAGGTATCAGGAAAGCAGTTGGTTTACCAAGTCTCATTTACATTTTTAATGAAGAAAATTATGCCAAGCATAGGTTTCTCAGCTGTCTGGTCATGGCTCTTTCCAGAACATTGATGAGTCTCCCTTTACATTTAAACACTGTTTGGTTGTACAGTCAAGAGTGACTCAGGTAGAAACTATTCTCCAGCTTCAGCGTTAACAGGGCAGTAGTTGGTGACCTTGGGAGAAAGACACTGCTGGACGCACATTACCCTAGGCTTTATGTGTCAGCTTCTTAACCAGCTACTTTCCCACCTTCTGTGATGGAAGCACAGTCATACCATGCAACAGGCCTGTAGTCAATGTCCCCTCTACATGCCAATGAGGCAAGAATGTGGCTGGACACTGCATCACACCCATGGCTGAACACGACAGACGACCGGCTCTATCTTTAGTGATGGGGAAGCAAAATCAAAGAGCTTTTGTAGTCATTCTGGTTCAGGTCTTCCCCCTTTGCTGTGGCTCTGCCCACATCCATTATACCGGGGCAGAGATTTTGCTTCTGAACCCAAGAAAAACAAAGGAATCTGCTGGAAGCTTAACTCTTCAGCCCTTATTGGCTGAGTCCTTTGGCAAGTGATTTCTCTCTCTTCACTGCCAGGTAAGGGACAGTGTGCCTGCCACTAACGAGCTGTATCTACATATTCCTTCTGTTTATGACTTATCTCGCCCAACTGCCCCCTCGGTGAACCCTTTTAACACTATTTGAGCTTATAATGGCTGGTGGCCTGTGGTTAAGACTGGATGGGGAAGATGCCAGTAGTAGACTTACAAACAGCATATCATCTTCCGCCTTAGCAAGTGCTTCAATGACTACAAATCAGAACTGAGCAGACGGGAAAGTTGGAATAAACAGGTAGTGTCAGTCACTCCATGGGCTCTTCATGCTGAAATACCTTGCACTCAGGAATGATTAAGGATGATTGTCACCTTGATGACAAGAAGCATGTCCAAATGCCAGTGACAAAACACACCGCCCCCAGGGTCTCACTGTCTTCTGAAAGCAGGTGTATTGCGGGGGTAACAGAACAGAGCTGTGGCAATCTATCTGACTGTCTGCTCTCTTAGGGACTACAGTTTACGAGTTTGGAGCACAGGTCCTAGGGAAACCATACACAAGGGTCAAAGGGCAGGTAGGCCTTTGGCTAGCTAGCTATCTAGTCGTGTGATTTTAGACTTTTAATCTAACTTAGCCTGAGCTTCTGCAGTAGTAAAATAGGATAGTTTACCACGTGGCTGATGTGAGGATGAATGAAAAGAAAAATCTAAATGCAAGAAGCTAGTAACAGAGAGCCCATCTTGTCAGGGAATGACAACATTTTGGTAAGATTTCTCTAAGGAAAGCTCCACTGAGAAGCAGACACTGAAAGGTCCACACACAGAGGACTTGCTCAGAGGCTAGGAGCTCCCAGGGGTGATGGAGAAAGTGGCTCTGCAGAGAACATCAGTGAACTCTACACCAGAAAACAAAGAAAGGGATTTATGTTATGGGCCACTTCTCCCAATAGTTTATGAGAAAGGCAGGGATAAGACTAAGGCTGAAGTCCTCCAAGTTCAAGGCTTGTAATTTAAATGTGAAAAATAAGACCATTAATAAGCAAATATCCTTATGAGCACTAGATAGGACATTCGAGTGTATGTGTGCACACGTGTGCCCATGGGTGGGTGTGTGCGCTCACACACTCACACACACACATACACACACACACACACACACACACACACACACACATAACTAAGGGGTATTACAAACAGCATGTACAAATTTCTGATTTGGAAACATTCAAAGGGCTCCAAGGTCTTTGAAGATATTTAGTATGAACACAGTTTTGTATTTCCCTCATTCCCTTTTTTGGCCTCAAAGAAAACCCCCCAAATTTGTAGAATAGTTTAATAAAAGAGAAGCAATCTTTCCTTCTACAATGGGGAACATTGGCCTTGATTGTATTAAGGGAAATAGTCTGGATAAGCCCACAGTGCTTAAAGGAAGTTACTTAGGGGCTTTGAAAATGCTGCTGTCTGGGTCCTGTTTCTTACAGACTGGGGTTTAACTGAGGTGGTGGTAGGGCAGAATCCATACGCAAGTCTACAGGGCTTCAAAAATGATTCTTGTATGCGACTCGGGTTGGGAACCACCTGAATTATAGGTTCAGGGAATGGCAAGAAAAACTCACTCTGTAGACTCACACCGGAGGTGGGGGTAGGCCACTGCCCTCAGAGTAGGGAGGTGTCTAATATGTAAGAGTCAAGGCTGGGCCACTGACCTGTAGCAATGGAGAATACCAAGGTCTTTGAGAGGTATAGATCTCAGCAATCCGAACATCCCTGCTCTCCCGCCACAGTGTCTGGGCATGGTTAAGGACAAGCAGCACAGATGAGAACTGTGCTAGGCCACGCGTGTATGGGTTGCTGTCCCTAAGGAGTCTGAGTGGAGCCAGAAGTAAATGGGCAAATTCAGTATGGATCCTGTTATCAGGAAGCTGGCCGGGCACGCTCAGTCGCTGGCTGATTGCTGCTGCTATGGCCCCTTGGCCTTAGCCGTGAAGGGCGCCTATAGGAGCAGGCTAATACGGCCCTACACACGCTTTGAAACAAAACTTCAATTACCTGCTTCTTTTAAAACGAAGGGCCTGGAGATGGTATGTGGCTTTTCTAGGTCACACTGAGGTGGAAAGTGGTGGCAGGCAGTGTCCAGTTAAAACTCCGTCTTGGGAGCTGAGGTCCCAGCCAGGATTCCTGGCCTCTTGGGCACTGTTCTTCCGGGCCCAGAAGTCAAGAGTGTGGCAAGTCTCTGTGGCGCTTCTTTGTCTTTCAGGCCTTACTAGCCACTGAGGACCACAAGTCTCAGGGCTTCAGGTCGTGGTGTAGACATCTATGCTCAGAAGTCAGGGCTGCAGGGCGCCAACAGGCCTGCAACAGAGTCAGACACTTGGGTGTAACTCTGGGATCTGCAAGATATGGCCTCTCGGATATATTTATTGTAGAAAAGACAAAACAAATCAACCTTCCAAACGCTTCTCAATGGCAGTCAGTCTAAGCTTAAAAAGGAGGGGAGGGGTTCCTAGGGACCTAAATGAACTGGATGGTTTCCTTGCTGGAGTGGGCCACATGCCTGTTTCAGAATCCTTCCCGTGCCTCCCACTCCCACCCATGAAGGGACAGTCTGGATTAGATAGTCTCCAGCCACTTCTCTGCAGGAGGCTGGGTTTGCAAGGGTGCAACAGCATGCAGTGGAGTGTTCCTAACAGCAGGCAGTTTAGGAACAATCAAGGCAGGGAAAATCCTCACTGGAAAGGACCCCCACTTACCCCAGTCTCAGCAGACTTAGCCATGAAAGGCCCGCCATTACATTGGCTCAGAGGATACAGGAGTGGATGAAGAAAATGGCAGCCTTCGCAGTGACAATTATTAACCTGTTCTTTGTTCTGCCTCTTGCACAAACACTATCCCAGACCCTCTGACTTAAAGGCAGATAGACAAGAAAGAAAAAATAGCTTTCTTTAAGTGGGCTTAAAATTAATGAGTGACATCTGAGAGGAAGCCAGTAGAGAAGACAAAGCTCTCCTTTAATAGCCACCAGCATAAAAGGACCGGATACATCAAATGCCCCTGTCAGGACTAACATAACAGATCCAAGATAAAAACATATTTTATATAAATGCGTGCCTTCGATAAGGATAATGCCTGCAATTAAAACAGCTGAATATGGCACTCCAAGCATATAAAGATTTCTGGGCTTCCAGAATCCTTGGCAAGGGCATGCTCTCTTGTATAGTCCTGGACTGGGCTTAACTTTGTATGTGTGACTTAGAGGGACTCAGACACCTTCCCAAGCTTGCTAGCTGCTCTTCTGTAGTACGTGTTGCAAGCTACTGGTGTCAGGGAATTTTCTTCGAAGGTGATTTCAACTCTAAACTTAAGGTGTAATGTTTTAAGACCTCAAACACAACATTGAGTTTGGGTTGGTAGGCTATTTTTTCAATAGGACAACGTGCTTGATGGTTCACTTTTTAAAAATTGATGAATATTGTTGGTATCCTATTTTTTTTTTAATAGCAGAAGTAATTTAATGGGGGTAGGTCAAATACTCAACAAACATAAGAGGGGTTTGATATTTCCGACCTTTTGGTTTTCCCTTTTTGGGTCATAAACTTTACATTGGTTCTTTCTCCTCTTCTGCACCCTTTCCCTAGCCTTAATCTGCACCCACTCTCTTAACTCCAGGCAACAAGATCAAACTGAAAGGCTGCGATGGAGTTGTCCCGCAAAAGGTAACATCAAGACTCATCCCACCCAGAATCAGGTCTTCTGTGGACAGGCCCACCCCGACACCCGCTCCAAAGACAATGCCAGCGTGGTCCTCAAGTTTATTGTTGGCGCGCTCGCTGGGATGCACGCTCTCCCGGGCGAGGCCAGGGCGCCTTCTGGCGCTGAGCAAGGTGCGGGTGCGAGTGCGAGAGCCGCACCGTCGCGTCCCCTCAGGGCCGGCCGGTCACAGATGGGGTGTCTTCCAAACGCTGAAAGCCAAAGCCGCGTCAAGCCGGCCTCAGAGGCCGAGAGGCTTTAAAAATGGCCTCCTGACGACACTTCCTGCTCAGGGCCGAGGCATCATTTAAAAAGCCGGCTCAACCGCCCGGCGCGACGAGTCGCGGGGCTGAGCCGGCGCTGCACAAAGGCCGCAGGGTGGGCCGTGGGTCTCCGACCCGATCCGCCCAGCCCGGAGGCGCGCACGCGGAACCGTGGAGCCACACCCGGCCGCGCCCGCCCAGGTCCCTACCGCCCCGCACCACCACTCACCCGGACGCCGCGGCACCGCACGGTCCCAGATCCCAGCGGACGGACAGGCGTCTAGACCGCCGGCTACCGCCCGCAGACCGCCGCCGCCGCGCCCGCTGTAGGTCCCTACCCGGGGGGGCGGAGTCGGGCCGGCGGCGCGCGTGCGCAATGCGGCGCGACTGCAGCGGAGAGGCGGGCGCCTGAGGTTGCCCCTTCACTGCCCCTGGACTGTGGGCTCTGAGTTTAGGGGCGTTCGCACCCACTGGGTGCAGTGTCTGCATCGCTCCGTCCTGCGCGCAATGCAGCTTCTTCGGGAAAGAACTGAGTGCTCTTCTCTTTGGGTTCAATGGAATATTCATGGGCGCCTGGCCCTGATTGGGTCCTGCTGAGGGTGGATTTGGTGCTTGCCCTCAAGGAGCTTGAAGTTCTACAGTAAGTAAGGGAAACGACAACAAAGGGGCTCAAGGCTTCAGCCATCACAGCTCCTTGGGGCACCCTAGTGAAGGAGATGGGCCAGCAGCTCTAGGTTTGGATACAGCTAGCTGCTGGGCCTTGGACATGGAAACTTCAACGCAATAATTTCTAAAGCTAAGGAAGATCATATTTGAAGTCTAAGGCCTCATCTCATGCACGTTGTGACAGTCAGCAGGGAAAGGATGGATGGAGAGACAGTCAGAAGATGCTGTGAGCTCATTTGGTGCGGGAGTCTGTGTCTGTCTCCTACGTTTCAATGTTTGCAGGTAAATGGCCCTCTTTCATATTAGGTTCATACCTACAGTCGACTGGATAAAAGACAGCCCTAAAATAGTCCCACTCTGAGGGAAGAAGGGAATCATATGGCCAGTGGGCCCACAATAAGTGACTTTGATGCTGCTTCCCACAAAAATAAAACTGCCCCTCAGCAAGGACAATCTTCATCTGAAGGCTGCCAGCAGAATAATGACTTCCAGGCAACTAGGGTGGGGGTCTTAAGCCCAAACCCATAGTGACACACCTACTCCAACAAGGCTACACCTCGTACTACATGCCACTCCCTGGGCCAAGCATATTCAAACCATGATACTACCTACTCCTCTTTTCTTTCTCCTGCTAAATAAACTAAAGGACTCACTCTCAGGAAACAAAAACAAACAGGTTCAAAGTTCAGAGTCTCCCTCAAGAGTAGGCTAATGATGAGAGGAACATTGGGAATGTGTCCTGGTCATTCCTGAGAACCTCTAGTGACACAAGGAACCCACTCAGGAAAGTCTGTTTAGCTCAAAGTGTTGTGTCTCCTTTCCATTCCCACCCATACATCACAGTCCCACCTTCTTCAGTCACAGAATTGACAGAAGGTTGCTTTTGGATTGTTTGGAAGCTTCTGTGGAGATAAGAGTTACTATGGGCCTGCTCCCTAGCCTACCAGAACCCTGGTTTCTCATGCAAAATTCAGTCACTAGTAGGATCTCCCCCACAGGCAGCTCTCTGTGTTCAACAAGGTAGTCTAGACCAGCAGTTCTCAACCAGTGGGTAATGACCCCTTTGGGAGTCCCATATCAGATATTTACCTCATGATTCATAACAGAAGTAGCAAAATTGCAATTATGAAGTAGTCATAAAATAACTTTTTATGGTTGGGGTCACCACAACATGAGGAATGGTATTAAAGGGCCACAGCATTAGGAAGGTTGAGAAGCACTGGTCTAGACTGTCACAGTCCCTGGCTGTTGAGAAGAGACTGATAACTCTCAACATTCTTAGAATGCCCAGAGTGGTGAGATAAAGTGGTTTTCAGAGAAGGGATATTTCAGCCTGGGAAGGGGCCAGGTAGGGACAGAGACTAGGATTCATGAAACCACGGAAGGTGAAGTGTTGCTCCTCCAAGGACTTTTAATGGTGATCAGGAAAGAGTTAATCAGAAATTCTAAACTGCCCACTTCTGATGCTGCCATTCACAGCCTGTTCCCCACCCTCTAGAATACTTCGCCCAAGGTCTTTTTTGTTCAAGATCTCTTCTGAGGTAGACTTAATAATGCTCCACAGAAAGATGCTGAAGCCCTCTATCGTGGTTCCTGTGAATGTGGCCTTACTGGGAAATAGTCTTTATGCAGGAAATCATATTACAATGAGGTCATTAGGGTGAGTCTTTGACCAATATGGCAGGTGTCCTTGGAAGAAGAGTCCAAAAGGAATGAGATGCCAGGAAAGGTATCTATACACAGAAGACAGCATTGAAAGCAGGGACGGGCTACAAAGTCAACCAAACCAGCAGTAGTCAGAAGCTGCAAAAGCCAAAAAGGATCCACTTCTCTTTAAAGTTTTGGAGGGAGCATGGCCCTGCTGACAGCTTGACCCGATCAGACTTGTTTTGCTTGAGACAAGATCTCTATGTAGCCCTAGCTAGCCTGGAATTCAATGTGTAGACCAGGCTGGCCTCCGACTCAGAAGAGTCCCAAGTGCCTCTGCCTCTCAAGTGCTGGGGATTAGAGGTAAGTACCCCCACACCCTCCTACTGCTAAACTCCAGAGAGGCTAATCAGATTTCTGTCACTCAGCATTCAGAAACTATCAGCCTTCCTGTTGTAACTGTCCCAGCTGTAGGAGAGCTGTGAACAAGCCAGTCTTTGGATCTTAAGAGCTTAGAACTGCAGCCACAGGAGGTTGGCTGACATTCCCTTTGGGCAGGGAAATGGCTGCACAAACCTGTACGGTCTATGCCAAGGGCAAACGAAACTAGGTAGTTGTATCGGAAGAGTGGGGCAGTTGATGGCTCCTGGATGGGTATTTCTGGTGCTCTGCAGATGAAAAGAGGGGCAGGAGTTGTGGATATTTGGGGAGGAGAAGGAAGATTTAGCTCTTGCAGGCCGTTGAAAGCTGTGCCTTCACGAATTCTCTGAACTCTGCCAAGAACACACGACCCAAGAGGGCATCCATGAGCCTTTGCATTCTGTCAGCCTTGCCCTACCTCTGTATTTCTTTACTACACACCACACCAGCCATTTTAATTTTCTCTAGTGGCCTCTAGCACCCCTGAATACTACAGGATTAACTCCCCATTGTCTCTTAGAAAAGAGCCAGTCTCTTGCAGACAGGCCAGCATATTCACACTAGTGTTCCCATGCAGACACCATAAATCCCAGATTCTTTAAAACTGCATAAATCAAAGACCCACGGGAACAGCCTGCCCCACCTTTTTAAAAAAATCAACACGTTTCTAGTAGCTTCTTTCGGTCGTAGTTTACTCACCGTGAAAGAGATACAAAGGCCGGTTCGCCCAGGGTCCTTAAGTTGGCTTACTACAGACCTAGATCTGAATGGTAGCAGCTTTTTCCGAAAAAGGTCGGGTAACGGAAGCTGTAGACTCTTGTTTCCAGATATGTGACCCTGGGCAAGTTAGCCTTTGAGACGTTGTTCCTAGGAGCAGATTTCCTTGGGGATGTTCAGGCGTCGGGCGTGTAGACCACCTTTCTGCTGCCTTTACCCACTGGGTAAAGACGAGGGGTTCCAGTCTCTCTGAGTGCGTCCAAAGGCTCAATTTCTGGAACTGCTGGAGCGTTCACTGACAGTACAGTCGCAACAGGCACGCACGACCGGTAAACGATCCGGTGGGGCTCGTGTAGTACTGCGGGTGGCCTGGGACGTCGTTGTGGAGCTTGCTCTCGCTCCTGGCTTCTAGCTGTAGAGTTCCATCAGCTACTCACCAGACCGCCCGACTGCCACCTGCTGCGTAGATCAGAGCCAGAGACCCCTCTGTCTCTTCTCCCAAGTCCGAGCTGGGGACAAGTCACATGACTTTAGTTTTTCTAAGGTCCTGGAAGCTGAGCGTTTCGCTTGGGGATAACACAGGACTCTGTTTGGAAGAGCTTCTGTGGCGCTCTCCAGATCCAGGTTGGCATGCTATCCAAAGAGCATACGATGAGTTCTCAGTGTCAGCTTCTGTTAGACCGGAAGTGCTGTCTCTGGGATGTCAGCTCCTCGAAGATAAGCTCTGCTTTGTTCCGGAAGTCCCAGAATCTACCTTGGTGACTGACACTGTGGCTTCCAGGGCAGGAATACCAGAGCCATCAGCATTCTTTAGAACAAGGATATGTGAAACATGATGGATGACAGGGGTCCTCCTAGGATAAGTGCTGAAGGGTGTAGGTCCAGAAGACAAGGAGAGTGTGCGCAAGGGTAATGACGGTCCTGGTGTTTATAGAAACTCAGTGAAATCTGGCCACATCATGGGGCTTTAGACAGCACAGTCACTTGTGGCTACGGCTGTAACGATGCAGGAGCTGGGCGGAGTAGGGAGTGGGGCATCGCCCTGGCCCCGGACTGCAGGAAGATCTAGGCTTATCCCCAGGCTTCCTCTCACCGGTCATCAGTCCTGCATCCAGACTGGTCCTTCTACAGAGCTAACAGGCTAAGCCAGTCTTTTGCCTACCTGTCGTTCCAGGACCCTCATGTGTAAAGTGGTTCCTAGGAATCTGAGGTAACTTAGAGGGAAGGTCAGAGGCTGGAGATGAGATGGAGAAGAAAACCTCCACAGGAGATGGAGAGATGTTCTGTGGTAAGTTCCCGGGTTTGGTGGTCACAGATGTTTTAGCATAAACTTTATATAAGAATTTATCAGTTTTGTCCTGATAAAACTTAGTGTCTGTGATTGTGTTGGGAGGTGCCCCAAGTTTCTTTCGGTGATTGCACTTCTCTTCCTCCCTAATGGAACCCCATAGCTAGCTAGTTTTGGAAACCCTTTGTATGAGAACAGGTGGCCAAAGGTGGAAAGTACTGAGGCAAAGAGATTCACTACTGTTTTCTAGAGACAGAAGGGTCGACCACTCCAGCCTGAGGCAGAAGGAGATGCTTAATATGTTAAGATACATTAAAACCAATCTTAGCAGCCAGGGCCCTTCTAAAGACTATTAACATATTAGTGGCTAGTTAAAAAACTACCAGGGGTTCACAGGGCCTCACAGAGACTGAGCTGACAATCTGGGAGCCTGTCCAAGTCTGACCTAGGTTCTTTGCATATATGTTATGATTGTGTAGCTTGATGTTCTTTCAGAACTCCTAACAGTGGGAGGTGGGGTTGTCTCTGACTCTTTTGCCTACTTTTGGTACCCCTTTCCTCCTGCTGGGTTGCCTTATCCAGCCTTGATATGAGGGGAGGGGCCTAGTCTCATTGTAACTTCTTATGCCATGTTTGGTTGATATCCCTGGGAGGCCTGATCTTTTCTGAAGGGAAATGGATCTGGGAGAGAGGGAAGGTAGGCAGAAAGGCTGTGAGGAGAGGAGGGAAGGGAAACTGTACTATAAGGGATGTAATAAATGAGAGAAACATAAATGAAAAGAAAAAAGAGACGAGAACAAGAAACCTGGGGTGTCACAAACTGCTGCATTGTTTTAAGGATTTGTTCATTTTTATAGAGTTTGTAACATGCCTGGTGGGTGGGCAACAGACAGGTGATGTTCACGACCTAGATGGCTATGTTCACATCAGGCTGCCTTCTCACCTTGGGTATGAGGGTACCAGCATCCTTTGGAACACTATAAATTATCAACAGTTTGCCCATCAGCTCAGCAAACTATCAGTTTCAGGTAATATTGGAAACAGAGTCTGTTGGCCCTTCCTCCAGATCTGTATCTTTTTATTCCTGGACCCTGCCCCAGTCATGCTTAGCACACAGCTTCTCAGAACGAGAGACTAAATGCCAGTCTTGCTTGGCGTAAGGCATGATCATGTCACAAAGGTCTAGTGAGTAGGGAGTGAGTGGAGAGTGTCCCTCATGGGATGGGAACACATTGTTTGGCCCTCTCCCCATTTTGTTGCCTTGGATGAAGGGATGCAGACACAGGTGACAGCTGGATCTGGAACAGCCACCACAAGACAACATTTAACTGGGGCTGACTTACAGGTTCAGAGGTTCAGTCCATTATCATCATGGCAGAAAACATGGCAGCATGCAGGCAGACATGGTGCTGGAGGAGCCAAGAGTTCAACATCTTGATTCTAAGGCAGCCAAGAGACTGTCTTCTGCAGGCAGCCCGGAGGAGAGTCTGGATCACATTGGCCAGACTTGGGCATATGTATGAGACCTCAAAGCCCTGACTCCACAGAGACACACTTCCTCTAACAAGGTTATACCTCCTCCAATAAGGCCATACCTCCTAATAGTGCCACATTCCATGGGCCAAGCATATTCAAGCTACCACATCGTGTGTGTGTGTGTGTGTGTGTGTGTAATGCAGTAATGCGGGGGCTACTCATCTTACATCCATGTTTCACATATTCCCTACAGTTTGCTCTTTGTCTTCTGACTATGCTTATTGTCTCTTATGTTGAATTTCAAACATTCCCTTTTCGAGTTTCCTGTCTTGCTTGAAATGTCTCCTGCAGCACACACACCAGTGATACAAACGCCAGAGGCATTTTCTAGGAAAGGAACATTTTTCCAAACTTCTTCACCTGCCGTCCACCTCCCTTCCCCCTTTCTCTTTCCTGGTTCTGGGGACCGAAACTAGGATCTTAGTGCTCTATCATTCAGCTACACCTCCATTTTCTATTGCTATATATTTTCATATGATTATATATGTATTATATGTATACATATATTTGCATATATATATAGTGTCACAAAGCTATTATATAGATGAAAGGAAAGCGGTCTTTTCTTCCCTGTCTTTGATAGTCAGTCATTCCAGACATGTTTATTTAAATTAAACCTCCCCTCGCTCTGACATGTAGTACTCTTTACCACTCCTCAGTTTCCTGCTTGTGTGTTTTCTACTACTTTTTAGTTATAGTGGCTTTGTATTTTAAAACTTGTTCTAGGACAAGCATAGTAGTACATGTCTTTAATTCCAGGAAGCAGAAGCAAGTGGATCTCTATGAGTTCAAGGCCAGCCTGATTTATATAGTGAGTTTCAGGACAGCCAGAGCTACAGAGTGAGACCTTGTTTTAAAAAAAGAAGTTCTAAGACAGCATTGGCTTGCACCCCATTGCCAATGGCCTCTTTTATACCTTCATTCTTTCTTGGAGATTCCTGAACATTTATTCTCTATAGGAAACATGTTTTTAACATCTCAAGACAGGGGCTAAGGGACCACTGATTTGATCTGGCATCTTCTTTAATTATTGCTGGGTCATCTTTATCAGCAAGCTTTGATTCTCAGCAAGGTGGGAAAGCAGTGAGCCAGGGCACTGCTGAAGATGGGCAGGTTTCCCTAGTGCTTGGTGCAAGTGTCAGGCTGAGGGGGCTGCAGGACAGCAGAGAATCCATTTGCCTCTAAACTATAAAGTGTGACTTGCCCAGTTCCAATTCTTTTGTCTCTAAGCAACCCTGTGCCTATGTGTCAAAGCTACCTGCAGACTCCCTTCCGGGAATAAATCCCAGATTCATCCTTTGCAAGGGTTTTGGTGCTGCCCTTAGACCTCACGTTGGAAACATGTGTCCACTTCTCCCCTTTGCTGCTGAGTCCTAGCCTGAGATGGCTTACCTGCTAGTTTATTTAAAGTCTCCTGAGCAACTTCTCGAGATTCATCTCTGAAAGGCCGAAGTCTGCTGTGTCTGCATCCCTCCAGGAGTCTCCCCACAATACTCAAGTTCAGAGTCTTCACAGCGGCTGCAAATTTCCACATGACCTGGTTCATGCCACTTCTCTGATCTTTCTTTTACTCTCCTACCCCCTATCCATTCATTTAATATCTATAGAGTGCCTACTATGTGCCAAGGACCCATTGAGACCCTTGGCCTACTCTAGAATCAATCATCATGATCCTCCTCAAACTCGTGTTCTGTATAGGAAAGCCAGGAAATATACAATAGACAAATAGTTCATAGTATTGGGAGCTGGGAACCACTGCATCTGGCTGTGTGGGATTCAGGGACATTGCATATACTAGACTTCAGTACTGAAACTGGGAAAAATCTTAGGCAAGCTGGGATAAGTCATCCTAGAAAAGGTGTGTCAGTGGGAATGAAAAAGGAGAGAAGAGAAAGGGGCGGTAAGACTGTATGCGAATGTGTGTAGTATGTGTGTGTGTGTGTGTGTGCACGCGCACGCGTGCATGTGCGTGCTCTCATATGCACAGAGCAGGCAGTGTGTGGTACTTATATGTATATGTGTATGTGAGAGAGAAGGAGATTTGGAACATCTGGACAGACGAGGGAAGGCTCATGTCCTGTTCTCTAGGTTGGTGTGTGAGTTTGTTTGGCATGTATCTGCCTCACCCTTCATTTAGCTATTCTCTCTGACTGAACTACTCTTGCTCCTAGAACTGCCATGTCTGATGTCTGCTCTATCTTCAGGTTTCTAGATGTATCTCTGCTATGGCTGGGTGTGGAATTTAATACTCATTGTCATGTATTAAGAAGTTAGACCCATACCTATGGTGTTTAAAAGTGGCAGTGCTGGGAGGCAATTCAAATTAGACAAAGTCGTGAGGGTGTTGTGATGGCTATTCCTGATTGTCAACTCGACTACATCTGGAATGAACTAAAACCCAAGGTCATGAGGGTGTTGTGACAGCTATTTTAGATTGGCAACTGGACTACATTTGGAATTAACTAAAACCCAAGCTGCTAGGTGCACCACTGAGAATTTTTTTTTTCCATTTGAAGTGGGAAGACAAACTTTTCACCTGGGTCTTTTGAGTTGCAAGATGCACCTTCAATCTGGGAGCCTATATAAAGGATGTGGAAGAAGGAAGTTTGCTCTCTGCCTGCACGCCCTCACTCTCATTCTCCCTAGCCTTGGGGCACTTCCTCAGGATTCCAGTGTGTAATGAAGACCAGCTGAGACATCAGCCTGAAAATCTACTGGATTCTTGGAACTCCCTTTAGTAGACAGCCATTGTTGGACTAGCCGGACAGCAAACTCTAAGCCATTCTAATAAATCCCCTTTATAGATGTACATTCATTTTATCAGTTTTGTTAGTCTGGAGCAGCAGTTCTGAATCTGTGTGTCGAAACTCTTTCGAGAGGTCAAGCAACCTTTTCACAGGGCTGTTTATTGATATTCTGCATATCAGATATTTACATCATGATTCATAATAGTTGCAAAATTACAGTTGTAAAGTGTGAAGTGTGTGTGTGTGTGGGGGGGGTCACCACGTCATGAGGAACTGTATTAAAGACTTGCAGCATTAGGAAGGTTGAGAACCATTGCTCTAGAGGACTCTAATATAGGCATGTCACCATGACTGACTGCATCCTGGTGGCTTCATAATAAGGAAATCAAAAAGTGAGCTTTCTCAGGCAGGACTCCCGTTTCTGTAGCATGACTTGTCATGTGCCCTGCGGTTTTTCTGCTTTCTGCTTCTGTTCTCTCCTATCGTCTTTATGTATGTGGCTAAAAGTTTATCAATTTTGTTATTAGAAACAACTTGGTTTTGCTAATTTTCCTGTCGTTTTCATGGTTTCTATTTCAAAATAAGTCTTCTGCCTTCTGGTTAGGTTTGTCCTCTTCCTAGCCCCTTGAGTGGTTCAGCTGTTGATTTTCTTTCGAATGCTAGGGTTTTGTTTTGTTTTGTTTTCCTGTATCCTTCCCTCTCAGTGCTCCCTTGGACACCCCCTACACTTTGAGTCCATCCATCTTTGTTTTCGTCTGCTCTCAGTTTAGTTTTCTAATTCTCTTTGGTTCACTTCTTTTTTTGACCCATAGAGCCATTGAGCCAACCCAGGACTCTAGCAGAAGATCAGGGAAATGCGGCTAACGCACACCCAGGGGCATTCTATTCAGTCACTAGGAGAATGAAGTCACATCATTTACAGGAAAATTGACGCCACCGGGGACAATAGCATTAAGCAAACTAAGCCAGTCTCAGAAAGACAAAAGCCATTAAGTTCCCTTTCACTTGTGGTTCCTAGATCTTAAGTGGTAAAAATCAGGTATTTTTATGTTAATGAAAGTAGCAAAGAAACAGTCTAGCAGGGGGTGGAGTGGGGTTGGGGTGGGGAGGTGGGGGTGGTGCTAACTGGAGGCAGAAGGGAAAAGGGAGGAACAGGGTTGGGGTGGTGTGTGCTCCATACACAACACCTGTAGGCAAATAAAAATAAATAATTTGTAAACGATCTAAACTTACTTTTAAAAGCAAGCTGCTTAATTGTCACGTGTCTGTGGATCCCCCTTGTTTCTCTTTTACCATTGATTTCTGGACTCGTTCCATTGCAGCTAGAGAGGACATTCCTTATGATTTTATCTTTTTTTTGGGACTTGCTTTGTCGCCTCACGTATGACCTAGTTTAGAGGACATATCACATGTGCTTGAGGGACATGCTTTGCAGCTGTTGGATGGCATGTTCTTACGTGCCTGGTGGAAACTCTTAGGTTTGGAGTCCAGGCAGGGGCTGGGGGACACTGAGGCAGGCCATCATTTTGGGTAAGAGATTATTAGAAGTGTTATTAATGCAATAGACAGACAGATGGTAACAGAGCTCAGGGCCAACAAGGCAGTGTGTGTGTGTGTGTGTGTGTGTGTGTGTGTGTTTGGAGGGGTGCGGGGTGGGGTGGGGTGGGGAGCTTCTTAGAGGTCTTTGGGGAAGGTGTTACACCAGGTGGTTGATGGATAATCCAGACTGTCTCTAACTCCTGGAGACAATGGTAATGGAGGGGCTTTGATTTATTTATTTGTTCATCTAGTTATGAATGTTATTATACTAGTCTTGTTAAAAGATGCACACCTGTTTCCCTTTTCTTTTTGGTATTGTTTGTTTGTTTTAAATCAATAGGGTCTATCTTGGTCCAGAGTGCAGGTTTTGTGGCAAAGCCCAGCGGCCTCTCCCCACCCCCGCCCCAATGTCTACATTTCTTCTATTTGTTCTGTCTGTGAAATGACCCTTTCCCACTTCATTAGTTTAACTGTGTTTCTGACACTCCTGTCTCAAGTCATCAGCATGTATGGAATCTGTTGTGCTGTTTCTCCTTCTGTTAGTAGTTTGTATATTTGTTTGCTTATTTGTCTTGAAAGGAAGACCAGCATTTAGGGTAATAAAACTCTTTTGGCCTCATTATTTTAAGATTTATTTAATTCTGCTCCTTATCATTTTTTCCCTTTGAGCTTAATTCATGCTTTCTTCATGGCTTGTGGTAAAAAGTATGATGCTTAACGGTACGGTGCTTTTTGCTAATGTGTGCAGTTAAAACTATAAAGTTATAAGTTCCTTCCTTCCTTCCTTCCTTCCTTCCTTCCTTCCTTCCTTCCTTCCTTCCTTCCCTCCTTCCTCCCCTCCTTTCTTCCTTCCTTCCTTCCTTCTCCCCCTCCCTCTTCTCCTCTTTTTTATATGATGTGCCTCACAAATCTGCATGTCGTTCTTGCACAAAGGCCATGCTAATCTTCTTTGTCTCATTCTTCTGGCCTTTGTTCTCCCAAAGTGAACACAGCTACAAATTCTTATATCTTTTTTTAAGGAGTTGTAACATCCCTTAAATTCTGGAGTGTAACATTTGCTATGCTGTGACGTATTTTAATGTTCTTTTTGTTTTTCCTTTACCTATGTGTAAAAAAGAAATTGTATTGCTTTATTTATAAGCTGTTGAAGAATTTTCTAGATTCATTGTTATTGGCTTCTAATTTAAGTCCCCCCACTAACCCCAGAGAAAATAATTTGTGTGTGTGTGTTTTTTTTAAGTGTTTTTAAATATACTGAGATTGCTTTAGGTTTCAGGGGATGATCCTTCTTGGTGACTGGTCTGTGTGGGCTATGGCGGTGTCTGTATTGCGCATCTGTCTCATGAACGAGTTGGTAAATGACAGTTAGACCTCACTGGTTGATAGAGATGTCACAGTTGCTTTGTGCTCACTCACTTTCACGGTCTCATTCAATTTATTGTCTTGTGTGTTACCATTTCCATCGGTCCTTATGATTTTGTCTATTTTTTCCTTTCCATGTTGTCTGTTTTTCGTTCTAGATGTCTGCTGATTTCAGCAGCATCCCGACTCTCCAGGGACCATCTTGCCTCTCTGGGGGATATTCATTATAGTTTTCTGTATCCTCTTCTCCACCATCCTGGTCTCTCTCTTATGTTCTTTCCTTTTTGTCCCTGGTTTGTAGCTTTTCTTTCACAGTGGAAGCTCTCTCCCCTTTGTCTGGCCCTTCATATTTAAAGAACAAGGCATCAGAAGGTAGACAGAAGCGAGTCTGCATGGCTGCAGTTTCCCTGTAGCCTGGTGAGAAGGATCTGCTTCTGTTACCACTGACTAGCTGTGTCAGGACTTAGAATTGTGTTCCTTTGGTTCACAGTTGAAATTCTTTTAGTCTTCCTATGAGCCCATTGGGCTTTGTTTGTTTGTTTTGTTTGTTTTGTTTTGTTTTAAAATTAGGGTTGGGGCCTCAGACTGGCTGGCACAGCACTCACCCGATATTTACTGCTGAACAGGCTGTATACAGTATATACAGTTATAGACCTTACAGGTCTAATTTGGTGTGTTCCTTGAAGGTGCTTTCTCTCAGTGGCCACCACAGCTAGGCTGGCAGTGTTAACCTCTAACCCTGGTGGAAGAAGTGTTGTTTCTAATAGGTTCTTGGAATTGTATATACAATCTTTTTACCTTTACCCCTTTGCCTTTATTTACTGGCAAATCATTATGTCAAACTCCCCAGTTTTTCCAGACATTTGTTTTGGAAGTCAGTTTGTGTTTTTCTTGCATGTATTCCTTCTGCGTCAGTGGTGCTCAACCTGTGGGTCATGACCCCTTCACGGAGGGGGTGCTAATGACTCTTTCACGGGGATCACACATCAGATATCCTGCATATCAGATATTTATGTTATGACTTGTAACAGAAAAGTTGTAGTTATGAGGTAGCAATGAAATAATTTTATGGTTGGGAGCCACGACAGCATGAGGAACTGTATTAAAGGGCGCAGCATTAGGAAGGCTGAGAACCACTGGGCTAGGCTAACAGTAATGACTCTGTCTGCCCAGTTCTGATAGCCCCACACTGAGCAACACTGCATGGTCTAACTTTCAGGCCTGGAGTTTTCTTCTCTGAGTTGTTTATGCCTTTTGTATTCACATGTCATGTTGTTTAATTGCCTTTTGGCTTTGCCTGACTTTTGTAAACATTTGCAATTTTGATGTAATGAATCTATCAATCTTTCCCTTTATGATTTATGTTTTCATCTTGTTTAAGAGCACCTTCTCTATCCCAAAGTCATAAAAATTATTAGATGAGAACATAGGACTCAATTCTGACTTTGCTTGCAGCTATTTGATTTATACAGAAGATATTTTGTTATGACTTGAAGGAGAGACATAATTACAGTTTTTTTTTTTCTTTTTCTTCTGGTCAGAGAACTAGTTTCTCTAGAACTATTTAATGACTGCCTGTTCCTTCCTTGAGAATGCTGCTTCTTGTGTCTTTATCTAACACCTTAACATGTGGTCATTGTTTGACACTCCCGCCCCGCAAGCCTAGATCTTAGGATACAAGGTCACCACATGGACTACATTCTTTCCCAATTCTAAGGGTTCCCTTCAAGTATCTTCAAGTTCAAGCCTGAACATCTCTGCAAAGTTTTCCCTGGCCACACCTCCCAACGAGTCTACTCTTTCCAACCAGTGCAGGGACAGACAAAGAAGGGACTTAGGAATCTATTATTCTGTCTTGCATGAATTTGTTAGCTTGTATACTTTTTTTAAAAAGATTGCTTTGTAGACATATAGCTGATATGGGAGAGGGGTGCAAGCAAACATCACACATTTAATGTGTACACCTGGATATACTTGGAGGCATGATTACAGTTCTGAAACCACGACCACAATTGAGGTAATAAACAGATTAGTGCCTCCCAACCCCCCCTCCCCCAGTCCTCCCTCCTTTCATAGTAAGAATATTTCACATGAGACCCGTTCTTAATCTGATTTTAGATGTGCAATACATTTCTGTTGACCACAGGTATGATGTTGTAAAGTACATCTCTATGGTTATTCATCTACTACAATGAGAGTTTTATTTTACATTGATGTGTATACTATCCACCCATTTCATCCCATGTTGTTGCCTATAGCTAAGCTCCTTTGTTATGGCTGAACAGTACTTTCCTGTGAGGATGCATGACACATGTTTTTATCCAGTGATGAAGGATTAGTCTGATCCTTAAAATCTTGGCTGTTGCAAACAATTGTACAACAAACACACAAGCGCAGACAGTTCTTCAAGGTCCTCCCATTCGTACTTCTGGATAGGCACTTAGGCTTGGCCTGCTGAGTCTACCAATATGTCTCCTTTTAGTTTTTGAAGAGACTCTAGTGTTATCTACACTCACTGGACCCTTTGATACTCCTCTTAGCAGGCCAAGTTCCCAGCCGACCCCTCCTCTTTGCTAATCCTTATGCTTTTATTTATTTATTTGGCCAGTTGGACAACAATTTGCCTGCCTCTGAGCTGTGAATCACATGGCCTATGTCTTGCTCACCTTTGTTCCTAGAATCTAGGAAACTATCTCATGCCAATAACTGTTCTAGAAATATTTGCCCAAATATCATTCCCAAAGTGCTTTAGGGACAATAACTCATGAAACAAAGAAAAATAAACTATGCTTTGAGTTCCACCCTCCACCACCCAGTTATAGGTAATATAAGAACATCGTGTTACGTATTTGCTTTCATTTAAGTTAGCAATCTGTAAACTCCAAATAGTCAAAGACAGAAGTGCTTAGCTGGGCCAGGCAGTGGTGGTGCATGCCTTTAATCCCAGCACTTGGAAGGCAGAGGCAGGCGGATTTCTGAGTTTGAGGCCAGCCTGGTCTACAGACTGAGTTCCAGGACAGCCAGGGCTATACAGAGAAATCCTGTCTCAAAAAACAAAAACAAAAACAAAACAAAAAAAATGCTTAGGCGTAAACAATAGATGTATGATCATAATGTGAGTCATATATAATGTAGGCCATCTTTACAAATTGCCTGTATCCACGCACATGGTAATAACTGTATCTGACAATGAGTTGTTTGACTTTTTCATCATATTTAGAATGATTAAATTGCTTATAGATATAATGTAGTTAATTAGTTGCTTTCTTCTTCCCTACTCCTCAATCCTTTCTCTCCTGGAAGAAAAGTCTCCTCTCAACAAAATTGGTGAAATATTTTCTGGTTTCAGGACTTTTTGAAGTCACATTAAAAGAGTCTTTAAAAAATATTTAATGTTATCTTCACTCCAAAGATCTCAGTGCTCCATTAGCACAGAGCTACAGAAGAGGAAAGGGAAAGAGACCTGGATTACCTATTTATTTGGGCACTTACTGCTCTGTGTCTCTCTCTCACTCACTCTAATGCTTCCAGCATCTACAGTAGCACCTAGCAACAAGGACACACATAGCATGCAGCAAGGACTGTGACAGCCCTGCAGGATAACTGGACGAGATGGATACGAGGACTGTATGGATATGCGGCCCCAAAGAAATCTCTGGGATACACAGATGCCATAATCAGATGAAGCTGAAATTCCACCATCCTGCTTCAGCTAGGCGTCAAGAGACATTTTAAAAATGGAAAATGAGATAAGGGTTGGACAGATAAAAACACTCTAGCATGAGACCCATCACTGAATTTCCATCCAGGAATCCAATAAAACCAAGAAATGGAGAGCAGAAAAACTGTACTTCCCAGCTCCTGCTTTAGTCACAAATACATCATCATTAAGGTCTAGCCAAAGTGTTAGAAGTATCTATTGTGAGAATAAAATACATTTAATTTTCATATGATATCCTTTAGCTATCGATTGCAAGCAAAATACTCTTATTGAAACAGACACTGAAAATAGTAAACACAGGGATGTTGACCAGCAACTTAGTGGACATGCACCTAGCCAGCACTTTCTGTGTCTGCCACAGAACCCAAAGTTCAGATATCCAGTCAATGAGTTGGCAGAGCGAGACACCAGATCCTGGCCTTTTCTGCTTAGTGTGATCCTCTAGTCTATGGGCAAACTGGTCTGGGTCATACGACAATGTGGATAAGACTTCAGAGATGGGGCTTAGGCATGCATGATTTCTGCTATTCCTTTCCCCTTCTCACGGGTGAGAACATATTCCCATCTCTGCTCATTTCCCTTTGTCCAGCTTTAGGAGGCACTTTGCCATCAGCCCCTGTCTATCTGATGCATCGTGTGCCCTTGGCTTGTAAAGAAGAACACCAAGCAGATGTCTGTGGATAGATGCCAAGAGCCCTTCCCAGAGAGTACCTTGTCTGCCATTTTACAGAAGAGACAATGTTGGGGATTTCTTGTTCTGTTTTCATTTGATTCTGTCTCCCTGTCTCTGTCTCTGTCTCTGTCTTTGTCTCTGTCTGTCTGTCTGTCTGTCTGTCTGTCTGTCTGTCTGTCTGTCTCTGTCTCTCTCTCTGTCTCTCTGTCTCTGTCTCTGTCTGTCTGTCTGTCTGTCTGTCTCTGTCTCTCTGTCTCTGTCTCTGTCTCTGTCTTTGTCTCTGTCTGTCTGTCTGTCTGTCTCTGTCTCTCTCTCTGTCTCTCTGTCTCTGTCTCTGTCTGTCTGTCTGTCTGTCTCTGTCTCTCTGTCTCTGTCTCTGTCTCTCTCTCTCTCTCTGTCTCTCTCTCTGTCTCTGTCTCTCTCTCTCTCTCTCTCTCTCTCTCTCTCTCTCTCTCTCTCTCTCTCTCTCTCAGTATGGTCTTATGTAATCCAGGTTAGCCTTAAACTTGAGAGTCTGACCATCCCGCCTTTACCTCCCATGTGCTAAGATTATTGGTATGTACTCAGTTTTATACAGGGGAGGGCATTTAACCTAGGGGTAGGAATGCATTCTACCAATTTAGCTACATCTTCTGCCTTCTGTCTGGTTTTATTTCTTCATGAAAACTCAAATTGCATTAATGATCCATGAATTTTACATGTGTCATTTGATAATAACTGAAGTCATGGCATATGGTATACCTATTTATTTAATTTTGGTGAACTTACTGTAGTATAAGAATTTATGGTAGATAAATATGTATTTTTAAAGCCTCTTCCCCTTCCATTCTTGCTTTCCTCCCTCCCTTCCTCAGTCTTTCCCTCCTTCCCTCCCTCCCTCTCTCCCTGCCTAGCTCAATTTAAACATCCCAGAGTGAAGGATATAACTGGGATGATGCAGTGATGTGGAATAGGCAAAATGGGTTGCAGTCTGGGCTTGCTTCTTATCTAAAAGACATCAGTAACTTCTTTGAATGTCCAGCGCTGCATCTGTGTTAGGACGTAAGAGTACATGCAAATCCTCTTTGCCTGAGAAGAAACAGCATCACCATGTGCTGTGCCACTGTACACAACAGTACTGGTTTGAGGACAGCTCTTTTCTTCCCTTGAATGGAAATGCATCATTGAACTATTAAAAATGTCTTCACTGTTACTCGAATGAGTCCTTGGTTTATGCTTGGGATGAGCCAGGATACTCTGAGTCCCTTGCTGTGGATCTGATAATTCCATTGATGTCACGGTTCACAGAGTAGGCCGAAGTCTGGACCTGTGGGCACTTTACATCATGGTCCACATATTTCTGCTGTCTGCCATCAAGCTGGTACTCAC
The DNA here is from genome assembly GCA_036184795.1 of Tokudaia tokunoshimensis. NCBI lineage: Eukaryota > Metazoa > Chordata > Mammalia > Rodentia > Muridae > Tokudaia > Tokudaia tokunoshimensis. Next base: position 67,675,426 of record BTHU01000014.1, on the reverse strand, counting down.
AAGGGCTCTTGTTCCTCACACCGCTCCTCTTCCCTATAGTTGAATTTCTAGGATTACAGATAAATAGAGCTATCATTCACCAGTATACGGGACCATCCAAAATTAGCATCCTAGGTCAAGAGGTTATAAAATACAGTCATTGACACCTGATGTCTTGCACAAAGTAACATTTTAGGGATCTCCTACCCTCTGCAAACATTGGAGCTGTCAGATCTTGTCTTATCGTTAATGTATGACAGACAGCCATGCCTGTAGTTTTTCTGTTTAAAAAATACTTCTTAAACCTAGGTTTAATGCAGATTACAAATATTTCTTCTATGACTTAAGCTTTCAGGTCGTAATTGAGATTTCAAGTTCCATTACAGAATATTTTTATTTTATTTTTTTTACAGAGTCAAAAATGCCATCCCTTGAAGACACAGAAAATAATAATTTGAAATAAATGCAGATGAAAGAAGAACTGAATCCATTGAGCTGGGGATGAGACAAGGCTTGGCCACTGACGTGGGTTTATCTGGCTGGGCTACTTACTCGTGAAGTGCCTGGCTGCAAGACTGAGCCAGACGGAGCCTGGCGAGAGGCAGTGGCTGGGTGAGGTAGCATTGTTCCCTGCGTGCAGCTTTGTCTTTCCCATCTATTAGCAGAATGGGAAAATATGTGTAGTGTTCAATGATGTCTTCCACAGAATCAAACATCTGAAACACAGAAAGCAGAGTGAACACCTTTGAATACATCTGCTGCCCGTAAGGAACAGCTAAGCTGTTGTATGTTGCTCAGGGAAGGTGGACCAGTTTTGTAGTTTTGACATCGTTGGGAAGGTGTTATTGGTGGTGTTGTTTTGAGATAAGAGGCTCACCCTGCAGCTTAGCCTGGTCTGGACTCTGTAATCCAGATGGACCTTGAACTTGCATCATCATCATCTTCTCGCAGAGTTGTAGGTATCAGCCAACATGTCTGGCTGCTTCATTTCATCTTGAGGATGTAGCAAATGAACTATTGAAGGATGCGTGACAAGCACAAGGAGATGACAAGGGGAATCAAAATGCTTGTGTACCACAAGTGAGCACAAGTAGCTCTTAAGTTTCCTGTCCTCAGAGTTTGCCCTGTGTCAGACTGCCTAGCTCAAGAACCTCCCTGATCCATCACTGCCTTCCCACCCATAACTTAGATGGGTTGTTTGTGAAATCACCAAAAATGAAGGCCATGAGTTCAAAGCCTGGCTGTCCTCCCATCTACTAGCTGTGTGACCTGAGGCAAACATCTTGCACTCAGTTTCTCTGTCTACCAACAGTGGTGGTGGTGTTAGAACTTGCCTCTGGGAGTCTCTGTGAGCATCCATGGAGCTCAAGCATAGACAGCATTTGGAAGAAAGGCTTCTCTGTGTTCCAGCGCACAGCAAGGGGCCGTAAATGTGAAACCCCAGGATGCCTCCTAGACTAGCTTCATAAGCCTTATGAAGAAAGGGAGCTTTTGAATTTCATTTCTTGTTTCAAATCATGGATGGGTTTTAATTCTTCCTTGCTTACATTCAACAAAGTGGCCAATGCAGAGAAGCTTTCTGCGCAGAGCTCATCCACTGCACAGGTTCACAGGCAGCTAAGGGGAGTCTCTTCCCTGGCATCAGTGGAAGGTGCCAGGGAAGCAAGGTGCTTACTCTTCTCATTTCTGTTTTCCTTAGCATTGTTCTGAAGTAATCAATCCGATATCAGTAGCCTCCCTCGCTAGTCTACTACATGGGTCATTTCTATGAAGCCACAGTATTAAGAAATAAAGCAGGTGCAATAAACCACATTCCCACCCCATTCTTAGGGACTCTAGTGCAGTGCCCACAGCTGCAACGCTGTCTGAAAAGGCTGGGACAAGTCTGTAATTAAGTTCCTATTTTTATCTTAGAGTTCCCCTCAGGAGAAGAGTGGATGTCAAATGTCCTAATATTAGATTCTAAAGTCTGTTTAAATCTTTTGTGTCTGTCCTATGTGCAAATTGTAGACATACTTCCTTTTTTTCCTTGTTAGAAAAACAGACTGGGAGAGGGAGGGAGAGAGGAAGGAAGGGAGGGAGGGAGGGAGGGAGGGAGGGAGGGAGAGAGAGAGAGAGAGAGAGAGAGAGAGAGAGAGAGAGAGAGAGAGAGAGAGAGAGAGAGAGAGAGAGAAAGAGAGAGAGAGAGAGAGAGACAGAAAAAGAAAAGAGTAAGGAAGACAGGGAAGGTGAGAAAGAAACCTGCATGTTATTGTTAATCTGTCTTTCAGTCTTGACAGTTCAAGTTGTCAAGTAAACATTTATCATGAGTTTTAGAAACCCACTGCTGCTCAGGTGTCTGCATAAAGGGGAACTGGATGAGTCTTGTATCCCTGGGTACCCATGAAATGGTTGCTGGTCCAGTAAGTGAATAACGAGGCATCGTGAGCTAAGTGTTGTACATTCAATATATCCAAGTTTGTGACCTAGAACTTACAGCTATTATCCTATGTGTTGAAAATATCAGTACTGTTTTATTTGGTAAAATTCGAGGAGTTCATCCCAGGTTATCATCAGGAGGGGAACGTGTCCTCAGTGTAATTATGCATCAGTATGAGATTCTAATCAGAGAGAAGCCAGTGTTTCCCATGAGGCAGAATGACGAATTGAATGACCTCCTAGGTTTTTGTTTTGGGGACACATGGCTTTGCTTGCCCTTTGTGTTTTGGTAAGGATGGCAGACTGGTAGAGAGCCTTCCCTGGATCTGACCCAGGTGCTTCTTATAGTCCTTGTGGTATGTATGGTCCTTGCCTTTGCCTGAAGTACATAGCCTCAAGGAAAGGGCTTTTCGGCATCAGTTCAGATGAGATTGGACACTTCATAAGCAACTGCCCCGTGTACCTGCCATGGTGTTTATGTCACATCATCCCACTCTCAGTTCTGTCTTCCTATGCCACTGTGAACCCCATGAGATAGATGAAAACAGGACAAAATGAATATTGTCCCCAGAAGCCCCCATGCGTTTCCTGCTGAAGTGACTGGTGATGCTGTCTGAGCACAGACGGAAGAGCTGGGACTTGGCTTGCATTTTAGCCGAGATTTCTGCATCTGATTCTTTCGATTCTCTTAAGGATGTGAAGTTCCTCAGTAAGGCAGAAGGATCAGGCTGCAGAAGGCACATGAGGACCATCTCACTCTTACCGCACGGCTCAGTGCCTTCTCAGTGGGAAGAATTTCTGCGGGCTGCAGTTTCTCACAAGATGCCTAGCACACAGTAAGCTCCAAGTAGATGTTGCCTTTCTCAACCTGCAGTGCTTGGGGGCTGATATCAGGCAGGAGAGATTGTATGCAAAAGTCAAGAAGTTTGCAAAGGAGAGAAAAATCCCAGTACTGCAGTTCCCTTATCATTCATGGACTTCACTTTCACTGTCTTTAAAATGGAGATGAGAGCAGCACCTGCCTCCGGGGCGTGGCGTGGTGTGGCTTGGCGCGTAGTGCTCCACGGCGGGGCAGAGTGTGGCGGGGGCATGGCTCTGAGAACTCAGGGTACTCATGGTGCCTGTGCATGGGGGCATGTATGTGAATGTTCAACAGATACATGAAAAGGAAAACTCATGTCTGGAGGGTGCGAAGAATAGGGAATTAAAGACTAACACAGAAAGGGGCTTTTAAAAATAGGCATTGGTATGCAGTAGTTGTAACAGTTTGTGCAGATGCTGAAGGTGGAGTTTCTAGGTGGGCTCAATTGACACAGCTCCTTACTTCCAAGGTAGCCATGGATGGCTCACAGTCTGATAAGATACTATGTACTCTTTTTTTTCCCCCTAGACAGGTCAAAGTGTGACATGTTGGAAACAAGACTAAGACCTTAGTATAGGCTCTATTTCTCCCCAGAAAACAACATGTCCTTCCTAGAGATGCTTCAAAGAGAGAGAGTACAAATCACCTGGCAGAAGGAGTAGCCATTTCCTAGTTCTATAAGAACAACAACAACAACAACAACAAAACAAAAACCAAACCAAACCCCATGAAGCTCAAGCATTTGAAAATCATACTTCTTTTGGTTGTTGTTTCTTTGTTGCTGTTTGTTTGTTTTAAGAAGAAAAATTCTGTGAGCTGGAAGATGTTGAAAGATGCTGGCTGGTCCCTTCATGTAGATAGGTTTCTATCTGCATGCGGCTGTCACCTAGTTAATGAAGGAACTGACTAATAACCAGAAGAAAACAGTTACAAGTAATCATGGCAGAATCTGCTTCTGTCTGACTTAGTTCTGCTCATTGGCTTGCTAGTCCTCATACAAATGAACTGCTCATTTGTCTCCTTAGCTTTCATACAACGCCTTTTGAATGTGACTGTGTTTGGCCATTTTTGTAGTAACCTATTTAGTGGCTCAGCTCACACATCCTGGCTGAAGAAAGGCTGGAGTACAGATATCACTGTCTATTTAAGTTACAGTCTCATTGCCCTGATAAAATACACCCCAGAAAGCAACTTGATGGAGAAAGGGCTTAATCTGGCAATGGAGTACAGTTCATGGTGCAGTCCATCAAAGACCAGAAGTCCAAGGCAGCTGGTCATGTTATAGTCATAGTCAGGAAGCAAAGAATCATAAATGTTGAAACTCAGCATCCTTTCTCCTTTTGATGTGGTTCAGAACCCAAGCCTAGGGAGTGGTGTGGGTCTGCACACCTCAATTAATGGAATTAAATCCTTGGGGGCTTGTTTCCTAGGACATTCTAGCTAGGTCAAGTTGGCAGTATTAACCATCATATTGCCTCCCAAGTGATGGCTACCTCTCCCTAGCCCATGAGTGACTCTCCAAAAAGGACTCTGTGTCAGAGACTGGATGTAACTAGGACTCTTCATGCAGCCAGATGACAGAATTGTCACTCATGTGCCCTCAGGAAGCACGCGCTAAGCCCCTGTGACATTATTTCAACATCTCCTGATGAACAACAGGTGTCTACGGAAGTTCTGGGTTTATACTGTGTGAGTTTGCAAGGGCTGTCATAACAGTGGAAGAAACACTGTCTGTCATAACAGACTGGGACAAACAACAAAAATGTATCTTCTCACAATTCATCAGGTCCAAGGGCTCAGGTGTCTATACAGTTGCCTCTTCTGAAGCTTTTCTCCTTGGCTGGCAGAAAGCTGACTTCTTCCCATGTCTTCATTCACATGTTCTTCTTTCTCTGAGTTAGTTTTTTTTTTTAATCATTAAAAATAGAATTTACTTTGAAATGTAGTTTATGGCCAAGTCATTTGTAACACATATACACTGGCACTCTAGCCCAGGGATGAACTTGTCAAACAAATGAGACCACAGTGTAAAAAACAGTCTATGTTCTCACATTCAGCAAATTTATGCTAAAATAGTCTGGTTTGTTTTACCTTTCAGGGTATGCATCAAGAATTGCATGTACTAACATAGCTTCTTCTGTAGACACTTAGAATGTTCTCATTAGTCAACTGTGTACTCTATTCACGCTTTGTGGGAACAACACAGGGCCAGGTCACTATCAGAATACCTGGTGGGTACTAGATTGCAAAAATGTTTTCTGAAAGCTATTAAATGATCTTCAAAACAGCTTCAGTTTTAAAAAATGGGGAGAGAGCAGGGGCTAGAGAGATGGATCAGTGGTTAAGAGCACTTACTGATTTGGCAGAGGACCTGAGTTCCATTCCCAACACTCACATGGCAGCTCACAAACATCTCTAACTCCAGCTTCTGGATATCTGATGCCATTCTGGCCTCCTGGGCACCTGCACTTATGTGCACACACACACATATCCCCCCCCCACATATAATTGAAATTAATAATATAAAAGACTTTAATATAGCTGTTGGCAGATACCTATTCACTGCATTTAAGAGGTAAGGCCACTGGGTCTCATTATTGAACCCCATTTTGTAAGCCCATGTACCTTCCACACATTCTCCATTGTGTGACTTCGGAAGATGCAACTATTTATTAAGAACAGTTTGAATGTCTTTTTGATATACATTATGGTGTTGGCTTGGATGTTCCTAAACTATTTAAGCTGTTGAATGTCTTATCCTGTTTGGGACCTGGCATATTTTAGCTGGATGCTTAGAATCTAATTCCCTGTAATTAATCTATGGAACCATGACTCCTTTTTTCCCCTCTCAATAGACACTAGAAAAAGTTGATTCCTTTGCCATTCCCAAAATCTAAACTTAAATGGGATCGTTTAAAAGATGCTCAGGGGCTGGAGATGGCTCAGTGAGTAAGAGCACTTGCTACTCTGCAGAGGTCCTAGCTTCTGTTCCCAGCACCCACTTCTGATGGCTTACAAACCCAGTTCCCGGTGACCCAGTGCCCTCTTCTGGCCTCTGCGGGCAGCTGCATGCATATGGTACACAGGCACGTAGGCACACATGAGCACGATTGTGAAAGTGACCCCACAACCATTATTATAGTACACACGGTGCAAAACAAACCAAATGGTTACAGTCTGATCATGTTGCAACATCAGCTAACAGTTTTCATGAATTGGTTTCAGAACAGTTAATCCCTGTCTGTGAACTTAGCTAAAATCAGACATTAGCATTTCCTGTTAGGCCTGTATTTCAAGGAGCTAAGTGCCCTTGCTTATGTTCTAAGGGTTAAAGAGAATGGCCACCAGATGGCTTGCAGGCTTGGGAAGGACACTTAGTGACAGTGGCTCACTCTTCTTCTCTAGTGCCATTGTGATTGAGGTTGTGGCAGGGTGCATGTGATAAGATCTAAATCTGGGTCATTTGGAAAATGTTTGTTCTTCCCCTGTTCAGCATGGCTGCAGCCATTGATAGGTTACAAGGAATAACAACAGTTCTCTTTTTTTTCTGTTTTGAGATAGGGTCTCATGTAGCCACTGCTGGCCTAGAAGTCACTGTATAATAGGGACGAAACTTATCTTCCTGTCTCTACCTCCCAAGTGCTAGGATTTGTACTATCATATCTGTTTTATTATAGGTAGAACCCAGAGCTTCACCCATGCCAGGCAAGTTCTCTACCCATTGAACCACAGCCCTGATGTTTTCTTTTTGCTAATGGACTATCTGCATATCCAGATCCTTGGCTTCTATTAAGCTTCTCTTTTATTCTTTTTTTTAAAGATTTATTTATTAATTATATATAAGTACACTGAAGTACACTGTAGCTGTCACCAGAAGAGGGCATCAGATCTCATTACAGATGGTTGTAAGTCACCATGTGGTTGCTGGGATTTGAACTCAGAACCTTCGGAAGAGCAATCAGTGCTCTTAACTGCTGAGGCATCTCTCCAGTCCTGCTGTTTTAGTCTAACTAGCATTTTCAGACTGAGCTGGCTGTCATATCACACGCTACATCAGGTCATTAGCTTCTCCAAAGATGGCCTGCTTTGTACTGTGTGTCATTTTCCTTGTTGCCAGGCTCACTGTATAGTAGGCATTGCTTCCTGATTGATCCTATCCCTTGTCTCAATACAGGAGTTTCCATGGGCCATTCTGCTGTCTTTGGCCTAAGAGCTGAGGCCAACAGCTGAGTGTCAGCATGAGTGTTTGAGAAAAGTCCTTGCATCTTCGGGCTTGGACTGTAGCAGTACTGGAGAGTCCTAGCAGACACAGACAGCTCTCTCCCTTTCCAGGAGAGATGGAGCTTGGATGGAATACAGCCTAAGAGCACTGATGAGAGCTGACCATCTCTGCATGTCTGACCCTATGCCATCCTAGTGCTTCTCGTTTATATATGTGTGCATGTGTATGCATGTTTATGAGTATTTATCTATCTATATTCGTGTGTATCAGGAGGGCAGAGAAGAAGCTCATGTGTTGTTTTTCAGCTATTGTCCATTTCATTATTTTTTGAGACAAGTTCTCTCACTGGCCTGGAGTTTGCCAAGTAGGCTAGGCTGGCTGGAAATTGAGCCTCTCCCCACTTTCCCAGCCCTGTGATTCCTCTTTTATAAATGTTTGTTTTAAAGAAGCTAGTCCTGTTGGATGAGAGCTTATGTCTAATGCCATTTAACATTAAGAACCTCTGTAAAGACTTTTTTTTCCCCTAAATGTACAATGATGAACTCCTCGACCTTCAGACTTCATCTTGTAAACTTGGGAGATAAGATACATACTCCACCCCTGTCTTCCTCTAGCAGATGGAATTGAGGACTGGACCTGTTGGATGTCTATCACTGAAAAAAAACAGGGATCCAGATCCTAAGCTCAGAGTAGTGGATAGATGTGCCTGAGCTCATATCCATAGTAGATGGTGATGGATAATTGACTGTTGTCTTCCCCATTTTCCTTCTTAACTCCTAGAAAGGCCGGGAGTATAGCCTCTGCTTACCCTCCTACTTACTGCTTCCATCTCTGACCATTTACTTAATTTTCTATGTCACAGCTTCTGTACCTCTGAGATAGGAGCGATTACATCAAAAAGTTGTTGAGGATTGAAACAGGACAATGCACACAGAACAGACCTGGAATATGTATTCAGTTGAAACATCTCCTTTTGATCATTTTTAATATATTTATTATTTAGTGTTTAATTGATTGAATCTAACCCTCACACACATCAGGCAAGTACTCTACCACCAAGCCACATCCTCAAATCTGTTTTCATCCTTTATTTTAAGACAGAGTCATGATAAGTTGCCTAGGCTAGTCTTGAGCCAGTAATCTTCCTGTCTCAGCCTTATATGTATATGGGATTATTGGCCTGTGTAGCATGTGACAGATTTGCCAATAGATGGCCTCCCATCAGCATAACTGTATAGAGAATGGAACCTCAGCTTAGCACCCAATGCTACTGCTGAACATACACTCATTTTGAGGGCCCAATCCTGTGGATAAATGAATGACACTTGATTTCAGAAATGCCTGCAGCAAACATGGGGAGATTGGAGAATGGAGTGCCAGCATGGGCTAGGAGAAGCTCTCTACAAGGCAGAATGCAGTTGATTCTTTATGAACAGGTTTCTCTAATAGGATTAAGAGGTTGAGGGACATTCAGTGGCATGGTGGACTGCTGCATGGTGAACTGAACATGTGCCAGCATGTTCATGAAAGGGGCTGGAAGGATATCACTGCAGAGTCTCTCCTCCTGTCCCGTGTTCACTGGGGTATGTAGACATGGATGTAGCATCTCCTAAATTCTATGTTTCTTTTTTACTTGTAGCCAAGGAAAGAGAGGTGGTTGGGTTGTACATACCTCATTTCCCCTGAGTCCTGTGCCCAGGGCAAACTGCTGGTTGCTCTCGAGGAAACGGATTTTCACGTTGTAGACCTTGTTCCCATAAAACACCACCAAGACATATGGTTCTGCCTTGGATTTTGTGGAACAATCTCGGACCAAAAAGGTACCATCCTGAAGCAAAAGGAATTATGGTTATCTTCTCAGATGTGCAAGGACCCTGGCCTTAAGATGACATCAACGAAGATGCTCTTGTGAGATTCTTCAATGGATTCAATTTTTGGCAGCCCAGGTGCATGTTCCATTTACCCCCCTGAGCTTTTATAGAGTGCCTGTTGGGGTTTGGAGATAGTGTCCCCTGAAAAGGCTTATGTGTTAGCACGTGGTGATGTAGAAAAGCAATTGGCTCACGAAGGTGCCAACATCATGAGGTTAACCCATCGGTGAGTTCAAAGCCAAATTGGCTATTTGGAGGTGGAGCCTAGTCTAGGAAATGATCATCAAGAGGGTGCCTTTGAAAGATGTATCTTGTTCTTAACTTCTCTCTGCTTCCTGGCCACTGTGAGGACGGCAGCAGCCCTTCATCTGTGATACTTCTGCTTTGTCACAGACCTAAAAGCAATGGGATCAGCCTGCCAGGGACTGAAACTAGGAGCCCAAAGAAATCTTCCTTTTAAAGTTTTCTTTGGGTCTTTTGTCACAGCAGTGGCTAACACAGTGTCTCTGTGGATAATATTTCTACTGCTTTCTGAGAGTGTACCCAATGGTGCTTCCTTCTTTCAAATCTTCCTCGACTCTGCATAATTCTTACAATCTTAATGAGAGTCCAGTCAGGCTATCATTTCCTGAACAGTCACCTGCTCTGGGTCTCCTGTTACATATTGTCCCCTTTCTGCACAGGGAAGTCCTCCTTCATCTCTTTCTGATGTGTTTCCCTGAACTGTCACTGTTCACATGTATCCTGCTCATCCTGGAGATCCAATCTTATTTTAGAGAGGAATAGAAGCCACCACAGACCAAACAAAGATCTTAGCCCAAGAAATTGGACCCATGTGGGGAGATTTCAGTGCAGGATCAGGGTTTGCAGAAGAGGGATGGGGCTTTGCAGAGACTGATGCCAAAATGAGTAGAGAGAGAGATGGAGTAGAAAATAGTCTACAGCAGAGTCAAAGCAAGAGTGGAACAAGGAAGAGGAGATAGGAAAGGTACCAGAGGCATCAGTGTCTGAGGCCAAGGGGTAGACAGCAAAGGTGTGCAGATCAATAGGGCTAAAGAGTCCAGGGGTTGAGAATAGAGCACAAGACAGAACTAACTAGACATATGGGAGGGACTGCTCGAGCTGAAAGGTAGGCTTCGCCTGAACACACCCTGATCACCCAAGGTTTGACCTCAGGATTATGTGGTATCATCACATGCTGGAGCATATTAAAAGTCTGTGAGTATAAATGTGTGAAAATGTGTGTAGTTGATGATAAATGTCATAAAATAGCATAGATATAGACAGTATGTATGAGGATTTGTATTCTAGTTGTTATAGTATCTATAAAGATTGTATGGATTATTGATAAACTGTGATCTATAATACAATAATCTATAATATGATATTGATATGTTAAATAGTATGTCATGTGATATGATTCTTTAACACTTTAATAGCATGATTACTTTGTGCATTCATTATAACGATGTGGGCAGTAGAAGTCTACTGAGAGTTACCCTTAAGGTGACTGGCATCTTATATCCATTATTTCATTTGGTTTTGCATAAGTCTAGAGAGAAGACATGTACCTCCATTTAAGGGAATTAAGACTTCAGAGCCTAAGCAAATCTCCCAGGCTTAGCAGGTGGGTCCAGCATTGACATTGGATGTGAGGTTGTCATCTACGTAGTTTATGCTTGAGAAATGAGCAGTCAAACTGAAATGGAGTGATGTATGTGTGTGTGTTGGGGGGTAAGGGTGTGCTGGAGTGATGACTTAGCCATTAAGAGCTCTTGTAGCTCTATCATAAGAACCATGTACCCATGTCAGGCAGCTTACAAAAGCGTATCTCTCTCTGAGGGATCCACCACCTTCTTCTGGCCTCTATGGACACCACTGACCCATGTTTGTGTGCACATACACAGACACACATTTAAATAAAAATAATGCAAATAAATATTTTTAGTTACTGAAAAATAATGAAAATTGTCTCATAATGTTTTGAGTAAGTTGACATCTTATGTTGGTCTGCATTCATAGCTGTTCTCGGTCACATATGGCCAGTGGTTGGACAGTTAGCAAACGACAAATCTGAAAGCCAAATTCCCAAGTCTGACTCCTAAGCATGCTGACTTCTGCTTTGTCAAAGGCAGTGAGGAACCATCTGCAACTTTCTCTGCCTGAAGCGTTCATTCAGGAGCAAAGGCTTATGACTCCAGCACAGAACATTGCCAGAGATCAGGAAGGGGGACTAGGTCCAAGAATTGGAGCCAAACTGGGGGAGTTTTATCATCTTAAGCTCTTCAATGCAAATTGCCAAAATAAATCTGGGAGATCTTTCATTTAAATTAAATTATCTCTCATAAATGGGAAACACATTCTGACAAATCAGTGCAAACAGAAAAGGAAAATACAGTCACTCAGCTTAGACAGGGCTAGGTTACTCTGTGTCTTGGGAGGACACAGTACAGGCAGAAAGAGAGGAAGGGGGCATCGGAGGAGCACTAAACCTTGGCATAGTGATGCCCAGTGGCACGCACAGTGCTCCCAGCACAACTCATGTGTGGGCTTCTGTATCTGGGTCCTTTAAGGTTGTTGTTGGTGAAAGTCCAACTATGTGAATATAGTGGTAAATTGCAGACTGATTACCCAAGAAGGGGAGCATTGGCTGGGGTTTATCATCACCACGCCTCATCTATATACAGCAGAGGACAGACATGTTTGAAACCCTGACAGAGGAAGAGGGCAGAGATCCTGGGACAAGGGACCAGACAACCACTCTTAATCTCCACCCCACTGCTGAGAACAGTCATTGTAGTTAGAAGCAGCTGAGGCTTGGTTCAGTGAGTACTTACCTCTTTGCTGTGACTGAGACCTTAGCCTCAGCCTCCCTACCTAGGGCATGGGGTAGTTCCACTTATTCCTGATGGGTTAAAGATGGTTTGTTAGCAATTGTCTTTGTCTCTAATGCTAGTATTAACAGGCTAACATGAAATTAGTAACTTAAAAATAAAGTCATTCTTGTATAGTTTTGGAGATCAGAAGTCTAATGTGGATCTCACTGGGCTAGACTAGCCTTGGGGTGGGATGGAGTCTGTGTCTGTGACTCTGTTAGTCCCTAGAAGTCACCAGAATTTTTGCTCATGATGCTCCTACCATCTTGACCCATACTTCCACAACCAAATCTGTTTCATTATATCCTTGCCTCCCTCTTATTGGGGATCACAAGGAGCCACTCAGCCCAGGATAACCTCTCCATTGCAAGATCCCCAACTAAGTCTGCTAAGTCCCCTTTTCTACATAAAGTGGTCCATTCACAGCTTGTAAGATTAGGACTGGACATCTTTGTGTGGGGGAAATGGTCATTATTCTGTTTATCATAGAAATGATGAATAATTTTTAAATTCCAATTCTGAGTTTTCTTAAATGTGTTGGAGACCTATCATTTATTCCTAAATTAACTGCCACCTTCCTGTTGTAGTTTCATATTCAGCAGTGGCCTGGTTGAGGATTTAGTGGACCTTAAGCCACAGAAGTTTTCTAGTATTTCTAAGCAACCCAGTGTAGTTCTGTGCTTGGCAGAGTAGCCACCCAGTAGTCACTTGCTTTTTGATGAAAGCTGTGGTTGTTGTTTGACGTCGTTGCAAACACTTGAGCTCTTCTCTGTTTGAATGCCATGGTAGGATAGAACTTCCCTATCCTTTTTGAAGTTGGCTTTGGTCTTGGAATTTGGTCAAGGAAGAGGTAACATATGTTACTCTTGGGGAGATGTGTGAGAGCCACAGTGTGAAGTTGGACACAGAGCCCCACATAGCCCAAACAAATCTGTCTTGAAGCTGGTGTGCAGTGAAGAAATGGTATCTTGGGATAAATGACAGAGATCTCGAGGATATTTGTTACTGCTGCATGACCTGTCATATGCTGGATTGCAACATTCATGACCTCTGTTCCTTTCTTGAAGGAGTCAGACATAAAGACCCAATTGTACCATAGGTGTCTGTCTAGTAAGGAGATGAAATTTGGAGAGAGCAGGAGGTACTGCCCATTGTGACCCACTGCCAGTTTTTATTGGCTTCCTTTAGCACTGTTATTTTTAAAAACAGTTTTTCATTTTATGAATAAAGAATCAACAACTAATCTTGTTTAGGAACTTGGGAGAGTCAGGTATATGACAAATGGCAAAACGAAGTCTTAGGTCTGAAACCATCTTACATATCTCTGCATTTTCAGAAAATCATTCCATAATTTCATCTGTAAATTTAGTGTTCTTTTATCAAAGTTTTCCTGGAAGTAACTAGAAACTGTACCCCATTGTCCTTTCTTACTAATTTCCTTTCCCATAGAACTGCTTCTCCCTAAGTCCTCTTCCTGTTTTTATGTGTATCACAGGCAGAAAAAACACACAGGGTGGCCACAGGAACAACGTAGACCAATTACCTTGTTCTGTTTCATTAACACTTCTTCCACTGCCTTGCGACTATATTCTCCAATGTACCATTCATTCTGCCGAACATCCTATGGTACAAGTCCAAAGAGGAATGCTTTAGGATCAAAGGGAGGTATTCATTGTGGACTAATTAATTCAAATTCTACTTTTGTTCCACAAGTGTCCAATCACAGACTAATTGATAGATATCCAGCACAGAACATCTCGTTCTGGAACCTGGAAATGCCCACTGACGCTGTGAGGAGATTGACACAGAATAAGCCACTGCAGCTGGGGATCCTGAGGTTGATAAGGATAAGAAGAGAGGGGTCACTGGGAGGGGCCCATCAATTTGGAGAAGTCCATCGTTTGAGTATTAGGAAGCATATACCCTCCATCTGCCAATAATTTTATTTAATTTTCTTTTAGACAGTGTCATGTATAACAGGCTGGCCTTGAATTCACTATATATCTGAGGATGGCACAGAACTCATGATCCTCCTGGTGCTGGGATTACACTAGCTGTCAATGATGTCTGAATCTGCATGTGGTGAGGGTTTTTTTTTTGGACATGTGTAGCCTGTGACACTGCTGTGCTGGTCACTGCAAAAACAGTGGTCAGAGCGGGCTGCTGCAGCCCTTTCTCTGTGTATCTTCCGTCTGGAGTCATGTAGTAAAATTGAGATTGGAACTATAATTTGGCTGGCTTTCTCCTGCGCTGCACTGGTTTGTGTGGTGTGTGATATGTGGAGAATAGACTGTGCCCTGCTCCATGACACTCCACATTGTGTAGAGAAGTGACTTTCAGACTGTCACTCCTTGGACGACTTCACTTTACAAAGCAACAGTTGGCTCTCCTTCGAGGAAGGATGACTCTGCACCTTCCGGTGCACATGGGTGCCACCACCTGTCCAGCACTGAGCACATGAGGCACAGACAGTTTGTTCTTACCTGCAAACCTACCGGAGTGATTGAGGATGCAAGACCAAGAAAGAGCGCAGTGCTCTCACTCGGACTCTGCCAAAAGAGGGACCTCTAACACCATCACTGATGGCAACCGCCCCAATAATCTGTCATCTGATCACAGGTACCTACACCAAGTGACAACAGACAGGAGACTGCCAGCTGTCCCAGTGCTCCAGCTCAGCCTAGTCCCACTATTTACTCCTCACTCAACCACCATGGTCTGTCTGTCTGTCTGTCTGTCAGAACTTGGACCTGAAGCTCCCCTTGGTATCCTAGACAGGTGGCTTGCCTCTGCAGCTCTATCCTGCAGCTTAGCATTATCCTGTGTATTCTTGGGTCTCTGACAACAATCCCTGCATGTATATCCATTCTCTGCCTCCACTAGGGCCTCTTTAAATTCTGTGGCCTTTTTTAATCCTTTGTCACTGCCTTCCTCCCAGTTTATGGTATAATTATAATCCAAGAGTTAACATCAATAATTCATATACACTGGAGTAAAAGAACTTGGGTGTGCCAGTGAGCAGCTATCAAGGGAAATCAGGACTACTTAGGAAATAGCAGCCAATGAAATTGATATAGCTGGTGAGTTTATTACTCAGTGAATTCTGACATTGCAGAAAGATGCAAGTGTGTTCATCTATGCTCCTGGCATTGCTTCTGTGCCCATGACTGCACGGTCCTCCAGTCTCTTCATTGAGTTACCACGGTCCCAATGTTGAATCATAAGCCCTTCCTTATCCAGCATCTCAAACCTTCCCTGCACTGTTTCTCTGAACTATACACATTGGATAATGCTCATTCTAGTTGCAGATGGGTAGCAAGGGCTTGGTGTGTCAAATTCAACCACCTGGTTGGCAATAATCAGGGACATGAGCTCAAGTCTTTGGTTTCTCATTGCAGTCTCTGGTCTTCCCAGCACCAACATGATTCATCCAGTGATGGGCACAGGTAAACATGATCTGGCCAGCAAGTGCTAGCTCCTACCTAACTGAAACCTCACTCCCTTTCATGCCATCTCATGTTATGGGCGTGGCTACTCAGGTATATCTACTCTTCTAATGCACGCACACATGCAGATATGCACTCACCAGCTACCCTAGGCTGAACACTTCTTATAATTGATCCTCCTGTCTCTGCTATTCAACTCAGGCACTGTGGTCCATTAAGAGTCTAAGGTGAGAGTGGGTGGGTGGGAGGGGGATTACCCTCATAGAAGCAGGGGGAGGGGGATGGGGTAGGGAGTTTGCGGAGGGGAACTGGGCAAGGGGATAACATTTGAAATCTAAATAAATAAAATATCCATTTTTTTTAAGAGTCTAACACAAAATTAAAGGAAAACATAACCCAGGCAACCATAGTGGGTGAATCTCAAAAGCATTGTGCTTTTTCTACAAAGCCAGGAACAAAAGAGCCACTCTCTGGTTCTGTTTAGACAGGATTCTAGGAAGGACACAGGGTATTGGTGGAAATAAGAATTGCTGTCAGGAGCCAGAGGAGGATGAGGCTTCACAAGGGCAGAAAGGAAACTGGGGTGTCATGGAAATGTGTTTCTTGAACCAGGACAGTGACTAGTATTTTCATTTGTCAAAAGCATGGGACTGGACATAATACTTGCAATTTCTCACATATATATTGCATGTAAAGAATATCTTAAATAGTTCATTGTAGACAGACAAAAATTGTAACCCAAACCCTTACTTTGTTTGAAGCCTCCTTTGTAATAAATTCCTCTACTTTATTTTGTCAATTGGTGGGGACTTAGTACAAAGGAGGATTCAAACAATGTAAGAGTTTTACAGTGCTGGGAGGGTCCAGACCCTGCCCTAGGCAAAGCTCGCGCAGGTTTCCAGTAAGAAAGTGAGAACTCAGCTCCCTGCCAGAGTTTGAGCCTGCTGATCCCTGTGGTCACTGTGGTACTGGCTCTGGGGCTTCTGGCTAGTCTCAAGGCTTGGGAGGGCTCAGCCATAGTGAGCTTCACTCACTCATTTAGTCAGTCAAGCTGGAAGATGCCTTAGAATATTGGTTCTCAACCTTCCTAATGCTGTGACCCTTTAATACAGTTCCTCATGCTATGATGAGCCCAACCATAAAACTATTCCGTTGTTACTTCATAACTCTAATTTTGCTACTGTTATGAATTGCAGTGTTAATATCTGATATGCAGGGTATCTGATATGTGATCTCCAAAGGGGTCGTGACCCACAGGCTGAGAACCACTGCCTAAGATGTTGTGGCTTGGGACTTCTTAGAATATCTCCAGATGTGGTTGTGAGGGGTGTATGGTGTATGTTAGTGCTTGAGCGATGGCCTTGGTGGCCCCTAAGTGACAATGAGGAGGAGGCACTCGTATCTAGTCCTTTACTGTCCTCTGAGTGACTGCAGAGCAGTTAGTGTAGCTTTAACCTTTCTAGTCATCTCTGAACAGAGTCAGGAGCCCTTAGCAGACTGAGGGGTCCTGCTGTGCCTTTTAAAGATTTATCTATCTATCTATCTATCTATCTATCTATCTATCTATCTATCTATCTATCTAATGTATATAAGTACACTGTAACTGTCTTCAGACACACCAGAAGAGGGCATCAGATCCCATTACAGATGGTTGTGAGACACCATGTGGTTGCTAGGACTTGAACTCAGGACCTCTGGAAGAGCAGTCGGTGCTCTTAACAGCTGAGCCATCTCTCCAGCTCTCTGCTGTGCCTTTTAAAAATGCACAATAAACTATACGTAGTATAGTCACCATTTTAGCCCCCTTGAGTGCGTAACTCATCCCATTAAGTGCATTTATATTGCTTTTAAAACCATTGCCATTATCCATTTCCAAGAATTTTTCCATCCTCCCGAACTGAAACTCTGTGCTCACTAAACAACAGCTCTCCATTACTCTCTTCTTCATCCCAGTCCTGGGGAACCATCTTGCTACCTGACATCTCTGTAGACTTGGCTGCTCTAGGAACCATGAGTAGCAGGAGGTATATGCTTGTCCTTTAGTGTCTGTCTTTCTTTACCTAGTACCATGTTTTTGTAGCTTAGCTATGTAGAACATGCCAGATTTTACTGTGTGTATGTGTTCAATGTTTTGTTTATTTCTTTCTCTCTTTGTCTGTCAATGGATGCCTGTGTTCTTCCTACCTGTTGACTATCAGAAATAATGCTATAAAAATAAGAATTCAAGTTCTGTTGGGCTCTTCTTTCAGTTCTCTTGGGATATATACCCAGCAGCAGAATAGGGTAATTGATTTCTACCTTTTTTTTTGTCTGTCGTTAGGAATGCTGCTTTAAAAATTAACACACCTATACAAGGTGAAAGCAGTCAATTTACAGATTACACAGACCTCATTATTGAGAGTATTTAGATCTACCACAAGTCACAAGACTTGTTGACTGTTGAAAATGGGAACATCCTGATCTACTAGTTCTTCTCTTGTCCATGAGAAGTTTGGTCTTATATAGACATTGAGTTAGAACTCAAGACTCCTAAGGCCTGGGGCTGGAGAGATGGCTCATCAGTTAAGAGCACTGACTGCTCTTCTGAAGGTCCTGAGTTCAAGTCCCAGCAACCACATAGTGGCTCACAAATATCCATAATGAGACCTGATGCCCTCTTCTGGTGTGTCTGAAGACAGCTACAGTGTACTTACGTATAACAATAAATAAATCTTTGGGCTGGAGCAAGTGGGGCCGGAGAGAGCAGAGGTCCTGAGTTCAAGTCCCAGCAACCACATGATGGCTCACAACCATCTGTACAGCTACAGTGAACTCATATACATAAAATAAGTAATTAAAAAAAAAGAATCCTAAGGCCTGTGAGAGCAGCAGAGAAAAAAAAAAAGACATTCAGGTGCATGTGAAGAGGAAATGAAAGAGGATGCCAGAGTCCATAGGAAGAATGGGAGGCCATTAGAAAATTAGGTAGAGATTAATTAAAAAGCCAACCAAAGACATTCAAGATATGATAGGGATTACAAGGAATTGATCAGAGATCCCAGATGCTTCAGTTACAAACCTTGAGAAGCTCTGGAGCAGGACACTCATAAGCCAAGGATATGGAATTAGGGTGGCACCATCTTTTTTGGTGCTGTCTTTAGTAAGTAATGTTACAGCTTCTGAAGCAAGGGGCAGTTAAGACACAAAGAACACTCACTCTTCTTAGTGGAAACCGCAAATGCAGGATGGACTGAGAGGTGATTGTGTGACTGGAGTTAATTTTAAGGAAAGATCATGAACATGTGGTGGATAAATAAAGCCACTTATTAGCTATTTCTAGCTCTCTCCTGTGTCAGGGACCTTGACTCCTCACATTGACTGACACGTATAATCAGTGCTCAGGGAAAGGCTGCCATGCTCAATTGAAGTTGAAATGTGATGTGTGAATCTTTTGGTGGAAAATGAACTCAGATATTCAAATTCCAGTTATTCATCCATGAAACTTAACAAATGTAAGTTTAAATTTCTCACATGCCCCTATCCTCCATAATTAATGAACAGAATATTCTGAGAATTGGGAAAACATTCAAGTTGAACATCTGGTAAAAGAGTAATGAAGTATGAGGCAACAAAACCTTTTAGAAACATTAAAACCCAATGATTGTCATTGTATGTGTGTTGGATTGAATATGTATGGCCCCTGTAGACTCATGTGTTTGAATGCTTGGTCCATAGGGAATGGCACTATTAGGAGATGTGAATTTGTTGGAGTGAGTATGGCCCTGTTGGAGGAAGTTTGTCACTGAGGGGGTGGGTTTTGAGGTCTCTAATACTCAATCTATGCTTAGTATGACACACAGTCTCCTGCTGCCTTCAGATCAAGATGTAGAACTCTCAGCTCCTTCTCTAGCACCATATCTGCCTGCATGCTGCCATGTTTCCCCTCCATGATGATAATGAACTAAACTGTAAGCCAGCCCCAGTTATTTGTTTTCCTTTATAAGAGTTTCCATGATCATAGTGTCTTATCACAGCAGTAAAACCCTAACTATGACAGTATGGGAAAACAATGGCCACCACAGGGATCTGCTTTGGGCATTCTCAGTGAGCTCTCACTGGATGCCAAAACTGCTAGAAGGGTTTGCAGAGGTGCTACTATCTCACCTTCTCATCAGGCTTTGTGGGGACAGGTTTCTCTGAGTTTGTGTTTTCATAGGGCAGCATATGAGGGCTGTGACTGGCTGCAGCTTGGCATCTTTGAGGAGGATAATGTTGCATGATACCTGTATGGTATGGAAAGAGATCACAGTTAAATGCAGTTGCATTGCTGACTCAGTCTGTCTCCTTCCAACATTAGCTGGGCTCGTTACATCTGCCTGTCTGTGGCCATCTTTATGGACTAGACAATACCCTCTCACCAGGGACTGCAGTGCTCCCAAGATTACTCCTCCACTTCCACATTCTCCCTCCCCACAGGGAACCTAAAGTAATCTTCCAGAACTGTAATTGTGTAGCTGGGGAGAGAGCTCAGTGGGTAAAAGTGCTTGCCTTACAGCTATGATGGGCAGAGTTAAAATCCTAAGAACTCATGTAAAAGTCAGATGCTAATGGGCAGTTTTAATCCCAGTATTCCTACCAGGAAATGGTAGGCAGAGACAGGAGAATCCCCAGACACTTACATGTCAGCAAATTGATGGGTGGGGTGGCTTAAAATTCTAGGGGTATGGTCAGAGTGCCATCTCTCTTCTGGTATACTCATACACATGCAGTAGTAACAGACTAGCACTCTGTACTCCACCCATAGCTCTGCCTGCCTACCAGGAGGCCAGCTCAAACCCGAGAGACACACAGCTCCACTTGCCTTCTGGGAGGCCTGCTACAACGTGGGATACCTAGGCCAGTCAACACCAGGGACAACCAGATGGTGAAATACAAGTGTAAAAACATAATCAAAAGAAGCCAGTGCAGTGTTACACCATCAGAATCCAGCACCCACTATCCTACTACAGCAAGCCCTGGATATCCTAACACACCTGTAGAGCAAGATTGTGACCTTAGAACCCATCTCATAAAGATGATAGAGGCCTTTAAAGAGGATATAAATAATTCCCTTAAAGAAATATAGGAAAACATAATCAAACAGCTTGAAGCCCTTAAAGAGGAAATGAATAAATCCTTTAAAAAACACAGGAAAATATAATCAAACAGGCAAAAGGAAATGAATAAAACAGTCCAAGAACTAAAAATGGAAATAGAAGCACTAAAGAAAATACAAATGGAGGCGACCCTGGAGATGGAAACCCTGGAGATGGAAAGGGAACAGAATCCACAGATGCCAGCATCACTAACAGAATACAAGATATGGAAGAGAGAATTTCAGGTATAGGCAATACCATAGAAGAAATGGATACGTAGATCAAAGAAAATGCTAAATGCAAAATGTTTCTAACTCAAAACATACAGGAAATTTGGGACACTGTGAAAAGACCAAACAAACTGGTGTAGCTATACTAAAATCTAAATAGACGTTCAACCACAAATCTATCAAAAGAAATGGGGAAAGACACTTCATACTCATCAAGGGGAAAATCCACTAAGATGATGCCTCAATTCTGAGCATTTATGTCCCAATGCAAGGGAACCCACATTCATAAAAGAAACTTTACTAAAGCTCAAATCACACATTGAACCTCACACAATAATAGTGGAGGACTTTAACACCTCACTTTCTTGAATGGACAGGTCATTGAAACAGAAACTAAACAGAGAAACAATGAAACTAACAGATTTTATGAACCAAATGAATTTAACTGATATCCACAGAAACTTATCCCAAAACAAAAGAATATACATTCTTCTCAGCACCTCATGGAATCTACTCCAAAACTGACTATATAATCGGGCACAAAGCAAGCTTCAACAGATACCACAATTTGAAATAACCCCTTGCCTTCTGTCAGATCTTCATGGATTAAGGCTAGAATTCAACAACAGAAACAACAGAAAGTCTACATACTCATGGAAACTGAACAGTTCTCTACTCAATGATCACTTGGTCAGGGAAGAACTATGTTGAAGTTTGCTCTGTTGCTATGTATTGTAATGCTAAGTGCAGGCCCCCAATACCTGATTGCCCCAGAGATGAGCGAGTCTGCATGTAGACCTAAGTGATGCTATGTGAACTTACCCCAAGTTATTTCTGATTGGTGAATAAAGCAGGGTTTGGGGTCTGGGCACAGGATCAGAGGAGAACCACAAAGAGGAGAAGAAGTGAAGAGGAAGAGACAAATGGCATGGGTTAGGAGTCAAGAAAAGCATGACCCTGAGGGCTGGCCAATTGGAGTTAAGACCAGCCCAGATGAAGCATAGTAAGAAATAACTCAGGGTTATCACTAGAAAAGTAGATTCTAACAGCATAAAGGGTAGCATAAAGAGCTATCCCAGCTCTTGTGCTATTTAAGGCTTATTATAAATAATAAAAGTTGTGTGTCTCTTATCTGGGAACTGAATGATCAAAGACAGGGTAGAAACCCTCGATAGGAATTAGAAATTTCTACAACAGAAATAAAGAAATTAAAGACTTTCTAGAATTCAACGAAAATGAAAGCACAATATACCCAAATTTATGGGACACAATGAAATTAGTGCTACGAGGAAAATTTATAACACTAAGTGCTTTCATAAAGAAATTGGAGCAATCTCACACTAACAACTTAACAGTACACCTGAAAGCTCTATAACTAAAGAAAGCAAACACACCCAAGAGGACTAGATGACAGGAAATAGTCAAACACAGGGCTGATATTAGCCAATTTGAAACAAAGAGAACAATACAAAGAATCAACAAAACCAGGAGCTGGTTCTTTGAGAAAGTCAACAAGACAGACAAACCCTTTATTAACTAACTAAAAGGCACAGAGACAGTATCCAAATTAACAAAAATCAGAAATGAAAAGGGAGACATAACAACAAAAACTAAAGAAATTAAAAGAATCGTTAGGTCTTACTTCAAAAGCCTGTACGCCACAAAAGTGGAAAATCTAAATGAAATGGATGAATTTTAAGACAGATACCACATACCAAAGTTAAATCAAGATCAGGTAAACTATATAAAAAGTCCCATAAACCCTAAGGAATTGGAAGTAGTCATTAAAAGTCTCCCAATCAAAAAAATAAGCCCAGGGCCAGATGGTTTTAGTGAAGAACTATACCAAAATTTCAAAGAACTGCTAATATCGATACTTCTCAAACTATTCTGCAAAGCAGAAACAGAAGGAAATACTACCTAATTCATTCTATGAGGCCGCAGTTCTCTGATACCTACACCATACAAAGGCCTAACAAAGAAAGAGAACCTCAGACCAGTTTCACTTACAAACATCAACACAAAAATTCTCAATAAAATTCTCGGAAACCAAATCCAAGAAAACATCAGAGACATCATTCACCATGATCAAGTAGAGTGAATCCAAAGGATGCAGAGATGGTTCAATACACAAAAATCCATCCTTGTAATCCACCATATAAACAAATTGAAAGAAGAAAAAAAAACCCACATGATTATCTCATTAGATGCTGAAAAAGCCTTTGACAAAATCCAACACCCCTTCGTGTTAAAAGTCTTGGAAAGATCAGAAATTCAAGGCACATACCTAAACATAATGAAATCGATGCACAGTAAGCCAATAGCCAACATCAAATTAAATGAAGAGAAACTTGAAGTAATCCCACTAAAACCATGGACAAGATGAAGCTGCCCACTCTCTCTCTTGTCAATAACTTGAAGTTCTAGCTAGAGTAATAAGAGAACAAAAAGAGATTAAGGGGCTACAAATTGGAAAGGAAGAAGTCCGAGTATCACTATTTGCAGACGATATGATAGGATACATACGCCAAAATTCCACCAGGGAACCCATACAGCTGAAAAACAACTTCAGCAAAGTGACTGGGTATAAAATTAACTCAAAGGAGTCAGTAGCCCTTCTTTACACAAACGATAATTAGGCAGAAAAAGGAATTTGGGAAACAACACACTTCACAATAGCCACAAATAACATGAAATAAATACTTTGCTGTAACTCTAACCAAGCAATTAAAAGATCTGTATGACAAGAACTTGAAGTTCCTGAAGAAAGAAAGTGATGAAGATATCAGAAGATGTGAAAGATCACCCATAGTCATGGATTGGTAGGATTAATATAGTGAAAAAAATGGCCATTTACCAAAAACAATCAACAGATTAAATGCAATCCCCATCAAAATTCCAACAATATTTTTCAGACCTTGAAAGAGCAATTTTCAACTTCATATGGAACAACAGAAACCCAGGATAGACAAAACAATCCTGAGCAATAGAAAAACCTCTGAAGGAATCATCATCCCTGACAGAAAGCTGTACTACAGAGCAATTGTGATAAAATATAGATAAATAATTCATAGTATTGGTACAGAAACAGACAGGTTGATCAATGGAATAGGATAAAAGACCCAGAAATAAAACCATACCCCTATGGACACTTTATTTTTGATGAAGAAGCCAAAACCATACTTTGCAGAAAAGAAAGCATCTTCAACAAATATTGCTGGTGTAACTGGATGTCTGCATGTAGAAGAATGCAAATAGATCCATATTTATCACTCTGCACAAAACTCGAGTCCAAATGGATCAAAGACCTCAACATAAAACCGGATACACTAAATCTAAGAGAAAATAGGAAATAGCCTTGAACACATTGGTTCAGGAGACAATTTCTTGAACAGAACACCATTGGCTCAGGCTCTAAGATTGATAAATAGAACCTCATGAAACTGAAAACTTCTGTAAGGCAAGGGACACTGTCAATAGGATAAAACAGTAGCTTACAGATTAGCAAAAGATCTTAACTAACTCTACATCCCATAAAGGGCTAATATTCAAAATATATAAAGAATTCAAGAAAACAAACTCCAACAAACCAAATAACCCAATTTTAAAAATGGGGTGCAGAGCTATAATGGATATTTCTGGATGTCGTCTTGACTACATCTGGAATAAACTATAATCCAGAAATGGAGGGTACACTTGTGATCCAAATGTTGAGGCTGGAAGAGACAGGCTTTTGACCCAGATCTCGACATGGAGGTCTTGAAGCATAGTGTCTATGAAAAGCTTAGGTCCTGGCAAGGTAGTACATGCCTTTAACTCCAGGAGACTGAGGTGGGCAGATCTCTGAGTTCAAGGCCAGCCTGGGACAAAGCAATTTCCAGATCCAGGCCTGGTGGTACACACCTTTAATTTGGGCCAAGCATTCTGCTGGAGCCCACAAAGGACATCCTAAGAAGGAAGACTCACTCTTCTTTGTCTGCTTGCGCTTACTTGCCAGCACAGCTGTCAGAACCTACTTCTTCAGGATTCTAGCTTACACAGAAGACCAGCTGAAACAACTACTGAGCAACTACTAGATTCTTGAACTTCCGATTCACAGCTGACCATTGCTGTGTTAGTTGGACTATGGACTGTAAGTTATCACAATAAATTTCCTTAACATATAGAGACATTTCCTAAGTTTTATGACTTTAGAGAACCTCCACTAATACAGGAGCTAAATAGTATTCTCAACAGAGGAATCTCAAATTTCTGAGAAGCACTTAAAGAAATGCTCAACATCCTTAGCCATCAGGGAAATGCAAATAAAAACGACCCTGAGATTACACTAATCAGAATGGCCAAGATCAAAAACTCAAGCGACAAAATATGCTGGCGAAGATGTGGAGAAAGTGGGGAACACTCCTTCATTGCTCGTGGGATTGCAAACTTGTCCAACCACTTTGGAAATCAATCTGGCAGTTTCTCATAAAACTGGAAATAGTTCTACCCAGCTATACTGCTCCTGGGCATATACCCAAAAGATGCTCCACCATACCACAAGAACATGTGCTCCACTAAGTTCATAGCAGTTTTATTCATAATAGCTGGAAACTGGAAACAACCAAGGTATCCCTCAACTGAAGAATGGATACAGTAAAGGTGGTTTATTCACACAATGGAATACTGTTCAGCTTTTAAAAACAAGGACATCATGAATTCTGTAGGCAAATGGATGGAACTAGAAAATATCCTGAGGGAGGTAACCCAGACCCAAAAGGACATGTATGGTGTATACTCATTGATAAGTAGATATTAGCCATAAAGTATAGAATACCCATGATATACCCCACAAACTCAAAGAAGTTAAACAAGAAGGAAGGCCCAAGCAAGGATGCTTGAATCACACTTAGAAGGGGAATCAAAATAACCAACCCACCCGTAAACCTCTAACCCCAAATTTGTCTTGTCTAAAGGAAATACAGGGATGGAGCTGATACTGAAGGAAAGGCCAACCAATAACTGTTTCAACTCAAAACACATCCCAAGGGCAAACACCAGTCACTGACATTATTAATGATACCCTATTATGCTTACAGACAGGAGCCTAGCATAACTGTCCTTTGAGAGGCTCTACCCAAAAGCAGATTGAAACAGATGCAGATACCCACAGCTAAACATTGGGCAGAGGTCGGGGACACTTATGAAAGAGTTGAGGGAAGAATTGAAGGCCCTGAAGTGAATGGGAACTGTTGGGGGCCGACAGGCCAACTGCTGGCTACATAGACAGGCCGCCTCTCCCCTCGAGTGAAATTCCTGACCTTCCTGATGGAACATCAAGACCAAGATAAAAATCTGTGACCTCCCGGGAAAAACCGCAGAATGTCCCAGGCACCTGACCCAAGGCTTGGCCCATAGCTCACTTCCCCCTAGCTCTCCCTCCCAACTTCCTCATTCAGGGCTTGGTCCATAGGTCACTTCCCCATAGTTCCCCCTCCCAACTTCCTCATCCCTACTGCTTAAAACGTGCTGCCTGTGTGACAATAAACGGGGGCCTTGACAATGGAATCTTGCTTGGCCTCCTTTCTTTCTCTCCCCCATGACCCTCAGGTAGCGCCTCTTCGGGACCCTGAATAACTAGACCTGCTGGACGGGTCAAGTGGCGCCCGAACAGGGACCCGAAGCACGGTCAACTACTGGACGACGGAGGAACCCCGGGAAAAGGAATCGAGGACCTTTCATGCCGCATCGCTCGTGCGTCGCTGGAAAGGGAGGTGAGTTTGGCCAAATAATTGTCGTCCGATTGTCATGGGGAAACAATTGTCTAAGGAAGCTTGTTTTATAGGAGAAATCAAGCGTTTGCTCAGGGAGAGAGGAATAAGAGTTAAGAAAAAGATTTAATTAAGTTCTTTTGTTTTGTTGATGAAAAATGTCTTGGCGGGTTTAAGCGGCCCTGATATACAACCACTTACGTGGAATAAGGTTGGTAAAGATATTAATAAGTTTTTAAAAGCTGGTGACCTGAATACGAGACCTCGCGTCCCGTATACAAAAAACTTAAACTTAAACATAGCAAAGAATTACACTCAGCTGTTAAAAATTATGGTTTAACTGCACCCTTTACCTTGTCCGTTTTAGAAGGACTCGCGGGGTCCAGATATTTGACTCCTAGTGAATGGACTAGGGTGGTGCAGTCTGTCCTCACTAGAGGACAATACTTAACTTGGAAATCTGAATTCATAGATAGGGCCGAGAGTCTGGCCGCTAGGAACAGAAAAAACCCTCTAGGCAGGACCGCGTCTGGGACGGCGGACAAGTTGTGTGGGAGGGGCCCATTTGCCTCCGAGGAAAAACAATTAGGATTGTCCCCAGGTGTACTCGCTCAAACAGCACAGGCCGCCTTATCTGCCTGGAGAGCGGTTCCTGCTACTGGAGCCCTCACCACCCCCTTAACTAAAATAGTCCAGGGGGCCCAGGAACCCTACACTCAATTTGTGGGGAGGTTACAGGAAGCAGCGGAAAGAGTCCTAGGTCAAAGTGAAAGTGAGGGGCTCCTCGTTAAGCAGCTTGCTCTTGAAAACGCTAACTTGGCGTGCAGAGCCGTGTTATGAGGCAAGACCAAAGATCTTGATATTACGGGAATGATTAAACTTTGCAATGATGTTGACTCCTTCTCTCATCAAGTGTCCAAGTCTATCAGTTTAGCTATCGGGGCTGTGTTCCAAAAAACTGGAGATTCTGGCCGCCCTAGAGGCAAAACATGCTTTAGATGTGGGCAGCCTGGTCACTTTGCTAGAGAATGTAGCGCTCTCAACCCCAGCCAGCCATTTAATCCCGTCATTGGCCAAGGGGCCCCTAAGCCTACCGCGCAGGGAGTTTATCCTCGCTATAGGAGAGGCCGTCATTGGGCCAAGGAATGTTGGTCTAGAACTGATGCTAATGGGCAAGCCCTCCCTGCAGTCCAGGGAAACGGCCAAGGGGCCCCGCACCGGGGGCCCCACACACCCCTAAGTACAGCACCAAGCTCCTGCAGCACCAGCTTATCTAGGGCAACAGCAGGGAGCGCAGGACTGGACCTGTGTGCCTCCTCCTACACAATTTTGAACCTCCAAGATGGTGTTTAGGTTCTCTCCACAGGAATTTTTGGACCCCCGCCATCTGGCACATTTTTTCTCATTATATGGCGTGCCTCAGCTACCATGCAGGGTCTCGGTGTCCACCCGTCGTTTGTGGACACAGACTGTACTGGAGAGATAAAAGTTTTAAGGCAGAAAAGGGCCCGGTCACCATTCTCCCTGGTCAGAGAGTAGCCCAGGCGCTCCCTCTCCTGCTTGATTCCTCTGGTGCTCACATGGGAGGGCTCAGAGGAGATAGCCAACCTGGTTCCTCTGTCTACTGGGTCCAGTAACTCTCTAAGGAGCGCCCCTCCTTGTGCCTTACATTGGACGGGCGAAAGTTTGATGGCGTTATAGATACATATGGGAGCTGACACCACAGTTCTTAGTTTGAGCTTCTGGCCTTCTGCCTGGCCTCTCCAGCCCTCGATGACTCATTTACAAGGCATTGGCCAGTCTAAAAATACCTTACAAAGTTCAAAGTTGTTGACATGGAAAGATTCAGAGGGGAATTCGGGCACTGTGCAGACTTTTATTGTTGAGGGCCTCCCTGTCAATCTTTGGGGGAGAGACATTGTCTCTCAAATGGGGATAATGATGTGTAGCCCCAATGAGGTGGTTTCTCACCAGCTCGCTCTGGAGCTAGTGCGGATTGGGGTACCCCTGACACCTTTGTCCCTCAAGAAAGCGTGCCCGAGCTTTCGGATTCTAACTGGTCCCCCGGGTGCTCCACTGAAGGCAGGCAAAAACACTTAAGGCTCCTTCCCTGGGAACTTTATGTCTGCCTGGGAGGTCATTACCACCGCTCCATTGCCCGAGCATGTGAGTATCTGGAAACCAGGTCCCTGCAACACCCACTATCCCAGATACCTGAACACCCAATCCTTTGTTTCAGCCTACTCTACCTATGGGTCCTCCCTGGTCCGCTGAGCTTGTGCTATCATTAGCTAATGCTTCGATACAAGCCATACATGAAGCTATTTTAGAGGAATGTTAGGTCTGTTATTCACCCTCCCCGCCCTTTTACGAAGGGATTGCAAGCTTTGGAGAATTATTACCCACTAATGATACCTCGCTTCTGCGGCGGAGTCCTCCAGAGAAGCAAGGACTCACCCTTGGCCAAATTTCTGTCCTAGGCATGTGCCTTCTGGGGCCTGATATGCACCCCAAGGCCCTGATTGAGGTTTGCAATCAACTATTGTAATTAATGCTTCCTGTTGCTGTTTCTAATGATCCCTATCTTGCTTGCTCCTCGGGATTGACCACTTTTATAGTTTCAGCTGCCTTTTTAGAGAATAGAGAATATTGTGTGTTTGTCAAGCTCCTCCCTCGATTGACCATTCATGATTCTGATGAGCTTCTTAATTTTTGGGAAAGGGGAACTCATTTGTCCAGACAAAAGAGAGAACCTATAACAGCAGTCACCCTGGCTATACTCCTTGGTTTGGGAGCCACAGGGGCCGGAACAGGAATTGCCTCCTTGGTCACTTCCAGTCAGCAGTATGCGCAGCTCAGCTCTGTGGTCGATAGAGACCTACAAGAGCTACAGTTAGGACTAAAGAATCTTAAAGATTCTGTTACATCCCTCTCTGAGGTAGTGTTACAAAACAGAAGAGGTTTAGATTTGCTCTTTTTACAACAAGGTGGGTTATGCACTGCCCTTAAAGAAGAATGCTGCTTTTATGCAGACAAGACAGGATTGGTTGAAGATAGCCTTAAAAAGGTCAGGGAAAGTCTAGAAAACTGCAAGAAAGAAAGAGAGAAAAAAGAATCATGGTATCAAAACTGGTTCTCTACATCCCCTTGGCTCTCTACTCTGTTACCTAGTCTTTTGGGATCTTTGGTGGGCCTTCTCATGCTCATTTCCTTTGGGCCATGGGTCTTCCAAAAATTAACTCTTTTTGTCAAGCCGCTTTCACCAACAAGCCGGTTTCAGAGCATTACCATCGTCTAGAGATAATGACCCGGGTGCCTACGAGGAGCCCTTGGGCACCCCCTCTGCTGGCCTCGATTTCTCGATCCTGGCCGCAGACTACCGAAACCCTTGGTATAAAAAGCTATGGAGACGTCCATGACGGGAGTATCATGATGCCACATGCCAGATGCACACCTGAGAGCCCGGCTAACTCAGTCGGTAGAGCATGATCCCAGGGCTGTAGAGTAACTCCATGACGGGAGTAGCGTGAGGCCATTGCCCAGGGAGCAAACTCCTATTGGAGGTTCTGGGCATGGAGGCACCTCACGTAGCCTAAGACAGAGGCTCTACCCCTCTCTTCTAGGTACTGGCTGTGGGTGCACATCATGTAGCCTAAGACAGACTCTCCATCAATTATACAAAGAAGGGGGACATGTTGGGGGCCGACAGGCCAACTGCCGGCTACATAGACAGGCCGCCTCTCTCCTCGAGTGAAATTCCTGACCTTCCTGATGGAACATCAAGACCAAGATAAAAATCTGTGACCTTCCTGGGAAAAACTGTAGAATGTCCCAGGCACCTGACCCAGGGCTTGGCCCATAGCTCACTTCCCCCTAGCTCTCCCTCCCAACTTCCTCATTCAGGGCTTGGCCCATAGGTCACTTCCCCATAGTTCCCCCTCCCAACTTCCTCATCCCTACTGCTTAAAACGTGCTGCCTGTGTGACAATAAACGGGGCCTTGACAATGGAATCTTGCTTGGCCTCCTTTCTTTCTCTCCCCCATGACCCTCAGGTAGTGCCTCTTCGGGACCCTGAATAACTAGACCTGCTGGACGGGTCAGGGAACCCCACAGGAAAACCAACAGGGTCAACTAGCCTAGACCCCTGGGAGCTCTCAAATACAGAGAACCAAACCAAACCAACCAAAGAACATACATGGCTTCGAAGGAGGTGCCTGACACATATGTAGCAGATGTGGAGCTCAGTCTCCATGGCTGCCTTGTACTGGCCTCAGTGGGAGAGGACAAGCCTAATCTGGTAGAGACTTAGTATGTGGGGAGGGAGCACCCTCTCAGAGGAGTGAGGGAAGGACCTAGAGGGGGAGCAGTGTTTGGGATGTAAATAAATAAATAATTAAAAAAAAAAAACTTCTATCAAGAAAAAAAATCCTAGGGGTGTGCTGATCCCATATCCAGAATCTAAGAGAAATCACACGTGAAAGGTGGGGCCACGCAGCATGCTGTCCCAAGGCCTACAGACCTTTATTAGCGAGAAGAACATCGGAGGCTCAAAAACTTTCGTGTAAGTTCTGCTGGAGCAGAATGCGGCGTGGGGGTGTGTTATTTAAATAGCAGTGACTGTCTCTCCATTGTGGCTCGGAACAGTAAGCACAAAGTTGAGAGGAGAAATCAGCCTTATCAGCATTTCCTATTACTCAGTTCGTGCTTGGTGCCCAGTAGAACTCAGTGAGCATGAATTTTTCATGATATTATGGCAACTGATTCATTATTGCTCAACCCTGTATGCCTTGCTTAAATATTTAAGAAGTCCTATTTTTAAAAAGAGCATTTGGCAATAATTATGCATTTATGGTCTGTTCACAGAACTAGTTAAATGGAACAATGTCAAAATTGCCACACAACTCCCCACCTCCCCCAGAATGTCACTGGTTTGGATCTGTGTTGGATGAAGAGTGTGTGAATGAATGATTCCAAGCATGCTCTCTATACCCCAGCACAAGGAGTCATTGATTTTACCCCCTTGGAATAGAGCAGCTAAATTTCCATGTCCTTCCTACAGGAGACATTTCAGGTTGATTAGTCCACAAAGCCTGGAAAAGGGAGGGTGGCCCTAATGAAGAGATTGGGGATGGGTGGTTGACACCCCCAAGAGGCAAAACAGAGCCTGATTAAAGCAGGCTTGGGGTGAAGCTTTACTGCTGCCAACAATTTCCAACATTAAATTAAATTCTAATTTTAATTTTAAAATTAATTTTTATTTAAAATTAAATTTAAATTCTAAAGTAAAATTCTTATGCAGCTCCATGTCTTGGTATGAACTCTGACCCTTGCTATCAGCCTGTATCAGTACAATATACACCCAGTATATATACAGTGATATCAGTATCAGTGATACTGATATCAGTTATCACAAGTGCTAACTTGTGAGTGCTGCAAATATTACCACAGAGAAAGCCGCACATTCATCTGGGGCCACTTACAGGACAACATTTAAAAATCAGGCATTGTGTCAGTACTCATTAGAAAATTTTAACTTAACGTTTATACACAATTAAAATTTAACTTTATAGGGATAAAAGCCATATGTGTGTTTTCAAAACAAAAGAAAATTAAACTAAACTAAAAGCAGACAAAAAATATCCATATTTCCAAATCAAAACATCAATTTTGTTAGTATCTTGGCATATAATAAAACCCTTCTTCTAGTATATACATAAAACATACATATAATCCGTTTATTTGGATTCTTTATGGTTTAGCTTGAGTTAATTTATCAATACATTGGGTCAGTTGCATTTATCTGTAAGGGAACTACCCCGAAACAAACTGAACATATCCAAGATTCTTTTTTCATTTGTAAGATAAGAATCATGACGTCAGCATCTATAGAGATGTAAACCTAGCTCTCATATATGAATGCTCACCCTTATGAATGCTACGTGAATGCTACATGAATGCCCCAGCCGGGGTGCTGAACCCACTAAACTGAGAATCTGTGAGTATAAATGGCACATCATCTTCTGCCCCAGTCACTGCAAAGTCTCAAGAAGCAGAGATGAACTTCCACCTAGCAGAACGGATATTTGCTTAGTAAGCTGATGGCTCTCTCTACTGTGTATCTTCTGGGAGTGGTCACATTTTGAGTACTGACCATGCGTTTAGTGGGTGCTTGTTGTTGGAAAGAGAAAATAGAGGAGACAAATCATCTCCTCTGTCGCCTCTAGGCTTTCTTAAGAAGCCTAGCTTTCCTCATGATGCCTTTTCTTCCCCAGCAGCCTGCATAGCACTGACACTATGAAGTCTAGCAGCAGGGAGGAAGTCAAATGCATTTCTGAGATGTTTTCCTTAATATTATTTCATTTATGTGGATTGATGTTTTGCCTGCTTCTGTGTCTGTGCACACGTATGATGTTCTGGGATGGTGGACTGGACTCCTGGTGGTGAGTACCAGTCCTGTAACACTGTGGTCCCAGACTCTGCTTGCTTTGCTTTGTATCCGTACCTACTTTGATCTTTAAGATCAAGACTCTCCAATCTGCTCTAAGCTATGATTCTCTCTAACTCTAAAGCACACATTCAAAACTCACAAGTCAAGCCCTTTCTGGCTCTGTTCATCCCAGATACTCTCCACATGGACACCCCAAACCTTCTCATCTTCTCATGCTTAAATCTGACCTTCAGCACTCCTGTTGCTGATGTTGGAGTGCCAGGGCTGGAAGGAGGCCATGAGTTAATCACAGCGGGTGTGTAGTATAACTGTAATCTCAATATTTGGGATGTAGAGACAGGAGGATCAGGAGTTCAACACCAGTTTAAGGCTACACAGTGAGTTTGAGACCATCCTGAATTGCATAAGACCCAGTCTCAAAGAAGAAGCAGGAGATGAAGAAGGAGGAGGAGGAAGGGGGGAAAAAAAAATCCCTTTTGGGGGAAAGTCCCGTTATTAATGTATGCATTGAAAAAAAACTTATCGACTGGACCTTAGCTGTTTTACAGTAGGGCAGAAGAGAAATGAGGATGATGGGAAGCAAGTATGTAACTCAGGAGCCACTGATGTCATTTGGGGAAGAGAAAAAAGGGAAAAAAGAAAAGAAGAGAGGATATTAAAATGGGGTGTGTCAAGAAGGCTGAGTGTGCCTGGGTGTGTATTGTACTGATACTAAGATATGAGTTTTTATTTACATTCTATCAGTGGTAGAGTGATGCTCAAAGGATTAACTGGACTTTAGTGGCCTGACTGAGGAGAGAGAGGCAGATTTGGGACCAGAACAATGGCTCTCTCCCCTTTTCCACTGCACCTCATGGAGTCTGCTGCTCTTAGCATCAAACATTTTTTTCTAGCTCAACAGAGAGACCTGAACACAGCATCTCCCTGGCACACAGAATAATCAATAGGGGAAATGCACACAGCAGAAGTAGCTGAGACAAACAACACAGGGATAATGTCGAGAGCCCCTGGGCAGGCATAGGACTGTGTTTCTACTCAGCTTCACGCAGATATGTTAGCCTTCTGAGTTTTATATCACGATTGGTAAGAGAGATTGTTTAAGTTATTGAGATCATTTAAAAATTATTTTACAGATTTCTTTTTTTTTCACACCCAATATGTTGAAGAAAATCATCTGCAAGTGTTGGCAAAGATGGAGAGAGCACAGGGTACTCATGAACTGTGCTGACTAGTGGTGAATCCACCTCCCTTCTGGCGAAGATCAGGTGTAGTATTCGCATCAGTTTAATCAGTTTAACAGCTACATCTACTTTGCAAAATACATCTGAGGTGGCTAAAGAGACACACAGCTGAAGACCAGCTCAGTGGCTCCTGAAACATCCAGTCACCATGAAGGACTCTCGTGGAGTGCTGGCTTACCTGTTTATATCACGATCCTTACAGTGAATGCCCTTACCTCTGGCTTGTATACTGCACTTTCCTGGCATGTAGGAAGAGCTAAAGAAAATGTCAGAATTGG
Source organism: Tokudaia tokunoshimensis (assembly GCA_036184795.1). NCBI lineage: Eukaryota > Metazoa > Chordata > Mammalia > Rodentia > Muridae > Tokudaia > Tokudaia tokunoshimensis. The sequence continues at coordinate 67,640,690 of BTHU01000014.1, read as the reverse complement.
TATGTTAGCATCCCTGTGACAGGCAAAATCCCACTTATGGGCAAAGTTAATGGCAACATCTTAAGGTGACATTTATAAAGTACTCATATTTTACCAAGCTCATTCAAAGAATTTTCTAAATAGTAAGATGTTGGCTCTAATTTTCTAGTTCACTTTGTGTTATAGTCGGTGTCAACATAAGCTCCAGGTTCTAATAGAATTTCATCTAATTATATGAGCCGTGCTCTATTCCAAGGATTGTGCTACTGACGGGAGCCTCTGGGCTAATTACAAGCAACTTGACCTTTTCATAGTGCCAGTGAAATCAACTGAGTACGTATCCACTTTTTGTTGTCCCCATAGAAGCCCAAGGACCTTACAGCTGACTCTGTAATTGAAAATACTCGAAGGTTATCTGAGGACCAGACGGTGTGGCCATCACTGCTTACATTTTCGACATCCTAGCTCTTGACTGCCAAAACCCACATCCCCCCACAAGAAGCCGATGTATTGTTTCTGTTAAAAATCTGAGGGGAAAAAATGAGTCATAAAGTTTTTCTTTGATTTTAAATAATTTGTAGGGAATGCTAAAAGAGGTGGGGTGTCCTTATAGAATATTTTAGGTACCAAGCACACAGTTCATAAGAATAAACATGAAACCCTAAACAACTAAAACTGATGTAAAAGATGATGTAAAAGATGATTAATGTCAACCGTGTCGATCACTTTCCGAGCCTGTGTTTTGGGCTATATATAAAGTGAAGGAGATATAGTTTCTGCTTTAGTGGGGAGGAGTGTGTGCAGGGAAATATAACTGCGGAGAATCCTAATGAACCTGACAGATGTCCCAGAAAAGGTATAAGGTGTCAGCTTCTGTGGTGGTGAGAGGTCACACAGGGGGAATTGTTTAGTTTGTAAAGGATGGGGAAGTGTGTTTTGGGAATGTGGATAGCATTATAGGAAGACTCAGAGACAAGAAACCACAGGCTATTCTACAAGATTCCAGGAAGGAAGTCCACACAAATGGGGTGGGATGGATACTCTTTTTGTCAATGAAGGCTCTTACAGTAGTCCTGGCAAAGGTTGATGGGGGCTAGTATATGGGGAGAGCTGGGATGGGAAATGGGTGTATTCAAGTTTGGGAATGACGTTGGAAATCAGAGCAGATTTTTAACACAATCATCTCGTGGTTCCTGTAACCTCTCTAAGGGGGAAGGGCTGGCTGAATAATTGGATGCACAGGTTGGGAGCCGAGCAAGGGGGCTTGGTCTGGAGATGGGTATGTGGGAATCATTGACATGGGAATGCCATTTGACACTGAGATATGAGATTCAGGCCTTTGGTGACAGAGAAAGGCCATAAAATAAACTCAGAAATACCTCCAGCATTTAGGGCTGTTCTGGGAGATAAGTCCAAGAAGGAGACTTCAGAGAGGTAGCTAATTAGGAGAACAATTAAAATCAGACTTTGTGTAATAAATCAAGCAAACAAAGAACCTGAAACCACATGAAGTAACTACAACAGGTACCGGCCAGATGAAGAAGCACATTATCTTCTCATCCAAATGCGACTTTCCCTCTTATTAGAAAATTGCAGTAAGAAAAAAATGTTGGGTCAGATTGAGATTTATGTAGCAAATAGCCCCCTAACAGCTACAGAGCAATGGTCCTAATCTCTTCAGGCCAAAGAATGAGAAGTTCTTGAAGGTACAAAACAGGACACATTAAAAAGTGAGGCAGGCCAAGGGAATAGGGCTTGGGATGTTCCAAAGTTCACAGCCTGGTAATTGTACAGAGAGCAGCAGTCTGCTAGGCTCTTGCTATGTTCCTGGCTCTGTTGAAGGCTTAGACACCAACACTATCCAAACCATGCCATCCACCAGTGATGACAACTGTCAGTCTGAATCCAGTAGCTCCCTCCTAACAACCCTTCTCATCTACCACTATTGTGGACACTCCAGTAAATATTCATTAAAAATCAAGGCACCATCTCTACTATGGGCATGCACCATGCGGGCCAAGACTGTTGGGCAGCATTGCTAGAATTAAGTTGCTGTGGCTGCATGGGATTAGGCTTTGGAGTTGCCCTTAACTTCAGTGGTCAGGGACTGTGTCTCTTTGGACTTCACTGTTACCATCTGAGGAATGGGTGAAGTGATACTCTGGCTCTAAACTTGCATGTGACCGATGAAAATAAGCTTTCCACACAGGGAGAGAAGTAAAATGGGGGAAAGTAAATAGAAAACTAGATGTGCAAATATATATCTGAAGGGGATAGGGTGGTGGCTAGAGGGTATGTGGTGAGAATAGAATATGTAAAGATGAGGGCTGAGGACTGAGACCACAGCCATTAGCCAGAGTGCATAGCACCAACTCAGAGTCCTAACTTTGCAAGCTCTAAATTTTGAGAAAGCCATTAATTATTTATATAGAGTGACCTTGGTCAGGGAATCACCTTTGACTCTTCCTCAGCTGATGTCACAGTCAACTGACCAGGTGATTATATCATCAGAAGTAATTACATCATCAGCTGCTCACCTATAAGTACTGTTCAAGCGTGTCTGTGAGCTTTGCTGCAGTCATGAACCGAGAACAGGAAGAGATGACCCACTTTTTCTGCAAGATTGATGAGTATCCATCCAACTCAGTTAATATTCAAGTTTTTACACCTCTCATTTGCCTGAAACATCCAATCATTTATAACCAGCAGAAAGACATTAGTAGATTCCAAAGTAGACGGAGATGTCCATGATTTTCAGAACAGAAGGTCAAGCATTTCCTGTTTCTTACAAAGCCTTGTTGTCACTGTCTAAGATCTAAGAAGACACAAGTCAGCTGATCTGATACCTAACAGGTGTTTCTGACTCCTTACCTGGCAATGGCAGGTGGACTCTTCTGAGTTCTTTGGTTTGGTGATTGGCAAGAAGATTCTGGCTTTGTCTGGTGATGAGATTCTAGAAAGTACGACATGTTTGGATCAGATCACACAGTGAATACATTTGGGAGCCTTTGGGAGTTCACTATGAAGGCTATAATTTAAATTATTTTATTATTATTCTGGTGCTTTCAGAAACCAGAAGTAGTACCTTGTGGAGGCTGTAAAAATTGCTTGGATTTTTTACAATCTAAAGCACATATGATTGGATTTTACCAGAAATACAGAATATTACATCAGAAGGCATTTTAGGGGTTATTATAGGTGAATTAGTTTTGAAAGACTTTGGTTTTATTATGAACTCATCCATCCATTCCTTTGCTTGTTGGTTCATTCACACAATTCTACGAGTCTTTGCTGAACACTAACAGAATGGGTTCTTCCCTAGAATCTGGAGTTACAATGGGGAAGCCAGATATGGTTTTTAAATACAAGGGGACTATAAGCAAGCCGAGAAGGAAAAACATTTTGGACAGAATGAGTGACATAAGGAAAATAAATTGCACTTTAGGATGCAGGATTAATCTTGTGTGTCTAATGAGGGCCTTCTGAAAAGTGGCTGGTAAGTGACATTCTGATGAGAGGATTAAACCAAAGGACCACTGTGGGGGGTCTGCAGGGTCTAGGGATACCCATTGCCTGCACAAACCACTTGTATTCTCATTCTCATCCTGTGATAGGGCAGGTGAGCTTCCGTGGTTCTGATGTAGGCCAGCAGGTACCAGCTGGGTACAATCAATGTTTCCTCCTTGGTCATTGTCCTAGGTAAGTTTAACTGTTGATGTCACACATCCTTCAGTTATCTGAAGGAAGAGCCTCAATTGAGGAATTGCCTAGATCGGATTAGCCTACATGTCTTTGGGAGGGGAGAGTTAGCTTGCTAATTGACGCGGGTGGGCCCAGCCCACTGTGGTCAGCACCATCGCTAGGCAGGTGGGACTGGGGTATCTACAAAAGCAAGCTGAGCAGAAGTCTAGGATGTCGGTCAGCAAGTGTCATTCCACCATGGTTCTTGCTTCTAGGTTTCTGTCTTGCCCTCCTGCCCTGATTTTCCTTGATATGAGACTGTGATCTCAAAGTGTGAGCTCAATATTCCCCTTCCCCCACAAACACACAAGTTGTTTTTGGCCAGAATGTTTAATCACAGCAACAGAAGTCACAAGAAAAATCACCAGGTTCAGCCGTGCCTCCACATTGGAGTTATGTAGCACACGATTACTGTTCCTACTTTTCATCATGGATGGATTTTAAGCAGTCATTGATCCTTATGAAAGACATTGAACATACTCTGACGCGAGACTCATAAAGCATTTTCCCAGTTGTGACGGTGAGCCATAAAACCAGGGAAGCATGCACACACTGACTTAATTTGGGTATTACTCTGCACTCTGCCCAACATTGACCACAGACTGGACATCTCTGGTGGAAAGGACTCTGATTACTTGAAATGGCATTTGACTCAGTGATAGGTCCATTAATCACACACCCGTGAAATCACTTTTTGTCATCAACACATACTTGGAACATCTGCCCCTCTGGAGCTTAATGATGCCGCGTTCTCACATTACTAACATTAAAGTGTGATGCAAGGATACCTGGATGTCTTAGTACACTAAGACTTATCATAGATTTCATTTGGTTTTACAGTTACTTCAGTTGCTAACAAATCCCCAGTTCTCTGTCATGGCCTTGGAATTCACAGACCTGAGTAGGCCCTACTTCCAAGTGTTTTAACTTCTTCAAAGTACAGGGGAGAGCCAGCTAGAGACCCACATTGGAAATACAACTCAGACTCACATAATTTTATTTCAATTAGACATAAGCTAGAGGAAACCTCAGTTGAGAAAGTGCCCCTCACAAGATTGACCTTCGAGGCATTTTCTTGTTTAATGATTGATGTAGGAGGACCCAGATCACTGTGAGAAGTGCCACTTCTGGACTGGTGGTCCCCAATGCTATAAGAAAGCAGCTGGGCAAACCATTAGGAGCAAACTAATAAGAAGCTCCGTCCTGCCCCCCCCCCCCACACACACCTTGCCTCTACAGCCTCTGCATCAAGTCTTGTTCCAGGTTCCTGCCTTGTTTGAGTTCCTGCCCTGACTTCTTTCAGGAATAGAGCATAACCTGAGATTTTAAGCTGAAACAAACCCTTTCCTTCTCAAGTTGTTTATGATCATGGTGTTTTATCACAGCCTTAGAAAACCTACGGTACTTGGTGAGTTGAAAAAGATCTCAGAGTCCCAATCCATTTCTCCTTCATTGACCAGTGTGCTTTGCTAATTCTCTGGGATATGGGGCTGGCCTTTTGAATGACAATTTATCATTTTAAACTAATGGGGAACAGGATTTCCAAAGTGGGCATGAAGGTAAGTTATCTTCTCAGAGTCCTGCTATTTTTCAAGCTTTGTGTGTGTGTGTGTGTGTGTGTGTGTGTGTGTGTGTTAATACCAACAGTTTGCACACGTGTGTGTGTGAGGGCATGTGCATGGGTGACACTGGCCTCAGAGAGACACCAAGCTCTTCTCAACAACCGTGGAACAGCAATGTATCTCCCAAGTGGCAGGAGGTTACTGTGTGGCTTCTTTTGGTTAATGCATGTAGATAAAGACACTTATCCTGCTCACGATGTTAATCATCCGCCTTATAATAGAGGATGTTGGGATAGCCTTCAAAGTCTTACATTCATCTGGATGACATCACACACAGACCCCAGGTTTTGAACCCTCACTTTCCACACAATACTAACCCTATAGAGCTAGACCCAGAACATAGTGAGATGGCAGTGGGGTGAAAAAACAACAGCAAAACAACAATGTAAATGATTACCTTCTTCTGCTCCAAGGTCCTGTGTTGGATTAGAAAAAGATAGAAAAGGTAATGGTGAAATGGGTGCAGGTAACAGAAAACTTAACCTAACGTCATAAATATTGGGAATTTTATTAGTAGAGTTAGGGAAAAATAGTACAGACTTTTAAGGAGATCTGCAAATAGTTTTCCTAAAAGACTATGGTATTATCTTTTGTGTATGCAGGCAGCGGTGGCGCACGCCTTTAATCCCAGCACTTGGGAGGCAGAGGCAGGCGGATTTCTGAGTTTGAGGCCAGCCTGGTCTACAGAGTGAGTTCCAGGACAGCCAGGGCTACACAGAGAAACCCTGTCTCGAAAAACCAAAAAAAAAAAAAGTTTGTCTATCTTCTGTGTATGATGTAACAAATGTACAGTTGGCCAATGATGTTAAAGGATGATTTAACTAGTAGAGAACTACTCACTCATAGTTATCAAAAGTCTTTAAAATATTCTTATTTGGTCAACTGTCTTGGTGAAACACATTTTCTGAGAAACCGAAGCTGGCCAAGCTGCAAGGATGCTCGTGACATTGTTCCTTACAGCCCTGGGGCGAGCATTGGGAACAGTCTTCGGGCCCAGAGAAGTACGAAGTGCTGGCCTGGGAGATGATTCCGTTGCTGAGACTGTTTGCTGTGCAACTGTGAGGACCTGAGTTCTGATCTCCATGACTCTTGTAAAAGTGGGGCATGGCTGCATGGGCCTGTGGCTGCAGTCATGTGGGAGGAGGGAGCCAAGATGGGAGGATCCTGAGAGCCTCTGGCAAGCTGGGCCTTGCCAAACTTCAGGGTTTGTGAGAGATCTTAAGGTACTAAGACAGACAGCAACAGAAGAAACAGCTTGACATCTTCCTCAGGCCTTCACATGCACACACATGGGCCTGCACACCCACACACATACCTACATGCATACACATACTATACACACAAATGTACACTCACATGAATGCACACATATGGACGAATTGCACACAAGCACCCATGTACTCATACACACAACACACACTAACACAAGCACTAATGCACACACTAAAGCATGCATCGCACACATGCATGCATGCACCCACAATCACACAAGAATTGTTCATTTTGGACCTATCCTTGATTGCTGCGGTATTATGCAGGCATAGAAGATATCCACATTAAGAATGGAAAAAGAGTACATTCTCCATGGGTTTCATGGGGGTTTGTTTGAAGTGTCATGTGAGTGTGGGTTTGAAGAAAGAAAGTAGTGCAAGTCATGTTGTAAGACTTCTTTACCTTTTTGAAATTTTCATTTTAAAAAGTGAATGGAAAATGTTATTTTTCTTAAATGCAGGTATTCCTCTTTCCAAACATTTCCTTTCTCTTTCTTTGATTAAAAATGGGAGACTGCCTGAATGTGCTGAAGAATCTATGTTTTTTTTTATATATTTTTATTTACATTCAAAATCATTCCCCCTTTCCCATTTCCTCCCTCCCCGAAACTCCCATAAGCCCCCTTCCCTCCCTCTTTTCCCCATTCAACCCCCTCTCGCTTCTCTGTCTCAGCATTCCCCTACATCCAGTTTTTCCAGGACCAGGGGTCTCTCCTTCCATCTTCTTGGAAATCTATTGATATGCGAATTGTGTCTAGGGTATTCCGGGATTCTGGGTTAATATCCCCTTATCAGTGACTGCATACTATGTGTGTTCTTTTGTGATTGGGTTACCTCACTAAGGATGATATTTTCAAGTTCTGACCATTTGCCTAGGAATTTCGTGAATTCATTGTTTTTAATTGCAGAGTAGTATTCCATTGTGTAAATATACCACATCTTCTGAATCCATTCCTCCGTTGAGGGACATCTGGGTTCTTTCCAGCTTCTGGCTATTATAAATAAGGCTGCTATGAACATAGTGGAGCATGTGTCCTTATTGCATGCAGGTAAAGCCTCTGGGTATATGCCCAGGAGTGGTATAGCCGGATCCTCCGGGAGTGTCATGCCCAGTTTTCTGAGGAACCGCCAGACTGCTTTCCAGAATCTATATGTTTATTGGGCTTGCATTCTGACCACACTACACACACACACACACACACACACACACACACACCACATACCCCCCACCACACACACACATATACACCACACACACACACACACACACACACACTTCACACACTTTCTTCTTTGAGACAGGATCCCAGTATGTATTTGAGGTCTTAGCGTAAACAGACAATCTTTCTGCCTTGGCCTCTTATGTGATGGGATTTCATGTGGGTACCACCATGCCTGGCTCTACCTGCAAACTCCAAAGAAGCAGAGAGCATTACATTGTGTTCAGTGCCTCACTGCAAATAATTTCCAAACTCCATTCCAGACACTGCCTCTGCTAGGGAGCTCCCAGGAAACAGATAGACAAAGAATTCATGAACTTGGGGGACAGAAAAGTCATGATATTTATGGCTTAGGAACCTTCTGAAATAAAAATATTCTGATAATAAATAAAGTCATGCATTTTGTGGGCATAAGGAAGGTTTATTATACCTTTCATCAAAATCTCAAAGGGCTGTAAAATCTAGAAATATTAGGAATCATTGTTTTACAGATAAGTTACAAAGAATTGAGGCTCTCTGACCAGTTTCCCAGAGTTACCCTGAGAATAAGCTGACCTTGAGTCCAGCTCTCTTGGTTCATGTTGGCTCTGGAGACAAGAAACCTTTAGCCACAATGTGCTTAGAGAGGCATCCCCTGTCTTGTTTGATGCTAACCAACTGAAGGCTCTTTTATTTTAAAGACCTCAGCATCCCCAGGATTCTGGACTGAGGGTATGTGTATTATGGATAGCAAATCAAAGCTAATCCACAAGCCAGGTATAAAGGGTAATGAATCTATTCTAAATGAGGGATTTGAAAGTCTTCCCACTGAGTATTCCCCAGCAGTTCAAAGTGCTCGATCAGAGGCAGCAGGGGCTCTCAGGATTGTCAAAGGCGAGGGGAAGGAGACCTGTAAACACCGGGAACCTGCTTCAGGGAGAACAGTTGCTTGCTTTATTTTGTTGGGCCCAGCTGATTGTTTTGCTTAAGGGCCTTGAATTCCAAATCAAATACAATTAGAAAGCCACCGTGAAATTTCTCTAGTTCTATTTTTTCCCTGTTAGCTACCATATTTGAGCGAGGTAGAACTGTTTTTCTCCTTTGTTGTTTCCTCTCCCCTCTTTCTTTTCCTTCTTAACCTTTCGAAACTTATTTTCAGCTCCTCGCCTCTACATTTTCAAGCAGAGTCATAGCTGAAGGGAGATGGGATCTCCCGACAAGGTCCCCTATGCTGCCAGCTGGGGAAGCTCTGACAGTGGGCTCCTCCCTTGGCTTTCTTTGCTTAGGGCTTTGTGAAGACCATATGGGGTCCAGTCTGACCTGACTTGGAAAACTGGAATTCTATCTTAGCTTCTGCTCAAATAGATCCTTTTTTTTTTTAACCCCATTCAATCAAGTAGGGGCTTAGTGCGCCCACAAGCATGGCCCTTGCTCTTCCCAGCAGGCTTTTTCTTGTACTGGAGAAATGGTCTCTAGTTGCAGCTCATACAAAAGCAGGCAAAGATCTTGGTAAACTATAAGAATCTGACCCTTAGGGTGAAGCCAAGTTCTAGCAGAAGCGCCCCCTCCCCCCAAAAAAAAGTTGCAAAGAAAGTAGGCAGCCCCTTGAGACCTGCTATCTAAGACGATCAGAATCATGCTTCTTGCAGAAGTAATGCACAAAATTCCCCCTTTGTTAGACAAAATATCTGCTTACCTTTCTGAAGTCTTTTGTGCTCCTCTGCCTATAAAAAAGAAAGAAAGAAAGAAAGACAAAGAAAAGAAAGGAAAAGAAGGTGTTAAATAAAGGCAATTTATCATGACAAGATAAAATCATTGTGAACCTTATAAACCTTTGATTACATTTTCATGGCCAAATTAACGGCCCATAGTCCAGTGTGATACTCATCACTGCCCTATAAAATGAAACCAGGCTATTTTTCTTGTAATTTTCCAAGGGAAGGGAGAAGTGCTAAGTCAGTATGGAAGCTGGCTAGCAGAGGCACACTGAAAGACTCTTCTCCCTTTCAGAGGCCTTGAGTCACCCCCTCATCTTTCCTGACACCTGAGCTTCCATGCCAGATTTCATCAGCTTACTAGACCTCTGTTTAGCCAGCTCTCAGGTTTGTACTTTGAGAACATGAGTTTTAAGTACAAAGCTGTCAGAGGCATGAAGATCCCTAGATGGTCAGAGAAGGAATGGGGGTGATGAAGAGAGAATGAAACAGAAGAAAAGCCATGAAACTGGATACGACCTGACTGTGCTAGGTGGATGGGTTACAGAGCAAGCATTAAGCATTCAATATATGGACAACACACATGTTTTCATATGGAGGCCAGAGCTTGGCAGTGTGGTCTTCTTCCTTCACTCTCTTACCTTATCTTTTGAGACACGGTCTCTCACTGGTCTGCTAGGCCGGCCGGCCTGTGAGCTAGAGGGAATCTGCTTGTCTCTGTTTCCCCAAGTGTTGGGGTTATAGGCCTATCTGCTGACACAGCAGGCTTTGTATGTGGGTGCTGGGGATCCGAACTCAGATCCTCATGCTGCGCTGCAAGTGCTTTACCCCCTGAGCCTGAGGAAAGTTTGATTTGCTGGGATTTGAACCTGCACTGTCAGCATGAGCAGGGCTTGAAAATCAAATGCATCCATTTTACAAAGGCTTTCAAATATTTAAGCGGAGTTAACTGACTGTGTAAGCAAATCTTGCTCTCTGAGAGTCCCTAAGCTCTCTTGCTTGAATTCATTTATATGTGTAGTACAAGTGGGGTGGCTGTCCTCCTGTTAGAGAAAGCTTTCAATGTATAAAGTCACTGATGTACCTCACATATTGATTGGAACTCCAGACCTCTACATTTGATTTGTTCTCACTCACAGAATGGCAGCAAGAACATTCGTCCTGGAGGGTTACAGGAAGAAGAACATGAGACAAATCACGAATCTGTGGCTTGAAATGGGTAAGAAGATTATCATATGTGGCAAGACCGGTGAGCAAGCCAGGGAGGAAGTGCGCCGAGGGTGTATTGTCCACCTACCGGAGTGTGTGAGTGAAAAGGAGAGCATGCGAAAGGTTAGGATGACTTCACCAGTCTCAGCGAGAAGCTGGGCATCTAGACCTTTGGAACGGGACTGGATCAGGCAGTCTGACCAACCTCGGCTGCTGGTCTCATGTCTAAGCAATTCCCTTGCTTTGGGAAATGGTATGCTTGAGTTACATCCAAAAGAATTGCAAACACATATAAACACTTGCCTGCAGAAGTTCATATGTGTTATCCATAATAGTCAACAAGTGAAAGCAGGGACCAAGGATCCTGCTTAGTGGGCGGGTGGAATGATTGCTTAGAGTGACTTCCATTCTCTTCCCAGCGCCTCATAAACCAGGCATGGCAGTATAGGCCTGTAATCCCAGCACTGAGGAGGTAAAAGCAGGAAGCTTAGTAGTTCAAGGCCAGCCTGGGCTATGTGAGACAGTCTGAAGGAGAGCTTCCTTAGTCTTAGTGCCTCTCCCAAGTTCCCGTGGGATGGGCACATGTAAAATAAGAGATAGTATGGATAATGAAATGGAACCAATATCCACACTCTTAGTTATTTTGTGGCTAAGCTGAGATTAGCCTCAGCATTTTCAGTGCTTGAGATTCTGGTGTGTCAAAGATGCTGGTGGGATGGCTTAATTTAAGATGTAATGTGTACAAAGTATATTAGACCCTTGCCCGCAAATGGACTCAGGTAACCTTGTATAATGATTTTTTTGTTTTAAATGTGTAAGCTGAGGCTGGAGAGAAGGCACAGCAGTTAAGAGTGCTTGTCCCTCTTTCCGAGGACACATTTGGTTCCCAGCACCCACAGCATTAGTTGGCTCTCAGCTGCCTGTAACTCCAGTTCTGGGGGAATCTCATCTGATACTCTATTCTGGCTTCTGCAGGAATCTGAATGCCAGAGATAGATGTTTTCTCTCTCTCTCTCTCTCTCTCTCTCTCTCTCTCTCTCTCTCTCTCTCTCTCTTTCTCTCTCTCAATCTCTCTCTCTCTCTCCTCTCTCTTTCGCCCTTCCCCCTCAAATAAATAATAAATACAGAAAATACATCTTAAAAATCATAGAAGTGGCTGAGTGTGGTGGCCTATGCCTTTAGTCCTAGCATTCAGGAGGCAGAGACAGGTAGATTTCTATGAGGTTGAGGCTAGCCTGTCTACAGAGCTAGTTTCAGATGGCTAGGACTACACAGAGAAACCCTGTCTTGAAAAACCAAAAACCAAACCAAACCAAAAAAAAACCTCAAACCAAACTAACCAGCCAAACAAAATTCCTAGAACTGATTTTAAAGTTGTAGTTTTAAGTTATAGCATTCAGGGCATTCAGCCCCATGGAGCGTGTGAACTGTGTCCTAAAGTTTTCTATAGTTACATATTGACTTTACTAAATCAACAAATGGCGTGAAGGAAAGTTTGGCTTGCTAAGATTTGAACCTGCACTGTCAGCATATGCAGCATTGAAAAATCAAATATGTTCAACCTCTACAAAGGCCTTTCAAATATTTAAGTGGATTTAACTGAGTGTGTAAGCAAATCTTGCTCTCTAAGATTTTGTATACTCGCTTGATTTCATTTATATGTGTTGGGCAGGTGGGGTGGCTGTCCTCCTGTTAGATAAAGTTCTCAGTGTATAAAGTCACTAATGTACCTCACAAATCAAGTGGAACTCTAGGACAGATCAGCTTTGGCATCTTCCACATTAATAAATTGATTTTTCAGGCAGAAGGCCAGCACTCTCTGACTTCTTCCCTGTAGAGCAGGTGGGCACTCTGGTACCTGGAAGGGCCTTTGTCTTCACTGGCTCATGCTGCTTCATCGAGAGCATATTTGCATTTCTTTAGTTGCCCATGCTCTGTCTGCCAGAGCTGGTCAATTAAAATGTGACCAGAAATGCACAGGGAAAGTTCTAACATTTGTCTCCTTGATATAACAGGTGCTTAGTTTAACTTTAAAGATACTGATATCTTCTGCAAATGTGGACTTTCTTGAACATTCTTTAGTTATTGGTGTAGTTTGAAATGGATTGGACTATAGAATCCTTCTGTGTTGCCTATGGCCTCTGCCATGTTTGATAAACTAAATTTCCTCCTTGAACCCCAAATTTAGACAGTAAGAAAGAGGGTTGTTGAAAGTTCTAATGAGGGCTGGAGAGATGGCTCAGCGGTTAAGAGAACTGACTGCTCTTCTGAAGTTCATGAGTTCAAATCCCAGCAACCACAAGGTGGCTCACAACCATCCGTAAAGAGATCTGACGCCCTCTTCTGGTGTCTGAAGACAGCTACAATGTACTTACATATAAATAAATGAATCTTAAAAAAAAAAGGAAGTTCTACTGAAAAAAAAAGAAAACCATTTATCTGTCTGTGTACACTCTGATGGTTGCACCTGGCTTCATAAGAAGCTTCTATTCTGAGATCACTATAGGATGCCCAGTGGGATCTGACATGATTCAGAGAGATGCTGATTCTCTACCCAGTTTCTCCTAATAGCAATATCTTATAAACCTATAATAATAATACATATTATGACAATGTGTATTAATAATATGTATATATAATAAAATTCATATAATAATGATAGTGATATCACAAGTGTGAATTGGTGTATCTCTAATCCACACTTTTTTTCCTTTAAAGGGCAATGCTTTTTTGATATTTACAAAGATTTCCTTCACGTCCCAAATCATCATACTATACTTTGTGGTGAACTGGATTTCGTTGAATAGATGTGATTCCAGTGTGACTGGCAGAGAAGGAAGAGCACTAGCCAGTCACCAGGGTGTTTCATGTCCTAAATATGAGATGCTTCACTTAAATTATGCTTTGGTTTGATCCCAAACCCCAACCCATTTAGTTCACTGAAACTTGAACAACACACCGTGGTACAACGAGCTCTCTATTTCTGTGTCCTTGGTATATGGGGTGCAATAATACTGCCTTCCACATGGTGCATCTGATTGACTATACAAAGAAGCCTGCACAAAGGGGCTCAAGACACACGGTTGCTTATTTGACATGTGTAAGGGCCTTGTTTCAATCTTAGGAGCACACACACAAACACTCCATACAGGGGCTGGATACAGTAGAACACAGAAGATGTGTCGATGTTGATTAGAAAGTCCCAAATGCTAATTCGCTCTGTGCCATCTTCCTTTGTAACAGAAAGAATTTTTTCTGGGTTCAAAGTTTGATTTAAAGCATTTTGTGTTGCAGTTGTTTATGGTTGAGATGTAAGTCTCTCTTCTGAGAAAAATAATTTTAAGTGGAAAAGAATAAGTTAAGGAAAAACCTGTGTGCATATTGCCAGTTTTATAGCATTAATTGTTGAAAACACCCAGCTAGAGTTGCTCACCATGCAAAATTCTCCTTTAGTGTTTGGTTGTCCATGGAAGACCTAAAGGACATCATCCTTCACCAAAATGCTGCCACCCAGCATTGTTTTGTGAAGTCAAGACTTAGCTGTAAAAAAGAGAGAGTGGCGGAGCTGGTAGAGACAAATGGGGCCTGAAAGACTCCACAAGGAACCACATCTGCTATCCGGGGAGAGCAAAGGCAATGGTGAAGGTCACAGCAACATTGTCTGCCAATTGGTGTCCTGGAGCCAGAACTCAGAGCCTCTGCTTTCAGGCACCCCTTCCTCGGTGCCTTTCAGAGAAGCTGCTGATGGAACAGCGCAGCATTCTGCATAGTTCCTGCATCTGCTCAGAGCTCCTGGGCTCTGCTTATACGGCGGGTGCCTCACATGCTGTTTACATGTGACCTGCATCCACGGTGAAGATGCTCCTCACGAGGGCTCTGCTGAAAGCAAATTGGAGGGCACTGCTCTTCCCCTACAGTAAAACCCTCTTGTTTATGGCTCTGTCCCCACTATCCTCCTGGGCTTTGCCTGTGTGCACTCCTCAAGGTGCCCACCTGATTTTCTTTCTGGTTTCTAATGATTTATGGATGTAACATTGACTGAGACTCTGTGCCATCTGCTGGCCTGGGCACCTGTTCTTCTTAGCTTTGGGAAATCAACCTTTTTTTTTTTTCATCCTTTTTAGCGCTGCTGGGAGGAGTCAGTGAGATCACATGAAATTGCTCTTTGAAACTGTTTGTGATGAAAGATCTTGCCTAATTCTCATCATGTCTAAAACTGATGAAGTAAATATAAACTATATTCCCAGAGAACCCAAAATACAAGGCAACCACATGCAACCCAATACAATTATATTATCAAAACTGGGAACATAGAATTTTCTGTTGAGAAAATTGCTTTTTAAAAAAGATCATTAACTTTTGTTATATGTATGACCATTTCGACTGTATGAGTTTATGTGCGCCACATGAGTATATGAGCTCCCAGAGACCAGAAGATGTCATCAAGTCCTCTGGAACTGGAGTTACAAATGGTTGTGAGCCATCACATACACTGGAAAACGAACTTGGATCCCATACAAAAACATTATAAGCTTGTAGGCAAGAGTTTTTAACTGCTAACCCATCTCTTTAGGCCCCAGAAAACTCTTGATGAAATAATTCAATATGTTGAAAATATATCAAAGCTCTGTGACCAATACTCTCTCAGCACAGAGACTGATAGGACCTGGCTGCAGAGGGACTCCAGAAATCAAAGGCATATCTCAGACATTGGAGACCAGAGCAAGAAGGAGGGAGAAAGGCAAAATAACAGTAAGGATATCTGAAAAAGTCGTAAGTATTATTATGACTATCTACCTAAAATTAGATTATTAACTATCTACCTAAATTATTACTTATTGTTATGACTATCTACCTAAAATTAGATTATTAACTATCTACCTAAATTATTACTTATTATTATGACTATCTACCTAATAACAGATTATTAACTATCTACCTAAAATACCTATAATGCACATAAATATTCATATATAGTTTAAATGAAAATTTCCCACCTGGGCTGACAATACTCCCTCCAAGAGCCAAAGACCGTCTAATTAAAACCCCAAACACCAGGTATGAGAAACTCTTTTGAATTGGTGATCAGGGTTGTTCAAGAGGCTCCCACAATATCTCGGAGGATCAGGGAGTTAGGCTGTTGCTATTGGCCTTGGGTTGCCCCCAGAGCTGGAAGGGAAGTTCCTGTTGCTGAAGACACCATGCACTTTGTATGCAGAGCTCAGAGGCTCTTGACATGAATACTTCCTCTCTGAGGACTAGCTTTTATGGTATGAGAAGGCACCATGAAAGCTTCCCAGACAAGGAAGCAGCCAACAGTCCTACCCAGCTATGATGACTATGAACCACATCAATGACCCTAAGAGTGCAGTAATGGCACACATGCCTTGGTGGTAACCAACAGCTCTATAATTGGACTTAAGACCCACTAAACAAGAGGGAAATCATTCCTGGCACTAGAAACTCAGCCAACTACCCAGTAGTGAAGTAATGAATCTTGGAGGAAAACCTACAACTGCCATTTCACAAGACTAGCACAATCCTTAACTGTATTGCAAACATTTGTCCTTATGCCTACAGTCCTCACCCTTTAGCAAAGCAATGTCCCATTGCAACAGACAGAGACAATTTCAGAAAATCTCAATACAGAGTTGTGGAGCCCAGTCCCAGTGAATACATCTAGAAAATCATCCCTTATGTGAGGCATAGGGAACATTACAGAAGAAGGGATAGGAAGATTGTAAGAGCTAGAGGAGGATCAGGGAGTTTGCTGTGAGATTGTGTCTCCTAGTGATGGCAGAAGTTACACACAAAGTCCCACTCACATGACTTCCTAAGCATGATTCGAACAAGGACAACAACAATAGACCCGACAAAGAGGATGAGGGAAAGACCGCGTGGCTTAAATTCTTCCCAAAGAACTACAAGAAACTGAGAAGTTCTGGGAGTGGGAGAAATAGTTTTCCTCAGGGAAGATCGCACCAATTGGTTATCTGAAACCAATGGTCAGCCCAGAAAATATACATACAATTAACATTATATAGACTGAGCAGGGTATAATATATATATAATTCCCTTTGTGATGGGCTCTGCTGCCCACTTCAGGATGCCATGCAGACTCCCTGTCTCTACTCCAGGTGGACCCAACTTCAAGTTTCTCTAGATATCACTGTCCCCATCTAAAGCAAGGATAAAGTCATCCATAGTTGAGAACAGCTGCTCCCTAACCCCCAACCTTCAATGCCTGCCCTCCAGTACCCTGCTTCCCCTCCTCCCCCCCACCAGACTCTACCTCCCTGAGTTTATACAAAACAGTGCAAGGTCATAAGAAGTAGAATCTCTACCATGGACTTTGTAGTTATAGTTGAGATCTGTGTTCTTTCCCCTGTGCTAGGCTAAGGGACATGGGGACAGGTGTAGAGGACTGTCCACAAGAGAGAGGATGCTTCTCTGAGGAGATTGTATGGGTCCATAAAGAAAAAAAGATAAGAGGACAGTTCCAGATAAGGAATACTCAGTCATTTAGTATGCCTGTTAGAACCAGACATGAGAAGGCTTTCCACAGATGCTCAAAATGGCTTGAGTCTCAGTATTCCCAAGGCACCATTCTACTAGTCATGCCCCTACTTCAGCAGCCTGCTGACTCAAGCCCTCCATGAGAAATCCTCACTTATCCTGGGCCAGAGGCACACTCCATCCTCTCTTCCATAACAAGGAACTTTTGTACATTCACTTTCTTGGGTGAACATTCTCAACACATTTATGATTAGCGTCAGCTGGTCTGATTCTCTTGCTGGTGAAGGGCTGGCTGGCAAATCTGTTCAGTAGTGATGGATTTTATTTCCAGAAGGATGTTTAAGCTTGATTATATTCCATGCTCGGTGCGTAGAAGCTGGTGAAGAGAGTCCTGCACTGATTCAGGAGTTTTCTAAATCTACTTTTGGTTTTCACTGAGTCCTGATTTCCTCCTGGTATTTCCCATTTCCCGTGATGACCAGTTCAGGTCTTAAGAGGGTATTTCTATCAATGGCTTATTTTATTACATGGAGCTGTGAAGGACCCCAAATTTATCTTCCCTTTAGGCATAGTTCCCTGCCCCGCCCCCCCCCCCACACACACACAGTGGTGGAGAATTCAGAGAGGGGATCCGATTGGTTTCTCTCATCTCCTCCCTGCTAGCCACCACTCCTGGTCATATCACCACAGCAGTGACAAGTGTCTCACCTGAGCCCCCTCTGGACTTCTGGAAAGGTAGGTTTTAGAGGGAAGTGTGCACTGCTCTCCTCTGGTGGTGCTGGGGGTAAGGGTTGGTATTTCTTGGGGAGAGTGATGGCAGGCCTGTGGGAAGAGTCACATGGATAAGGATTGAGTTGGTCTGCAGCCAAGCCTTTCTAAGACGGTGAGTTCACTCTGGCCTTCCCTCTCCCCTTGCTTGCCGTGGGTTTGAAGCTCAAGTGTGGAGGATGATCTCAGAGGCCTGGACCATCATGGGCATCTTTAAACCTTAGCATTCTTACTCTTCCAGAGTAGTGTGCTCTGATGCTCGGTTTTCTTTGTAGTGTGTGTGACACTGCAGTATATCATATTCTTTTAAACATGCTACCCATTTAGGCCTTAGGAAGCCAGGGGAAAGAGAATTATGTTCTCCTGTTTATTCCACACTGGATGATCTGCATCTTAAAAACTCCCCTAGGAATCATGAAAATGTTTGCAAGTCAATAAAAGCCTCACCCATCCATGTTCTCCAGCCATTCATATACTTAGCCATAAAGTCCCTCATGCAGTTTGGTGGATGCTGGTGTTTTTAACGGACATAAGAAAAACATAGTCCTTGGCTCAAGATCCTCTGCCCCTCCCCCCATGCAAGGGAAGAGTAGGGACTGAAGTGATGTTCTGTCTGTCCTGATCTCATGAGTCCAGGCAGCTAGGAGTACCTATGATATTCTCTCTCTCTCTCTCTCTCTTATTTATTTTTATTTATTTATTTATTTTTAAAGAGCATACCATGTTGGTATCTAGGAAGGAAGATTCTTGGAAGAAAGAGCAGCCAGTGTAGAGATGCTGCTACAGAAATGGGTACCTTCATGGTGATCAGAAGGTTCTAGGTTAGTGTTAGGCATTCACCAACATGGTTTAATACTATCTGCCTGATACCTATTTGACCAGCTTGGTCGTGGGCTGATGAAATGGCTCAGAAGGGGAAGGTTCTTGCTGAAGAGTCCGATCCCCAGGACCCACCTAGCAGAAATAGAGGATCAGCTCCTGTACGTCATCCTCTGACCTCCCAAGCGCTGCGGCAGGTGTACACTGCCCACCATAAACAAGCAGATGTAAAAAATTGAAGTTATTTGCTCCAAACATGAGTACTGAGAGAGGAAGATGAATGGAGGGAGTTTCGCTGACCACAGAACTATCTGACAATGTGAACGAATGGAGGCTTGTTGGATCTTGTTCACGGACCGGCTTCTCCAAGGCCACATGTTTGTGCTTCTCTTTTTCAGGAACTGGTACAAATCATTTAAATTTACAGCAAAGCAAAATGATTACATTTATAAAAATCAACTTCATATGTATGAGCGCTTTGGCTGTGTGCTGTCACGGCATCACATGAGTGCCATGTCTGTGGAGGCGTCAGAGCCCCTGGGACTGAGCTACCTTGTGGGTGCGGGGACCAAACCTGGTTCCTCTGAAAGAGCAGCTAGTGCTCTTAATCTCCGAACCATTGCTCCAGTTCCACAAATATGATTTTAAATGTCTTACCGAGGAGGTGGCAAAGGAGTCTGTGAAAGGAAACAGAACCAGGAATTAAATTAAATTCATTATTTTTGGGCAGGACAACGGATTAAGAATTTAAGAATTTCTTCTTCTTCTTCTTCTTCTTCTTCTTCTTCTTCTTCTTCTTCTTCTTCTTCTTCTTCCAGCTCTTCCTCCTCCTTTTCTCCCTCCTCCCTCCTCCTCCCCCTCCTCCTCCCCCTCCTCCTCCCCCTCCCTCCCCCTCCCTCCTCCTCCCCTCCTCCTCCCCCTCCCTCCTCCCCCTCCTCCTCCCCTCCTCCTCCCCTCCCTCCTCCCCCTCCTCCTCCCCTCCTCCTCCCCTCCCTCCTCCCCCTCCTCCCTCCTCCTCCTCTTCTTCCCTCCCCCTCCTCCTCCTCCTCTTCTTCCCTCCTCCTCCTCCCTCCTCCTCCTCCTCCTCTTCTTCCCTCCTCCTCCTTCTTTTATTCTTTTGTTTAGGAGCTGAGGATGAAACCCAGGGTCTTGTGCTTGCTAGGCAAACACTCTACCACTGAGCTAAATCCCCAACCCCAGAATGTTTTGATTTACCAATGAAAGTGAAAAATGATTGAAATCCCAGAACACAGTTTTCAAGTGACATTTAAGCAGCATTTCTCTGTGTCTACATGTCTGCCTTTGAAGAGTAACAAGCACATTTTAATATTTTTACTTACCTTGTTCACTTTTGTGTATTTGAATCCTAAAACATAAGACAGAGAAGCCAGTGAGCCCGGAGGAAAACTGGAAAACGTCATCAAATACTCTGGAAAGGACTCTGGACAGCTCAAGCATAGAAAGCTTGTCTCTGGCAGGTCTCGCCTGCCCACTGACCATCTCTCCTTTCCCTTTGTCTTGCTAAAACCCATTAGATTACATGCCTAGAGCTAGCCACCAAGGTGCATTCCCTTAGTGTCCACTTCCTCCTCCTGAGGCTGACCACCAAGGTCCAGCTATCAAAGTATTGAAGTCCATCAATCAAGAGCCTCCTTTGCTCACCTAATTAACAAGCTCAATTAAAATTAAACACCTCATCATAACAGAGTTTGTCAGTTTACCTTTATAAACTCTTATTTTTCTATGTGCCACATCTGCCTCCTCTCTGTTCAGAGATAGTCCTCTGTCCCCCATTTACAAATCCCCCTCCTCGCTCTCGCTTGTCTCCTTCAGCTTCTCTCTTATCCTCCTTTATCCTGACTTTGTCTCTTATTCCCTGACCTCTGTCACTTTGGACCAAATAAATGTCCTTGGTGCTGAGAACTTGGTCTTGGGGGTCATGAGTCAATACTTTTCCTTTTAACACTTACATATGCTTCTATAGAAACCACTACTATATTCAGCAAGATTGATGGCACTCTTAATGATACTTATTGGGATCTGATGAGTATCCAGGCATGATGCTGAGCCCTTTCGTGTAAGGATCTATTATTGCATTCCCACCCACCCTTTCAACATTCCACAAACTAGAGAAACAGAAGCAGAGCACTGTGAGTGTCGTGACTCTCACAGACACACCTCCCCTCTTCCCCCCTGACATCACCCTCTCACTATCCCTCATCCTTACTCTTGGAAACCACCTTGCACTTCCTGCTACCATGAGGTATGCAATTTCAGGTTTATCTACATGACAGTGCACAGCATTGCATCTGTCTGTGTCTTTGTTTCACCCAAGTGTATTGTCTCCAGACCTATACATGTGGTCACAAATGGTAGGCTTCCATCCCTTGTGGGACTGAATAAGACTCCATTGTAAATGTGTATAGTGTTTCTTTAGCCAGGCAGGACAGACAGATTGCTTCCATGGCTTACTTTGTGGATAATGCTGCAGGGACAAGGAGTGGACATGACTCTTCATGATCCTAAATTCAATGCCTTGGATGGATGCGACAGGTACAGGATCTGATCTTAAGTTTTAGAGCAAATACTATACTGTTTTCCCAGATGGCTAGGCCAACATGAGTGTTTGCTGACAGCAGGCACTGCCCTGTACCTTGAAATGTTGCTTTAGATGGGGAGCTCATACTGAAAGCACCGTTCCTCATTCTAGGAAGCTTTTGTAGTAAGCGTGGCAGACCTTCCTGATGTCATGTGTGAATATTCTATGTCTCTATTAAAATGCTGTGCTGCGGTGTCATGCAACATAAATGTACGTATGCACTCACAAGCCACAAACCACAGGTTGGACATGGATTTCCTGTGCAGTTCAAGATGATGAAATTTCTTCTGCTCTGTGTGGCATAGAAAAGTCAAAGGCCTGGGCACCCCTACACCCCGTCAGCCATAGCAAACATGTGTGCTGGCAAGCACCCAGTGCTAGAGGCTGCTCCTCACTACTGGTTTATCCATCAGCATTCCACAAGGCAGATGGTCTGGGCGACCTTAAGGGTAAACAAACTGAATCACACAGGTGAAGTAACTCATCGCATGGCTGTCAGCTTTTGAGGCAATTCGGAAAAAAAAAAATCCCGCAAGGTTCTTTATTTTCCACTAGGGGGCCTTGTTTAATAAAGCACTAAAAGGTCAGGTAGTTGTAATAATGAGAAAAAAAAAGATAAGATTTGAAGTGGAGTTTTGTTCAGACCAAACTTTAAAATTATTTTTTTTAATAGTGCACACATCAAACTCAGGACCTTAGGCCATGCTAAGCCAGCAGTCGACCCATCTAACCACACCTCCAGCCTGGCCCTGACTCCTGGTTCTGCTATTCACTATAGGTTCAGTCAGTAGTAATTGTTGGCTTTCCTTCTAGGCTCTGCCCCACAGTTACCTGGCAACAGCCAGGCGTGCTTGACTCACTATAAAAGGAGCTGCTTGCCCCCTCCTCTCTCTCTTGCTCTCTTTTTCTTGTTCTGTCCCCTTGCCCCTGCTCTTCCTCTCTCCCCATTCTCTTCCCCCCTCTCACTCTCTCCACATGCTCCTCTACTCTCTCTCTGCCTTTCTCTGTCTCTACTTCCTCAACTCCCCTCCCCATGCCCCGAATAAACTCTATTCTATATTATATATATAATCCATGTGGCTCTACCCTCAGGGGAAGGGATGCCCCAGCATGGGCCCCGAGAGGCACCCCCTCCCCCCCACATCTGATAACACATCCACCAAACACATTCCTTCTCTCTCTTTATTTTTATAAAACACAACAGTAATGAAACACATTCCTGGACTGAGGAAACGGTGAACATCCTCACCCACAAACACAGGGAGATTTCTTATACTGCCTTGGAATTAGTATGTGGGATAAATGAATTAGAGCATGTCAAGGTATATTTCCTGTTCTTAAACATTTTGTTATTACGCCTTTTTCTGCCTACTCTTCCATGGGACTCCCTGAGTGCTGATGGGAGGGATTTGATGGAGACAACTCAATTAGAGCTGTGTGTTCCAAGGTCTCTCTATGTGTAATGTCTGGCTGTGGATCTCTGAGTTTGTTCCCATCTGCTGCAGGAGGAAGCCTCTCTGATGTTGGCTGAACAAGACACGGGTCTGTAAGTGTAAGAGCCAAAGGGATGGAGGACACCAGGAGAATAAGACCCTCCGAATCAACTGAGCAAAGCTCAAATGAACTCACAGAGACTCAAGCAGAATGCACAGGGCCTGCACAGGCCTTCACCAAGTCCTTTGAGGATATATTATAGCTTCCAGTTTAGTATTAATTAGTATTAATATGGGATTCCTGAGTGAGTGAACGAATGGGTCTCTGTTTCTTGTGTCTTCTCTTGAAGCTCTTTTCCTTCTGTTGGTTTGTTTTGTCCAACTTCAATGTGATCACTTTTGCTTTGTCTTATATATTGTTTTGTTGTTTCATTGTTAAAAAGTTACTATTTTTAAAAAACTTTGAGGCATAAATTTTGATGCACACTTAGTTTCTACTGTGCAATAGGAGGCCAGAGGGGGAAATTTTGGTGACTTTCCTGACAAAGTCCACAAATGTTCTCCAGTGCTCAGAAGAGAGTACTGAGACCAGAGAACCCTCAGGGCATACCTTGAGGAATTTCCCTTCCAAGTGGAAGGAGGTGACTGGAATGTCTGCCTTCTGGTGACCAGTGCTATAATCTGGCGTTCTCTGCCCAGAGACTTGTCCTTCCGTTTTCAGGGTTTGGTGCTCCCATCTCCAGCCAGGGGTCTTGTTTTGGGGGATGTGATTGGGGAAGGGTGCAGAGCATATCTGTGGAAGCTAACTGGACCTGAGCTTGACTATTTTAGTGCCAAACGCTGCGGAATTTAATGGCATAGTGTTATGTGTGGTCAAAGCCGAACTTCCTGGAGAGGAGGAGGTTTTAGAGCTCTGTTTGAGAAGGGCAAGTGTGCAGAGTGGCTTGCAGCACACTGTAAGACCTGGATGCTAAATAGGCAAGGGTTCTGTAAGCTGGTGTTAGACATAGCCATTGTAAAAAGTAGATCACAGACTTGTGCACTCAAAACAAAGATTATGAACAGCAGCACATTGCTTCTTGCGACTGTGCTATTGTATGTTCCACAGAGGTTATCGCCCATGCTATAAAATGGCGTCTCTTCCAACTCCGTGCCCAGGAGCACTCTGGTACTTGAAGTTCAGCATGCTGGGAGTGCGTACGCTGCGGGAAGTGTTACAGAACCAGTGGACTTATTGTTTGGTCATTTTTCTGGACTTTAAGAAAGTTTTAGAGGAAGTGTTAACCAAGCATTCTCCTCTTGCAGTTGTGTAATGCTCATAGGCGTCACGCTCTGAGGAGAATGCCTAAGGAAATATACATCTAGGACTGAATTTGAAAGCTGGTCTTCAGCTAAGCTTGGCTAAGAAATGCTCCACATCAATAAACCCCGGAAGCTGTGACTTATCTGCCAATGCTTGGCAGAGCTTGGCAAAGTCAATCAGAGCTGAGTGTGGTGGCTCATGCCTGGAAACCCAGCACTTGGGAAGTGGAGGCAGGAGGATCTTAATTTGGAGGCCAGCCTGGGTTGCAGAATGAGTTCAGGGGGAGCTGGACTGTTTAGCAAGACATTTAATACATCAAAAAAAAAAAAAACCAAAAAAAACAACAAAAAAAAACCCCAAGTAAGCGTATTTGGCTCTATGAAATTGGGATAAAATAGTATTTTATCTCTTACCATTACTTTAAAAGTGTATGTTATCTCTCCATCAGTAATACATAGAATGACTTTATTTGCATATAAGTTTGGATTCTCATCTTCAGACACCAGACTATTGGGGTTTCCCAAAGTTGTGATTGCTGCTACCATTAAGGAGCTGAGCAACTTGAGAGAAATTACTTGACCTCTCTGAGCTTCTTCTATTCTTATCTATGATTTTAAAAGATGAGAAAACAAGATTCATAGGAGCCAAGACTTGATCCCTTAATTGAAGACACTGAGCCCAGTGGCCACCGATGGGACTTGTGAAGCCACAAGTTGAGGGTGAACCTGTCATGTACTGAACAAACTTGGTGACTTAAATGTTAAAATGTAGATCAGCAAATTTAATTCCTTGGGGTTTCAGGATTAAATAAAATAATATTTAGTGTTCACCTAAGCTTCCATCCAGTGTGTGCTGAGCATAGGCCCAGTTCAAATAATACTAGTTACTTTGGAGTGGACACAGGCAAACACTCTCAGAAACAGAACAACTGTGTTATGTTCTATAATTAAAGAAATGAACTTGAAAGAAAGTTAGATAAAACTTGGCCTTAATCACAAAATTTATCATGTCTAAGACTTTTATGACACAATGGACCATTAGCATTTTGTGTCTTGTTGATTAACTATGGAGGAGTTCAGAGAAGGAGACCTACAGTCCCAGTGGCTAGAAATGTTCATTTGGTAGGGCCTGCTGGAGAAGCATCTTCAAGTCCATCAAAACCTTCAGAAATTAATTGCAGCGATAAATTATTGAAGGGATCCTTTGGGAAGCAGTGGAAGGGGATCATGCTAGGCAAAGCCAAGGATGTTGGGGGAACCAACTGGCTCTCATATCCCCTTTGATAAGATCAGAAGGTGCCGCTTTTAGGAACAAGCATTTTGTCTGCTTTCAGGTTGGGACCAGTGAGGAATGTGATATGGAACAATTCTTCCAGCTCAAGCCTGGAGGGAGGTGTTTTCAGTTGCTTCGGGTGTGTCTGGATGCAGATGAGTGGGCGGCCAGGGTAAAGTGATGGACAAACATTAGGAAGGGGTTGTGTGGATTTACAAAGTGCTAGAGAACATGGACTTCTGCTCCCACAGCTGAGATGGGAGGGTCCAGTGAAGGAACAGGATGCAACTCAGTTTGGAAGATACAGTTAGAGATGGAGCCAGAAGTAACCGGAGTTTCTTGACTTGCCCCTTTCCTGGTTCCCACCTAATGAGACTGTGAAGTATAGGCTCCTCCCTGGGTGGTCACCAGATAGGGTGGTGATGCTTATCTAAGCACCATTAAATCATACAAGGAATCTTATAAATGTTTGCCACGTGGCCACAATGTGTCAAGCACGGTGTCAGATATTTGCAGTGGGAGATGATGTCATAAGTCAGGCTCTCTTTGGCTGAGGCCACGACAGTTTTACTTGCATGTGAAGTAAAGTTGAGGAGATGGTTTTACTCTGCAGGGTGACTCAGGAGAATGTGCCAATGATAAGGCACGTGGGGGCAGGGATCCAGGGTGGTGTAGTGCTGACCAGCACCTCAGGGTTTACATCATCCTGGTGAGGTGGGTTTCCAATGTTGTTTGTTCTGAAGCAGACAAATGTCCTATCAATGTGAGAAATTCAGTTTCAGTTCCCGAGATATGTTTAGGTCTTCCAGTTGGGAGTAGTCAAGTCAGGGTTTGAATCCAAGGCTAACTGTCTCCAAATCCAGTATATATAGTCAGTCGCAATGTGGCTTCTAACCATCAAAAATTCTGTTTTCCTTTCTTGGGTTCATTGTCCCACGTCTCAATTCCCTGAGACTCTTCTGGGAGATGCAAGGGTTTCATCATTAGAAATTAGTATGACTTTCTTAGTTATCTTAACTCCTAGCACAGAACTCAATGCATCATGGACGTCTGTGCTCTTGTATGTCCCAGGTACTCAGGACCCTGGCACAAAGCAAGTTTGGAAGTAGAGCCCTCCTGAACAGCATGAGCCACTAGGGCCTTGAACCAGATTAATGCCAAAGTGACCTCTGATTGCTTCAGCATCTGAATCCCTTTAAAAACAAATTCACAGGATCCCTCTGGAGGGCACTGTGTGAAATCTGGTTTGCTGCTCTCAAACAGCTATGCTTGTATTTCTGAGTTTCCTTGTTCAGTCACCTAGCATAATTCTTTTTCCTGGATGGTTTATTGTATTTCTTCATAAAGTGATTCCTGCCTAGAGTACGCAAGTCACTTCAAGGAAAATTGGTTTAAGCTTGGTTTGCATGCCAGGAGTGGAGATGCGCATTTGAGCTGCTTATGTTCTCAGCTTCAGATCTCTCAGGAAGCTAAGCCTTGCTTAAAGTTATGTCTCTCCTTGGAAAAGAGAAGGTGTGCTCTGTATCTGCAGTGATTGCTAGTGGTTCATTTCACACACTGTGACAACTTTTACCTCCAAATAAAACTTTTGCCCATTTCTAGGAATGAAAACAAAACAAAGCAAAGCAAAGCAAAAACCCTTCACCTTCAGGGAAGATAAGGTCTTGAAATTTGATGCTCTCCAGACAATAATTACAAGAAAAAAAATGACAGGAGATATTTACATAAAACTGTAACTGCTCAACTTGTTGAAAAATGTCACCATAAAATCTCCCCGTTTTTGAATCAACAGGTGTCGTTTCTTTTTCCTGTGACATTTTGTGAGAATTTGTGTTTGCACCAAAAATACAGAATTTTATAATGAACACAAATCATCCTAGCATTTTTCCCTCCAGGTGCCTGATCCTAAAAGCAGGGCATCAGTAGTCATTTCCTCCTTTTTGTCTGTAGTACCAGAGTTCCCAGGGTGATGGTGGAGAAACATCAGTTCTAGAACTGTGGGGGAGGATTATAACCAGGCAGCAACTGTCATGGAAGAACCTTTCCATAAACCTCTCCTGACTTTAGTGAGCCTTGCTCTCCCTGAGTTACTCCAGTGATGGCCTTATAAGACACTCAGGGCTTGCTTTCAAAAGCAGTTAGATTTTTGTAGCTGTGTATCTTAGTCATTTTTCTACCACAGTGATAAAACACCATGACTAAGACAACTTGGTACAAGGAAGTGCTTATTTGGGCTTATGTTCCAGAGGGGTAAAAGTCCATCATGGCAGGAAAGTGTCAGGCATGCTGGTGGCTGGAGCTGCAAGCTGAGTGCTTACATCTTGATCTGCAAGCACAAAGTAAAGAAAGGGAAACAGGAAAAGGAGGAGAGGGAGAGGGAAGGGGAGGCAGAGGGGAGGAAGAGGGAGGGGGAGGGAGGAGGGAGTGGAGAGGAAAATGCCTGGCTATGCTTTTATGGGAAACTATTATCCCATAAAGGAGCTTGGTACCCTTTTTCTATAACTACTAAGAAGCTCTGAGGCAAACTAAGAAGATCCCTAATTTCCTCAGGGTTTTTATCTTTATTTTACTGTTCAAAGTATCATTTTCTATTGCAGAATCTTGAGAATTGATGCCATGTTAAAGAAGTGAGAGCAGAGCAGAGGTGATCTGAGGGCTGTCCCCTGACCTCCGTCTTCTGGCCCACAGCACTGCCAAACTTCCTGAGGAGGCCTGTAGGGTCCTAGGAACATCTAGATTAGAGCCTTCTCCCACATGTCTCCTGCTTGCTGGGTCCACCTGGGGCATAGCTTTCAGAGGTGAGCTGAGGGCTATCCCCTGAACCCTCCCCGCCCCCAATCATCTGGCCTACAGCACTGCCTGCTTCCCCAAGGAGCCCTGCCAGCATCAGAAATATCCAGCCAACATCAAGGACAACTAGATGACTAAAGGCCAGCACAAGAACATAATTGACAAAAGCCAGGACAATATGACACCACCCAGTTATCACACTAGAGCAAGCCTGAGTTATCCTAACATAGCTAAAGCACAAGAAGATGACCTTAAATTCAACCCTACAAAGATGATAAGAGTCCTTCAAAGAGTAAATGAGTAACACCTTAAAGAAATACAGGAAAATACAATCAAACAGGTGAAGGGAACAAATAAACCTGTTCAATGTCTGAAAATGGAAATAGAAGAAATAAAGAACATACAAACTGAGGGAATCCTGGAGATAGCAAACCTAGGAAAGAGAACAGAAGCTACAGGCATAAGCACCACCAACCTAATACAAGAAATGGAAGAAGTATCTGAGACACAGAAGATCCAATTGAAGAAATCAATATATCAGTCAAAGAAAATGTTAAATCTAAAAAGTTCCTGACACAAAACATCCAGAAATCTGGCATACCATGAAAAGACCAAACCTAAGAATAATAGGAATAACAAAAAGATAAAATTCCCAGTTGTAAGACCCATAAAATATTTTCAGCAAAATCATAGAGGAAAATTTCCTTCAAGAAAGATATACCTAGGGTTGGAGAGATGGCTCAGAGGTTAAGAAAGATATGCCTATACACATACAAGAAACTTACAGAACACCACATAGATTGGACCAGAAAAGAAAATCTTCCCACCACATAAAAACATTATAATTACAGAACAAAGAAAGAATATCAAAAGTTGTAAGATAAAAAGGCCAAATAATATATAAAGGCAGAACTATCAGAATTACACCCAACTTCTCAACAGAGACTCTAAAAGTAAGAAGGGCCTGGGCAGATGTCTTGTAGACTCTAAGAGACCACAGATGTCAGCACAGATTACTATATCTAACAAAAATTTCAATCAGCAAAGATGGAGAAAACAAGATATTCCCTGACAAAATGAAATTTAAACAATATCTACCCACAATCCCAGCCCTACAGAAGATATCAGAGGGAAAACTCCAACCCAAGGAAACTAACTACACCCAAGAAAATGCGGGAAATAAGTAACCCCACACTGGCAAATCAAAGGAAGACACACACACACACACACACACACACACACACACACACACACACACACACACAATTACCACACTATTGCCAACATAAAATAACAGGAATTAGCAATCATTCATCATTAATATCTCTCAACATCAATGGAATCAATTCCCTAACAAAAAGACACATGTTAACAGAATGGATGCTAAAACAGGATCCATCATTTTACTGCATACAAGAAACATACTTCAGCAACAAAGATAGACATTACCTCAGAGTGACGGTTTGGAAAAAGGTTTTCCAGGCAAATGGACCCCCAAAACAAGCTGGAGTGGCAATTCTAATATCTAATAAAATAGACTTTCAACCAAAATTTATCAAAGGAGATGGGGAAGGACACTTCATACTCATCAAAAGAAAACTCAATCAAGATGATGTCTTAATTCTGAATATCTATGCTCCAAATGTAAGGGTATTCACATTGGTAAAAGAAACATTACTAAAGCTTAACTCACACATCGAACCCCACACATTAATAGTGGGAAACTTCAATACCCCACTCTCACCAATGGACAGGCCACTGAGACAGTAACTACACAAGAAATAATAAAACTAACAGAGGTCATGAACCAAATAGACCTAACAGATATCTACAGAATGTTTCACCTAAACACAAAAGAATATACCTTCTTTTCAGTACCTCATTCTTGAAAACTGACAATATGCTAGGTCACAAAGCAAGCCTCAACTGATACAAGAAAACTGAAATAACCCTTTGTATCTTATCAGAGCACCATGGATTAAAGCTGAACTTTAATAACAACAAAAACAACAGAAAGCCTACAAATGCATTGAAACTGAACAACTCTCTATCTAATGATCACTGGGTCAAGGAAGAAATAAAAAAAAAGACTTTCTAGAATTCAATGAAAATGAAGGCATAGCATACTCAAACCTATGGGACACAATGAGAGCAGACTAAGAGGAAAGTTCATAGAACTAAGTACCTAAACAAAGAAATTAATGAGATCACATACTAGCAATTTAATAGTACATCTGAAAGCTCTAGGAAAAAAAGAAGCAAACACACCCAAGAGGACTAGAAGGCAGAAAATAATCAAACTCCGGGCTGAAATAAATCAATTAGGAAAATGACACAGAATCAATGAAACAAGGAGCTGGTTCTTTGAGAATATCAACAACATAGACAAATCCTTAGCCAAACTAACTAGAAGACAGGGAAAAAGTATCCAAATTAACAATATCAGAAATAAAAAGGGAGTCATAACAACAGACACTGAGGAAATTAAAAAAAAAATCATTAGGTCTTACTTCAAAAGCCTGTACTCCACATAATTGGAACATCTAAAGAAAATGGATAAATTTCTAAATAGATACCACTTAACAAAGTTAAATAAGGATCTGATAAACTATAGAAATACACGTATAACTCTGAATGCAATAGAAGCAATCATTAAAAGTCTCCCAACCAAAAGATCCCAGGGCCAGATGGCTTTAGTGAAAAATTCTACCAGATTTTCAAAAAAGAGGTAACACCAATATTCCTCAAACTATACCAAAGATTAAAATTAGAAGGAACTTTGGCAAACTCATTCTGAGTCCACAGTCACCTTGATACCTAAACCATACAAAGACTCAACACAGAAAGAGAACTTCAGACCAGTATGTCTTATGAACATTGTTGCAAAAACACTCAATAAATAAAATACTCTCAAATTAAATCCAATAATACATCAAAGACATCATCCACCATGATAAAGTAGGCTTCATTCCAGGGATATAAGGGTGGTTCAATATAAAAAAATCCATCAGTGTAATCCACCATAAAAACAAACTGAAAGGAGAAACTACACATGATCATCTCATTAGATCCTGTGAAAGATTTTGACAAAATCCAACACCCCTTCATTTTAAAAGTCTTGGAGAGATCAGAGATATAAGGTATATACCTAACCACAATAAAGGCAATATACAGCAAGCCAATAACCAACATCAAATTAAGTGGAGAGAAACTTAAAGCAATTCCACTAAAATCAAGGACAAAACAAGGCTGTCTATCTCTTCAATGTAGTACTTGAAGTTCTAGTTAGAGCAATAGGACAAATAAGAGATCAAGGGGATACAAATTGAGAGGAAGAAGTCAAAGTATTGCTACTCACAGATGATATTATAGTATATATAAGTGACCTCAAAATTCTACCAGAGAACTCTTACAGCTGATAAACGTCTTCCGCAAAGTGGTAAAATACAAAATTAACTAAGAAACAAAACAAAACAAAACAGTAGCCCTCTGTTATACAAACAATAAATAAGCTGAGAAAGGAATTAGGGAAACAATACTCTCACAATAGCCACCAATCATGTAAAATACTTGATGTGACTGTAACCAAGCAAGTGAAAAATCTATAAGACAAGAACTTCAAATCTCTGAAGAAAGAAATAGAGGAAGATATCAGAAGATGGAAAGATCTCCCATGCCCATGAACCAGTAGGATTAACATAGTAAAAATGGCTATCTTTCTAAAAGCAGTCTACAAATTCCATTTAATGCCACTTCCATCAAAATTCCAATACAATTCTTTACAGGTCTTGAGAGAACAATTCTCAACTTCACATGGAAAAACAAAAAACACAGGAGAACTAAAACAATCCTGTACAATAAAAGAACTTCTGGAGGTATCACCACCCCTGATTTCAAGCTCTTCTACAGAGCAATAGTAACAAAACCCACATGGTATTGGCATAAAAACAGACAGGTTGATTAACGGAATAGAATAGAAGACCCAGAAATAAACCCACACACCTATGGACACTTGATTTTTGACAAAGAAGCCAAAACCATATAATGAAAAAATAAGAATTCATCTTCAGCATACGGTGCTGGTCTAACAGAATGTCTGCATGTAGAAGAATGAAAAAACATCCATATTTAATCATCCTGCACAAAACTCAAGTCCAATTGAATCAAAGATCTCAACATAAAATTGGATCCATTAAGTCTAATAGAAGATGACATGGGGGACTGACTTGTACACAAGGACACAGAAAAAATACTTTCTGAACAGAACTCCCATAGCTCAGGCACTAAGATCACCAATTGATAAATGGGACAACACAAAACTAAAAAGCTTCTGTAAGTCAAATGGCACTGTAAATAAGACAAAACAGCAATCTACAGAATGGAAAAAAGATCTTTACCAACCCCACATCTGACAGAGGACTAATATCCAAAATATATAAAGAACTCAACAAACTAGAAACCGACAAACCAAATAACTCAATTTAAAAATGGGTTACAGAGCTAAACAGAGATTTCTTAACAGAAGATTCTCTAATGGCTGAGAAGCACTTAAACAAATGTTTAATGTCCTTAGTCGTCAGGGAAATGCAAATCAAAATGACTCTGAGATTCCTTCTCATACTTTTCAGAATGGCTAAGATCAAAAACTCAAGTGACAGCACATGCTGGCAAAGATGTGGAGCAAGAGGACACTCCTCCTTTGCTGGTAGAAGTGCAAACATGTACTTTGGAAATCAATCTGGCATTATCTCAGAAAATTTGGGATAGTTCTACCTCAAGACCCAGATGTACCACTCCTGGACATATACCCAAAAGATATTCATAGCTTCTTTATTCATAATAGTCAGAAACTGGAAATAACCTAGATGCCTCTCAACTGAAGAAAAGACAAAAAAGTGGTACATTTGCACAATGAAATACCGCTCAGCTATTAAAAAGAAAGACACCATTTGCAGGCAAATGGATGGAACTAGAAATTATCATCTTGGGTGAGGTAACCCAGACCCATAAAGACACACATGGTATGTCTTCATTCATAATTGGATATTAGCCATGACATACAGGACAACCATGCAATCCAAAAACCAAAAAGCTAAGTAATTGGGAGGGACCAAGTGAAGATGCTTGAATCTTACTCAGAAGGGGAAATAAAATAGACATCAGAGGTGGATGGATAGAGGGAATTGGCTGGGAGAGGTGGTGGAGAGGGGAACAGGATGGGAATCATTTGTGGGGAGAATTGGAGAGGGGTTGCGAGGGTTGGGAGAGATAAATGAAATCAGTGGGCAGGGGGATCTCTGGAATAAGCCAGAGATTTGTGATGGGGGGGGGGCTCCCAGGAATCTATGGAGGTGATCCTAGCTGAGACTCCTAACAGCTGGGGATATGGAGACTGAAGTGGCCACCTCCTGTAGCTTGGTGGGACTTTTAGTGGAGGAAGAGGGACACTAACCCACCCACAAAACCTTTGACCTCAAATTTGTCCTGCCTCCAAGAAGCGACAATAAAGATGGAGCAGAGAGTGAGGGTGGCCAACCAATGACTGGCCCAACTTGAGACCCAGCCCATGGGAGACAGCCAGCTCCTGGTACTCCCTATGCTTGCAGACAGGAACCTAGCATACTGTCTTTGGAGAGGTGCCATCCAGAAACTTTTGGAAACAGATGCAAAGACTCACAGACAAATATTAGGTGGAACTCAGGGAGACTTGAGGAAGATTGGTGGATAGAACTGAGTGAGCCGGAGGGTCAAGGGCGTCACAAGAATACCTACAAAGTCAACTAACCATGGTCCATAAGGGCTTGCAGAGATTGAACTACCAACCAAAGAGCATGCATGGACTGGACCTAGGCCCCCTATACATTTATAGCAGATGTGTAGCTTGGTCTTCATATTGGTCCCCTAACAATTAGAGAGGGACTGTCTCTAACTCTGTTGCCTACCGCTGGATCTCCTTCCCTTAGCTGGGCTGTCTTATTTGTCCTCAGTGGGAGAGGATGTGCTTAGTCCTGCTGAGACTTGGCATGCTAGAGTGGGTTGGTAACCATGGGGGTCTTCCCCTTCTCTCAGGAGAAGGGGAGAAGGTAATGGGGGGAGGCTTCTGTGAGGGTGGGACTTGGAGAAGAGGAATTAAAAAAAGCAACAGTACAGAGGTGGACAGCAGCCACTGTGATCATTCTCCTGTTTCTTGTCCTTGATTCATTTCTCATTTCAAAAGTAAAGTATGCCACTGTCACCAAAGACTTGTGCAGATTGAATGATCAGGCTCTGGCCTGTGAGTCCTTGGGGCTTCTGCTTCCTTTCTCTCTCAGAAGTGAAAAGGCTTTTGCACAATTCACCTCAATGTTTTGTTTGTTTGTTTGTTTGTTTTTTAAATGAAAGCACATCCACTGATAGAGTGGAGCTGTAGTCAAGTGGACAGAGCAGCTGTTCTTAAAGGATGTAAGAAGCATTGAGAAGACACATTGGTCTCCATGTCACACTGGGGAGACCAATGGAGTCAGACAGGAATCTGTGAGTCCGTGCAGATTGCAGAGGAGCTGTGGTCTGGGGTGTTAGAGTCCTTCCTGAAGTATGAGAACCCTTCCTGCCCAAGTGTGACTGGGTCTCCCAAGCTGCCACAGCTGAAGTGAGTGGTCATCAGGACTTCCTGCTCTAGATCTTGAAGAGGTACGTTCTCTTCAGGAAGGTTAGGCACCTTCTGCAGGTTTCATGTCAGGCAGAGGCTGAGCCCAGGCTGATGCCCTTGCTCTGCCCACCCTGCTTCCTGCTGTGAGCATCCTTCTCTTCCTGCATTCTGCCATCAGCACTGTGGCCCCAGGTGGACTTTGCTGGGAAGCCAGGCAGGGATGCAGAGGGAGGCTGGGCATTTACTCTGATGGTTCTGGTTCTGGTTTATATCCTTTGTATATTAACTGTTCAGCAAAGACTCATGGGTAGAGGCTTGTTGTCAGCCTGTGACGCTTTTTGGGAAGTTCTGGGGATCTTAGGAAAGAGGAAGGAGTTAGGGGAGAAAGATAGGTCATTTGGGGCCTGTCTTTGTTGGGGTTGTTGGGACTCTGGTCCTTTCTTCTCTCTTTGCTTCTCAATCATCCTTAGATCATGAGATTTTTCTCTAGCACACTCTATCCATGTGGTGCTTTGCCTTACACAGTCCCAAAGCAGCAGAGTCACCCAGATGTGGCCCAAGATTTCTGAAACTGTGAGCAAAAGCAACCATTGCTCCTTCTAAGTTAGCTTTCTTACAGATTTTTGTTGTAGCAATGACCAACACAAATCCCTTCCTGGGAGATCCTCAGCCTCCAGCCTCCAGCTCCCAGCCCCTGTCCCCTTGGCTTTTGGTAGCTCCTCCCCATCTCTCTTGGCCTAGGGTATCGGTGGTCCCTGTTGGTGTCGTCCCTGCATCTACATTCTTTTGTTCTTTCCCTGTGCTCAGCACACTTCTGTACAGTTTCTTTGAAAGTAAACCTTCTTAGATTACCTTACTTTATGTTCACCATCTGTCTCCTATTGGGACCTACAGCACTGCACTCCCTCACTAAAGGTGTGTCGTGTGAGACACTTTAGGATTCAGCACTAAGCACATGAATGGTGAAGCTGGTGGACTTTAGTTATCGGGGACGTAAATCACAAGACTGACATCTTTTTCACTGGACATTGTACAAGGCGATGGGGGCACAGGAAGATGATGAGATAGGAAAATGATGAGACCGATAATGGGTACCGTCCAACCAAATTTCTCCATCTTCCCTTAGTTTCTGCTTCCAGCATTAGTGGAATTGATTGCTTCCTTTCAGGCTTGTACCTGTGTTCAAATTGAGTTGTTTTGCCTCAAGCTATAAAGCCCATTTTCATAGTCATTAATCAACATTTTAAAATTAGATAGGAATATCTTGTAATTTTTTTCAGGGCATGTGCTTATAGAAATGACTTATTTGAATGTAATCCATATGTTTTTGAAACAATGCCTTCCTCATATAATGTAGAACAGAATATGAGTTTTCACAATCAATTTCTTGGTCAATAAGGTAAGGCTGTAAAAGAGTTAGGAGGTGTGCTTGACTGCAGAATTGAACAGTCATTTCTCAGAGCAGAATTCAACAGAGCTCCTAGTATATGGAAGCCTGCAGGACTCAGACCATAGGAGCAGAGGAGGCAGACCAGGAGGTTTTAAACTCTTGAGACTTTACCTTTAAAGTGTTGTCTTCTGACATCCTTGGAGGTAGGCATTTCAATCTGTAAAAGACAATGTGGCACCATTAGCTTCAACTGATCATGCCACAACCAAGTGTCCAGCTAGAGTATGTATGGCTAGAGTCCTCAGCATAAATGCATGTGTCCCTGGGCCTACTGATCTCTGAGACTGCTGTGTGCACATGGTCAGAAGTTGATAAATACCTGTAAGTATGTAGATTGCCACCAGAGAAGGCTGTGGTGGCCCGAGTGCTATTTGGTATAAAATCTAAGGTTTGAAATACAACTTTGCCTGTTTCTGCTGTGAAGCCTTGGCACCCAGGGTCTTAATGGTCTCAACTTCTATATCTTTATGATAGAGAAAATAGCCAGTGTATGCCACTGGATTATAGTGAAGACCAGTGTACATGGCCAAAGTGGAGTGTGACCTTTAGTGACAGCTCAGGTAATGTCATTTCATTTCTGTCACGTGCAAGCTCTGAGGGCATGACTCACTCAGCTCCTTTCTGTCAAATTGAGATGAAAAAAAAACCCCTTCTTCCTTGTGAGGATGGTGTGTGTGTGTGTGTGTGGTGTGTCCGTGTGTGTTTGTGTGTGTGTGTGTGTGTGATATGTGATGTGTGTGTGTGTGTGTTGTATGTAGTGTGTGTGTGTGGTGTGTGGTGTGTGTGTGTGTGTGTGTGTCTGTGTGTGTATGTGTGTGTGATAATGTGGTGCACCTAGAATGTGAGGCATCACTTTGGCACAGCACAACAGTAGTGTCATCACTGGGGGCATAGAGAACTGTTAATGATAATGGGATTAGAAGGAATGAGAGAAGAGACTGATGAAGTGCCAAGGCTTTGGAAATACCTGCTCAGCCAGCATTGGGACCTTAGTATTTGTCTTCACAAATGCTGACTGAGCTGGGCAAGGTGTCTGAGCAAGTCTGAATCTACTGAGCCCCAGTCCTTACATGTGGAGGCTACCATTCTGCAGTTTAGTCTGGCTGGGACCCAGTGGTGGCTGGGTTTTTCTGTTACCTTGTATTCCTTCACAGAACTGTCAGCTTCCAGTTGCTATCTTGTCGAGCAGCTGCTGGTGGGTTTTGAATGTTCTTTCTGCAGCCTCAGCTTTCTGACTCTGTGAGTTGGTCATTCACCTCTCTGCCCACACCTCATTGCCAGCCTAGTTAGGGCAGCAGGCTCTCTTCACTGTATGTGAGCACTGCATGTTTAGGGTTTCAGGATGGGGTTTCTTCAGTGTTCCTGCCTTTGTATGCAAGGTTTTGGTGACTTCTGATGGTGAGTGTATGAGTGTGCAAGCATGTGAGTATGCGCGTGTGTGTGTGTGTGTGCTACGATGTATTGGTGTGTATGTAGTGTGTATATGTGTGTGAAATTGCATGTTGTGCTAGTGTGTGTGTTATATGTTGGTGTGTGTGTAGTGTGTATATGTGTGTATAGTACGGCATGTGTATTTGTGTGTGTGTGTATAGTGTGTCTATGTGTGTGTAGTATGGTGTGTATATTGGTGTGTATGTGCAGTGTGTTTATGTGTATGTAGTATGATGTGTATAGGTGTATGTGTATATGTGTATGTGTGATACAGTGTGTTTTATGATGTATTAGTGTGTGTAGTGTGTGTGTGTGTGTGTGATATGGTCTGTGTTATGATGTGTTGGTGCGTGTATAGCGTGTATACATGGGTGTAGTATGGTATGTATGTTGATGTGTGTGTAGTTTGTATACACATATGTGTTATGGTTTATGGTGTGATATGTATATGTATATGTATTTGTATATGTATGTGATATGGTATGTGTGTGTGGTGTTTTTTCCCTTGGACAATGCTTAAGCAGTATCCACTCTTTGCTTTAACAACTGAAAATGTCTGTAGACTGAGCCAAATGTTCTGGGGGCAAAAATCTCCCTGTTGAGAACTACTGATCACAACGCATATAACTACGGGTGAACAACTGCTTTGCACACATCTCCTAGACATCAAGACCACCATTTCCTGTCTCTGCCTCCTTCCTCAGACTATGTGGTCCTTTGCTAGACTGTGGGTGCTGTCTCACTTCTGTGCTTCCATTGTTGAGCACAGCGTTTGGTACACCATACGTGCTTAATAGTGGAGCACCAGTTTAGGGCAATGTAGTTAAAATCTGCCCAAGAAACTGAGATAAGAAAAGCCTTCCATAAGGGTTATTGAAGATCCAGTAGACAGATAGTTTAATCTCAAAACTAATAAGAAGCAGCTCCTGGAAATAAGGTTGTTAATGAAAAAGCTAATCTACTTGCCACAAAATTCCTTACTTCATCACGGATGGCTAAAGTAAAGCTATCTGAGCCAGTGCCAAGGCCTTACTTAACTTATAGGAAAGTTTCCCTCCTGGCAACCCTTTGTCCTTGCCTGCCCTCACACTCAGCTCAGCTGATTTACCGCGATGAGATCATGGTTCTGCTGTGAAGTGACCTGACAGAAGGAAGAAACTGAGGCGATGCAGAGGTGTGGACACTAAGAGATTCAGAGTCTTCCATAGTTGGGTTTAGACAGGGTCTTATGTAAGCATACAAAGGCTTATGTATAGATAATCTGTTACATCAGCACAAGGCAGGCTAGTGTGTGGTCAATATCAAGAGAACTGGCAAGTCTAATGAGCAGAGGGGACATGCCACCAGGAGAGTTGGTGGGCTATGCAAAAACATGCTCCCATCAATAGTGAATGGTGTCATGGGATCTAGCAATGAGGTCCCTCTTCATAAAAACCCATGAGTACACCAGTGAGACCCAGTTTTGTCGAGTCTTCCCTGAGTTGGGTATGGTTCTGTAGAACTTCTGGAAGGGCACACACTGACAAGATTTTTACATGTGCCTTAAGACTTCAAAACGTTCTCTTAAGCACTGAGCACATTAATCAGCATTCTACAGGGCAACTGCATAGCTGTACAACTTATGCTGATAAGCTCTTGCTAACCACATTGCAACTTATTTTGTGAGTGGATTCAGTGTGAGAAAAGAGGAGCCAGGATATATTAATGCAAATAATATTCTGTGTATGATTCTGTCTCTATAGGGAATACTAATCTGAAATATGTCAGAATATTATCACCAATGACATGTAGACCAAGGGGGTAGGTTTTCTTAATTATATATATAATTTGTATTTGTATATATATTTGTATTTGGCTTTTTGAGACAAGGTTTCTCTGTGTAGCATTAGCTGTCCTGAAAATCAATCTGTAGACTAGGCTGGCCTCAAACTCAGATCTCAGAGATCTGCATACCTCTGCTTCCTGAGTGCTGGGATTAAAGAACCTACACTATCTTTTATGGGTGTGTGTGTGTGTGTGTGTGTGTGTGTGTGTGTGTGTGTATGTGTATGTGTGTATTACATTTTATTTAAAAAAACTATATATATATATATATATATATATATCACATTTTCATTTACAAGGTATTTCCATAAAATTATCTGTGATTTCTCTTGATATCCTTTTAGGCCATCATATAGAATGTTCCCATCTGGTTTGTACAGGTATTGCAGAGGTTTGATGATCATGACACTTCTCACTGATCAGGTTAACAGTTGACAATGCTGGGCTGAGAATTTTGGCAAATTGACATATTATAATCAGAAAGATTTGTGTTCTAACTCAGAGTCTGAAGAATGTAATGATAATTAGAAACGATGTAAATTCTTTAACCTGATGCCTGATTCACAGTAAGTCTTCAGCAAATGTAAATTTTTGCTCCTTCTAGACTCCTCCAGAGGCCATGATTCCATAAGTCACATAGTTCAGCTCCTTCAACACCCTGCTGACTGACTCATCATCTGTTATGATGTGGTGTGGAAGGAGACCTGGGGCATATGTTTGTGAGCTAGGTAGTGCCCTTCTCATGCCAGGCTCCCAGGGTCCTTTTTACTCACTTCATCCTGCTGCTTCATCCCCATATTCCTGGTATGTCTCTCAGTGGAGACAGTAGCCTTGGGAGGTAACAGAAGGGGAGCCTCCATCAGATCCTTGAAATAGCGTGTATCTGTGGAAAAAGAAAGCTGGTAAGCTTGTAACTTGAAGCTGGCTAGATTTGGCACATTGCAGCTCATAAAGTATTCACACATCCTCACAATCATGGAGTCATAAAAGATCAGGTGCCAGGCAAACAGTTCTCTTGGAGGGAGGACTTCAGGGAGGAGGGTAGAAGACAGGCAAATTTTATTATATCATTTGTCATTATTAAGAGTGAGAATGGGCAAAGACCAAAGGGACTATTGTGGAAGAAAGAAAACACTCTAGTGGCTGGAGGAATCACCATGGAGGAAATAAAAAACCTCTCACAGAGGCAGACAATCCCACCTGAACCTGCCAAAGCAGGAAGCTGAGGTTCTTTGTAGACCTGCTTGTTTTGGTTCACAGCAATCCTACTAAGGATGGCCTTGAGTACCCTTCACTGTTTATGCACCTGAGAAATACTACCTACCAGCTCTATCTATCCACTATCTAGCAATTCTATCTCTTATCTATCTATCTATCTATCTATCTATCTATCTATCTATCTATCTATCTATCTATCTATCTATCTATCTATCTACTATCTATCAACTCTATCTCTTTATCTCTCTATCTCTCTATCTATCTATCTATCTATCTATCTATCTATCTATCTATCTATCTATCTATCTATCTATCTAAGATCTGTTTTTGTTTCAGACAGAGTCTCACACCATGCCTCGGGCTGCTCTGGAACTCACTATATAGCTCAGGCTGGTCTCAAGCTTGTGGCCATTCTCTTGCTTCAGCCTCCTGGTTGCAACTGTGGAAACAAGTCAGTACTCTGCCCCTGGAACTCATTGCCAAACTCCACCCACCTCTTTATTCTGCTATGCTCTCATGCCCTTTTCTGTTCTTTATTTATCTCTATAATGGTGACCACGGCAGTGTATTCAGTCAATGTTTTTGAGTACTGAATACAATGTAATCATTATATTATCAATATTATTATTGTTTGGAGTCAAGGTATCACCATGCAGCACAAGCAGGCCTTGAACTTGGGATCCTCCTGCCTCAGCATCTGAAGAGCAGCAATTAAGGATGTATGTCACCTTACCAGTTCATTATCATCTCTTACAGAATAATTCCCCCTAAAGAAATTTTTACAGATTCATGTCTGTGAGCCAAGCCCTCAGAAATCACATGTCGTTCCCCCTTCCCTTTACAGAGGCATGGAGAACCTGCTGACACTGCCCAGGTGGAAAAAAGCCAGAGGGGGTACAAAGCCAGTGTCCTTCCCTCCTGATGGGTGGGACTTTAGTACTGGGTCCATTTGTAGGCTGGCAACCTGCAGAGCGAATCAATCAACTGAGTTAAGGTTTTCTCTTTCCTTGCTCTCCCCACTATTCAGACTCTAAACTTGCCTGTCTCATATGCCTGCCTTCCTGTCTGCCCATCTCTCCCATGTTCTCAGCACAGAGACAGGCCTAAGGCTCAAGCAGAACTCTGCCCTGACCACGGCAGTAAGAGGGAACTGAGTTCGACTCCATATGTCATTCATACCATCTTCAGAGGAGCTCTCTGGGGTTAGTTCTACTGTGAAGCCTGTATTCAGACAAAAAATCTGAGTTCTAGAGAGTGAGCCTGTAATCATTATGCAACTTTGCTCATGGACATGTATCTTCAGAGACCCAGGGTACCTGCATATTCTGATTCCTGGATAGGCCTGGCTGGTAAAATTTTCATCGACGGCCATGCTTTCAGCAGCTGGAGCTCAGGGTCTTCGTAGTCATTGTTACTGCAACATTTTTCTCCATCTGGGATCACAGCCAAGTTCCTTCTCTAAGTGGGTGGAATGTTAGAGTGAGTCTAAGGGAAGGTCCATGTGTACAAAGGTGGCATGTCTCAGTTCTGGCTTAGGGAGCAACGATGACTTTTTTGCAGTAGACATTAAGATTCTGGGGTCTATAAAGTATGGATACTTTGATCCTTCTTAGAAGGGGGATCAAGACACCCATGGCTCTCAGCCAACCAATAGACTGAGCATAGGGTTCCCAATGGAGGAGCTAGAGAAAGGACCCAAGGAGCTGAAGAGGTTTGCAGCCCCATAGGAGGAACAACAATATGTATCAATCGGTACCTCCAGAGCTACCAGGGACTAAACCACCAACCAAAGAGTACACATGGAGGGACCCATGGCTCCAGCTACATATGCAGCAGAAGATGGTCTTTTCAGACATCAATGAGAGGAGAGGTTGATGGTCCTGTGAAAGCTCAATGCCCCAGTATAGGGGAATGCCAGGTCAGGAAAGTGGGGGTGGGGTGGTTGGTAAGCAGGGGGAGGAGAGATGTGATAGGGGGTTTTTGGAGGGGTAACGAGGAAATGTAAATAAAGCAAATATCTAATAAAAAAGATTCTGGGGTCTAGAATCTTACATAGAAATATAATTCTTATGATAGGGAGGCTTTTAAAGATGTCTTCCAAATACCTTCATTTCGTTGATCATTCAAAGACTTATCTTGATTGAGGACGATCGGCCTCTCCTCTCATTGATGTCTGAAAAGACCATCCTCTGCTGCATATGTAGCTGCATATGGGGCAGCTATTAGTTGCTAACGAACTGACTTTAAAACACAGAGGATTCTGGGTCATCTTGGTGGTGTTTTCTGAGCCCCAGAAAGCAATAGGGAGACTGTCAATGTAGTGGTGCTGTATGTGGAAAATCAAGGACCAGTTTCCAGTGCTGTGGTACAATCAGGACAATGACAATGGTCTGGATTCAAGGCTAGCCTGGGCCATGGCATTTTGCCAGGCTAGCCCAAGCAGGCTAACAAGTGCCCTCATCATAGATCTGTGTCTGAGGCCTGTGGATGGCAGGAAGGGGGACCAAGTCCCAGCATATAAATTCTCATTGAGTCAGCCCAGCTGAGTGCACACCTTCAGGTTGGCTCTGCAGCCAGCAGTTGCTCTGTGTGACCAGGGACCTGGCAATCATGATGCAGAGCCACCAGGAGGCACTCTAACTCCTTGGATCTCAGAATGCCCAGCTTTACCTAGCACAAATGTTAGTCTTCGTTTGAACGTAATGGAGAAATCCAGGTGACAGGATGGAATTACATCTGTAAATACTGACTACCTTAAAGGTCTAAGGACTGCTGTGCAGTGCCAAGAATCCCAAAGGATACAGAAACATCTCTTTTCATGTACCTTCCCCAGGTGGTACCTCAAAGTAAGGGAATCATCTTTATTTTTACAAATATAGAGATTGACATTGGTAACTTCCCAAAGTCACACAGGTTGTAGGTGGGCAGTATCCTTCTAATACCTCCACCCAACCCAGAACCTCCACCTGACCCAGCATCGGAATTAAAAATTATTCTTATATCTCAAGATGAAGGGTGGAGAGTCCAGGGCATTGCATAGGTGGATCACTACCAAGTCAGCACAGTGATGGATGGATAGTGTGAGCCTGAGCTTGGGTCCTTCCTCTGCAGAGAGAATTCTGCTTCACAGATGGGGCAACTCTTTTTTAGATTCTTACTATTTTATAGTCAAGGGTTAAAAAAAAGTGTAAAGTTGAAGTTGTTGCTTTATGGCCCTGACTGTATCTGTGGCTTTCCGTAGTAGATTCCTGATATATGGTTGGTAAATAAAGTCATAGATTTTAATAAGGCTGAGGATATAATTATTCCTAAGGGCATGATTTAAAATATTTATGTTGCAATTTGTCTAGTTATTAGGGTTCAGTTTAATTTACTTTTGGGTTAGATGGCCAGATGCATACTCTTATGGGTAAGTAGAGTAATTAATTACAACTATACATGCTTATCAAATGGAGAAGCAGAAGTAAGACCACTTATGCACAAAACTCCTCTCAGTCAGCATTCCGACTAATGATCTCTGACTGGCAATGTCAGAGGCTGAGGGAGGAGCAAGTCCCTCTGGCAGCACTCTTGATTGTCTCTAGAAAGGTAGAGAGGAGTCCCAGGGGAGCTCAGTTTCCAGGTAGGCAACAGGGCAAGAGAGGCTTGCCAGGCCCACTGGCGGAAGAATCTCTGGG
This sequence comes from Tokudaia tokunoshimensis, assembly GCA_036184795.1. Taxonomy (NCBI): domain Eukaryota; kingdom Metazoa; phylum Chordata; class Mammalia; order Rodentia; family Muridae; genus Tokudaia; species Tokudaia tokunoshimensis. Next base: position 67,596,226 of record BTHU01000014.1, on the reverse strand, counting down.
CTCCCATCCAAGTCAGAGGAAGGGTACAGAGCATGGATTGGTAAGCAGTGTTCTCCACAGTGTTACTTCTCAGTGTGTTAGCCCACATCCCCAACAAGTACTTCCTGAGGACAGCCCAATCAGACTGTGTGTGATCTGAGGACTCAGGTCCCTGATCACGATCAGGTTTAACAGATCCTCTGGTGCCCCAGTCAGAGCAGGGTGGAAGACCAGAGCTTGTTCACCCACGGGCAGGAGCTAAATCTCTAGGTACAGAGCTGCATGGTGAAGCTGTCCCTCAGAGACCAGGCACTGCCCACCATGCAGTTGGCCTTCTTGTTGGGTCTTCAGGGATAAACTAGGCTATGATGGGACATTTTGGAGAGTATTGGTGACAGTGTGGATGTATTGCCACTATGACCTAGACCTAAGTTGCAGAGGACACATTCTGACCACAGGGAGGATACTTCATTTCCCTGATGCAGATGGAGGTAACTAAACCGGCTTATTTGGCTGGAGGCTGAGAGAACATATAAATATTCTTGGTATTTGTCCTATGACAGGGACCCAGGACATTGGATACTCTCCTCTGATTGATGCCTCGTGTGAGGCAAAGCCAAGTGCTCAGAGTTCAGTGGAACTCTGAATAAATGACAGGGTCCCTGACAGACACACACAGTGCAGGGACAGGTGGGCAAAGGCTCCAGAGTCACACTTGGAGCTGTTTGTGGAGGGCAAGCCAGCAGGCAATGGCGAGAAGGTGCCAAAGTGTGTCCTGTAAGCTACTTCTAGTATTTTCCAGGGAAAGCTTGGGGCCTGCTAGAACCAAAGACATGAGCTGGGGTCATTTTGACATTTCATTCTTTGCTAGTGTTCCTGGGGGCAAGAGGAGGCAGGAAGCAGGAAGATGGCTGCTGTCACTTAGGAATGAAGAGAGAGTATACACTGACTTCGAACTCACTGCCATAGGAGTGATCACAAACAGCATGGTTTTCTATTTCCTGAGAGGGGCTTGGTTTTAAATATAAAAATTTCTCTCTCTCTCTCTCTCTCTCTCTCTCTCTCTCTCTCTCTCTCTTATTGTCCATTATATGTCTTCTTCAGGAGTCCAAACTTCAGTATTTTTCACTCATGAGCCACTTACATAAAAACATATGTTTTGTGTGTGTGTGTGTGTGTGTATGTGTGTGTGCATTCATATGTATGTGTGTATGTGTGCTCATAGGTAAGGGTCCATAGTTTTAATTAAAAATTTAAAGGCATATATCAAATATTAAGAAGCCATTCTTTTCAGATATCATCTATAGCCATACAAAGATGTAAATTATATGAATAAATAATTTAACATAATTACTTGATATTTGGGTTAATGTTTTAAATTTTAATCTTTTTCTTTAGTTGTTAAAATTCTGGTCAGTGCTTCTAGTAGCTTCACGAGATGTTCACATGTCCAGTAATTTCTATATTATCAAATGTTTAGTGTGATTTCAACATGCTGTTATTTAGACTATGTTGCAAAATATCAGTGAATTTGTTGAAATATTGATCTGAAATGTATACTGCTTTTTTGTTTTAAACTCTCAAACATGAGGTTCTAGGACTAAAACAAAAGAGAATATTTTTTATATTATTAAGTAAATATCTTCGTGAAATTACCTTCCAAATGTTTGCTTCATTTTTAAATTTCACCATGAATGTTGTAAAGCACGCATCTCGAGATACACTCACCAGCACTGTTTATTAGTATTTTTTATTTCTGTAAGCTTTGGCAAAAAGACTGTGAGATTTAGAGCACTGACTGAAAGGCAGTTTTCCTTACCAGGAGAGTATACCACTTGGAAGAATTGTTTCTTTCTTTTAAATTCACTGTGTGACATAAAAAAGAAGCCCGAACAACAACACTTACTTTGTAAGGATCAGAGACTGACAGTTACAGAACACAGCCGACTTACGTGATCCGGAAGTGGTTCCAGAACTGTCCGACACCGCCCTGCTAGAAAACAAATCACACGTCACTGCAAACCCTGTGCCAGCTCACGGGCATCCAAAGCTGGACCCTCATTTCCTCTAGGAATCCTGTGTGCGTTTCAATTCATGTTTGTGAAGCCAGTGCGTTTCTCACATCTCATATTTTAGCTGTTGATCAGGTAGCACAGAGCATGAGAAAGTGGTGCAGAAATCAAACCCCAACTCAGGGTGACTCTGGAGGCAAGAAACTCTCTCTTCCCACAGCAGGTCAGCATTCTCCCGGAAAGAGACTTAAATGCCTGGCGCGATGGCACACCCCTGGCTTCTCAGCACTCAGGGGGGAAGGTGGAGGCAGGAGGATCACAAATTCAAGGTTGCATAGTATGACCCTGTTGTCCAGATGGTTTTAGTGCAGAATTCTATCAGACCTTCAAAGAAGACCTAACACCAATACTCTTCAAACTGTTCCACAAAATAGAAACAGAAGGAACACTACCCAACTCGTTCTATGAAGCCACAATTACACTAATACCAAAAGCACACAAAGATCCGACAAAGAAAGAGAATCTCAGGCCAATCTCTCTTATGAATATCGATGCAAAAATACTCAATAAAATTCTTGCCAACCGAATCCAAGAACACATCAAAACGATCATTCACCACGATCAAGTAGGCTTCATCCCAGGGATGCAGGGATGGTTCAATATAAGGAAATCCATCAATGTAATCCACTACATAAACAATCTCAAAGAAAAAAACCACATGGTCATCTCATTAGATGCTGAGAAAGCATTTGACAAAATTCAGCATCCTTTCATGCTAAAGGTCTTGGAAAGATCAGGAATTCAAGGCCCATATCTAAACATAGTAAAAGCAATTTACAGCAAACCAGTAGCCAGCATCAATCTAAACGGAGAGAAACTTGAAGCAATCCCACTAAAATCAGGGACTAGACAAGGCTGCCCTCTCTCTCCATATCTTTTCAATATAGTACTTGAAGTTCTAGCTAGAGCAATTAGACAAGAAAAAGAGGTCAAAGGGATACAAATTGGAAAGGAAGAAGTCAAACTATCACTATTTGCAGACGATATGATAGTATACATAAGCGACCCAAAGAACTCCACCAGAGAACTCCTACAGCTGATAAACGACTTCAGCAAAGTGGCCGGATATAAAATCAACTCAAGCAAGTCAGAAGCCTTCCTATACTCAAAGGATAAGCAGGCTGAGAAAGAAGTAAGAGAAATAATACCCTTTACGATAGCCACAAACCATATTAAGTATCTTGGCGTGACGCTAACCAAACAAGTGAAAGATCTGTATGACAAGAACTTCAAGTCTCTGAAGAAAGAAATTGAAGAAGACCTCGGAAGATGGAAAAATCTGCCATGCTCATGGATTGGCAGGATTAATATAGTAAAAATGAGCATCTTACCAAAAGTAATACACAGATTCAATGCAATCCCCATCAAAATCCCAACTCAATTCTTCATAGAGTTAGAAAGAGCAATTCAAAAATTCATCTGGAATAACAGAAAACCCAGAATAGCTAAAACTATTCTCAAGAGTAAAAGAACCTCTGGGGGAATCAGTATCCCGGACCTCAAGCTGTACTACAGAGCAATAGTGTTAAAAACTGCATGGTATTGGTACAGTAACAGACATGTAGATCAATGGAACAGAATTGAAGACCCAGAAATGAATCCACACTCCTATGGTCACTTGATCTTTGACAAAGGAGCTAAAACCATCCAGTGGAAAAAAGATAGCCTTTTCAACAAATGGTGCTGGCTCAGCTGGAGGTCAACATGCAGAAGAATGCAAATTGACCCATCCTTATCTCCTTGCACTAAGCTCAATTCTAAGTGGATCAAAGATCTCCACATAAAACCAGACACACTGAAACTAATAGAAGGGAAACTAGGGAAGAACCTTGAACATATGGGCACAGGGGAGAATTTCCTGAACAGAACTCCAATAGCTTATACTCTAAGATCAAGAATAGACAAATGGGACCTCATTAAATTACAAAGTTTTTGCAAGGCAAAAGACACCGTCAAAAAGACAAAGCGGCAACCAACTAACTGGGAAATGATCTTTACCAACCTTACATCCGACAGAGGGCTAATATCCAAGATATACAAAGAACTCAAGAAGTTAAACTCCAGAGAGGCAAGTAACCCTATTAAAAAATGGGGTACAGAGCTCCACAAAGAGTTCTCACCTGAAGAATATCTAATGGCTGAGAAGCACCTAAAGAGATGTTCATCATCCTTAGTCATTAGGGAAATGCAAATCAAAACAACCCTGAGATTCCATCTCACACCAGTCAGGATGGCTAAGATCAAAAACACAGGAGACAGCAGTTGTTGGCGAGGATGTGGAGAAAGAGGAACACTCCTCCACTGCTGGTGGAATTGCAGGCTGGTACAACCACTCTGGAAAGCAGTCTGGCGGCTCCTCAGAAAACTGGGCATGACACTTCCGGAGGATCCGGCTATACCACTCCTGGGCATATACCCAGAGACTTTACCTGCATGCAATAAGGACACATGCTCCACTATATTCATAGCAGCCTTATTTATAATAGCCAGAAGCTGGAAAGAACCCAGATGTCCCTCAACGGAGGAATGGATTCAGAAGATGTGGTATATTTACACAATGGAATACTACTCTGCAATTAAAAACAATGAATTCACGAAATTCCTAGGCAAATGGTCAGAACTTGAAAATATCATCCTTAGTGAGGTAACCCAATCACAAAAGATCACACATGGTATGAAGTCACTGATAAGGGGATATTGACCCAGAATCTCAGAATACCCTAGACACAATCAGCATATCAATAGATTTCTAAAAAGATGGAAGGAGAGACCCCTGGTCCTGGAAAGACTGGATGTAGGGGAACGCCAGGACAGAGTAATGAGAGGGGGTTGAACGGAGAAAAGAGGGAGGGAAGGGGGCTTATGGGACTTTCGGGGAGGGAGGAAACGGGAAAGGGGAAGTGATTTGGAATGTAAATTAAAAAAATAAAATAAAATTAAATAAAAAAAAAAAAAAAAAAAAAAAAAAAAAAAAAAAAAGAAACAAAATGGTGGCGTGTGAAAGAACGTGCTGAGGATATTGAGCACACACCTAGGACCTGGGTCAGTCTGCATCACCGAGAAAATAACAGCAAACAGGGCCGAGGAGTTGGCTCAGTCAAAAGAGTGTGTGCCTCGCTGGCGGGAAGCCCCAAAACCAGTATAACAAAAAGCCCTGCATGGTGTTGCCTGTTTGCAATTCCAGTGCCCAGGAGTGAGGTGGGGGTGGGGTGGGGTGGGGGATGGGGGATGTCGAGATGCGGGTGGAGATTCAAGCAGATGTTTGGAGCATGTTGGCCAGTCAGCCAACGTTGCTTGGTAAGTTTCAGGCCAGTAATGTTTCAACAACGCAACACAAAGCAAAATGATGGATGCTTTCTGAGGTGTCCTCTGGATTCCACAGATATGAGCACACACGTGAACACAAGCCTGCCCTCCTCACATTGCCCAAACTAGAAAAACAAATCAACAGACAGATTGAAAAAAAAACCACAAAAAAACAGAAGAAATGATGGAAGGAGTCCACAGCCCCTGCCCTTGCAGTGAGAACCAGGCAGCTGAGGGGGAGGCCCGCCCGCAGCACCGCATGAGTGCGCACCTGCCTCCTCCAGTGCCCACAACTACTTTGTGAGTAGAGCTCATGTCTCTTCACGAATCTGTCCCCAGATCCAGGAGCATCCCCCAACATCCAGAAATGGAGCCACTGCGCTTTTGTTAGACCAATATAGTTCAGTTGAGGTTTCTCTCAGCTCCCCAGTTTGGACTCAATTATGAAAACGGCTTAGATCGTGCAACCCACTCAGTACAATGTTCTAAAATGTTCTTCTCGATTATACAAAACTGCCCAAGAACTGCTCATACGGGTGGAGGATCTGGTTCCTTGCAGACTGAATGTTCCTTAGCTGTGTGGTAATTTTGTAGGTATTAGTCTTGATTGAGGATTGTAAAGGAGAAAATATTTTTAAGACCTCATCTTTTTATTAGCTCACATGCGAGACATTTCCTTTAGGCTTCAGGAAGCTATAAGCTTCTTAGCAATGAGTCTACTTTGATCCAATGGCAAGCATCATTTCTAAGAATGCATGCTGTTTCCCTTTCTTTTGGCTGCTAGCAACTTTAGGACTCCTTGTGTATGGTCGTCTTATTACTGTTCCCACGGAGCACAGACCCAGTGTTCCTGGGTCTCCCAAACATACATGTCAAGTCCCCTCTGTGTCTGCCTGTGTCTGACTCACCTCTAACCCTTACACACCCTTAACTTCCTGTGCTAAGTATCCATTGCTATCTGACGTCCTTGCTTCCTGGGGTGTCCATCTTGGACCATGCAGGCCTCATTAATCTCACTAAGTCATGAGATGACTCTGCAGATTCGCCATGCGTAATGTTCCTTCTCAGTGGGTGCTCCCACAGGGTGCACTTCCTAACTGTTCAGGCACTAGCAGGGCACAGTATGCCCTGTATCTTTGGGGAAGCCGTGAGTGAGATAAATGGTCTTGGCTTGCTGGATCCTGCGCATGACAGTTTTGCTTCAGCTAGTGGCAGAGACAGGAATAGCAGGCCCCAAGGTCCTGAGGGATCTTGGAAGGCATTGGGTAAGGGTACATTCGCATCAAGTTGGGATGTGAACAACAGAGCTGCCTTGTTTTTATCTCACCCTGACATTTGTAGTCCGTTCGTTATAGATGTGAGTCCTGATTAACTAATACATCCTTTTACATTACCCTATAACACCCAGGAGATACATTTTATAGTTATAGATTATGCCACCTGCTCCTTAATAACACCTATAGCCCAGCATGTCACAGAGATTGGTGATGTATGGCAAATGCACACCACAAGAAGAGTCATGTCATAGATGGCATGTGGCTCAGGGAAAATACCCTAGAATGGGGGCCAGTGACAGACTGACAGACTCCCAGGATCTCAAGTACACAGATCATTGCAGATGAGCTTGGATTTCACCCTTCCTCTAACCAGGCCCCAGATTTCCACTACAGTGGTTCATCTTTCCTGGAACACAAGCATTGACTGATCCTGTTGTTTAGAGTGTGAGTGCCTATGGTGTGTGTGTGTGTGTGTGTGTGTGTGTGTGTGTGTGTGTGTGTTGATGAAATCTTTCTGAGGTGAGTCCTAGAACATATGCCATTGGACACATGCCCTTGGAAGGAATTTTGGGACCTAGCCCCCATTCTTTCTTTCTTTTCTTCCCTGCTGACATGAGGCAAGTAGCTTTGATTCACAATGCGCTCCCGTCATGAAGATCCTTCTTGCCATAGATCTAGAACAACAGAGACAACTGACCAAGTACTGAACTCTCTGAAACTAAGAGCCCAGACAAACCTTTCTCCTCTTATGCTAATTGTCTCAGGTACTTTGTCACAGTGGCCAAAAGCTAACATGGCTGGCTTATAGCAGAAAATAGAAAATAGCAGAGGAAGGAAGTTGTTTAGTAATCTTCCATATTGGTTCCCAGACATGACAGGTACCACAAGGGGAGTTACTCATCACCCACAGGCCCTGATCAGCTCCAAAAAACCCCCTGACTTCTGTGTGCTCCTCAAGGGAAACATCCTTTAACAGAGACCATTCCTTTGTAAGTTATGTTTAAGAGGGATGTGAAGATGAATTTGTGTGATGTAAGGCCCAGGGTTCTGCAGGGGACAACTGCTTCAGCTTCACGGCCATCAGCTTCCATGATTGACCTCTTGCTTCCAGAAGCAGAACCAGCGATGATGAGGCACATGGTAAGCTTTCAAGGTCAGTCCATTGTCTATGGCACGTGGTGTATATCAGGTATTTAAACAATGAGAAATGAAAGAAAAGAAGGAGTGGAGACTGACCAAAGGCAGGTCCTCTGTAAACCTCTGGAATGTGCTCTACTTTTTGTACAAGTTTCCATGGTGCCATTCTTTCAATCTGAACTTAGAGAACCAATGATAGAGAACTTGCTGTCTTTGTATAATGCCAGGCAGTCCGTCAAGTTGGACATAGAGACTCAGATTCTGTTCACATGTAGGCCATTCTGGAAGCACAGGTGTCTAGAGCTGCAAGACTGGTCCATCTTCTAAGTTATCCTGGTTGGTTGCCATGGAGATAGCTACTGATGAGGATATTATAAGCAGGTCCCTGGACAGGATTGCTTCTATAATAAATAAAATGGGAGGCCCCCAGAACTTTAAAGCTGTCTCTTCCCTCAGGAAGCAGGGCTATTAGCAGGTCTCAGACAGGCTTCTTATTCCCCCCCCCAAAAAAAAAGGCTTCTGTTTTTATTTTTGTTATGGGAGAGTCAGGCGATTGGAGAGGAGAGCAGGGCACAATGTTTCGGGTTGACTCCAGAGCCACAGGCTGCTGGTTAGACTTAATCAGATATGTCTTGAAAACCAAAGGCTCAGAGATGGCCTCTGTAAGTCTCTGAATGTGCCACAGCGAAGGCTTCCGGGGTCTCCTTGGATCTACTTGCCACTTGAGGTCTGCTGGGTTTCTGGCTATATGGTGCTGTCTGTGGCCACAAGTCCAAGTTCTGCTTAATGTAATTTAGGCAGCGAATCAACTCACAGCTGCCAAAAGTCTTTCTTAAATTGTGACTCACTTTCTTATCTTCCTCTAGCTGTGAGGGGCACAGGCATCATTATTGTGAGCTCATAGGGTTCAGGCCAACACAATTGAGGGAACAATAAGATTGGGGGGATGTTTGGGATTACCAGGACTCTCAGAAGCAGAGATACCCACAGGCCTTAGGCAGGTTATTTCTGGATTTGCCTTATGTAAGTAAAAAGATATATATATAACAACTATTTCTCATGGCTGAGCCTCTGTTGAAGTTTTTACATGGCTTGCAGCCTTTCATGTTTTAGCTCCTTGGAGATGTGAGCTTTGGAGTTTGCCAATAACATAGTAGAGTCCCTAACCAAAGTGGGGAGAAAGGCAAATATGTTTCAATGGGGGCTAATGAGATGTTTTAGGTTCAAATCCTCACCTGTCACTTCCTGATGACACAGGCTCAGGCAAATGCCCTCACTTTCAGCTGTGGGTAACTGATGTTACCCTGTGGAATGGCTTCACAGAATATATGCCACATGGCTGCTGAGAAGCTTTAGTCTATGTTATCAAGGTAGAAAATCACAGCTTCTAGACAGTGTGTGATTCCTTGGCTCAGTGCCCACGAACAATGTGTTTGTGTTTGTCTGTTCAGTTTAGTCCCGCAGCCAGGAGTTTCTCACTCAGCCGAAGCCTATAGCCCTGGTGACCTTTCACAGAGATTCCTCAAGCCGGCTGCTCTTCGACGGAGAAGCTCAAGGACTTAGTGGCCACTAACTTCTGGTGATCCCTTTTGTAAGGGCTGAAAGACTGAGGTTAAAGTTGTTTGCTGAACAACCCCAAGTACATTTGGTGGGTTTGAGCTCTTCTCTAACTGTCTTCTTGCCAGCCTATTTAATTTCTCTTGGGCCCAGTTAATCTTTTTTATATGTGAGTATAATGAAATCAATCCTACAGCTAAAGCTATGCAAGATTATAAGACACCTGGGGGGGTGTGGAGAGAGAGAGAGAGAGAGAGAGAGAGAGAGAGAGAGAGAGAGAGAGAGAGAGAGAGAGAGAGAGAGAGAGAGAGAGAGAGAGAACGCTTTCTGGGTCTCCTAGCTTTATTTGTTCATCTACAGCCCCTTGCCTTGATACCTAGAACTGGCAATTCAGAAATCTCAAACAGTGAGAGGAAACTCTCACTGGAAGCTGAAGCACAGACCCAATGTTCTCACCAGCAGCCCCTGGAAAATCAGCCCCTTGTCTGAATTTTCATCTCTTCATCTATAATGCACATTGCTTGGTTGGGTCTGTCAGACTTTAATGTTTTATTTCTCTATTATTATGGCTGTCCCATTAGCTCACATATGGATCAGTGGTAAAACTGGCTGACTGGCGAGACAGATGAGTGAATGGTGGGAAGGAGAGGCCGCCCACCTGCACTCCTAGGAGCTCTTCAGGAGTCCTGGACTAACACTGTGGCTGTCTAGACCACCAACTTGGAGCTTTCTTTCTTTCTTTCCTTTTTTATCTCAGCAAACAATTCTCTAAAGTACATTCTACACCTCCATGCCCTGGAGTTACCTTGTCAGCGTAATGCTTCCATGGCTTCAGTAAAGACTAGCCAGATTATAAAGCCCAGAGTGGGCTGTTGACTGTGGGTACTTCTGCTGTGATTCTAAAGTACATTGAATTTTGAAGGCAACTCAACAAACTGTGCTTTGTGTTTCCAGGGACGTAGTGAGATTCTCGCTCTGGCTCAACTGTCTTCTTGATTTATTCCTGTCCACTGGGGTTCTGAAGTCTTGGGAGAATAGGGTTAATAGAGCCTCCTGCTCATTTAGCTCAGTTACTGCAATGCATAGGATCGGCCAGCAGGGGTCACTGGAGGCCCATATATTTTGTACCTGATTTGCCTACTGGTCTTAAATTTTTTTTTACTACTTTTTAAAGTGTGTGTGTGTGTGTGTGTGTGTGTGTGTGTGTGTGTGTGTGTGTGTGTGTGTGTGTGAGATATCAACCTTTAACACTTGTTACCTTAGAAAACGAGAAGGAAAAACACAAAATGTTTCTGGAAGAGTGAAATTTCTCGTATTTTTTTTTTTTTTTTTTAATTTTATTTTATTTTATTTTTTTAATTTACATTCCAAATCACTTCCCCTTTCCCGTTTCCTCCCTCCCCGAAAGTCCCATAAGCCCCCTTCCCTCCCTCTTTTCTCCGTTCAACCCCCTCTTTAATAGAAAACAGCAAACATCTTACCTTTCCTCAACCTAAGCCTATAGGCACTTAGGACAGGGGGACACACTTTCTAAATAAGGCACTCACTTGTCCACAATTCCATTCCTTAGGCACTGGAAGGAGAACTCACAAGTTCATCTTGTTGGACAATGTAGACCATGCATGCCTCCGAGGAGCAGCTACTTTGACTCATCATTACACTCCACAATGTGTCTATCCATGGAGGACTTTGCTAACACTCAGTTTTTGATAGATTGTTTTTACTATATAAAAGTGTATGTTTCTGTGGAAGAAATTATACGAAGCAGACATGCAAAAGAGAAGCAATATTGCTTCACTGACACAACTGATAGAAGTATTTGATTGCAGACATTCTTACACTGAGACACACAGACACAAATAGAGGGATACATACAGACACCCATACAGACAACCACAGACAGACAGACACACACACAGAGACTCACACACACACACACACACACAGATACACACACACACACACACACACACACACAGATACATACTTACAGAGACACACAGATACAAATAGAGGGATACATACAGACAGACACCCATACAGACAGTCACAGACAGACAGACAGACACACACACAGACTCACAGACAAACACACACACACAGTGATACATACTTACAGACACACACAGATACATAGATATAGACACACAAAACAGAATGTATCTTTTCATATTGTGAACATCCTGTGAGGTACACACACACACACACACACACACACACACACACACTCTTCATGGTGTGCATCAGTATCCCTGGTCACATTGTGTGTACACTGTTTTCTTGCCTGCTCCTTCACAAGCAAGCTGTCAACAGTTTCATGGGCACGAATGGGCTTCCCACAGTTAAGATGGCTGCAAGGCATTCGCTTTCATGGATGACCTACTGTGGTTTTAATGAAAACACAGGCAAAACATAGAGGAAAATGCAAGCACCATAAAAAACTTGGGTTTGTCTTGAGATGGTCATTCTCCAGTGTCAACCTTCATGTGTGTCCTTAGTTACTTCAAGTCTGTTAGAATGTTTCAGACAGTTGAAACATTCTATACAGCTAGCTACATTGGCATGACTTCCAAGTTACCAGCTCATATATCCAATAAACAGCTTTATTGCTCTAGACCAAGCCCCTTAGAATATTCTAGTCTCCTCCAGGATTCCCGTGGATGACGGGAGAGGACAAAGTGTGTTGAGAGGACTGCATATTTGAGACCAAAGACTGCAGAACAATCTGGAGGCATCCACTTTGGAGGACTCAGACCTGGAGGGGAACGTACCAGGGCAGATGGAGGGGAGGAGGCGAGGGCTGGGCATCAGCCGCTTGTTAGCCTCACACTGCATTTTGGGTCTGCACCTTGGCTTTTGTGCTACTCTGTTGCAGCCCAGGTTGAGTGCAGGGTGCATGCTGCAAGCTGCCCTGCAAGGTACCTCTCCACACCAGGTAGAGAGCTCGCTAAGATTCCTCCACTCCTTTGACATTTCTTCTAGCCTAGTGTTCCTTTTCTCTCTTATGTCGAGCCTCACATCTAAGTCCCAGTTTTCTAGTTGAGTTCTATGGGATTTCCTATTTCTCTACTGCACCCATTTTGGGGGTGGGAGAGAAACCTGTAAGACAGTTTAGTTGACTGGCTGTTAGTGAATACCTTAGATCTGCACCTAGTTTACAGAGGAAGGAACTTGGGCTCAGAAAGCAGCCCTCTGCCCAAGGCTCACAGCTAATGAGTGAGCACTGGGTTCCCCACACATCTACAGATTTGTGGGCCCGACAGACCAGCTGTGCTCTGGGGCAGTTGGAGGGAAAGGCTGCAAGAAGTTGATGCACGTTACTGGGTGGAATTCTTGTCAGTGAAAACACAGTCATCTAAGATGAGTACATTTTCTGAAAGCTAGGCTAATGTGTTTACCTTGCCCATAGTCGAGAACTACATTGGAGTGATGCTCCAGATGTCTGAGGCTAGACCACAAGAAGCCTATAGCTTCTGTCCTGGCCCCTTGAGTTGCTGATCTTTGGGCTTTCCCTCTTGCACCCTATTAAAATTCTGCCACCAGTGCGTTACAAGCTGAGCCCAGGTCAAGGGCTCTAGCCTTCCAGTTGTCAATGTCCAAGTACCAGTCACCTTAGTGAAGGACATCCCCTAGCTGTCTGAGTCTTCTCCATAGAAGCTCAGACATCAGGGCTGGCAGGGAGGGACAGTCACCCTCACATGTCCTTCACATGCACATGTCCTTCACATGCACATCAAAGAAGAAATTCAGGAAAGGATAGATGGGAGAGCCCAGTGGGCCAGACTGTCATCTAATCACTTAGAGGACACAGAACTCATGACTCACCTTTGGCACTGCTGGGGCGTGGCCATGACCTAGGGTAGGAAAGAGAACAAACATGAGGGTTGGCTACTGAATTCATCATGGGCTCCAAAAGAATGCACACTTGAAAGATGCACGACATGGTTAATTCTGTGAAAATTGGGCATGTATTTTCATATCTGTGTAGGTGCACAGGCGTGGGTGTCCATGCATATATAGCTGTACTTGTGTATGGATATGTATACATGTGTGAGCATGTATGTGGAAGTCAAAGGACAGCTCAGCTTGTTCCTTGGTCCACCTTAACATTTGGAGATAGGATCTGTCATTGGGCTGGAACTCAGGTCCCTACCCTTGCAAGGTAAGTACTTTATCCTCAGAGCAATCACCTACCCAGCCCTGGTCTGTGTCATACAAACATGGAGCAAGTCCTTCATGTTTATATTCCTGTAGGCTTGAGGTAACATTTTGTTAGAGATGATCTAGAAAATAGAAGACATATATAAGAAAAAAATCAATACCCTGTTCCTAAGTGTATGTGTATGAATGCATGCACACATCTAAAATCAAAACAATCTATTATTGTATATTGTGTATATAATGTGTGTGTGTGTGTGTGTGTGTGTGTGTGTGTGTGTGTGTTTGCATGTGTGCATGCATGTGTGTGTATGTGTGTTTGCTCCCACATCATGGCACATACATAGGGGCCAGAGGACAACTCTTTGACTTGGTTATCTACTTCCACCCTACCAAGACAAGGTACCTCACTTCTCTGCTTCATGCTGTAGGATGGCCTGTCCTTTGAGCTGCCAGGCAATGCCTTGTCTTCACCTCTCATCTCACCTTAGGAAGGCTGTGATTACAGATGCCTGTCATAGCCCTAGGCTTTTTGGGTGGGTTTCGGGCATGGAACTCCTCAGGATTGCATCGGTGCTGTATGCACACATTAAGACACATAGGTATGTAGAAGGATGACTTTGTGACATTATATTTATTATGCCCTGTTATTGAAAAGCACATTTTTTGGTCATGAGGCCCTTTTGGAGAGGATTTGGGTTCTGGCTAGTTGTGACTATTGCAAACAAGATTGCAAAACCCAACCATTCTTGCATTTCAGTCTCCTCTCTGAATATCTCCATGGACAGATAATTATTCGGTCCAAGGAAAGTGCCAGAGTGTGGGCATCCTCAGCCCCTGGTTGCACATTCCTCAGATGCTGGATGGTTTTGTATTGATTCATATTAACTTATGTTTTTATCCATTGAACATGAAGTGGCTGCCCGCTGTGTCTCACCACCAGGATCCGTGTTCCAACCCCACTTTTCCTATTTGACACTTATTATTGCTCCAATTTCATTTCTGAGATGGCTACCACATTTGAATAATTACATGCCTCTCCTCTTTGGTAAGTCACTTGGGCACGTCTTTGTTCATTTTCTGATGACAAGTTCTTGGCATAGCCACAAACGTCACCCTTGGACAGCTTTCCCTTGGGTGTAACTTTTCCCTAGATTTGGGTTCTGGTCTGAAAAGCCCCAGGGCAATGGAAAGCTCCAAAGGCTGCTGCTTCCGTGAGCTGACTTGTTTGTGCCTTTAATAACCCCTGGCCCTCTCTGCACACCTTTCCTCCGAGGCTCTAAGTGCGTCACGGCTGCAATTAATTGAGCATCGCAACACACGTTGCGTGTAAATATTTATGAGGCCTATCTTGTGGCTGGGATGTTGGGCACACAATAGTTAAGCAATGAAGCATTAGTAACCAGGAGACCAGAGCTCAGGAGTTCAGACACTGCCTGTTCTGATACTGCCCCTTCCCTAACTTCATCTTCCAAATGACCTTGGGGAGTCGATGTCCTTCCAAACAAGAAACAGGGCGCAGGGATGCACAAATAGCCCATTCCAGATGGTCACTGAGAGGCAAGGAAATTGCTTTACGCTCTGCTGCTACTCCAGCCTGGCCCTCCCTACCCAAGCCTGTGGGATGTGGTGAGTCTCACTGGGGAGCCACCGTGCATCTGAAGCCCAGAGCCCTATGCTTAGCAGTTGGTGCCCTTTCAAGTTTGCTGAGCTTCTGCAGAAACTAGCAGTAAATTACCTGGTGAGACGAGAACTCTGTGTGTGTGTGGCCTGTGAACACTCTCTTGTCCACCCTAGAAACACGCTCCCCTCCCCATACTGAGATCCTGGCCTTGCTTTCATTAGGCCTCACAAGGCATCCAGATATCTAACTTATGACCTGTGCAATAGAAGGGATTTCTGTGACTGTGACCAGTAAGTTCATTATGAATGGAGCAAATTTTCAAGGGACTGACTCCAGGTTGGGATTCTAAAGTGGGCCAGATTCAGGTAAGAACTTCCGTGCCAAAGGCAAAGTCTTCTGCAGGTCCTAGGGAGAGCTCTCACTTCTGCACCCACTGTCTTCTTATTTGTCCCCCCCCAGCCCCCAGGATTTTAGAATGGAATGCTAGGCAGGAAAGCTGAGGCCTGAGCCAAGGTAGTGTTCCTTCTCTCCCTGGACTCTGGGCTGAGGCCTTTTGGAACACAAGTGGAACAAAAGATGACAAAAAACATTAAGCATCTGTCTGTCTGTCTGTCTGTCTGGACACTGAGCTGGCCCCAATCTTTTTTAGCAGAGGTTAACACACTTACACTTATCTTCTCAATCTCTTTTTCCCATAAATGCAATTTTTTAGTTTCAATTTATGGATTTAATAGCTATTTTTTTTTGAGGCAAGGTCTCTCTGTGGCCCATCTGGCCTTGCTTTGAACTCCCCACAATCCTCCTGTTTTAGCCTCCCAAGTGCTGGGATTACAGATATGTAATAGCCCAGTCTCTACTTTTGCTTTTTTTTTTTATATTAAATATAATCTTCATTTACATTTCAAGGGGTAAAACCTTTCCCAGTTTCCCCTGACCCCAATACCCCCCAACCTCTCCTCCCATTCCCTGCCTCCAAGTATATGCCCCTCTACCGGACCCACTCCCACCTTAGCCCCGCCCCCTTGATTTTCCCTTGTTGGGGCATCTATTGAGCCTTCACCTGACCAAGGACCACTCCTCCCACAGATGCCCTACAAGGCATTCCTCTGCCACATTTTTGGCTGGAACCATGTGTACCCCTTGGATGATGGCTGAGCCATCTCTCCAGCCTTCCTACTTTTACTTTTGACTTCCAGAAAGCCGTAGGTGTTACTGCCTAGGTGCTCTGAAGAGACAAGTGCTATCCAGTGTTGTTGTTCTGATGACACAGAACAGAAGGGTGGCTGCCAGGGGCAGGAGGAAGATGGAGCATTTGACAGTGCAGTGTTTGGTTTTTATAAGAAAATAGGTCCTGGGGCGGCTTAGTGGCTGCAGCACGCTCATGGTTAACGGAACTGTATGCACAGCCCAAATGTTTGAGAGCTGATCTCATATTATGGCTTTTTATGTCATACCAAGTAATAGTAATACACAGAGATGGGAGAACATGTTTGGAGGGAGTAGATACAGGTTTCTGCTGTAGGTTTAAACCAATGGGATCTCTATCTTCCACTCAGCAGATGTAACTAAAACTCAACCTGACTAGAGTGGCACTATAAACTATTGCCAGAGTCAGGTCTCCACCCTGAGTTCCCTGTTATTCACATGCCTAGAGCAGCGACACAGCTTGCACAGAGCTCTGTGCATCTGGAAGCTTCCTCCCCATTGCCAAGACTATCTGAATGTGGCTGATCTGCTTCACTCTGGGCGGGGCCCTGCAAGATAGTTGGGTATTCATATGTCATGTCCTCGGGGGACTCTGCACCCTAGGGGGGCTCTCTGTGCGTCAATGCAAGCATGTGAATTAGCAGAGGAAGCCTCAGCAAAACAGGGAAAGGGGCTGTTATTCCAGCCGAGCCTGCTGCTAAGATCCAGAGAGCTAGAAAAACGGGTTGGGGGTGGGGAGACTGAAGGAGGAGGCTGGGCATTGTGGGTCTGTCTGGATGGAGTGTGGACATCATCCTGACACGAGCAGCTGCCGAGCTCTCTGGAAAGGTTCCCGTGTTAATGCTCTTTGCAGCCTGACAGCCCACGGTGATGAATGAAAGACGCTGCTAGCTGACTTCATGGGGATTTGATATGCTCTTCCTGGGCTCCAGTGAGGGCAGCATGCTAGCAAGCTGCCCCTTGCCAGGGAATCACAAGATGTATTCTGGCTTCCTTTTGTCAACAGCATCAGTAACATAGCCATGTGCAAATGGACCACAGCTGGAAAGAGCACAAGACTGGCAGCATCTCCTGTTCTTTTTCTCCAGCTACAGGCTACTCTCCACATCTGGGCCTAAAGGAAGGGGGTTTTTCCTTCCTCTGCACTTCCTGTGTGTGTCGCAGGTGTCATCACTGTGGCAAGCAAGTTCACAAACTGTAGGATGATCAAGATTTGCCCTCCCACGTCTGTGGTTTTCTGATATGAAAGCTTATTACAAATCAATTTTAAATCTGGAATTATTTTTAATTTTTAATTCTTTTAAATAATTGAATGCATTTAATGAGCTTTAATTTTTAAAGAATACTAAAACAAACACTCCCCTCCCCCACCTCTCCTGCTGCCTGGCACACTGGATGTGAGGTTGCAGACAGTGTGTTCCTGTTTCCTTCCTATCCATGGGAACACAGTGTATTATCTGGGTCCCATAGAGATGGGACAGAGCCATGTCCCCGGGGTTGAACTCCTGGAATAGAGACTCATAACTCATTGCCCCCTGGAATTTGGTAGCATACCCTGATGGAAGTGAGTCATGTGATCTTACATCATCAGCCTTTTTCATCACCCAAGCTTCCAAGAGCTACGGGTTTTAAGTCTACATCTTATTTAACTACTATTCACAAAATTGGAAGGTTGCTCCGGAATAAAATTCTGTAACTTTTGAAAGACAGCTGATGTGGTTAGAAGTTACTAAACTCATTTTAAATATAAAGAGAAGTGAAAGAGAACACAAATTTCTGAGTTCAGTCCTTCCCCCTCTTAATTTGAATGTCTGCATTGGGAACTGAGCATGTTGCAAAAAATGAACTCACACACAGACTGTCCTGAGGAACAGTGTCTTTGTCTCCACCCTTGGACTGTTATAGAACACTTGTGTCAAATGGTGAATTAGAGATGTTAGCAACTCCTTTCATTTTTCAGGTGGGTGACAAGATGATTAATTCCCTCAGGAGTCAGAGGTGCTATGCCCCACACCCAGACTGGTGAAATCTGTTCGGAAGAGGAAGTTCCCACTGGCGAACTATGGGCCTAAGGTTTGGACACACACATTCAGAGGGTGGAAAACTTGGAGGGCTCAGCTAGCAGGCTGGTGTGACTAGAGGTACAGCAGAGAGTTTGGCATGGCAAAGATGTGCAAAACTATGTCTCAATAAGGTAATCTAGGAACACACAGAGTGGTTGGAAAGGGGCCAACTGGGGTTTCCAATGGTCTTGGGTAGATGGGGAAGAGCATAATGGATGGATACAAGTGCCTTTCTTATTTCCCAAGGGACCACAAAAATCCCCTGCATTTCCTGGATGTGTACATCACCCTTGTTTGACTAAATTCAACCATACAACTGGAACAGAGCCCATCTTGAATTCTCAGACTAACTACAGTGGTCCCTGAGAGGAGATGGGCACCTCATATGGGGCCCGGAGCTTGGTCCAGAAGCACAGGCATATTGGGGAATGAGCAGGAGTAAGTAGAGGGGTGAGAGAATGCATGCCCTGTGTGCATGCTCAAGGAGGCGTGGATCTGAGGTATCCCATGAGGATGTAGGCTTAGACATACTTTGCAGGCCATGTTCTATCACAACGTGGCCAATAGAGTATCCAAGCATAGTAGTAGTCTTCTACACAAATTCCCTTGGAGTGGGGAAGGTCTATATTTTCACAGTAGTGGAGACTGGGGAGGGTCTTCCATCCCATGGTACTTGGAAACTAATGAAATTTATTCAAGGTGAAATTGTATTAGCTTCGTATTTTATTGTGGGCCTATGGGGCAGAGGCCCTGCCGGGTGCGAGAGTTCTGACAGAGGGGTGAGGGAGTGAGCTGGAGGGGAAGTCGCTTCCAGGGGTGCTGCCGGGAGTTCCACCTCAGTCTTCACCATGCTACCCTCTTGGGTACCCGAGGCGCCTTGTGCCGAATCGGGTCTGGTGGGCGGATGAAAGGCCGCCTAGCCAGGGAGCATTGCAGCAGAGCTGCTGGTGGTGTTTCTGGAGAGCAGACCTCTTCCCTCGTGTTACAGCTCTTATGACAGAAGTTCTCAGAGGACGGAGTAGTTCTCGCACACCTTTATCCTCTGGATAGGATTTATATACAGTTTTGGGGGTGATTCAGGGTTTGACAGCAGGTCCTTCTCATTGGCTTGGACTGAGAGTTTGGGGAAACTTTATTTACATTTGGGAAGGCTTGGTGCTGCTCCTACGTGACTGATAGTCAGACACGTTTCCTGTGTGGGGACTGTGGGGGCTGTAACTGTTACAGGGGCCAGGGATCCCAGGGGGCGTGACCGAACTCCTTCCATCCCACATAGGGGGAAGCCCCACTTACTAGGTCACCGGGGTTTAAGGTCAGTGCTCAATCTGGTCCCAGTCTACCTGTGCACAGCTCACCTCCGGACATTTGATAAGTGAAAAAATAGGCCTGCTGTTTCTTAAAACCTTCCCTGGTGAGTTTCCAGACTCTTCCTTTTTTGAACATAACAACTGTACATATCTGTGACTATTTTGATACACATATACTCTATACTCTTGAAGTCCAGAATGCCTTTATTTGGTTAATTTCTGTGAACACTGGGGCAAATGGCTTAGAGGTCCTCGTGTATGGCACCACCCACATCTCCCTGAGCTCTCCCTTACGCCAGTAACCATCTGGACCACACCTCTTCCAGCTCTTGTGCACCTTCTTGCTCTAGTGATCTATCTCGTCAAAGTTAGAAAGTTACATGTGATTATTTACATGCTACTTATATTGATGAACTTCCGAGGACAGGCAGCATGTTCTTGAGAGTTACAGCCCTCTTTACATAAGTGGGGAATGCTTCTGATAAAGGCTCAAAACTGAAGATGGAGCTGGTCACCTGAATGGGTGCTACAGCAGGCAAGTCAAATAGCAGGATGGCTTGTCACACACATTTTAGCTGGGACATTGTTTCAGTGGACTGAAGAATCCTCTTCACCTCTTTTTGATCTTCTCTGCTTGGAGTCTGCCTTCCACTCCCACTCCCCCTTTTCCTTGTCCCCAGGTTAGAGTTCTCTTTGCCATCCACTTAAATGTATCCAGTATACACTTGACACTGAAAAGGACTCTGGGCACAGTGATGTGCCCAATAACCTGGGTTTTCAGCACTTCAACAGTCATGACTTGACTTTATCCTTACATTTCCCTTTCATCAGATGTTTATTCTGGCACCTACTACTAAGGGCTTGTCTGTGGCTCAGACAAAAGGTGACAGACACCCTAGGGGATGCTTACATCCTCAGAAAGGGTGTTGGGTCACTTGGAAGCTTACCCTATCTTCTGTACAATGGAGTGGATACAGTAAATGACCCTTGTCAGTGCTATGAAGCCCCAGAGCAGCTGTGTTTGGCAAGACAAAACTCAAGAGTCTGGAAGTGTGGCCAGGCAACAATGCTAGCCAACTCCTGTTCTTATATGTCTCAGGGGCACAGCAGTGGGTATCCTTGACTCCTAAGGGTGAGGTCTGCCCTTTCAGGGCATTGAGATGTCACAGCCATCTACCACTTGTTCCCTGTAGAACAGGCTTGAAGCAGGAAAGGGAAATTGCTTTATGGAAAACAAAGACAGGGATCAGAGTGATGGGTCTGCTACTGCTGGAGTCTGGATTTGGCTAGACCTTCAGTTGACCAAAAGAGCCTATATCCTGGATCCCTACAGGACCAGCTTCTCTTCTGTCATGTACAGGATTTATTGCCTTACAAGAGTGCTATCTTTCTGTTTTTGCATTCCCACCCCTCCCACCCCAGCACAGATCAAGCATCTTCTTGGCCAGAGCTGTGTTCTGTTCATTCCTTAAGGAGGTCCATGTAAGGGGCAGATATGATTGTAGTAGGAGAGACACTGACACCCTGGTCCTTCGTGACATCCTCTTCCTCTGATGCCATTCAGCCAGCACAGAGATGAGACCAGAAACCTCTCACTGGAGTTCTAAGTCTTGAGCTGTTAGTAAAACTGAGGTTCTCAAACCTGAGTGGGTATCTGAGTCACAGGAGGGCTGATGGAAACTCAGGGACTGTCCCTCAATGCTTGCACTTCTCACTGAATCTCAGAGTCTAAGAAGCTACCTTTCTGAGTTCCAGTGCATGCTAAGTTTGCTGGTGCCAGGCCCAGCCTCTAGGGACCACTGCAGGAGACATCACCCTTATAGATATCATGTGATAACCAGGGGTGTGAGATCCATATTCCTCTTTGATGGGGTTTTGCAACAGGAATAGATTAGTGATGCTTGGGGACAGAAAACCAAGCACACTTGTCATGAGTGTCTACAGGAGATTGGTTCCTCAACCTCATGGATTCCAGAATCAATTGGTGTTGAATCTCTTTTTAATAAATACTTTCATATTTGTGTCTATCTAACAGTATGTATTACTCCATTTAGACTTTAAATCTATCTAGATTACTCTCAATAACTAATACAATATAGGCATTGTGTGAACATCTGATAGACAGCGGGACTTAAAGAATAAGGAAGAGAAAACACTGCCCATGCTCAGTGCAGAATGTTTCTGACCTATGGCTGGTTGAATCCCTAAATGTGGAGTCACAGAGAAGATCAGTTGTGTGCTGATCATTAGAGTCCAGTAGTGTCTTTGAAGTTCAATTTTTATAAATTCAATAACTTATAGCTAATAAGTTAGCTATCCTGACTTAATTTTTGTGTGTTGATCACCACAGCGGGCCACATCCTTAGATTAATTTCTATACTTATAAATAGGAACTCAGATATCTGATTCAGATCAAACTTGTGAATGTTGAAATTACACACTCCCTTTATGGTCTCTGGTGCATGCCAGTACCAGATACTGATTGAGTGTGATCTCTGTTGGAAAGCACTCACCAGTGTGTTTCAGTCTCTAGGTTCATGGGAAATTGCACACAAGAGAAATGGTTGTTGTCAATATAGCCAGGCAAATACCTTGAAAGGCTGCAAGACTCTCTTATCTTTGTGTTGTAGGTAGATTATGGATGTTGGAATGGTCTGCACAGCCTGGGCCACATGGTCCATGTGTGAGCCAGCACTAGGCTTAGCAGCACACCTTACTGAGAACTCAGTGGACATTTGAATTTGGAGGAGGATGGAGACTTATGCTAATACCTATGCTTAACGATGTGGAGGCAGCAAGAGGTGAGCACAGGGCTGTTTTCTATCTTAGTGACAGTGATGGCTCTGCAGTTTATCACAATCACACCACAACTAGCTGGGCAGCCTCAGAGAGAATTTTGAGTCTTTTCACTTTTAAATGGGAGACTGACAATCTGATTGACAGGGTTCAGAGCTACTTAATAAGCTCTTAAGTTGCAACCTAGCACATATTGAGTATGCACAGACCATTATTTATTGAGAATCTACTATTGTCCAGGCATTACAGAGACCATTGTTTTACTCTCCAAATATCACACTGTCTGGAGTGCAGAGGATTCATCTATAGAGAAGAATTAACCTTTCCCAAATGATATTACTGAAGTTCACAGCTGGAGATAGCTCCTGGAAGCCACACCACCAGTTAGCAGTTTGGCTCAAATTTTGGCTCAGGCCCAGGGGATGCAGTGTGCATGGTGGTACTGCCCATCATCAGCATCCTCCCTCCTCTGTTGCTCAGTGCCAATTATTGTCATTTTATATGGGAAATGAACACGTTGGTTTAACAGATACTAAAGTAAGAGAGTGGACCGAAATATGTCATTTTCAGACATTTTAATTTGATTTATATATCTCAAAAACTAATTTATATTCATATAATGCTTTCATTATAAAATATGCAGTGGTAGAGAGATTTGTGTGAATATGGGAATTTAAAAAAAATGGTTTATAAATGGCCTGGAACAGGTTGCAGAAGCACCATCAGCTGCTCTTTTTAATATATCTTGAGCATGCTATGACACATCCTGAAATAATTTGCTTCTGGGGGAAAAAAACACTACCCTCCTCTCTGTCTTTCCCCCCTAAAATGTAACTGTAAATATTACTTTGATGTATGTAATTGCTTCAACCCTCTCTCTCTTGGAAGGAAGGCTTCTAACCCTTCCATTTCCCATCTCTTGCTTTTGTCAAGAAATAAGAAAAACAGACTTAAAATGCATTATTCAAATGTGTGTAATGTAAACATTAAAGAAAGCGGTGTGCAGCTAAAAATTTCCCTTTTCTTAAAATGTTTGTGAGAAATAACTTGTCTGTTCTGTCTTGAGGGCATTCATTCACTCTGAAGAGGGAGTTGACTTACTCCAGTGTTCCTTAGGATGGCAGAGAGCTAAGGCAGAGTAGCACATAGTAGGACCTGGAGAATGCATAGATTGAATTGAACTAGATGAGAGGGTGCCAGCATACAAAGACCTTTGGGTACTGCTGGGAAGAAAGGCTATCCTGGAGGACTCGGATGAATGACATGTTCCAAGCACCAGGTTTGAGTGTTAGCATCCACAACCCATTATTCCAGTCAGTCTCTGTGTGAGTGTGTATGAGTGTGTTTATGTATATGTGAGTCTCTGTGTGTCTCTCTGTGTGTAGGTGTACATATATGTGAGTTTCCCTGTGTGTCTCTGTGTGTATAAATCTGTATGTATGTGTATGTGAGTCACTGTATGTATGTGTGAGTTTCTCTTTGTGTGTTATGTATAGTGAATGTGTGAATGTGTGTGTGTGTATGTGTGTGTACCTCTGTATGTGATGGTCAGTTTTACTTGTCACAGAATTAAGACTTTCACTCCTCTGATAATAAATAAATAAACATCCTGACCTATTTTTCAGCAGAGAGACGTTCTGGAATCTCTGATCACTGAATCCTTCTTTCGTTGTCCTTTTATTGCCCCTGGGATGAGAGAAAATAGATTATAGCTAGGAAACAGCAAGGAGCTGGAGGAAAAAATTAATGAAGTGCATTCATTCATAGAAACAGCCCCCAGTCGGATTTGAGTAATTAACGCCTCGCACATCTTTCTGTCGTTCTCTTTGCGTCTCCACCGGGGCTAAAAACACGTTTAAAGAAACTTAATTACTTGCAATTGTGTTTTGGAGCGCCGTTTTACTGGGCAGGGCTAAGATGGAGGAAATGCTGAGATCAGGGTGCAGATGAGGCTGTCTCTCCCCCCTTCTGTGCCTCGCTCAGTTGTCCCTCTGCCTCCTTTACGAAGGGAAGAGCACAGACTGCTATGTCGTTGACAGGAGGCCGTTAAGCTACTGCGAGGACAGTGACTTGAGCCAGGCACAAGTCTAGCTGCTTTACTGTGTCAGCTGAATTTGAGAAAAGTCTTGCAAACATCATCCCACGTAGAAAGGCAGACTATTTAGCAAGCACAGCTCTGATCCAAGTAATATTTAGGCACTCTGCTAAGGCATTTTCCACAAAGAGATTAAATGATTTTAAATTGAGTTAATTTGTTAAAATTCATTAAATACATTTACTATCATGAGCCATCA
Source organism: Tokudaia tokunoshimensis (assembly GCA_036184795.1). NCBI lineage: Eukaryota > Metazoa > Chordata > Mammalia > Rodentia > Muridae > Tokudaia > Tokudaia tokunoshimensis. The sequence goes on along the minus strand of BTHU01000014.1, from coordinate 67,571,450 downwards.
TTGTTATGTATCTTAGCTCATCTAATTAGTCCAGTTCTGCACACTCTCTTTTCTTTGCAGACATTGCCTAGCTTTTATCAAATGCTTCCCAGAGATTCTTTCCCTGCACAATTGCTCCTTGACAACTAGTTAGTTAGCAGATCTAACTTCACAACCCTCATGTTCTCTCTGCATGGGTTAACCTTGTCCCTTTGTCCTTGACCATCCTCTACTTCCTGCCACATGAAGCCCTTTCTGTGGCTTGCCTTGCTTGTCTTTTCTCTTCAGCTTCTGCTTCCACGTCAATTCCACTCTTTGCTTCTGTCAAGGGGCCTGTCCCCATCCTGACCTCTCAGGCTGCCTCCTTCACAGTTAGTTCCTAGCTGAGTTTTTATTTCGCACTTCTATTTACTTGTTTACTAGTCTCTCTCTCTCTCTCTCTCTCTCTCTCTGTGTGTGTGTGTGTATGTGTGTGTCTACATGAGCACTCCGCAGGCTTGCCCATATATGTATATTTGGAGGCCAGTGCGTGCGTGTGTGCGTGCGTGCGTGTGTGTGTGTGTGTGTGTGTGTGTGTGTGTGTGTGTGTGTGTGTGTGTATGTACTTATCACACACATAGGATGTGCTTGGAGGTCAGAGGACAACTTGAGGGAGTTGATTTTCTCCCACCCCACCCCCACATGGCTTCTGGGAATGTCATATTTGGCATCAAGAGCCTGTACCCACTAAGTTCTCTTGCCAGTCCCACCAAGGGCTTTTTTTTCGTGCACGTGTGTCGGGGGCAAGATCTCTCACGGATTGTAGAGCGCACTGTTTCAGCTTTATTGATGGGCCCCTGAGTCGCACTTATCGAGCTGTCTCTGCCCCTCCCAGTGCTGGGGTTACAGATGTGCAGCTATTCTGCTTTCACATGGCTTCTGGGGATCCAAACTCTTACACAGCCAACACTGAACCCACAGAGCCATTTCCCCAGGCCCTCACCGTGTTCTAATGCAGAGCTGTCTGACAAAACCACTGAGCTCCCATCTCTACCACGGCAGAGACTTGAAGGTTTGTCTTCCTGGGTCTGGGTCTGTGCCTGACCTACAGTGGGCCTATGTGGACTTGTGGGAATGCACACAGGACTTTGGGCTTCTAAGACAAACCTCAGGATCATCCAAGGTTCCCTCCCTCACTACAATTCCATGTGCAGATCACAGGATACAACATGAAAAGCACTGAGCAGGGACTGTCGCTGAGGAACTTGACCCTTTAGAAGCTGACAGTGCTAGTTCATGATTTCAATTATGTGTTCCATTTTTTCCCTTTAATTAAAAATGATTGGACGATTGTATTATCCCTTGTAGCTTTTTATTTTATTATTCTTTTTCCCTCTGAGTAAAACTGACTCATAAATCTAATTTACACATTGGAGTTTCCTCCAGGTTTGAACATGAATGACCAACTGTTTTCTATATCTTTCTTTTAGTGTACTTCAACAGAGCCAAGTCTTCATCCTTGGGAGGTGCCATTGTGCATGTCTTAACTTCTAAATGAGCAACCCGGGCAATGAGCGTGGGCGTGGCCTCCATCCACTCACTCACTGCCATCTTGCTGACTTGTTTCCAGATCCAAACACTTAGCTCCCAAATGACCTTTCAACCCCAGACCTTCCTTTTCATTTCCGTAAGCCAGTCTCAGTCTTAACTCTGTTTTTCATATCTCCAGCTCGGCCTTGAGCATCTGCCCTCTCATCTTCTTTCCTGGCCTCCTGGGTTCCAACCCATCTTCAGGATCACTGCAAGAATTATCTTTCTATGTCTCAAAACACCATCAAATACCCTTCACACCTTAAAATTCCTCCCCAGATCACTGTTCCTGCAGGATAAAATCCAAACATTCAACCACAATCGTCAAGATTCCTGGCCCAGTGTGTTTAAAGTTCTCACTATCACAGTGTTCTCCAGCTGTCGTCTCTGCTAGGTCACTGTGGCCTTGGAGCTGTCCCTTCTCATACTTCTGCATTCTAGATCGAATTACCCTGTATGTCCTCCATGTTTGGAAATACCATCTTCTAGGTCAAGTTCAAATACATCTTCCCTGTGAGTTCTTCCAATTATTGATTCCTTTCTGAGTTCCTTTGGAACTTCTACTTTGCGATTATTTTGTTTGTAAATTCATTCATTCACTCATTCATTCACACAGCAAATAGCTTTTGGATTCTATCTATCCAAGGCAGTAGCCAAAGAAGACAGCAGGAGTGTGTGCACGAAGCTTCTATTGTAGTTGGAGAGCAGGCCCTAACTGACCAAACAATCTTAGCTGAACGCATGGCAGAACTGCTCCCTTTCTCTCTCAGTAGATCCTATGCTGGGTCTTTCTCCTAGAGCACAGGCTGAGCTGCCCCCACCTGCTCTCAGAAATGCCTGAATGGTAACTAATATGTTCACAGATAACAAACAGATAAGCCATCTGCCAGTGTTCATGTGCAATAATGAATTACTTTGCTGCATAGGGTCTTCTGTGTCTCTGGGACTAGGGGTCTCTGATTGGTCCTTGCACTGAGCAGGTTGTCCTGTTTCATCCCCCTCCTGGGTCATGAGCATCAATTCTGAATTTTTGGTTTTTTTTTATTTTTTTAAATTTTTATTGAATATAATCTTCATTTGCATTTCAAATGCTAAAACCTTTCCCAGTTTCCCCCCTCCCCCAAAACCCCCAACCCCTCCTTCCACCCCCTGCCTCCAAGTATATGCCCCTCCACCTGACCCACTCCCACCTCCCCCCCCTCATCTCAATTTCCCTTTGTTGGGCATCTATTGAGGCTTCACTGGACCAAGGACCATTCCTCCCACTGATGCCCAACAAGGCATTCCTCTGCCACATTTTTGGCTGGAACCATGTGTACCCCTTGGTTGATGGTTTAGTCCCTGGGAGTCCTGGGGTGTCTGGGTGGCTGACACCGTTGTTCTTCCTATGGGACTGTAAACCCCTTCAGATTCTCTGGACTGCCCTCCAACTCCTCCATTGGGGACCCCATACCTAGTCCAATGGTTGTCTGCTAGCATCTGTCTCTGTATGTGTAAGGCTCTGACAGGGCCCCTCAGGAGAGGTTTTCATGTGCACTGTCAAGTTGCTAGTGTAAGCTCTCTCCATTTTCTTTTTGGAGGCACTTAGAGCTATTAGTTTTCCTCTTAGCACTGCTTTCATTGTGCCCCATAAATTTTGGTATGATGTGTCTTCATTTTCATTAAATTCTAAAAATTCTTTAATTTCTTTCTTTATTTATTCCTTGACCAAGCTATCATTGAGAAGAGCATTGTTCAAATCCATGTGTATGTGTGTTTTCCATTGTTTTTGTTTGAACTTAAGACCAGCCTCAGGCTGTGATGATCTGATAAGGTGCATGGAATAATTTCAATATTTCTGTATCTGTTGAGGCCTGTTCTGTGACCTATTATATGGTAAATTTTGGAGAAGGTACCATGAGGTGCTGAGAAGAAGGTATATTCTTTTGCTTTAGGATGGAAAGTTCTATAACTATCTGTTAGATCCATTCGGATCATAGATTCAGTTAGTTTCACTGTGTCTCTGTTCAGTTTCTGTTTCCATGATTTGTCCATTGTTGAGAGTGGGGTGTTGAAGTCTCCCACTCTTATTGTGTGGGTTACAATGTGTGCTTTGAGCTTTAGTAAAGTTTCTTTTATGAATGTGGGTGCCATTGCATTCAGGGCATAGATGTTCAGAATTGAGAGTTCATCTTTGTAGATTTTTCCTTTGATAAGTATGAAGTGTCCTTCCTTATCTTTTTTGACAACTTTTGGTTGAAAATCAATTTTATCTGATATAAGAATGGCCACTCCCACTTGTTTCTTGGGACCATTTGCTTGGAAAATTGTTTTCCAACTTATGACTCTGAAATAGTGACAGCCTTTGTCACTGAGGTGGGTTTCTTGAATGCAGCAAAATGTTGGATTCTGTTTACATATCCAGTCTGTTAGTCTATGTCTTTTTATTGGGGAATTGAGACCATTGATATTAAGAGATATTAAGGAAAAGTGATTGTTGCTTACTGTTATATTCTTTGTTAAAGATGAAATTCTGTTTGTGTGGCTATCTTCTTTTGGGTTTGTTGAAAGATGATTACTTACTGCTTTTTCTAGGGTGTGGTTTCCCACCTTTTGTTGGTATTTTCCACCCATTATCCTTTGTAGAGCTGGATTTGTGGAAAGATATTGTGTAAATTTGCTTTTGTCATGGAATGTCTTGTTTTCTCTGTCTATGATAATTGAGAGTTTTGCTGGGTATAGTAGTCTGGGCTGACATTTATGTTCTCTTAGAGTTTATTTGACGTCTGCCCAGGATCTTCTAGCTTTCCTAGTTTCTGGTGAGAAGTATGGTGTAATTCTGATAGGTCTGCCTTTATATGTTACTTGAACTTTTTCCCTTACTGCTTTTAGTATTCTTTCTTGGATTAGTGCATTTGGTGTTTTGATTATTATGTGATGGGAGGAATTTCTGATCTGGTCCACTCTGTCTGGAGTTCTGTAGGCTTCTTGTATGTTCGTGGTCATCTCTTTCTTTAGGTTAGGGAAGTTTTCTTCTTTAATTCTGTGGAAGATATTTATTGGTCCTTTAAGATGTAAAGCCTCACTTTCTTCTATACCTATAATCCTTAGGTTTGTTCTTCTCATTGTGTCCTGGATTTCCTGGATGTTTTTGGTTACAAGCTTTTTGCATTTTGCATTTTCTTTGACTGTTGAATCAATGTTTTCTATGGAATCTTCAGCATCCAAGATTCTTTTTTCTATCTCTTGTATTCTATTGTTGATGCTTGCATCTATGATTCCAGAATTCTTTCCAAGGTTTTCTATCTCCAGAGATGTTTCACTTTGTGATTTCTTTATTGTTACTACTTCCATTTTTAGATCCTGGATAGTTTTGTTCAGTTCCTTCACTTGTTTGTGTTTTCCTGAAAATCTTTAAGGGATTTTTGTGTTTCCTCTTTAAGGCCTTCTACCTGTTGACCCATTTTCTCCTATATTTCTTTAAGGGAGTTATTTATGTCCTTGTTGAAGTCCTCTATCAGCATCATGAGATGTGATTTTTAAATCCAGTTCTTGCTTTTCCGATGTGATGGAGTATCCAGGATTTGCTGTTGTGGGAGAACTGGGTTCTAATGGTGCCATGTTGCCTTGGTTTCTGTTGGTAATGATCTTGTGTTCGCCTTTGGTCATCTAGTTATCTCTGGTGTTAGCTGGTCTTACTGTCTCTGACTGTGACTTCTCTGTCCTGCAGGCCTGTGTATCTGTACTCTTGGAATTCCCTTTCTTTCAAATGCCCTGAATACAGCTGGTTCTCTAGGAAGTATCAGGAGATGGGTTCTTCCCTGTGGCAGACCTGGCAAGGGTCGAATTACCTGTGTGCTGCTGCTTCTCTAGAAACTATCAGGAGATGGGCTCTCTGTGGCAGAACTGGCAGGGGTCTACCACAGCAGAAGGAATGGGGCAGGCAGCAGCGGAGGAGGGAGAGATAGAAGGGATGGAAGGGGAGTGGTATTCTGGAGGAAGGGTGGGTTTTCGTGGTTGCTGGGTAATGAGTCCCAGCTGGTGGCTCTGGGCCTCCAGCGGTGAGGGTGGTTCTTACCGAATGTCCTGCATGCAGCTGATTCTCTGGAAAGTATGAGGAAATGGGGTCTTCCTTGTGGTGGAACTGGCAGAGGTCTACCATAGCAGAATGAATGGGGCAGGTGGTGGCAGAGGAGGGAGGGGTAGCCAATTCTGAGTTTTGTCAATCCTCACAACACATTTTTCAGTGGTTTTCAGTGGTCAGGTTTCCTTCTTAGCTTTGCACAAAGGTCAGGAAACAGCAAACTAAGAGTGGAGATTTGGTTGTCTGCAAGCAGTAAGTGCTTGTCTGTTGCCCAAGTGTCAATGAGCTGTGGAGGAGGCCAGGGTGAGTGACTGACACAGCTCAGGACAGCGTAGGCTAAAAACTGTGAGACACTGAAAGGAAGGGTTGGGAGATGGAGATGGAGATGGAGATGGAGATGGAGAGGGAGAGGGAGAGGGAGAGGGAGAGGGAGAGGGAGAGGGAGAGGGAGAGGGAGAGGGAGAGGGAAGGAGAGGGAGAGGGAGAGGGGGAGGGAGAGGGAGAGACTGGGGAGGTGGGGCTTTACTGAAGAGTGTTAGCCAAGGCAGATAGTAATAAGCCTGGAAAACAATGGTTTTCTGATTTGCATGGCAAGTAGTCAAAGGTTTTTTTTTTTTTAATACTTTCAGAGAGCATGGGTCATTATTAGGCCCACTTCCTGCCTGGCCTCTCTTTGTCTTAAATCATTCCTTAGAGCTCAGATTTTAGATACATACTTCACTACCACTATATATATATGTATGTCACTACCACCTCCTCTACCACCACCACCACCACAACAACAATAGAAACTAGCTATAAAAATAAAGTCTCAGACAGCCCAGAAAATGTTATTACAGGATTTCAAAAGTATTTGTTTTGCATTCAGTGGACATCTGACCTTGGACTGGCAGGGTGCTGTAATTGAGGATGCTGGTGCAGCTTACAATAGTCCTAAGAGTAAATGTACTGTTAAAGCTACTGTTAAGGCAGTCTTGTTAAAGGCCTCACTCACTTAGCTCCATGGGGGTTATCTAGTGCATCCCACCTAAGAAGTGAAATAAATTATGTCTAAATTCTTAAGTTGCAGGTCGATTAGGTTGTCACTGACTCCTTAAGTGTTCCCCAGGGAAGAAACATAAACTAAGTTGTTACACACAAGACTCTTCATGCTTCAGACAAGCTGGAGGTGCCATGGCCTTGCAAGGAAAGAGGCAATGAATTTTGTGACAATCACCTCTTATTCTGTGGAAACAATATTAGTTCCATACTCTTCAATTCAACTTTCCTTTTAGCTACCCTTCCCCATTCCATATTGAACACTTTTTGCTTAGGTTACCTTTGTTTTCCTCTTTATCCTTGGACCTTCCTTCTACATCATCGTGCACTGGGCTATAGTTCATATTGCTTTACCATTTGTGATGATTTCAATATGAAGGCCCCCATAGTCACATATATTTGAATGCTTAGTCACCAGGGAGTGAAACTCTTTGAAAGGATTAGAAGGATTAAAAGATGTAGACTTTTGGGAGTAGGTGTGGTCTTGTTAGAGAAAGTGTGTCACTATGGGGTGTGTTTTAAGGTTTCAAAAAGCCATGCCAGGCCCAGTCTCTCTCTCTCTCTCTCTCTCTCTCTCTCTCTCTCTCTCTCTCTCTCTGCGCTTGTCTTTGTTGGCTTACTCTTGCTAACGAGATCATTTCTTCACTGGCACTGGAGCCTACTTCTTCAGGATTCAGCATACACTGAAGACTGACTGAGACATCCAGCCTCACTACTAACTCTTAAACATTTTGTTGGTAGACAGTCTTTGTTGGACCAGCTGGACCATAGCCTGATATATATATCAGTTCTGTTCCTCTGGAGAACCCTGACAATGTTTATGTTTCCTCCTTTCCTTATATCCACCCCTCCCCATTACTGCTTGATGACCCTAGCAGAAGTCACTTCTATGAGGTAGACTCATATGTGCCAATGTCATGTAGTGTGGCAGGCACCAAATGTTTGTGTCCTTGGGGCTGGGGTATGTGAGTGGATAAAGGAGTATCTTAAGTTGTAATTAAACTAAGGACTTTATTGTAGTCTGAATGTGTAATTTTCCCTATAGGCTCACATGTCCGAATATTTGGAGTCCATCTGGCAGGAGTGAGAGGGCACCTGGGACCCACCTGGGACCCAGCTGGAAAAAGTGGATTGTGACAGACAACCTAAAGAGGTTACTTGGGCTATTCCCATTCATTATCCACTTTGTTTCCCATCCTCAGGGTGAGGGAACAGTGTTACTAGCTACCCTACTCTCTTCCTGCTGTCAAGCCTTCTCTGTCAGGTGGCTTTTCCCTTAAACTCCTTAAAGTTGGTTCTTAGTGCATTGTCCCTTTGAGTTGGAAGTTACCATTTCACATAATAGACTGTTCAACCAGGTATAAAGTATGTGTATCTGCTACCCAGATATGAGGCCACATCCCAGATCTCTTTATTTAGCTTAAAGAGTTGTTTCTATCTGTATTTCTTTTAATTTTAGTTGTTTTTAACTTTATGTTCTTATTACTTTATAAATAAAAAGATACTAAACAAAGCACCTTTTAACTTGAGACCAAGAAAATCAAAGAAAGGAAAAATCTTTTGCCAACATGGACTTTTCCTAGGGTAAGACTGAGTTGTACAATTATTTCCATATTTTAGCTTTTTCTATCCTTGGGGCTGTGCCCTGGAAGGTCTTCCCATGGGAATTGGGCTTTCTCCAGATGCAGGAACTGTATCATTGTTAGCTGGCTTAATTGCTCAATATTTTTGCAGGTAAACTGAATTTTGTATTCCATTGTGTCCTTTACAGCAGGAGCAGTGGCCTTGTCAGCTAAAGTTACACCCACACTAAAGCTTATGTCCTTGTCCTTAATTTTGGGTTTCTTCCCAGTGTCTGCTGAATGGTTTCAAATGTTCCAGCAACATTCTGTACAGCTTTATCTGACCAGAACATATCTTTCCATGTCATGATGTGCTCAGTAATTCTTTGTTACCACTCTTCAAGGTATAAGACCCCATCTCTTATGATAACTCAAAAGCTTAAAGTAGCTAAAGTTTTCATCATGTCGGTTGTTGACTTTGAACCTGAGACAGCCTTGGTGCACACCAGTTTTGGTAGAAATCAGTCTTTCCATGTTTCACAGGCATGCAATGTGAAGAGAGTAGTCGTGCTCTCATACTACTACTAAGATGCTGTCATTTGCAAGGCAGGAGTTGTTTGGTATAACAGGACATGCAATGTAGCTCCTCTTAACCACTCTCACTGCACAAAGAAGAACTGCATACAGAATGTTCATCTCCCTCCACCTGGAACCTGACCAGCCTAGACTCCCCTCATTGCATTCTACATAACTACACACAGTGGCACACCTAACCACCCAGCACTGAACACTGACCTATCTGGACTGACCTCATTGCATGCTGGGGAATTGCACACACAGTGACTTGTGCTATTGAAGAGAGGACTCCCTAAGAAGGAGCCCCCATACAGCCCAGTGTCATATGTAGGTGGTCTTCAGTTACTGCTACACTCACTGTCAATATAGTGTGCTGAGTAATCTTGCCCATTTTCTTACTCTGGTCTTTCACCACCTAACAAATATCCTACCCTACCGGAGTCTTTCTATTCTCTTGAGAAGTCCATGAGATTTTCTTTCTTAGAATTCCCCAAGTGTTTTCCCTTTCTTTAGGCAATGTGTCAAGTCTCTCGCTGTTAAAATTGGCCAAGACTTGCAAACACCCAGAAAGAAATTCTCTAAATTAAAGTGTCCAAGCTATCTTTGCAGGAAAGCTTCCAGAATATTCTCAAAGACAACTGGAATCCAGCTTTTTAAGATGAGATGCACAAAAACAAGCTCATTGGGCCAATGACTTTTTGATTTTATTATTTATATTTTCTTTAGAGACAAAGTCTTTCTATGTAGCCTTGGATGTCCTAGAATAAGGCTGACCTTGGACTCAGAGAAACCCACCTTTATCTCTTGGGCTTAAAAGTGTTTGACCCTATTTGGCATCTTAATATCTTCTTCCTTCTTATCATCCAATAATCAAGCAATGTCTCCCTTTCCCTTTCCATGCCACCAAACCACTGAGGATGCTGAGGGGAGCTTATTTTCGGCTCTGACTCCTTTATCATTAATTGTATGATAACGCTTACTCTTTCTGCAAAATTCTGGTGTGTAGCACTGTCTACTGCTCATGTCAGGCAGGGGGCCTTTCCTGGACATCATTGTTGTCAAGAATTTTCCATTGCTATTCATGAGCTCACATTGCATTTTGTTTCCTTCCTTGAAATTGTTTACTGTATTAGTTCTCGGGGACTATATACGGGCATTACCACAAGCCCAGAACATGAAGAATGTAGTCAGCAGCTCAGGCTTCCCCTTGAGGTTGTATCCAGGGTATGAGCTGGAGCTGGTCCTTATTCGGAAGCTCATCTGGGAAGGGTGTGATTCTTAGGTGGTGTCTTTGTTTTTTATCACAAGGCTTTCTGTTAATGAAGTTGTTTTGGAAAATTCCTAGTTTAGATGACCACCAAATAGAGCATGGGGCTAGTTGCCAGGGGAACCAAGCAGACAACTGAAAGGTTGGAAGTCATATTTCTGCTTCTCAACCTGGGAAGAAAAGGGCCTGAAAACTCAACCAATTAAAAATGGCCACTGTTCAGTCCGTTATGCCTAAGAAATGAAATTTCCACAAACACTAATGATACAGTTCAGAGAGTGTACATGTTGGTAAATAGAACAGGTGCCTAATGGGTAGCATATCCCAATTCCACAAAGTGGGAGTTGCTGTGCATGAGACTATTTATTCTATATCCTACCCCGAACACCCCTTTATCTGACTCTATGTTTGTAGTCTTGAAAAGATCTTTTGCTATAAATGGGCACATGTACATAAGGTGCTTCCCTGAGTTCTGTGAGCTGTTGTAGTAGGTAAATTGAATCCAAAGGAGGCATCATGGGAACCCCAATTTATAGTTGGTTACAACCAGAAGCTTGGTACTAGCTCATGAAATGAGGCAGTCTTCTGGGACTGAACCAAAACTTCAACCTTCAAGGTTGGCTGCTTCCTTCATGTGGCCAGGTCAGAGTCAAAACTCGGGCACAGCGGCAGGCACAGCCCGACTTGCTGGAGAATTGAGCTGATTACATGTTGTGTGTAGAAATTGAGCTGATTACATGTTGTGTGTAGAAATGCCCCCCCCCCCAGTTGGGGGAGTCATATGCATTGTGCTGAGCATCTGTGTGAAGCAGTTGCCCTGCTAACACCTGAAGGGTAGGGATTGCACAGAGACGGGAAGTTCCAGGATGCAGAGACACTTGTGGGAATTTTAGTTCATCTGTGCCACATGGTGCTTACACTGCAGGGCAGGGACTGAGGAATGGACGTTACACTCGAGTAACACAGGAATCTCATCAGATCACAAGATCAGTTAGGATCTTCTATAACCCATTTCATAATCATCTACATCTTCTGTACCTGTGAGTTCAAGTCCCACCAGGTTTTCATCAGGGCCCAGCAGACATCAGAACAGCCTGCCTCTCTGACCTCCAGCTCTTGCAGTGTGATCCTTGTGATACACAGTGCCTGTGCTTCCAGATCCCTTGAAAGAGTCACCACAGCAGTTGCTAGAAACTTCTCTAAGAGCTAGATGCTTCTTTTGTTCTTTCCACTGGGTCTCTAGGCAGTAACAGAGGTATGTGCGAACTCTTTCAAGTACAGTCTCCCATGCTCAGCTCCGTCTAAGCATAGGAAGCTATTGGTGTTCTCTTGAGCATCCACACTAATCTCAGGCTTTGGGATGTCATTCACCAGGCCCCAGGTGCCTCACCTGCCCACATGCTTGCATTGCCCAGCTCAGGAAAGTGAAGCGCTACACAGCTTACCTCCACCATCCCCACCCCCGTGTATTTGTTTGAATTCAAGTACACTTATTTATTTTTAAAAATATTTATTTTATTCTAAATTATGTGTATATGTGTGACTCTGTGTAGGTAGGTGAACATAAGTGCAGGTGTTATAGAGGTCACAAGTGTTGGTTTCTTTGGAGCCAGAGTTATGAACATGTGCTGCCTGATTGAATGTTAGGAGCTAAACTCAAGTCCTCTGAAATATCAGCCCACTCTTAACTGCTGAGTCATCTTCTCATCCTCATCAAATATACTTATACAACGCATTCTCTCAAGTCATTTCACGACGCCCTACCATCCACTTCCTAATGCCTCATATTTTTCTATTAGTGGACTGGACCATGGAAATATAGTTGGTGGCCTTCACAGAGAAGCATGAGAGGAAAATCTACTTGATAACGAGCTGACCACAGTGAGAGTCTTTGCTTTCCATCCCTCTTCGATTTACCATTTTCCAGTTTCGTGACGTGATGGTTAATTTTATGTGACAACTTAACTCAGATCTTATCTAGATGCTACTGTGTCTAGACGCTACTGTGGAGGTGTTTTTTCATTGCAATTAACATTTCCAACTCCTAGGACAGTGGTCTCTGAGTCTAGCAGGATACTCACATAATGTGGCCCATCTGTGCTCTTAGGATCTTTTAAAGCTAAAAGCTGAAGCTGAAGATCCCAAGAGCAAAGACAATTTTCCTGGGCACCATGCCATGGATCCTGAATGGCCCAAGTGCTAAAGGCCTCACTACCAGTCTGTGATACTACTGGGAGGTAGGGGAACACTTAGGAAGTGAGACCTAGTAGGAGGAAGCTAGATTATTGGGGCTTGCCTTTAAAGGAGCATATTATGACCCCAACTCCTTCCTGTTTTTCTCTGCTTCCAAGTCCCCAGGAGGTAAATGGACCTCCTTTGTTGAGTGTTTCTGCCATGATGTACTGACCTGCCACAGGTCCAAGCAGTGGGGCCAGGTGATTGGTGATTGGTTCTTCTGAAACCATCAGCCCCAGTCAACAGTTCCTCTTGGTAAGTTGCTCTTAGTTACTTTGCTACAGTGAAAGAAAACTGACTGACATTCTAAAGAAGGAATTCTTCATCAAAACTGTCACATAAAAAGCTCCTAGTCACCAACCTGAGGAATTTGGATTCAAGATGTCAATATCAACTGTTACCTTTTTTTTTTTTTTTTTTTTTTTTTTAATTTTATTTTATTTTATTTTTTTAATTTACATTCCAAATCACTTCCCCTTTCCCGTTTCCTCCCTCCTCAACTGTTACCTTAATCTCCAAGTTCAAGACAGACTCGCTAGCTTCCACAAACTTGTGAGCCAGTCCCTAATTATCTGTGTTTCTATACATGCTAACAGCACCATCGCCATCAGCAGCACCACCATTTCCATCCTCACCGTCCTCTTTCTCTAACTATGTATCTCTATGTATCTATGGATTTATATCTACACTCATTCACAACTTGAAGATTCATCCACTGGGAACTACATTCAGACAGAGATTTGGGAAGGGATCCATATTACCAGGCAGTAAACACATATCCTCCTATAAATACTACCCTTTGTGGGCTGATTATATCCTCACAAGCTCTCAGAGTAGACGGTCATCTTGTCCCAATTTTGCAAAAGTAGAAACCAAGACTCAGGGTTCTAATCACTCAAGTCCTGTAGTTAGAGCCCAAACCCTAAGCATTTGAAGGATTGGATGGTGGGGTTGGGGTGGGGTGGAGAGGTAGGAGAGTTGTTTTAGGACCTTTGGGAAATCACAGTACACCAAAGATGAGAGCAGTCCCTGCTCTGCCTAGGAATAGAGCTAGATGAGAAAGTGTGAATAAATCATGTATAAGCTAAATTCCTTTCTATTTTGAAGCAACTTCAAGTTTGGGGGTATTAATTAGTGGTCCAGCACTTCCCATCTATGCTGATTACACCCACTGTCTGGAGTGTGGTTTCAGTGACAGCCAGCTAAAAGGGAGTGAGAGATTAGTTGTGTGACACAGACCAGAGCCCTAACTGTTCTACTGACCTTTGTCATCTTAATTAAATAGTTCCAGAATTCTGTGTCCTGTTACCTTATCTATAAAGCCAGGAGATGGTGTGGGGGGCACATGCTTACGCGCACAGGATGCAGATGCAGGTGGATTTCTGTGAGTCTGACACCAACCTAGTCTATATAGTGAGCTCCAGGACAACTGGGAATACATAGAGAGACTCTGTCTCAAACAACCAAGCAAACAAAACCAGGGAATGGGGCTAATTGTGTGATTTATGACAAATAGCTATCCATCATGTCCACATGAAGCCATGCTCTTGGCCCTGCTTTAAACACACGAGAGTAAGAACCCTGATTCATAAGCAGCCAAATGAGGTAGAAAAGGTCCCACCCCCCTGTGCTAAGAGGGGCATGTTAAGTCATTTGCTGAGAACTCAGCAGAGTTAGTTCAAGAGTCCCTAGCTTACCAAAGCTTCCCTGATCCTTCATTCAGACTACAAGGCACCTTTGTATATCTTGACACCAATCCCTCTCTACCCAAAAATCCCCTACAAACTTCCCAATCATTATTTCACCTCTTTAGAGTCATTTTACAACCCATGTTCCAAGGAAGTGGAGCCTTTTCGTGACCCCAAAGATGAGTGGATGCGTTCTTTAACATCTCTGGCTGTGAATCTATTTTTCATCTACTCCATTTCCCCACCTCAAATTCTCCAGAGTCTTCTCTGTCTGTCATCTGGCCTCTCTAGTAACCCTTTCTACAGGTGACTGTGCAGTGCGTTGTCTCTCAGCTGAGGTGGTGCTTGCTCTTTGTGGTGATGACTGTCATGGTTCCCAAGATCCTACCCCCATCCCCGATCTGACCTTCCTCCTCTCTGTCTCAGAGGTCAAGACTGGACAGCAACCTCTAAGTTTGAATTTTTTCCTCAACTGAACTGAAGTAGGAAGCAAATGCAGTGCCCTCTTCCAGCCAAATATTTCCTAACTAGTGACTAATATTTCCTGACTAGACCTCCTGTCTGAGCCCATTCACAAACTATCAGCCTAGGATCTTAAACAATAAACATTTATTGTGGTGCCAATGAAATGTATTAGACATCATCTTTTCATGGAGAGAAGAGGGTTAGGCTACTTAAACTCTTTCCTCACTTGCTTGCTGAGGGTATAAAATGAGACAGGACAGAAACAAGGAAGCCCGCAATAAGTGTTGACCTGTGGTCAGCAGGTAGCTCTTTCTCCAGACTTACAAATATGCTTCCTCTAGCTCCCCTGACTCAGAGGGATCCCTGTGTTCTCTGGTGATATGAATCAGGCCTCAGTTCTTAGTGATTTTCACCTGCATAAGTCATCCTTTATAAATGTTTCTTCCACTCTAACTTCTGCGATTCCTAATATTAGGGCCTCTTGCTAGCTCCTCATACAGAATAGCAGGAGAGGAAATGTTTGTCCAGGAGAAAATAAACAGATATGGACAGGAACCTCTCCTAATTCCTGTTTGGTAAGGCAAAGAGCAGGTTTAGAATATTTTAGACTGGAGCAACTCTGCTTCTGGAGTGCAGGGATACAGCAGAGGTGTCTGAACTTAACCCTTCCCTTCCTGGAATAGGCCCAGAAAGATTGATTCTCAGAGCCTAGGGCTGGGGGAAGGTGTGTGTGTGTGTGTGTGTGTGTGTGTGTGTGTGTGTGTGTGTGTGTGTGTGTGAGAGAGAGAGAGAGAGAGAGAGAGAGAGAGAGAGAGAGAGAGAGAGGGAGGGAGAGAGAGAGAGAGAGAGACCTTCTCAGGTCTGACCTTACAAATGACAAGGGAAATGAGCTGTCAATTAAACCAGGCTCTGGCAGAGAGAAGGTTGCCCACTGTCTTCCATGGTCCCTTCTAACCAAGCCTTCTTGTGTCTTTTGTGTGAATGTCCCTCAGTGTAGCTCTCATGATGTGAAAGAAAGACAAGAAAAAAAAACCCTAATAAACCAACTTAGAAAATTAGGAAGGACTGCTGAATCCTTCATGGCAGGTTTCAAGAAAACCCATACATTCTTTTCCCACTTCCTTTCCCTTTTCTTGCTTAATTTTTCATTCAGCAAAATGAACTAAGAAATGAACCAAGGCAAAGAGAAGCCTATGGATTGTGCTCAGGAATGCTTCCTCCTCTCTCTCTCTCTCTCTCTCAACACAACACTTTCTGACTCCACAGAGTCCAAAGGAAAGAAGGAAACCAAAGCTGTGGAGGGAAATGAAAAACTCCAACAACAGCTGCTTGCCTCAGTTTACCACCTCTCCTTGGAGGTCTCTGGCACTCATTGGACCCTCTCCCCTTCACAGGAAACCTTGCCTCACTTCTTATCCACATCTTATTTAGATCCATCCAACATGAGGTACTCAGGGTTCTCACTCTAAAACTTGGCATTTCCACCACCTGGGGAACATCTGACCATGGTGCACAGGCCTTCCACAGTCTGGACCCTGGCACTCTGAGCTCCATTCGCTCTCCTTAGCCAGAGCTTCACACCTTCACGGCAGCCACTGTGACGAACTGGCCTATCCAAGGTGCATCTGGCTTTTCCAGTGTCCTTCTAGAAGCAGAGAAACGAGTACAAGCCACAGACTGAGTCTTCCCACAATTTCTACAAGATCCATGGATTACCATTGAACACGTGCTTTCTTGTTCCAGACTCATCTTCTTTTAGCCTCTCAGCCACTGAGTGTTGAGAGAGCTTAAGACAACTGCCATTATCTTTCAGTGAAAAGATGACATTTAATGTGTGTCCATGTCCCCAGCTCTGAGGATGGGGACTCACTCACAGGGACAGTAGATGACTAGGATGAAGTGATAGAGAAGAGCTTTAATACAATTCTACCCAACATCACACAGTCTGAAGGAGGAGGTATGGGTTTAGAGTGGTTCCTGCAATAAAAGTTAAGGTACACATTGACCTATGAAAGGTAGCTTACACTGTCTTAATACGTGTGCATTGACCACTTGTCTCAATTATTCTTAGTCACGGTGTTACTTGTTAGGCCACATTTTTCACTTTACAGATGGAGAAAAGGAAGCTTAGAGAGGCAACACTTTCCATGGAAATGGAGAGTGGCCAGGAAATCCCAGAGTCATCCTGGAATTTGCATGTCTTTCTTTGGATCCCTTCCTTTCCCATGCTGGTTCTGATGAGTGTTGCAAGTAGATCCATTTTATCATGTGTCTGGCAACTCTAGCTTTCAAAGCATTCATCAAAAGGCAATCATACCTGGAAAGGCAGAGTGGAATCTGATCATTATAATATGTCCCCTCACTTGTGCTCTCTGGGGCTTTTTAATGGCATCATTTGGCACCGGGAGTGTTCAGCCTTTGCTATATTTTTAAGAACATCGTTGGCATTAAATGAGATAATGAATGCAAAATGCTTGGAATAGAATAAGTTCTCAATAAAAAGTTAGGCTTGGCATCTTTATCAAAGTCAATTCAAAACCCTTTGCCCACTTTTGCTTGTCTTGTGAGGCTGGATTGTGAGTGCCTAGCCTATAGCAGTGATCAGAACAAAGATGGACATCTCCTCTGAAATGAAGCAGAAAGAACCTTTGTCCATGGAGCAGAATGACCAGAGATCTGAGGACACATTGGAAGATGGTGAGACACCCTGGGGAAACCACAGGAAAGGTGCAAAGATGACAGATGGCACCAGTTACCCAGGTAGGGTTGGAAGGAATCGATCAGTCCTTGCAGCATCTACACCAAGGCACAGAATATCAATCAGGTATCCATAGTATCCACATGGCTGCTTTCTGAAGAACAGATGCTTATTGGGGAAATTTATTGTGTGAATATGCACCCCAATGTTCAAGTGTTGGAATGTTCATCTCTAGATTTGCATGATAGTGGCATTTGATAGTAGAGCCTTTGGCTTAAGCAATGACCATGAGACTACATGATGGAACTAACTGGTGGCTTCATAAGGAGAGAGAGAGAGAAAGAGAGAAAGAGAGAGAGAGAGAGAGAGAGAGAGAGAGAGAGAGAGAGAGAGAGAGAGAGAGAGAGAGACCCAGCGCATTTGCTCCATCTTGCTGTGTGATGGTCTCTCTGATGCTCTGAGGTAGAAAGATGCTCTCACTAGATGCAGCACCGTGCTCTTGGACTTAATAGTCTTCATATCTGGGAGCTCAATAAACTTGCCTTTGCAAATTGTGGGCAATTGTGTGGCAGGTATTTTGTTACAGCAACAGAAAGCCAATGAGACAGATGATAAAGGAAGTCTAAAGTGATCAGAACAAAGATCTGTGACAACCCAAGGCAGGAAGTGACAACAGCTGGGGTGAGGACAGAGCAAGGGAGTGCTCTCTTTTAGTGACCTCAGCCATCAAGGAGACTCTGACGCACTCTCTTGTATTTTCCTTCCCAAATCTGCCCTGGAACAACCATTCTTCTCACTTAAAAGCAAAATATCCAACACTGTCTTTTTCTCGGCTTTGTCTTGTATAGCATATTCACCTACTTGGCTTTGTTATTTTACCTCTTCTGGGGATATCCTATCTCATCTGGAGTATATAGTGTATAGGAGTCCAGAGGAACCAGAGAGCCAGGGGGTGGCATGTGCCACCCGCCATGGTACAATCACAACAGCATAAGAATGGCAGAGATGCCTTTGACTGGTGCTGTGCTTGCTTCTTCAGAGCTTCACTGTCAAGCTGTCATTGTCATTGTCAAGAATTCAGATGCTTTGAACATGGGGATTCCTGTAGCTCAATCTTCAAAATAGTGACTTGTAATGTCTGGGTAAAGTCCCCAGGGCATGGCAGAGAACCAGTCACCAAAGAGACACTTTATGTCAGACCTACAGGAAAAGGAAGAAGGCAAGCATGGGGGCACCTGCTAGTTACTCCAGAGATGGCACTTGTGTGTGGAAGCTGACTTATCCCCGCGCAGCAGAGCTGAGTTCCACATTAAAATGCAAGGGTCTTGCATGCCAGCTCTTAAGTATAACTGTGTAGAAAGCAAACTGTATAATATTATAACTGATTAAATTATAGTGAAAGCAAAGGTGTAGGTACACAAAGTACACCAATAACTAGACGTTCTAGGAATTGCACACTGTCTAGATGGCATTTACATTTCATTTCTTGGAGATGGAACCTTGCTCTGGTGCGCCCTTTCATGACTCTGTATTTAGTGATACCAAGTTAGTATCCTGACATGGGTCAGGGTGGGAAATTTACACCACAGAAATGCACATGCTCCAAATCAGGGCTTGGTTTGCTTAACACTGCACACCAAGAAAATAGTGGAGGAACCATTAAAGAAGCTCTCTTAATTTTCAAATGTGTCATGTCTATAACTATATTGAATATCTACAAAGACTATCCCATAGGGTTCAAACTGTTAACGAATTCAATAAAGATTTGCTTCCTCTGCAGTGAACAAGGGAGCTTCTGACATATGTTTGTTGTTTTGTTGTTGTTTTAATTATTAACATAAGGGAAAAATTCCTTTCCTTTGTATTGGAAAGGAAGTATTGATGTCAGAGCTATCTATAGCCATTTGTCAGTTGTAACCATAGATTTGCTAAGGATATGAGTTCAGCACTGATCAATGAAGTAACTCTGGGGGAATCAATTAGCTATATGGCATTGACAATAAAACACACTGCATATTTCATTATTATTTGTAAGTTACATTCCATAAATCTTTTATAATAGTGAAATCTACGGAACTTGTATACTTGTATAGCTACACACAAATTTTTTACCCTTCCCCACAACACTCTGAATTGTATGTTAGACATTTATCAGCACCATTGGCTATCGCTATCTCACTTTTCATAGTACCATGGTGGGTGAAGCTCTGGTCGGCACCAATTATTACTGGTGTGTGGCACATCGTAGATTAGACCCTGAACTTCATTGCTCTGGCCCACACATTTCTCAACTCTCAGGTGGGGATAGCAGTCATATCTCTGTGGTTGTCCTGTGGGGGTTGATGTACAATGGAAGTTAATTCTACTCTCTTTCAAGTATAGAGACACAGGAGGAGCACACCCTCATGGAAGTTCCTCCTCAGTCCTTCCCTGATGTGCTAGCATTTTGCATGTTTTCAGGATTTTGTCTTGCAAATTCAATGTACCAGGAACTATCTGTTGTTCACAACTAGAGAGACTGTAAATACGGGGCAGACCCAAGTTCAAGCTTCCCTTTCTGTTTCTGCTCTATCCCAAGCTAAGTCAACAGGATTGATGGGAGAAAAGGAGAGAAAATACATAAAATCTTTTTCTTCTGCACCAAAACTTGCAACATAGTTTTAAGATACAGGTGCATCATCAATGGGACTAGATACACAGTTGAACTTCTTGCCTACCTCCAACTTTCTGTGCTCTGTTCTTGGTAGGCATCCAAGCTCTGTCATCAATTAAACCATAACTATGCAATAGTTAACCTTCCTCACGACATTAAAAAAATAGTGTTGAGCTAGTGATCCATAATCCAAGGTGAACTTTGGAAGCAACAATATGCCCTGCTTTCCCTATTACTGACTATTTCCTTTTCTTTGAGCCATAAACATAGAAAGAGAAGAAAAGGTTTTCTTTCTTTTCTTTTCTTTTCTTCCTTTCTTTCTTTCTTTCTTTCTTTCTTTCTTTCTTTCTTTCTTTCTTTCTTTCTTTCTTTCTTTCTTTCTTTCTTTCTTTCCTTCCTTCCTTCCTTCCTTCCTTCCTTCCTTCCTTCCTTCCTTCCTTCCTTCCTTTCTTTCTTTCTTTCTTTCTTTCTTTCTTTCTTTCTTTCTTTCTTTCTTTCTTTCTTTCTTTCTTTCTTTCTTTCTGTCTTTCTGTCTTTCTGTCTTTCCTGGCAGCTGCACTTTGTGGCTCAAAGCCTTCACATCTCCTGCAGGATGAGTGCAGTCAGGCGAGAGGAGCAACTCATGTTTGTGTTTCTCATCCTAGGCTGTAGAGAAAGGTGTGCACGGGCATGCTTCTCATGTCTGAACCCCAGGCACTTTTTGTGGGGGGAAGCAAAGAGGAAATGAGCACCCGTGGAAGCATCAAGAGCTGGAGACAGGTTTTTTTTTGTTGTTGTTTCGTTTTGTTTTATAAAGTGAAATACAAATCAACTATACCAGTAGTACACCTCACTCTTAGGTCCACCTGAGAGTAGTGCAAATGTCTAAAGACCTGTGTATCAGTGTTCTTAGCTTTATGAGTTACAAGAGACAAATGGGAAACGACTTAAATGCCTATCAATTGGTGTTAGAACACATTGGGGTATAGTCCTGCAATGGGATGCTAGTTTGCAATAAAACAAAAGAGCTCTTACACATGCTGTCACACCATCAACCTTAAAACATTTTACTGTGTGAAAGAACAACAGGGCCGTGTAAACCGCTGCTTCTGTGAAATGTCAAGGAAAGGTACAGGTAGCTGAGCAGTTGCCTGGGAAGCTATGGAGAAAGTAGCTAAGCAATTGCTTGGGAAGGTGTGTGTGTGTGTGTGTGTGTGTGTTTTGGGGTAGGGGGGAGGTACTGGAGCATGAAGTATCTTATGGGGGTGATGGAAATATTCCAAAAACTAATTTGTGGTGGTAGATCTGCTACAAGGACACCAAATTGTATATTTTGAACCTGGTGGCTTGTAGGGCATGTGAAATACCCAGAATCAGCTTATTATTAAAAGGGCAGCTCAGCCTTTAGCTTTGAGCAGTCTCTGAATGTCTCATGTTCTTTCCCCAACAGAATGTCTCTGGTATCTGAGTTCTACACGCTGCCTGCCACTTCACTGAAACCTGATAGCATTCAGTCCTTCCATCGCTGTTGAACCTTCTTCTATAGGTGTTGAACCCTGAGGCCCATGAGCTGTAATTCATGCTCACAACGCCCAGCTCTCTCTGAAGCCATCAGAGTCTTTTCATGCCAAATTAGAGTTAAGCACAGTTATCACCTGTTAGGAAAATTAAGCTCTGGTTTCGGGAGCTTTGTGTTTTCAAATCAGTGGAGCCCCTTGCAGCACCGCCAACAAATCAGCAGCAGACGTCAGTGGGAGACAGATGGGATCTGCGGACCTGGGTTTGCCAATGATGAGATGGTCAATACCTTGCTGGAAATAAAATGAAACATTATGAGCTACCGTCCCTCTCAGAGCACCTTGGCTGCTCTCTGTGTGACAATGACCTCACTAATTGCTTATTAGTGCGAGTTTTACTTCTGTAAGAAGCGTTGGCAAGTGTGGTGGAAAGGGGGTAGGAGCTGGGCAGACATGGAAAGCAGAAAGGAAAGGAGGGACCTTCAGGGATGCGAGGAGGTTACAGTAGGTCTCTATTATGCTTCCAACACAAAACAGCAACCAAAAAGGCTGTCTGCACGGTGTTCGGTATAATCTATGGAATCTTAGCCATCTTTCACACTCATAGGGCTGCTTTCTTATTTGCATTTTTAAATAGGGAAACTGAGGTAAAGGAGGTTAGATACCCTGTTCTAGACACAGGGTGAAACTCAACAGCTGCAGGCCAGTCTTATTTGTAGACTCCAAGCCCAGGACTCTTTCTACAGTGCTGAGACAGAAAGTGGAGGCCTCTACGATGGCCCAGCTTGTTCTTGCTAAGAATCTGTGTAACCTGAACTCTTCTTGCTTCTGGTAGTCATGCCAAGTACAAGATCCTTTGAGCAAAGGAAAGAGAAGATGGCTAAGCCTGTGCCACATCTTTTCATCCCTGTGCATCCCACTCAGACATACCACCCTGTGATAATGAGAAACAGGAGGACCAGTCATGAGGCATTGAACCCTGAGGCCGCTCAGTCAGGCAGTAGCCATAGCTCCCTCCATTCTGGAACCATACCATTTTCCCGAGGCTGCCCTTCACTTGGAAAAACCACTCTATTCTTTCAGCTGGGGTTGGCACCCTGAGTATCTATGTCAACACAGTGTCAGAGGTATAGCTATCATGAAGTCACCTCACACAGACACTGACTGAACTCTCACAGGATCACTGGTGATTCTGTCAGCCATGTGCGTGGGCTCCTTCTAACCTCATTTCTCTTACCTTTATAGACCATAAAGACACCATTCACCCTAACCCTGGTACATAGCATCTCATATGAATAAAACATCTTCTGCCTGGGCTCTGGGTTTTCCCACACTGCCCAATTGAGCTAATTCTGTGTGGTGGTGCTCACGCTGCTCCTGTCCTGTGGCCCTGCTCTTCCAGGGTGCTCTGTGCTCGCTTCTTTGGTAATGCTTCCTGTATTGCACTGAGTCTGTTGGCTTGCTTGTCCCTGTATCCCTGAACAAAAACAAAGGCAGATACGAACCCCCAGATGCATGGTCCCTGGAGAGGGTGGACTAATAGCAAACCATTGCAAACACCTTTGTAGACTTCTAATTCCTAGTTCCAAGCACGGTTGCTAGGAGAGGCTTGTACTGGTGGATGTTTATGGGAATAGATGTCTGGGTCTGAAACTCAGTATGAAAAATTTGGTAATAAGGTCTTTTCACCCTGGGGTCCAGTGGTGTTCCCTCTGCATCAAGAGCACAGTCTTCTTGGTGAACTTTCTTTGTACTCAGTGATAAATTTCTCCACAGTAGCCCATTGTCCTGTGATTAGATGCTGGGGCACCATAGGTGAGAGAGGAACAATTCTGGGAGTAATTGAACACAAATCTTTGTAGTGGATCAACACTATGCTACACAGCCTGGGTATTTCTGTGATTGTGATGCTGAGAAATGGAGGGGAAGGGGCAAACAGTTCTCAACTCACTCTTTGATTGGAGGAAAACAGGGCTTGGTATATGTAGTCCAGGTTACCACGGCAGGAACAACAGCTGCGTAGGGATGGGGCTGGAGGTAGTGTGTGTGTGTGTGTGTGTGTGTGTGTGTGTGTGTGTGTGTGTGTAGGGAGGCAGGAAGAAATGCTCCCATGAAAAGTTTGAGTCTTTTAGATGTAGGCACAGAAGATTTAAAGTAGAAACTTCTTGAATGTCTTTGAGCTCTCTATCCTTCCATTGGTTGAATGTCATATAGTATAAGAAATACTATTCCCATTGTACAGGTGGAGAGGTTGAGTTCTGTGATCAAAGAGCTTAGAAAAAATTGATTCTTGGGAGACAAGTGTGGCCATCTGATTTAACCCTGTTGTCTCCAGACAGATACATCAGTTTCTTCTTCTTTTTCTAATACATAAGGAAAATGACCTTCTTCTTTGAGTTTTTTATTCATGAGGAGATATGACTTGGCATAGTAGCCCACAGATATCTGGTACAGCTGAGCTCTCCCTCCCTCCCCTGAGCCACAATGCCCTACCATCTCCTCAGAATGGCTGTTCCCTTAAGAATCATTGTTTTCCTGCATGTGGTTCCCTTAGATATACCAGTTCTTTGCTTATTTTTGCTTTGCTTCAGTTGGCCTTTAGACCCTAACTCAAAGTTATATACTAACTCACATGAAATCAATGCCACCTCTAATGAGTCTTCTCCAAACTTACTGGAGTTCTAAATATTTATTTGTGAAATTATTTGGTTTTCTCTGAATGAGTACAAAGTGTGTAGAAGGCAATGTCACGTTTCTTTGGCTTTCCAATACATAGCAGCCACTAAAATGAGTCTCCCAACACTGAGATCAGAGCAGACAGTGTAGGCACGGGTGGCCCAGGGGCTTCAGAGATAGGTGGAGATGGGCTTAAGTGTTAGCTCCCACAAGATGGGTAGAGTTGGCCTCTGTCTACACATCCTTCCCTGGGGACAGCCATGCCTGTCTCCACAATATTTTGTGAAGATACTTTGACCAATCATGAGTGGTTCTCATTGGAGCTGACCTAGCCAGGAGGAGGAAAGAGGGGTGTGGGGGTGGGGAGGTCACCTTAGGACACACTGGCACAGTGAGGATCAAGGGAGCAGAGCATTCACTTATGGTGCAGCTTGATTCCTACAAGTCTCAGGAGCTGAGAGTGAACACAGACCCTGTAGGGTGGAGTGGGGAGACACTGACACCTACTGTGTTGGGGGAATAATCTTAACACAAGGCTCAGCTCTCAGCAGTTCTCTGAGGAGTTTGCCCACTCCCATACGCAAGGAAGGAACCAACGCTTTATCAGTTCAACTAGGTTTCAAAGCAATAGTGTCTAGTCTATAGAATGTGGTCAACGCATCATGAGATAAACTGTCCGGTGATCACCGTATTGCTCCTAGGGAAAGGTTTTCATAGACATTACCACTGCCCTTCCCAAGACTAAAGCATTAGCTCCTATAAGGGTGTTTCTACAATATTCTCAAGTTTTTTTTCAAAGCTTCAGAATAGAAATTAACCTTCCTCTTTAGTCCCCAGCCAACTGTAATTCCTCCATGGTAGGAGAAAGAGTGCACTGTAGGCTTTCTGATAGCTCCAGGGAGTAAGATGTAGGAAGACAGCCCAAGATGGTAAGACAATTAAGGAACAGAGCAGAAGGGAACCCTCCCTGCTGCAGTACCAGGAAACTTGGTCCTTTTCTATGTTTAGTCTTCAGCGTGTGGACACTGATTAAACATTGTCTTTAGACTGACTTGCCTTTTGTCTTGCTCCTCTGCCTTCTGATTTTGTTCCAGTAACTGCCTTTGCATTGTGCTTGCTGGTTGATAAGCTGCTAGGATACACATTGGTCCTGAGACTGTGATCACCCTCGTCTCACAGAGGAGCAAGTGGAGACTACTGGGCTCCTGGAACTGGTCATGCTGCACAGCCTAGCGTGTGTGGCAGAGTTGGGATTCCACTTTCATTTGTCTAGCCAGAAAGAAGTCCTGGATTATTCCTAGCCTTTCTCACTGTACACCAAGCCCTGTGAGAGCTATGTTCTATGGGCTCAGAAATTATGGAGTCACCATCTTTGCAAATGGGCTATGAACTCTGGGAAGGGAGAAGCCAATACACTAATTACAGTGTAAGAGGAAAGGTTTAAGGTCTCTGGCTTGAGGCTATACTATCCTCTACTCATATAATTTGAGCAGCTGACACTTTCATACATATTAATTCATTCATATTAATTCATTCATTGACTAATTTTCTCAGTCATTCTCTTACTCATGAAAACATTCATTCATTCTCCCATGTGTTTACTAATCTATTTTTTCATTTATAAATTCCCACTCTTCTTTGGTAATTACATCAAATAAGTAACTTTGATGTGGTATCAGCCACAGGTCAAGCACTATACTAGGCACTATTGTCCTACATGAGCCACAGTGGATAGCCCACTATAATAGGTAAGCAATACTGAATATGATATCACACTTAATAAGCCCAGGCCATTTATTTTCATGCTCATTGCTCAATGAATGAATAAATGAATAAGGACAGCAATAGTTGTATTTAGAGAAAGCAATGAGGAGAAACAGAATAAGATTGTTTTCAACTCACATCACCTCTGGTACACAATAGCAGGGTGCCAGATGCCAGGGCTGCTTCAGGAAATCATTGCCTCCTGATCCACTCACACAGATTAATGAGCGCCTCTCTCTTTCCCTTCCATTCCCTTCCTGATCCTCCCGATGTCAGGCAGTCTTTGGGTCAACATGATGAGGTCAGCCTCTGAAGAGCTCTACAGGGTATAAGCAGAGTCTGAATGACCCCTGCCCAGACTTTATTGATTGAAAAGCGTTTCCGACTGCCTAAGGTCTGCATCCTCTCTCACGAAGGGCCAAGCACTCCAGATGCCTTCTGTAGGAAGTCATTTAATTGTGTTCTGTGCTAGGTTGGGGAGTCCTAGATAGGCAGAAGGCTGGAAACTAGAGACAAGTGGCAAAGGAGATATTGCTTCTGCCCCATCTGCTCAGACAAAGAGAAAGGCAATGCAATGTCTGGGGAGGAGAGATCACGATGATAGAGGGTTTTGTTGTTTTGTTTTTCAGATCATTATGTGATCTGAAAATATGATATACACTTTCTAGATAGATAAGTGAACAGGTAGGCAGATAGAGTTAGGTAAATCAAAGTAGATGCCATTTGGTAGAAGGGGCTGTCTTTGTCACTGTTGTACAGCTGTGAAGTGACTCCATGATCACAGCAATGCTTATAAGAGAAAAGCATTTAATTGGGAGCTTGCCTACAGTTTCAGAGGCTTAGTCCATTATCATCATGGTGGGGAGCATGGAGACATGCAGACAGGCACTGGAGCAGAAGAGCAAGAGTGAGAGCATCCAGGGTGGGGGGAGAGCGAGTGAGCGAGCAAGAGGTACTATGGGCCTGGTGTAGACTTTGGAAACCTCAAAGCTCATCCCCAGTAACACACTTTCTCCAACAAGGGTCATACCTCCTAATCCTACCCAAACATTCAACTAACTAGGGATTAGACATTCAAATACATGAGCCTTTGGGACCCATTCTTATTGAAACTACCGCAGGTTCCAAGTGTCAAACCAAAAAAAAGTTTTAAAGCTTCATGATAATTTTAACTGATATTTGGTTGATGATACTAATAACTAACTTAGTCTTACACTAATGATTGATTTAGTCCCAACAGAGAAGACGGCAAAGGAAGGAAACAGGTAGAAGGAAAGAGAGACCAGATTTGTTTCCTTTCCTTCTCACAGAAACTCTGTGAGGTAGGCTGGGACTTTTCAGTGTGCTTTAATGGTCAAAAGCGTTTTTGAAATTGTTCACTAGATGCCATGGAGTGAGGGGACAGTGAACGAGGAACCAATGCTCATCTTCTCAGGTTTGACTTTTTATTCGAACTCCTAGCCTCTTACTTTGAATAGAAGCATCTGTCTGTCTGTTTGTCTGTCTGCCTGCCTGCCTGTCTATCTTCCTGTGAATGACCCGATTTGTGGGTTGAGTTACAGTGTTAAAGAGTGGTGGAAGTCATGGGTAGATTTGCAGAGTAATCACTTGTCTCTAACTGGGTGTCTGATGATCACCTGAAAATTAAAATATCCAAAATGAGACTCATGTTCAAGCTCCACCTCTCCAGGTTCCCCTAATGCTTTCTTTTATCCATCTTGCAGCATAAAATCCCAGGAGGCTAATTCTTCAGAAATGTAGTCATGTTTCCTCCTGTCTGAGTCCGATAAGGCTAGGTGAGGTAGGACTGAATATTATATGGATATTCAGTTGGCCCTTGACTGTAATGTCTGGAAAAATATAAGAAGTATTACACTGTGTCTGATAAGGATCTCCTGGTTATCACAGCATGAAGGATGGTGCCAGGGGACTGGATGGGAATGGATCCAGGGGGGAATGGATGGGAGGAGAGAGAGAGAGAGAGAGAGAGACAGAGAGAGAATCTCATATCCACAACAGAGAATGGAAGGAGAGGGTCCATTGTGAGCTAGTCTGCTCCTGTGAGACTTGATCTATTCTGAGAGGCCAACATTAATTACTCTAAAAGTAGTGATCCATGCTTTAATCACCTTTCACTAGACCTTTCTCTTAAAGACTCATTGCCCACAAATATCAGTACATTGGAAATCAAACTTTCTGTGGGGCAATCTGAATTCACACTATAGGCCTCTGCCCACCACCACCATCTTTGCCTCTCATTCGGTCCATGACGGAAGGAGTTCCCATGAACAATTATGACAGCTAATGCAGTCAAAATTAGAACTATCATTTTATAGAGAAGGGCAATGAGACCCCGAGTGGTCCAAAGTCATCTATTCAAGATCATTGAGCTAGAGCAGAGTCCAGACTCACAGACTTAACCTGAGCCCCGCCACTGAGATTCACAGGTCACTCTTCTTCTGGCCACTGCTAGTTTCTTAAGGGTGTCAGAGCTCAGAGAAGAACAGAGGTCGCCAGAATTGTCAGTAACAGGCTCATGGAAGAGAAGAGACATCGAGGAGATGCTAACAGAAGACAACTGATTTTTTACCCCTGAAAAGAGGTCCCCAGGAAACTTTAGATATAAAAAGGAACACCTGGTGGTCACTTTGGGAGATGTCCCACATGTTAGCCCCGGGTCAGTGGGCAGGCCAGGAGACCCCACTGGTACCTAGTCAGCCTGCTGTGTTCACTCAGCTTGTTGTCATCCGGGGGAACGGGGTTGACGTTAATTAGCTCTATTTACCACATTTTCCTGTCAGTTCCCCAGCATCTCAAGCTTTCATGCTCTTTCCCTCTCCATACTTGATCTCATGAGAGAATAACCCTGCAGCCCAGCATCCACACTTGACTGGGACGGCTTTCGGAAAGTTATTCTGCTAATTACTCTGATTCCTTCTACTTGCCCACTGCTCTGCAGAGGCACTTCTGTGCGTCCAGGTCCCCCAATCAAGCTGTGCTTCTGAGAGATGCCCGTCATTGCTCTGCCTTCTGGAGCATCTGTGCTTTCTTCCTGGGCAGACCACCTGGAGAACAACTGGACTTTCCCCTTCCAGTTCAGATTAGTGAAAGTCACCAAAATATGGTGGTAAAATATGACATTTGCTTGGTTTTCAAAGGAGATACTGAGGTCCTAAAAGAAGAAAGCCTTGCTCATTCACACCCTCACATGGTTCCTCTGCTAGAGAGCAGGAGGTGATGCCTGCTGGTCTGTTTTAACTTCCACACATCCTACAATCATCTAGAAGAACAGCCCCAGGAATTGTCTAGATCTGGTTGCTTGTGGGGGATTGTCTTGATTCTTAATAGAAGTGAGAAGGCCCATCTTGAATGTGGGTAGCACCGTACCATGAGCGGGGCTTGGAACTGTGTAAGATTGTCCATACTTTCTCTTTCTTGTCTGTGGATGTGAGCATTTAGAGACACTGCTAGAGAGAGAGGCAAGGGACACATTAGACATTGTCCATACAAGGTCTCCAAGTGAGCAGGAGAGGTGTGCAAACTCCTGACTTCTACACTGAGACAGATGCTGCAGTCATGGAGCATGTGTGTGACTCAGGAGAACTCAGAAGTGGGACAGGTTATTTTGCTCCAGGAGGCTCTGCTGTCATAGGTTGTATTGTGTCCTCTAAAAAGATACATTGATCCCTTTGACAGATATCTGTGAATGTAACCTCATTTGGAAATAGGATCCTTGCCAATGTAACAAAAGCACCGGTTGCATTCATGCTGGCCTTTAGTCCAATATGACTGATGTCTTCATAAAGAGCAACTACAACCCAGACACACAGGGAGAGGAGAACACTGAACACAAATGTTGTATGAGAAAGGTTCCCATAGGCTCATATTTGAATACTTGGTCAGTATTAGAGGGAAGGATGATGGAGGAGGTACGTCACTGGGGGGCAGGACTTTAGGTTTTCAGAGTCCATTCCATTCCCAGTTATCTCTGCTGTGTGGTCATATCTCCAGATGCAAGCTCGCAGCTACTGTTTTAGTTTCCAGAGTTTAGCCATGCTTCTTCCCAAGATGGTGATGGACTCTAACCTTCTGAAACTGTAAGTTTTAAATAATCTTTCTTCTATAAGTTGCCTTGGTTATAATGTTTTATTATAGCAATAGAAAAGTAATGAAGACGATAGAGGCAGACTACAGTGGTACAGCTGTGGATAACTCAGACTTTAAACTTTTGCTTCTTCAAACTGTGAGAGATTAAATTGCTGTTGTTTTAAACCACCCAGCTGTAGGCATGGTGTTTTGTATGCTGTGTAAAGTTTATCCTTGGGTTATTCAAATGCTGATTTCTCTGTCCTCATATCTTGTTTCAATCTGGACATGACATTGCAATGCTTAAACCAAGAATCTACTGTCTCAAGTTTGTGTAAACACTTCTTGCCATTTATTTTCTGCCTTGTCAATACATGCTGATCACCCAGTGACTGGACAGAATATGAGAATAGGATGGGACATCCACTAGCAGAGGAAAGAGACGGGGGGGCGGGGTGAGGCAGATCAGTGGCAGGATGGAGGAATTGGAGTCATG
The DNA here is from genome assembly GCA_036184795.1 of Tokudaia tokunoshimensis. Lineage (NCBI taxonomy): Eukaryota > Metazoa > Chordata > Mammalia > Rodentia > Muridae > Tokudaia > Tokudaia tokunoshimensis. The sequence continues at coordinate 67,541,139 of BTHU01000014.1, read as the reverse complement.
AGGAAGGGGCCTGAAGAGCCAGATCAATAATAATATGCAAGTATCATGGAAGGGGCTTGGAGGTAGCCAGATTAGCATAGGAGGTAAATGTAGATCATTTAACTGCCCAGCTATTGAGGTACAGTTTTGAACTAATTTTTTTTTCTGTGTGGTTATTGGGGAATAGTAAAAGAAAAGAAACTTAGCTACCTTATTAATTCATCCTTTATATATTTACACTAAGAATAATTCATTTACACTCAGCTTCTGGTTATTTGCTATGGCAATCCTAGAAAAATGACACAAGCAGAGACTTCCTAAATGTCAACACTATTACTGTGGGGCCCTTGTGACACTGGGCAAGAGGAAGGGAAAGACAGTCATGATAGAAGGGACAGTGCTGTTTTAATCAGGGAGGTAGCTTCCCCACCATGCATTTGGAGTGCGTCAGGGCCCTAGGTACGCAGGTAGTAGACTGCAGCCTTGCATGGAGACACTGGGAAAAAACTGGATTTTGAAACAAGGATGTCCGTCATCGTAAAAAGGCAGTGAATGGTACACTCAGCCTCTTTGTCCTCCATATCAAAGCTTCAGTACAGGAGGGCATTAGCAACTCAGCTGTTTCTCAGAATGGCACATCGTCAAGCTAATATGACTCCCTAGTGTTTATACTTGGAGTCTCGTCTTCTTAGATGGCTTTTGACTTTGAGAAGAGCAGTAGAGACCAAATGGCTCAGTGCAGGCCTGTGTTGCCATGTAGATTAAGATCTCCCGGGGCCCACCAGAGGCTGACCGCAGGACCTTTTCTGGAGGCAAGGAAGAGAGCATACAAGTAGTTTTGAAGTAGCCCTTGAATTCTATCTTTCTCATCTGGAAGCAAGTGTCTTTTCTAATAACAGTCTATCCCAGCTCATACTTTTAGAAGAGGCATTTGTTGCTGGTTGAAGATCCATGTGCTGGCCCACATTTTCTAGTTTCTCTGAAGTTATACAGGGCCATGAAAATAGTTTGATACCGTTGCAAGATATTTCCTATCCAATTACATTGAGGCAGTGAGAAGCCTGTGATTGGAGAGGAAAGAGGAGGCGGAGCTAGGAGGTCAGGGAGTAGACAGAGGAGCACCGGGAGGAAGAGACGTGTATCAAGTTGGAATCAGATGTTAGATTATCTAAAGGTTAGAAATTTGGATAAGACTTTTATCATTGTAAATTGGCAACTTATAATTGTGAGTTTAATATACATAAAACTTTAACTAACTATTTAAGATAAGAGTCGTACTTTACCGTGTAATTGGAATGAGTGGGTGCTGGGTGGAAGCGAGATGAATACAGGGAACTAACTGCACTGGTAGCCTGGGACCTCCACTGGAGAGACTGCCAGGTTGGCAGGACGGCCGGGGACCCTGTCAGGACATTTCAGCACTTGGGAGGCAGAGGCAGGCGGATCCCTGAGTTTGAGGCCAGCCTCGTCTACAGAGTGAGTTCCAGGACAGCCAGGGGTACACAGAGAAACCCTGGCTCGAAAAACCAAAATAAATAAATAAATGAAAATAAATAAGTAAATAAATGAAAGAAAGAAAGAAAGAAAAAGAAAGAAAAAGAAATTGTCAGACCGGCATGTCTTGGAAGTGTGGTCCAGTGCTGCTGCGGAGAGTTGGCAGGGAAGTTCATTATTAATAATTCCTGCTACATGATACAGTGGATGCGAAACTAACTATCCATTAGACACCCGTTCCACTGAGTAGGGCTCAAGACGCAAGACAGAATCCCTGCATGACCATGTGGAAAGTGTTGTGATCTATCCCCGGAGAACTGTTGGACTCATGTTTTGTGCAAACAGAATAATAAACCTGTAGATAGTAAGTAGCTGATATTTACATTTACAATGTGTACACATTGTTTATGTGTATGCCTTGTATATGCTTGGCCCAGGGAGTGGCACTATTAGAAGGTGTGACCTTGTTGGAATAGGTGTGTCATTGTGGGCGTGGGCTTAACACCCTTACCCTAGGTACCTGGAAATCAGTCTTCCACTAACTCTCAACATCTCCTGCATCAGGCCTGCAAAGATGCTGTCATGCTCTCATCTTGATGATAATGAACTGAACCTCTGAACCTGTGAGCCTAAAACCCTAACTAAGAGAGACCATAACAAATTAAGTACATAGTTCCGATGTGTTGGGGGCACACATATTTCCCATCTCTTTAAAAGATGTCAAGCTCTTGGGACATGCCAATCATCCGTTGTCTACTGGCTGCTCTCTTATGCAATCCTTTAAATGTATTGAGTGCTTATTGAATTAGCAAGAGAAAGAAGGCTGGCGTGATCCAGGGATTATCTAGCTTACATTCCTCATTTTCCTTAAGCTCTCTAAGCCAGTGGAAGGACCAAGTTAAGACACTGGTCTCTTGAATTGAGCCCTGATTTTGCCTTGTTCCCTACAAGGCCACATGTCACTGAGGCTGTGTTGTGAGAACACTGACCACAGCGTGGGTATTTACTTACCATATCCACAGCTGCTGTGCCCTGACATGGATCTATAACCACCTGCAGAGAATTTTTACTATTGATTGTGGTATAGAATGAGGGAGACCTGGTCATAATTTGTATAATCTAGATATTTGGGGGGAATGAAAAGGGAGCACTATCAAGAAATCATGTATACTTGAACTCTGTTTGGAAGATTGAGCCTTGTGGTTGCCACAGTCAGAGGTAATGCTGATGAAAGCAGATGAGAGGAATTGGTGCCTTGGGGATCAAGGCGCTATGAAGGAGTCTATAGTGTTTGTGATCTGGCATTATCAATGACTTCTTTTTTTTTTTTTTGTCTATTCAAACAAGCCACTTTGCTTCCAGAGTTTTCAGTTGCTCCTCTTTGAAGCAGAACAACGATCCTCATGAAGAGGATGATATGAGAATGTATTGAAAGGACCTTGCTAGTTGTAAACAGCAGGCTGGCTGCCTTTATTGTTCCTGCAGTTACGGCTGGCTGCTGCTCCTTTGTAAAGTGGGGTGGAGGTTCTTCGTGTATGTCTCTTGTTAAAAATACCTGGGCAGATTTGTCAAATAAATGCTGCATTCATTTGTGTGGGATGCTATATGGGAGACTTTTAACAGCAGAGACTGACCATCTTTTAATTTTGGAGGTCAGGTTCAAGGTGAGTTTAGAGCTGGCTGACAAACCTCTGTGTCTTCACATGGCCTTCCACAGTATTCCAAGTTTCTCTTCCTTTTTTTTTTTGGTTTGGTTTTTTGAGACAGGGTTTCTCTGTGTAGCCCTGGCTCTTCTGGAACTCACTCTGTAGACCAGGCTGACCTGGAGCTCAGAAATCTGCCTGCCTCTGCCTCCCAATTGCTGGGATTAAAGGCATGCACCATCACTGCTGGGCCAAGTTTCTCCTCTTAATATGGACACCTTTGTTAAGGCCTATCTCAAACCCTAATTTTAATTACCACTTTCTGGGAAGGTCCTGTCTCTACCTGTCCCTGAACACAGGCAGATTTTTGGTGCTGGAAGTTATGAGTTTAGGGGACACAAGGTAACCTGTACCAGATGTTCTTCTTCTATTGCTGAAAGATTCCTTTTAAATTGATACTTTTTCATTTTGAGAGGGGGCATCATGTACCTTAGGCTGGCCTCACACCCACCATGTAGTGAAGATGACCTTGAGTCCTGATCTTCCTGCTTTCACCTCTTAAATGCTGGGATTAGTGTTAGGTACCACAAGTTTATGTGGTGCTGGCGATCAAATCTAGGGTTTCTTGCATGTTAGGTAAGCACTCAGACAGTTGAGCTCTAGCTCTAGCCTGATGATGTTGCCTTGAAGGTCTTGAACTACTGTGTTGAAAGGATAATGCCTTTCTCAACCCTCATCAGAGATGCTTCTCATGGCGATTGAGACAGGTACTCACAGTAGTGAACCTGAGAGATTGCGGAGTACTCAGCTAAATGGGACAGCTGCTGTGTCTTACTCCATCCTTCCATGCTTCAGGTACCATCAGGGAAGAGGGGGCAGAGAGATTTTAAAAGCCAGAGACAGCAAAATGTCCAGACATGGCAGGGACAGTTGCACAGACTGAGGCTGTAAGTGCCATGCACAAGACCCGAACAAGAGAAGTCAGACAAAAATCTAACATGAATTGGGAGGTGGTCAGAAGTCCTTTCCTAGCTAAGGAGCCATTGGCAATTAATAGCTGTCGAGACAGTTTTCTTCAGGGATGTAGCTCCTGAGAGGCTACTATAGCCCAGCAGATGGTTCTACTTTTATGCTCATACAGGCAGCACTAAGTGGACTTTATGTTTTTAAAAACAGAACAAAACAACCACAGAAAATATATGAAAGCAGGAGGGATCATGGTTTAGAGGATAGAGGGTAAGTAGGAGGAGGGGAATTGGAGATAAACTTGATCAAAGCATATTATATCCATGCACAAAATTCTCAATAAATAAAAATGTACAAAATATTCTTGACCTGGTAAATGGAGTCATTTATGGCCAACACAAATAAGAGTCTAACATCAGTTTTCTATCCTTTTCAATTCATTCCTACTGAGCTTTCTGGAGCTGACATAGTCCTATGAGTCTTTCATCCAGCCAGCTCCTTCCTGTAGTGATGGGAAGTGGTTTGCACAGCAGGCTTTCACACTGGTACAGCAAATAATTCTTTAGCTTCTTTGCCCCATTGCACGGGCTCCTTTAGCTGGAGGGGGCCCACCAGCCTTAGGGTTTGAGTCAGACCTGTTAAGAGGGTTGGGAAGTAGCATCTCCTGACTCCCCAGCTTAGGATCCAGCTAATGGCAGGAGTTCATTGTAGGGAAATCTCCTTGGAGTCTTGGTCTCTAAGAAATTGGAGGTCCCTCCCTTCGGAGCTTGAGGAAGAAGAGGGAGAGGAGAGATTGTAGGAGTCGGAGGGGATAGAGGACACCAGGAGGACACTGACCACAGAATCCACTAAGCAGGGCTCACATGGGCTTACAGAGACCGATGTGACAAGCACAGGGTCCCCACGGGTCTGCACCAGGTCCTCTGTGTATATGTTATAATTGTTAGCTTGGTGTTTTTGAGAACTTCTGACAGTGGGAGTGGGGCTTTCTCTGACTTTTGTCTGCTCCTGGGATCCTTTTCCTCCCACCGAGTTTCCTTGTCCAGACTCAATATGAGGGCTTTTCCCTTGTCTTTTGTTTAGAGATTTATTTATTTATTATACGTAAGTACACTGTAGCTGTCTTCAGACACATCACAAGAGGGCTTCAGATCTCATTACAGATGGTTGTGAGCCACCATGTGGTTGCTGGGATTTGAACTCAGGACCTTTGGAAGAGCAGTCAGTGCTCTTAACCGCTGAGCCATCTCTCCAGCCCTGTCTTATTGTATCTTATTTTGTTGTGTTTGGTTGCTGTCTCTTGGAGGCCTAGTCTTTTGTGAAGGAAAACAGAGAGGGTGTGGATTTGGAGGAGAGGGGAGATGGGGGGAAGCTGGGAGGAGTAGGGGAAGGGTAACTGTGGTTAGGCTGAAAGAAGAATCCATTTTCAATAAAAACAGTAAACCACCAGCTGTGCAGTAATGGTGCACACCTTTAATCCCAGCACTTGGGAGGCAGAGGCAGGTGGATTTCTGAGTTCCAGGCCAGCCTGGTCTACAGAGTGAGTTCCAGGACAGCCAGGACTATACAGAGAAACCCTGTCTTGACAAAACCAAAAAAGAAAAAAAAAAAAAAAAGAAAAAGAAAAAGAAAACAAGAAATACCTTCAAGATCTTCTATAAGGTCGTATGAAGGATAAAGAACATGAATGTATAGTTTTATGTATATTACTAACCCAAATAGTCACAGGCCCAGGTGGCTACTCACGATACAGATACTTTAAAGATTACAGCTCAGGGTCTCTTACCAATCCCACTTTTAGTATATGTGCTGCCGAAGCGAGCACTTACCAATCGCACTTGCAGTTTCATGGCCATGTGCCCTATGGAGACAGCTTGAACTTAATGAGCATTTCATTCATCACAGAAAGATTCTTTGCGGAAGAAATGGTCGTCCTGTAGGTGACAATAAGCACTGAAGTCCCTGTCAAGTTCCTTCTCTCCTACCTCACACAGTAGCCACTGGGATTCAGTCCCAGTCCTGCTCAGAGAGTAAGTCTGGGCTCCGTTTCAACAAAGCACTTTACACCTACACAGTTTATTGATGGGCGATTTTTATTTAGTTACTGGGGACAGCACTGTCGTGTAGCTTCTTTTTTTCTTATTGAAAATAGATCTTTGTTTCATGCAGTATATTCTGATTATGGTTTACTCTCCCATAGCTCCTTTCCCTTCACTACCCACCCAATTTTATACCCTTTCTCTTTCTCACTAGAATATAAGTAGACTTCAATAATAATAATAATAACAAAAAAATTATGGTGGTGGTGATGATGAAGTACAATTAGATAAAAAAGAACCAGAATTGGACAAAAGACACAGAAAAAAACAAGCCAAAGAAAAAGCATAAGAAACATATAAGATGCTCAGATACACACACACACACACACACTGAAAACCTATAAAAACTGGAAACAATACTATAGAAGCAAAAGATCCATAAGCAAAAAAAGTTCAGACAAAGAGCTATGAGCAGTGTAAGTTCTAAGGCAATGAGCACATTTCCGACTCCAGGAATTCTAAGGAGACACAAGGCATTGCTGCATTGGGCAGAAGCTTTGGCTGAGGTATTTGAAGAAGATCTAAAGGTTTTTTTTCTCTTGCTCACTCGATTTCCCACACAAGTATTGACACAGCCTCACGCTTATTGTACATACACATATAAGCCTCTTTATGATCGTTCTTCCTTTGTTGTCAACCACTGTTCAACCTGAAGGCAGAGAGACAAGGGTTGCGGGCTGCACCCACTTCCACCTCCATTATCAAAACACGGCCCCACCCACCAGTTATCACTTCCGGTTTCCAGACCCGAGACCACACACGGCTGTTTCTGGAATTCTCGCTCTCCCATCCTCACACACCTGTCTTCTCTGAATACTGAAGGTTTCTTCCTCACTGCCTAAGAATTGTCCTTGCTGCAAGGACTATGGAGAGCAATGTGAAGCCTGTGTGGAGTGGCTGCTGGGAGCCAGCTCGGGTCCCCACCTGGGAGCTCACACTCCGGTCTTAGACAGAGGCAGACCTTTGGTTCAGTGAGAAGGGAAGTCACAGTGAGGAGGTGGTGGCAGCTGCTTTTGGAAGTCGCCCACCCTCACCTCTGAGTGTGGCAGGGCTCCTTTTCATACGAAAGAACCATCAAGGTTTGGATGTGTTGGGACAGGTTTTTGCCTTGAGTATCTTGAAGTTACAGATGTTTCCAGACTTCATGATGCTTTGGCTTACAACTTTTTGGTTTGATGAAGATATGAAAGAGATATCTCTCCAGTAGAGGCCATGCTTTGTTTCTTAAATTAGAATTTTTTTTTTTCTGGGCTGGTGATATGTGCCACAATCCCATTTTTGGCTGAGTGAGTAGCATTTCCTGGTCAGACATGGCGTTGACGGAAAATGACTGAGGATCTAGGACATCAGTTCTTAACCTTCCTAACACTGTAACCCTTTAATACAGTTACTCATGGTATGGCAACCCCCAATCATAACGTTATTTTGTTGCTACTTCTAATTGTAATATTGTTACTAATATGAATTATAATGTAAATATCTGTTATGAAGGATTTCTGATGTGCGATCCCTATAAAAGGGTTATTCAACTCCCAAAAGGGTCTCAACCCACAGAGGGAATTGAGAACCAATTCTCTAGCAGTTATGTCCAACCTACAGCTTAGGAGCTGCATGTACCCAAGGATAGCTATGCATATATCCCAGTATAAAATCATAAACTTAAACTAAAATAGAATGGGATTTTGTTGTCATTTATTCTGTAACCCAGTTGCATAGTTTTACAGCACGAAATCTGTATGTGACTATGTGACATCCCAGCATCAACAGGTTGGACACAGCTGTGTGTGTGTGCTGTACTGAGAAACTGTAACACTGGGCAAGTTAGTGATTTAATGTACTTTGACTTAGAATATTTTCATTTTCCATGGTTCTAATCTGTCTATAACATGTCTTGATTGGAAAAGCATTTGTATAACATGAGATGGTGCTTTTGAGGCTGATTCAGACCCTCAAGAAAGGGGAAATTTCTGTCCCCCAGAGGCAGCTGGGTATAAGCAGCAAGGTGCTGGTGGTCTGGGCTGGGATGCAGTGACAATATGAAGGCCATGGTGCTTAGGTGAGAAAATGCTGTGGAAACAAAAGCAGGTTCCGCAGGGTCCCTGTGGTCAGCTCTGGCAAGCTGGTTCTATATTAAGGACTCAGCTTAACTGATTTTTCCTGGGCTGGAGCATGCTGCAGGTACCCTTCACTTAGCAGATCCCTGCTGTCCTTGGGAAATAGACCAAATCTAGTGGTGGGTCTCTCTGCAGAGGACACAGAAATGTGTGGCTCACTACCCTGGGGCAGAAGGGCTTTTCTCTCAACTGCAGGCAATACTGTTGTGGACAGTGTTTGACTGACAAATCCCTTCATCTGAATGAATGAATAAAGAGTGAATGAATGAATGCATGAATGAATGCAGTCCACACTCTCATGATTTGCTATTCTCAACAGTATAACACAGTCACATGCAAAGCACAAAATTTGTGAGCTAGGTTTGGAAAAAAGCCAGGGGAACAAATTAAATAAGAAATCTGACAGCTACACAGCAATTTCCCATCTTCAGTTTCCACTGACAGGTGCATTCTGACTGTAGGTCAGTTTCTGCTGCCATGTACCTGACAGATAGCTTGGAATTTTTCTGTCATGTGCAGAGATAGTCAAAGTGTTTCACTTGCCCTTAGAGAGACTCTGGTTGGATTGCACAGGAAGCTACAACTAAAGAGTCAGCAGGTGCAGAGAGGAAGGAGAGGGAGGCCTAGAAATTCTGAAGAGAAGAGATGTAGCGTTCTTTTCCTCTTTCCTTCCTTCCTTCCTTCCTTCCTTCCTTCCTTCCTTCCTTCCTTCCTTCCTTCCTTCTTTTCTTTTTTTCTTTTCTTCTTTCTATGACCATCTTTCAATGTGTACCCTAAAGTTAGACAATTTGAGGAGGGGAGGTCCTTATAAACAGGACCCTAAGACTAGAAGCAAGGAACAAAAAATTAGGCACTGTAGGACAAACACATAGACATTAGGAGAAAAACTAGGTTGCTCAGCTCTGTTCCTGTGAGTCCCTATTGAACTACCAGTGAGGCCTGTGCATGCTTGTAAAGGCACACAATCTCAGGACTTAGTATTCCCATCTCCACCATAGAATGTGGAATAAACAAAACTATAAAAAACAAAACAAAACAAAACACCAAGGCCCTCTCCACCTCACAGGACTGTAGTGTCATTTACTATGTGGGTAGATCAGAAAGTCTCTCGGCATCTTTAACTCCCAGTCATCTTCGGTCTGAGGTGGGAAGGATCATGTCAACCCCTGAGAAAGAGCAAACATAGGATAAGGAAGAACATTTAAAGTGTTCTATAGTACAGAGTTGTATGTTGCCATTTTTAGCATGTGTCTGGTAAATTCGTATTGATGGAGGACAGATAAATATCTACTATGAAACAAGGCACGAGGGCACACACACACACACAGTATGCAGACATGATATTTACATTTGTGTAATCTAGGTTTAGATTCTTTGGGTTTACAGTTAAATGATCCTTGCTTTTTGGCTTTTTTTTTTTGACAACTATTTATCACTCCTGTCACAAGGAAAATACACCTTTCTGAAAGGTGCACATGCCTCTTCCTATGTTCTTACTCCTGGGATGGCTACAGACAGATGAGATCATGTGACCGCAAGTCATGAGAACTTAACTTCAGTTTTCCCTTATTCTTCAGTCAATTACACTAGCAGTCTATCAATCAACATATGTTGTCATGTCTCAGGGCCTGTGCTATGTCCACGGGATGCGGTAGAGAGAAAGACAAACATGGCCCCTTTCCTAATGGTGCCTACAGTTAAGAACAAGAAACTAATCAATCATGACTGTGTGATTTTTATAGGTTCTCCCCCCTCAGCTGTTGCTAATAGCTCTCAGTTGTCTGATTACCCCACAGTTAGTTTAGAAGGGAGGTAACAGAGCGTACTAGGAAGAGAGCTCATTGTCTTGCACATACGAAGGTAGGCAGGGGAAAGGGAGGGCCTGCACCAGTGTCTACATGGCCTCAATTCCCCTATGTCCCCATCAAATATCCAGCATCAGGTCCTAACATTCTAAAGTAACAAGACAAGTATAAAATATGCATACCCAGGGAATGTCCAAATATTCTAGAAAGAAATTTTAGCATGAAGTTTCTGGGCATCATCCCAGAGAAGTATCTTAGACTGCTGGACTCGCTTCTGCTCTTACATGGTTTATAACCATGCTTCGCTAAATCCTGTTATGTGGAAGTCTCATGTCTGTTGTGAGCCTTTGTGGGTTGGCTTTGTGCAGCAGGATGGAAACTTGGTTAGAGCAGCTCTGCCTATTCCACATGTTATAGAAACATCTGGGGAAGAAGATGAAGAGGACATGTTGCTGAGGGAATAGTGGTGGTCACTATGATGCAAGGAGATAAAGCAACATTGGGGAGCACAGAACATGGTCACAAGGAATGACTGCATCTATTATGTGACTGTAATTGCTGCTGGTGCAAGCATGAAGCTTCCATCCTGTGTTCCTGCTGAATCTCCAGGTGGAACCTGGGCTTGTGGTGGCTATTGCTAGGGTTATGGGAGTGGGAACCAAAGGGTCACTCAGAAGGTAATTCCTCACTTATTCAAGTGCTATTGTAATAATCTACATCTATGTTTTCTAAGTTCGTGGCCCCCTTCTCCAATAATTCACATGCTAACTCAGCTGAATCTCATGACTAACCAGCCTTGTGCCTTTTCCCTTTCTGTTTTACAGAGGAAACTCAAGCAACATGATGCATGGTAATTTGTGGGAGAACTCTCTACCAGTAAGAAGCAAGGCCGGGTTTGAGTAGAGCCTATGTCTCCCCTGTAGACTGAATGTAAAGAGGAGTCAGGGAAGAGACCAAAGTGAAGATCAAGGTGGTGTGCTTACCTTTGCAGCAAAACTAAGGGGTTACGCTTAGTTGCTTTTTCTGTTGCTATAAAAAATACCTTGACAAAAGCAACTTGTGGGGGCAAAGATTTATGTTTAGCCCACAGTTCAATTTTTAGAGTCCCTCAAAGCAGGGCATTTAAGTCTATAGGAATCTGAGGCAGCTGACCACAGATCATCCATAGTCAGGAAGCAGAGAGTGCTGAATGCATGCTTCAGCTCCGCCCCCTTTTCTCTACTTACACAGTACAGGATCCTACGTAGGGAACGGCGCTGCCCATAGTGGTTGGATTTTTTTCCCATCTCAATGAACCCAAACAAGATCATTCCCCACCTACCCATTTCTCAGATATCTTCAGATTCTGTCAGACTGATAATTATAAGTTCCTAGAACTATAAGTCCAGTGCAGTATTTTAAAGTATTAAAAATTAATGAAAAAAATAATTTAACATTTCATTTCCTTTTTTAATATGGCCTGCCAAGATATTGAGGCAAATCAAGTTTTTTCTCCTTCTCTTCTTTTTTTCTCCTCTTTTCCTCCTGCTGCTATCTCATCTTCCTTTTTAGGCACTAGGAATGGAACCTCATATGTGTTAAATATTAACTCCATGACTGAACTACATGCCCAGCCTCATCATGTCACCTGTCAATTCTTGTCCCAGCAGACCTGTGAGTCTGAACAGCATGTTAGCTAATGCAACTTTGTACAGCAAGATTTATGTTGAGCAGTCTTGTTGTTCATAGGAATAACCACAACTTGTTACAAAACACACAAAATAGAGCAAGTCATAGCCATGTTCCAAGGGTGAGAAGATCCTTATGGAAAGCCAGGTCTCTATCATCCTTCCCCAGTGCATTGCTACACTACCTTTGCTCTTCTTGTGAGGCCTACATGAAATCTTTAAGATCATCTAGGGATGACTAGAAGTCAGAGAAGGGTGTGGACTATATGATAGAAATATTTTCTCCAAAATATCTCTTTGATTGCTTTCAGTCTGGGTTTCCGCTCTAGCCTGAGCTGGGTGTACCTTGCATGTTGAGTGTCTCTTACTGTCCTCTGCCACTGCATGTATTGCCACAAGTAGCTAGTGAGGTGGACTGAAGACAAGTGATTGGGTGGTTGACAGAGTGAGGCATCTCATATAACTGTTCCATGCCCAGCCTGTAATAGAGTTCACATAATCTCTGAAAGAGAGTAAATGTGCTTCCGGGGGCATGTTTAACCCTGTGGTTCTAAGATTCTCTATGTCTCTTGAAATGGTAATTTCTTTCCTTTTTCAGGGCAAAAACTGTATAAATTTTCATGTGTAAGTAAAAATGACATATGTGCTTAGCTCTGATAGACTGGAGTTTACATACTTAACTGCCTAATCTTCCACTCTGGAGATGATACCACATGTAATCCTCAGTCAGTCCTCAGGATGAACCTACGACTCAATGTATTTGCTGGATATGTAGTAAGCATTTAAAAAAAATGTCATGTGCATGTCATGTACACACACACACACACACACACACACACACACACACACACACACACACATTATAACTGTTTGTATAGAGACCTGCTTTGATAGTCTCAATTTTAAATTCGATCCCAGCCAATTTGAATGATTCTTTTAAACAAAATGCCATCCAAACAGATGTAAGCATTTGAACCAGGCTAAGTTAAGGTTTATTTTTAAATCCAGAGAGCTTTGGTGTTTGAAAGGACAATCCGTGGCACTTGCTTGTCAGCTCAGGAAATAGGTCCAAGAGTTGAAGTGTAAAGTGAAGCGACCGGACGAAGGCTTTTCTAGGACACACTATCAGCTTGGAGCAGACGTGCCTGAGCAAATCCATTATGCCAAGGAGAAACTTTTACGGCTCTGAAACTGGCCTCAGAAAGATGGAAGTGGAGAAGACGGAAGTGGGCCACCAAGCTGTGCCCTTCTCATCACAGAGCACGACTTCCCAGCTAGAGTGCAGTTGAGAAAATGCTGGGCTGTCTCCTGTGAGTTCCACAGTGTGATGGCTGTCACCCATACTTTTCTTTTCATTGTCTATGAACTTTGAACTTGCTTGTGGAAAAATGAAGCTGCCGAGCTGGAGTGCAAGCACCGGCTTTCAGCTGTTCTACAATTCATCCCTCTTAGTTCGACTTTAAGCAGATAGCAATAGAGTTGACCTAAAATCATTTTCAGGACTTTGGTGTTGGTAACACAAAATAACCTTGTGGACTCTTGCTGAGACCCTGCTAAGGAATTATGACCCGCAGGCTGCCCATTTCTGGGTAGGTCCTTCCCATTTTCTTTTTTCTTTCTTTTTTTTTTTTTATTATTTTCTAAGTTTTTTTTTTTATTTACATTCAAAATCATTTCCCCTTTCTCGTTTCCTCCCTCCCCAAAAATCCCATAAGCCCCCTTCCCTCCCTCTTTTCCCCATTCAACCCCCTCTCCCTTCTCTGTCCTGGCATTCCCCTACATCCAGTCTTTCCAGGACCAGGAGTCTCTCCTTCCATCTTCTTGGAAATCTATTGATATGCGAATTGTGTCTAGGGTATTCTGAGATTCTGGGTTAATATCCCCTTATCAGTGACTGCATACCATGTATGTTCTTTTGTGATTGGGTTACCTCACTAAGGATGATATTTTCAAGTTCTGACCATTTGCCTAGGAATTTTGTGAATTCATTGTTTTTAATTGCAGAGTAGTACTCCATTGTGTAAATATACCACATCTTCTGAATCCATTCCTCCGTTGAGGGACATCTGGGTTCTTTCCAGCTTCTGGCTATTATAAATAAGGCTGCTATGAACATAGTGGAGCATGTGTCCTTATTGCATGCAGGTAAAATCTCTGGGTATATGCCCAGGAGTGGTATAGCCGGATCCTCCGGGAGTGTCATGCCCAGTTTTCTGAGGAACCGCCAGACTGCTTTCCAGAGTGGTTGTACCAGCTTGCAATCCCACCAGCAGTGGAGGAGTGTTCCTCTTTCTCCACATCCTCGCCAACAACTGCTGTCTCCTGTGTTTTTGATCTTAGCCATTCTGACTGGTGTGAGATGGAATCTCAGGGTTGTTTTGATTTGCATTTCCCTAATGACTAAGGATGATGAACATCTCTTTAGGTGCTTCTCAGCCATTAGATATTCTTCAGGTGAGAACTCTTTGTTTAGCTCTGTACCCCATTTTTTAATAGGGTTACTTGCCTCTCTGGAGTTTAACTTCTTGAGTTCTTTGTATATATTGGATATTAGCCCTCTGTCAGATGTAAGGTTGGTAAAGATCATTTCCCAGTTAGTTGGTTGCCGCTTTGTCTTTTAGACAGTGTCTTTTGCCTTGCAAAAACTTTGTAATTTAATGAGGTCCCATTTGTCAATTCTTGATCTTATTGCATAAGCTATTGGAGTTCTATTCAGGAAATTCTCCCCTGTGCCCATATGTTCAAGGTTCTTCCCTAGTTTCCTTTCTATTAGTTTCAGTGTGTCTGGTTTTATGTGGAGGTCCTTGATCCACTTGGAATAGAGCTTAGTGCAAGGAGATAAGAATGGGTCAATTTGCATTCTTCTGCATGTTGACCTCCAGCTGCGCCAGCACCATTTGTTGAAAAGGCTATCTTTTTTCCACTGGATGGTTTTAGCTCCTTTGTCAAAGATCAAGTGACCATAGGAGTGTGGATTCATTTCTGGGTCTTCAATTCTGTTCCATTGATCTATATGCCTGTCACTGTACCAATACCATGCAGTTTTTAACACTATTGCTCTGTAGTACAGCTTGAGGTCCGGGATACTGATTCCCCCAGAGGTTTTTTTACTCTTGAGAATAGTTTTAGCTATCCTGGGTTTTCTGTTATTCCAGATGAATTTTTGAATTGCTTTTTCTAACTCTATGAAGAATTGAGTTGGGATTTTGATGGGGATTGCATTGATTCTGTATATTGCTTTTGGCAAGATGGTCATTTTTACTATATTAATCCTGCCAATCCATGAGCATGGCAGATTTTTCCATCTTCTAAGGTCTTCTTCAATTTCTTTCTTCAGAGACTTGAAGTTCTTGTCATACAGATCTTTCACTTGTTTGGTTAGAGTCACACCAAGATACTTTATATGGTTTGTGGCTATCGTGAAGGGTATCATTTCTCTTACTTCTTTCTCAGCCTGCTTATCCTTTGAGTATAGGAAGGCTACTGACTTGCTTGAGTTAATTTTATATCCGGCCACTTTGCTGAAGTTGTTTATCAGCTGTAGGAGTTCTCTGGTGGAGTTCTTTGGGTTGCTTAAGTATACTATCATATCGTCTGCAAATAGTGATAGTTTGACTTCTTCCTTTCCAATTTGTATCCCTTTGACCTCCTTTTGTTGTCTAATTGCTGTAGCTAGAACTTCAAGTACTATATTGAAAAGATATGGAGAGAGAGGGCAGCCTTATCTAGTCCCTGATTTTAGTGAGATTGCTTCAAGTTTCTCTCCATTTAGATTGATGTTGGCTACCGGTTTGCTGTAAATTGCTTTTACTATGTTTAGATATGGGCCTCGAATTCCTGATCTTTCCAAGACCTTTAGCATGAAAGGATGCTGAATTTTGTCAAATGCTTTCTCAGCATCTAATGAGATGACCATGTGTTTTTTTCTTTGAGATTGTTTATGTAGTGGATTACATTGATGGACTTCCTTATATTGAACCATCCCTGCATCCCTGGGATGAAGCCTACTTGATCGTGGTGAATGATCGTTTTGATGTGTTCTTGGATTCGGTTGGCAAGAATTTTATTGAGTATTTTTGCATCGATATTCATAAGAGAGATTGGCCTGAGATTCTCTTTCATTGTCGGATCTTTGTGTGCTTTTGGTATTAGCATAATTGTGGCTTCATAGAACGAGTTGGGTAGTGTTCCTTCTGTTTCTATTTTGTGGAATAGTTTGAAGAGTATTGGTGTTAGGTCTTCTTTGAAGGTCTGATAGAATTCTGCACTAAAACCATCTGGACCTATGCTTTTTTTTTTTTTTTTGGTTTTTCGAGGCAGGGTTTCTCTGTGTAGCCTTGGCTGTCCTGGAACTCACTTTGTAGACCAGGCTAGCCTCGAACTCAGAAATCCTCCTGTCTCTGCCTCCCAAGTGCTGGGATTAAAGGCGTGCGCCACCACCGCCCGGCTCCTGTGCTTTTTTTTGGTTGGAAGAGTTCCAATGACAACTTCTATTTCTTCAGGGGTTATAGGATGGTTTAGATGGTCTATTTGATCCTGATTTAATTTTGGTATTTGGTATCTGTCAAGGAAATTGTCCATTTCCTCTAGATTTTCTAGTTGTGTTGAATACAGGCTTTTGTAGTAGGATCTGATGATTTTTTGAATTTCCTCAGTTTCTGTTGTTATCACTACCTTTTCGTTTCTGATTTTATTAATTTGGATACTGTCTCTGTGCTCTCTGGCTAGTCTGGTTAAGGGCTTATCTATCTTGTTGATTTTCTCAAAGAACCAACTCCTAATTTTGTTCATTCTTTGTACGGTTTTATTTGTTTCTACTTGATTGATTTCAGAACTGAGTTTGATGATTTCCTGCTTTCTACTCCTCTTGGGTGTATTTGCTTCTTTCTGTTCCAGGGCTTTCAGGTGTGCCATTAAGCTGCTAGTGTATACTGTCTCCTGTTTTTTTGGGGGGGCACTCAGGGCTATGAATTTTCCTCTTAGCACTGCTTTCATTGTGTCCCATAAATTAGGGTATGTTGTGCCTTCATTTTCATTAAATTTTAAAAAGTCTTTGATTTCTTTTTTTATTTCCTCCTTGACCAAGTTATCATTGATTAGAGCATTTTTCAGCCTCCACGTGTATGTGGGATTTCTGTTGTTTTTGTTGCCATTGAAGACCACCCTTATTCCATAGTGATCTGATAGGAGGCATGGGATTAGTTCGATCTTCTTATATCTGTTGAGGTCTGATTTGTGACCAATTGTATGGTTGATTTTGGAGAAGGTACCATGAGGTGCTTAGAAGAAGGTGTATTCTTTTGCTCTAGGATGAAATGTTCTATATATATCTGTTAGTTCCATTTGGTCCAAGGCTTCAATTAGATTCACTGTGTCCCTGTTTAGTTTCTGCTTTCCTGAACGATTCATTTCAGAGATCGGGGTGTTGAAGTCATCCACTATTATTGTGTGAGGTGCGATGTGTGCTTTGAGCTTTAGTAAAGTTTCTTTTATGAATGAGGGTGCCCTTGCATTTGGAGCATAGATATTCAGAATTGAGAGTTCTTCTTGGTGGATTTTTCCTTTGATCAGTATGTAGTGTCCTTCTGTGTCTTTTTTGATGACTTTAGGTTGAAAGTCAATTTTATCTGATATTAGGATGGCTACTCCGGCTCATTTCCTGGGACCATTTGCTTGTAAAACTGTTTTCCAGCCTTTTACTCTGAGGTAGTGCTTGTCTTTGACCCTGATGTGCGTTTCCTGCACGCAGCAAAATGCTGGGTCCTGTTTACGTATCCAGTCTGTTAGTCTATGTCTTTTTATTGGGGAATTGAGATCATTGATATTTAGAGAGATTAGGGAATCGTGATTATTGCCACCTGCTATTCTTGACGCTATATTTATGTTTGAGTGGTTATCTACTTCTGGGTTTGATGCAAGAAGGTTACTATCTTGTTTTTTCCAGGGTGTTGTTTCTCTCCTTGTATTGGCAGTTTCTACCTATTATCCTTTGCAGGGCTGGGTTTGTGGAAAGATATTGTGAAAATTTGGTTTTATCATGGAATATCTTGGTCTCCATTTTCATCTTGTTTGGATGTGATGATACACATTACCCTGCAGTGTGGCCCCACGGGTACCTTCCAGAGACACTCAGAGGCAATGGTGCATTCCTCTGTCAATATTTGGATCCAGGCTGGATATGATACACAAGGAGAAACAGCTCATCCTAGGCTGGCCCTTAAGTTATCTCCAAGTATGTTGTCCATCTGGAGAACTGGCCTTCTTTTTATTCCTCTGTGTTTCTGGTGGAACATCGGCCACTTCAGAATCACGGTCTCAGACTTTCCAGCTTGTGGGGAGGTCTTCAGTGTCTCCTATGTCTTTCTCTGATCAGTGTACTTTTCATGAGGCATCTAAGTTGGTGTATTACACATCTGAAGTCTTTTAGGGCTGAGAAAAAGCTAGACATCTGTCCTTTTGGTTTTTGAATTGTTGGCAGTAGTTGTTTATTTTCTTTTGTTTTTGATCATTAGGCACATTAAAAAAAAAGGGAACATTTAAGACATTGGCCTGTAGTATTAGAATGGCACTTATTTCCAGATATGTGATTAGGATTGTTCTGATGGAGCTGACATGCCAGATAGGATGGGGAACACCTCACAGGGCCTTACTCCTATGCAGGTCTCTAGGCAACTGATGGCTACTCTGAGGTGGAGAATCAGTTTTCTCTAGAGATGAGATCCCCAGACAGGCTATCTAATCAAAAGTGGTCAGTCCTAAGAACATGTATATATGAATAACAGTAAGTGGACTCAGCAGGTTTTATATATATATATATATATATATATATATATATGTGTGTGTGTGTGTGTGTGTGTGTGTGTGTGTGTTGCAATAATAATTAAAGAAGAAGGGGTCATAATGTTAAAAGGAAGTTGAGGGGGCATGGGAGGAATTGGAGTCAGAAGAGTATGAGTGGAAATGAGGTAAATATAGTACCCAGATATAAAGTACTCAAGAAATTTTAATGTAAAAAACCAAACTTTTAAAATTAAAGCAATTGTAAACAAAAAGAGATAAAGAAATAAAGACCACAAAGGAGAAAAACAAATCTCTCTGGTGGTACTTGTGGAAAAAGCCATAGAAGGTCTCTCCAAGAAAGAGGTGTGTGCTGTGTATTAGCAGTTGAGGGAGGGAGGGAGGGAGGGAGAGAGAGAGACAGAGAGAGAGAGAGAGAGAGAGAGAGAGAGAGAGAGAGAGAGAGAGAGAGAGAGAGAGAATTGAGTATCTTTACATATCCTAGCTGAGGACATGGGACATTTCTTATCTCTCCTGGTAATTCCAAGATAGAGTCATTATGTGACTTTATAGTAGGGACGATAACTAACACCCTGTCCTCCAGCTGACCTATGGAGACAAGGTTCTAGGTGACAGAGGTGTTTAAATAATGAGCACATACTTGTGGCAGTCAAAGACAAGATGAGCTCCTCCTCGGATTCTTAAAAGGAAGCTGCATATTAGCTCCTTAGTCAGGCACCAGGTTTCCAAATTCTATTCCCTGCTCACACTGGGGCTCATCCTTCCCACCCTGACCTCTCTCTGGACAGCCGCAGGTGCTGGAGCGCTCACCTGTCTAGACTGGAACCTGGAAACCAATATCTCACTGCTCATTTCATGAGGGCTCTGGCTTAATGGGCAAAGCTCACAAGACATTTCCCTGATATTCTCATCTCATCTTAGTGTGCAAACGATCAGGTGATGAGATTCTTCCTGGCTCTTTGGAACCACACAGAATTTTCCATGTGTTATCTGAATTGTCACCAACAGATCTCAGTCTTGTGAGACATATATTTTTATTTTTTACTCTATAGATAATGAAATTTTATCTGAGCCTCAAACACCTCCAGATGCTGCAGATATTTTAGTTGAAGAAAACTCCATCAATTCCCAGGCACAGAATGCTGGTTAAATGCTCCTCTGATCTAGCAGGTGATGGGAAAAGATTGGAGTCAATTGGCTCTAAAGTTTAATCTCTTTTTCATCATCTGCCTCCATTGTGTATACTCCCATTTATTTTCCTGGTCATCTCTTCTAGCTTCTGCTGTTTAAAACATCTTCCTGCCAAAGACGGTTGGTGAAGTTGGTGAGAGTCATTAAGCATACTTTTCAGATGAGAGTCTTATCTGTCTAGAGCCAATGAGGGTTCAGTGTTCTGACTCTGGGTCAATGGCTTTCCCATTCTCCACTTTTTTGGTGAAGCTCAGAACTGACACAAATTCTTCTTATGATGTCACAGGGACCTGCTGGGTCTTTTTTATGTCAGGGGTTTAAACAACATAAATCTGAGAGATGCCCTTCTCTGAGAATGAAGGAATTTACTGTGCTGTGCTTAGGTGTCTCACTAAAGCAATTATTTTCATCCCTGCCCCCTATGTATGGGACATCCTCTGTATCGTTTATGTAGGAAGATTAAATCTATTCAAGATAATTGCTCTTATAGCAGCAGAAGTCTGTCACACCGTACAGCTTAAGTCTCACATTTGCAAACCTTGATGCATCCCACAGAGCTAAGCATACATGGACTGCTTTTCATTATACAAAACAAGTATGCCATTCACAAACCTGCTCATGGAACCATCATTTTTTCTATTTAACCTTAAATTTTGTTACAATACTTTTTAAAAGTTGAATTCCAATTGTCTCCACTCCATTTCTTGTCTGTCTCATATTCAAACACACACCATGACTGGAAACATTGATATGAAACAGTTTTTAAAATAAATAAATAAATAAATAAATAAATAAAAAGTACTTTCTGATTACGAGCTGGAAATATTTAAGAACTAGTCAAAGTGAGACCAAAATGTCAGGCAAGCGAACCAAGGAGAGAGCCCAGAAGGCGAAGCATAATGATATGACATCGTTTTCCTTGATTTTGCTAACACAGGATGGGGAGGCCCCTTCACTTCCATGGCCTGGAACAACGTGGGGTACTTGATGTGATCATGTCATTGATGTGATGGAGTAGTCTCAGTGTGTGGAAAGGGAGTATAGTAAAGAGTCTAGGAGGGCCTCACCTCCACGAAAAATTTGGAGTGTCTAGTAGATTGACAGCTGACTGAGGACTCACGCAAGGCAAGAACTGGCAGCTCTACTCTCATTCAAACAAGTCTGCCTTCTGCACTCTCAAACACAAGAGCTTAAGAGAAAGTTCTCTACCAGGAACCTATAAACAGAGATGTCCTGTTAGCAGTTACTCAAGGCTTCAACCAACAGTTACCTAGCAACAGTCAGGCAGGAGCCTGGCTCACTTATCATAGGAACTCTCTCTCTCTCTCTCTCTCTCTCTCTCTCTCTCTCTCTCTCTCTCTCTCTCTCTCCTCTCTCTCTCTCCTCTCTCCCTCTCCCTATCTCTCTCTCTTTCTTGCTCTCCTTTCTCTCTGTCTGTCTTTGTCTCTCTCTGCCTGCTCTCTCTCCTCTCCTCTTCTTTCTGCCTGCCTCTTTTCCCTCTCTCTCTCTCTCTCTCTCTCTCTCTCTCTCTCTCTCTCTCTCTCTCTCTCTCTCCCTCTCTCTCTTCCTGTGTATTCCCAGCTGGCCTCTTTTCTTCTTTCTCTTTCCTCCTTCTTTCTGTCCATCTCTGTTCTCTTTCTTTCTCTGCCTCTACTCCCTTTCCCAGACCTCCTTTCCAGGTCCCAAATAAGCTGTCTTTTATACTAGACCAGTGTATGGCTGGTACCTTGAGAGGATGCCACAGCATGGGCCTGCTAAGGCACCCCCTCCGGCTGCATCTTATAAAGAATTTTATAAAACATATCATTTCCATCCTGGATTATCTGAAAACCGTCAACCTGAATTGTGTAAGGAAGTCTTGTAATTTCTTTCACTTTTGAGCAAGCAAATTCAATTCTCTTCTGGGAGCGTCCCCTCCCTGCCTCCTTCCTGGGCAGAACCACAGGGGCAGCTTGGTGATAGAAACAGCTGAGACTCAGCTATGGAATTTAGATGGAAAATGTTACTGCTATCTAACTAGAATTGTGGGAGTTGATGAGTGAGAAATGAGGAGAGGGAATAAAGTCTTTAGAATAGGAAGTTGAGATGTTCTACGCATAAAAATCTAGGTTAATAACAAGTAATGCCATCTATGTTCATTGTGGTGATACTGTCTCAGGAACAAGTTCCACCCTGCTGGCAGAATTAAAACTGAGCTCATATTCCAAGGCCCTGGAACCCGTGTCCTGCTTCTTCAGATATTTTAGTTAGTCTGCTAAGCAGTAAAGGATGTAAAGAGGGAAGATGCTGTTATCTATTACCTAAACTAAGGCACGCAAGTCACGAATGTGCTGCTTGTCTTGACTTAATTGATGTGAGCTTGCTCACTCCTTTGTCCCCTGATCATCCTAAAATTCCAGGTCAGAGTCCAGGAGGGGACCAGGCTGCAAAAGCTGACTCAAGGACCCAGAAACCAGGTGACCCAGATAAGGTCCAGTCACCAATGTTAACTTTCTTGCTTAATCCCTTGTGTCAAAATATGATTGGTCAATGCAGCAGCTCACCCCATTCCCCCCTTGCTTTGTGTTCCCATCCTATAAAAATGTGGTAAATCTCCCTTTAGGGACTTCAGATCCTGAACTGGTCACTTCCTTGAAAGCACAGAAAATAAAGCTTTCATTTTTAAGCTCCTGTCTCTGAAGTGAGTTTTCTCAGCTTCCACCCTGAATCTAACAATACAGCAAGAAAATCAAACACAAAAGGAACAATTTTGAGATGGAAAAGAAATATCTTATTAACAGCAAGGAACTTTGTATCAGCATCAAGAGAACATGGGAAAACAATAATTCTGAGAAAAAACAGTGCTACCCTGAGGTTATCTGTCCCATAATGTCATCATTTTAAAAGTCATTTCAAGTCTTATTTTAATATGAAAAATTCTTTTTTTCTAATTTATCATTTTTTCACAATAGACCTCAATACAGAAAATTTCAGATTGAGATTTTAATGTTGAATGGGAATGTTTGCAGTTAGTTTGAGATATAAAGAAGAATGAGCAAAGATTATGTTGTTATTTCGGTATATACTTAAAATCCTTGACTGAACATACTATAAAAACTTAAACAATTAGTATGTACCATGGAATTAAATACAAGGCAGTGGTAACATATAAAATGTGTGATTAGAATGAAAGTGTTGGAATGTCTCTGTGTTAGTTTTTCTAGTTTGCTTTTCTCTTGCTGTGATAAAACACTTACCAAAACTAACTGGAGGAAGGGCATGTTTTATCTCACAACTCCCAAGTCACAATTCATCCTTGAGAGAAGTCAGGGCAAGAACTCTAGGAAGAAGTTTCAAGTAGAAACCATGGAGGGAAGCCTTTTCCAGGTGGGCTCGTTCCAGTTCCTGCTCAGCTAGTATGAGTGGGAAAGTGGAAGGGTGGGAAGGTGATGGGGTTAGGTGGCAGGATTAGAGGCAGGTGAGAGTGTAGAGGTGGGATGAAGGGTGAGGATTCTGACCCTGCTCTCAGTGGGGTGGGCCTTTCCAGTTGAATCAACAAACAAGATAATTTCCCCACAGACAAGGCCACAGGCCAGTATGAACAGAGCATTCTCTTCATTGATGGTCCCTCTTCTAGGTTATTCTTGATTGTGACAAATTGACAATAAAAACTAAGCAGAATATATTTACTCTAAAACATGAAAATATAGTTTTAAGTAGATGCTGAAGTTTTAATTATGTATTAAAATATCTGAGGAAATTCTCTCTCTCTCTCTCTCTCTCTCTCTCTCTCTCTCTCTCTTTTTCACACACACACACACACACACACACACACACACATGGAAACAGAAGGCAAAATTTATAAACAAGTACAAGTGTAAGACTTAGGGAACCTTAATTTACCAGAGACCCCCTGAGTAAACAACATGGAGATAGGAACTGATGCAAAAGCAAGTGGAATTTTATTTAATCCAGCAATGCTGGGGTCGCCCTGCACATGGGGAGGGAACAACACAGTCCTCAGGGCAGTAGCCATTAGGCACAATGTGATTGGCGGAACAGTGTTACCTTTAAACTAATTGGTTGTTAGGGAATGAGGTAGGTGGCCAATGGTCTCGGAATAACTCTGGGCCTTCCCTAGCCACACGGACCTTCCTGTGGTTTGAAAAATGTAATTTAGCCTCTCCCTTCTGGCAGGGGCAAGTGTTCCATGACCTTTCCAAAGTTCCAAGGCTAACCCTTTCACAGGAAAAATTAGAATGGGAAAAGTGTGTGTGCATGTGGTTATACACATACCCCCTTATCAAACTCCAAGAAGGAAAACAAGCCCCACAATAAGGAAATAGAAGAGGAGGCATGGAAACATTTTAGAACAAGGGAGATGCTTTAAAACTGAGAGCAAGTACATAGATTTGAATTGTTCTAATATTTCTCAGAGGTATGCAGATTTGTCAAGGTCAACAAGAACTCCTGAAAAGAAGCTGCCTTCAAGGATGACTGGTTGATAAAATCTTCAGTGGCTATGCAGAGTTTGGAATGTTGCTGATCTCATAGGCTCATTATAGTTTCTTTGGGGCTAATTTTATGCTGTAAGAGGCCATCCCTGGCCCACCTGTGTATCAGACCTAACATTCTGATAAACAGATAAAAACCTTTGGAATATATTAACATCACAATGCCCTATTACTACCAAAGAATTGGCTGAAGGATGCTATGAGATAACATTGAAGGTGTGCAGCTGAGGTCCTTGTACCCACTGTATCTGCTCCCTATATTTTAAAATTACCTCGATTTGTAATATTCTTTGTTGTGCTACTATAAAAATTCCATGAAATTGCTTTCATGTTGGAACATTGTATTTGAGCATCTATGTTCCTAGGCCACAGTCACCCACATTTAGATTTAGGATAAATTATTTTTTATTCCCCTTGAGGCAAGAGCTGAGTGTTTTTTGGTTTTTTGGGTTTTTTTTTTTGTTTTTTGTTTTGCATCAACAATACATAGTCTCTTATAGCTAATTAATACTTAAAATACTTAAAATTTTTGAAAAAAATAAAGGAAGGAAACGAGGCCTTGTAAAAGATGGTGGGAAATCACGCTTTTTCTTCATTCACTTTTGCATCTTGGTGGATAAAACCCTTCAAAATCGCATGGACATAAAGCTGGAAATAGAATTTTTATTCTTCAAAGGATTTTTGTTCAAGCAAACAATAACAGGGACAATGGGAACACAAATGCCTGTAATTGCAGCAGGTCCCGAGGAAGTGGTGCAGGCCTGGTGCAGGCTATCAAAAGCCAGCCCTTCTGTAGGGCCTTTAAAAAAAACCAACAGCCCAATTCAGGCCTTTATTCTCCTCATTTTGCTCTGTAGTTCACTGCCCACCCCCCACTCCCCAGGAAAAAAAGCACCCATCAATAGAGAGACACAGGAAATTAAATTTCACCATTCACCAGAAATAGTCAAGCAATTATCTCCCCAATTACTCAGAATCAGTTTTTAAGTAACAAAAGTCAAATTATCAGTCAGTTTAGTGTTATTCTTTCCATTCAAGCCTGATAGAACTTTCCCAGCTGTTCTCATTACTTATGGACATCCATCCCTTCTCTCTTCTCCATTTGGGTTTGTTAACAGGCTCAAGTCAGATTGCAGCTCATTTAAGGATGGCCTTTCTAGTGCAGACGCTCACTTCAATTTTTGTTCCTGTGACAGTAAAGCCCTTTCTTCCAGGTTTAACACAACCATCAGCCATCACCTTGGCACTCCATCACAACAATGAAATAGCAAGACCATACAGTAATAGCTACTTTACGGAACTAGGTAGACAGAAATCCAACAGAAGCTCACCTAATGCTCCGTCCGTCTTGACATTCATGTGATAGAAGGTTAAACAAGCAATGGAACTCCTGAGATTCAGTCCTTGAGCCATTGATCATGCTTGGGTGGGATTGTTGGTTAATACAGTTATTGAGCTCTATAAGCATCCTTAGTAAGCTCATTGGTTCAGCAAGATAATCTCGGATGTAGTCATCTCTTTGAACTTTGCTGCCCTATTGTTGGGTGAGAGATATTAGTGGGTTCAAAGGTCATTGGGGATGGTTTCCTCCTCCTACCATCTGAGGCTTATCAGAGAAGGAACTGAAATACCAGGGTTAGAAGATTGAAGATTTCTGGCCCTGGGTGGGGACACACCTATCTTAACTGCCTGGAAGATCTTAAGATCATTGCCTAGTGGGAGGCTTTCTGGTAAAGAACAATGGCATCCCTTACAAATTAACCCAAATAGGACTGTAGTCACCTGCACAGGAAAAAGCTCCTCAGGGAAACCTGCCCATTCCAGAGATTCCAGAACTGCTATGAAAGCTTACTTAAGCCGTGGCATAATGGTCTCTCTGGCCACTGTCTACTCTCACCCTCTGAGGGTATGCTTTGCTCCATAATGGTCCCATAACAGTCTCTTTGGCTGGTGTCTATTCTTGTTCCTTGATGGTGAGCTCTGCTCTGCAACAATCCCTTTGGGCATTGCTCACTCCTGCTCCTTGAGAGTGCTTCCCTTTACTCTGAAGTAAACCTTGTTTCCCTTTCTTACTGCACTCCATCTTATCTGAATTATTTTAGTGGTGATCACAAGGACCAGGATGCTGAGGTGAGTCCAGAGTCACATCCTGGTGACGCTGTCTGGGACAAATAGATATTTCTTCATATCTCCCCAGGAAAGCTCTTGCAACAGCCGGTCCACAGAATAACCATGTGATCTTCTGTGTTCTCTTGGCACTCAGCACATTCCTAGTGGACTTCTTTGTTTGCACACTAGTATTAGTTAATTTATTTCCATTCTCATCTAGAATGAATGATCCACCATCACCCATCAAATTATAAAAACTCAAAACTGAATTTTAATAACCAACAGCGTAGGCCTTGAATGAGTAGTAATTGTAAAGACTAAAATAAACATACTATCTGTTTCAGGCATTGAGTTCTGTCAAATATAGTACACTAAAGTAGTAATTCAAAGTGATCTCTCTCTCTCTCTCTCACTCTCTCTCTCTCTCTTTCATCTCTTTTGGTTATCAATTGTTTGGATCCCTCTTGGGTTCTTTGGTGCTATACTATTGAGATGATTGATTCCTCAAGGATGACCAGAATGCATGCTAGAGGTGGCTTGTTGGTGTCTTGCCTGATGTCTAGAGCCCTAGCCTCACAGTCTCTCTTGGGTGCTCTATGTGACTTGGGATCTCACGGCATGGTGATTATAACCACAGTTTGGTGGTTGCTGACTCCCTAAGTAGAAAATAGACTATATGGATATTTAAATGAAATCCCTAAGTTTGGCACCAGGTCTCTTTCATTGCATTCTGTTGATTAAACTATCACATGGTCATGCAAATTATAGGAAGAAGAGAAGAAGGTTTGCTTTCAGGAAACAAAAGCAATAATACAAAAACAAACAGGTGGAAATATTGTCATGATGTTTGCAAAACACCATTGGCTTCGTGTGTGGAATGCTCCCTCTATGCTGGCCACATCACTAAACACATTGTACGGGTTAAGTCATTTAACATTTCTGACAGTGCTTTGAGATAGTTACCATTGCTATCATTTTTTACGTAATAGTAAGAACAGCACGAGGAGTCAAAATAAGTGTCTAAAGCCTCACAGCTAGTAAGCAGCCGAGAGAACACGATCATCAGATTGTTCTAGTCTGAACTCTTAATCACAGAAGTAATTTGAGCAGTAATTGTAATGGCTAAAATAAACATACTATCTGTTTATTTACTAACTATTTAGTTGCTCCACTGTGACAACTAAGCAAATATTTGACTTTAATATCTTCTTTTATGGATTAGCCTGCAGAATTCCTTTTACACTTGTAAAATCTCAGGAAAAAATATTTTCTCCCTTAAAAAATGAATGGAGAAAGATGAAAAGCAAGAATGCAGAACCAAGTGGGAGGTGCTCAGTCTCAGAGGCTTGCTATTTAGCAAGTGACTATGTCTCCTTTGCTCTCTGTGAGGGTCTCTTAACCAGCAAACTCTAAGCAGCCAGATCTCAGACCCGAGACCCCTGGGACACTCCTCTTTTACTTTCCGATCGGTACATTTTCCAGGATAGCTAGCTTGACATTGATTCTTGTCTTAGCCATGAAAAACCTCAAGGCTTTTACCACTTTAATCTCACTTGAACACGACTAACTTTCTCTGGAGTCCACTTTCGTACATCTTATCTGCTGGGGAGAGCTGGGCATAGACAAGATCAGACATTCATGTGAGTGCTGGCTAGCCTTCATTGAGTCTCTGACATCAAGACAAGTTTCCAACATTATGAACTGCACTTTTTATGAACTGCCAATGTGATCTAGTTCTCCACTGGCCTATCACACTGGATCTCAAAGGTTGTTGCTTTCCCTCTGATTTCAAGTAATAATGTATAGTATCTTAATATTTTGGCTTGATTCAATTAATTTTGTTAAATTTGATCATGACATGTATTACTCTCTGGTAAAGGAAGCATATTAAATATGGTGCCTTAATTTATTTTTCTGTTGCTCTGATAAACTACTTGTCAAATGCAACTTAAGGGGGAAAGGGTTTGCTTCAGCTCACAGTTCAGTCAAAATGGCAGGAGCTTGGAGCACCAGCTCCCATCTAATCTTTAAGCAGGAAGCAGAGAGTGATGAATACCTGGGCTCAGCTCCTTTTTCCAGGGTCCCAAGGGCAAGGAATCGTGCTGCCCACTTTTAAGTGGGTCTTCCTATTTCAATCAACCTAATCAATATGCTCGATCATAGGCACGCCCAGAGGATATATAATCTCTCCCAGGTATGTCTGGATATCAGATCTTTCACAAGTTGATAATTAACACTGTCATACACGGTTGTCTAGATAACAGATGATTGTTTGGAAAGTATGTGTAATAGCAATGGAGGCTGGGGAGATGACTCAGTGGTTAAGAGTACTTGCTATTCTTCTAGAGGACCTGAGTTTGGTTTCCAACACCCACACTAAGCAGCTCACAAAGGAAAAAAAAAAAACTCTGAAAGGAAATGCCCAGTAACACCCACCACTTGTGATGGCCTCAGTTAGTGGTGCTTTTTGTTTGTTTGTTTTTGCATAAATGTTTGTATTTTAAAGTGTGCCATAAGGCATATACATTGTTTGTGTGCTGATAACTGTGATGGCTAATATTTATCTTGACTTGTTTCACTGAAATGCCTGCATGGTTCAGCCCTAAGGGAGGACCCACCCTAGACATAAACAGCACAATCCTGGATGGATGCTGGATATAATTAAGAGAGGTAAAGGAGGAGTTCTACTAATTGTCATTCTCTTTCTCCAATTCATGTCAGGAGGTGCATAGCCCTGCCACACTTCCTGATGCCCTGATAGTTTGCCTTGCCTCAGGCTCAAGGCAATGATCTACACACCACCCTGAACTGAATATTTTGGAACCATCAGTAAAACCAAACCCTTAAAACTAAACCTCTTAAATTGTTCCTTTCCTGGCATGTCATATCAATGACAAGTCTGGCCTGAGAGCTGATTCCTAATTACTTCTAGTGAACTAAGAGGGCAGTCATACTGAATGCTCAGCGGGGTGTAGGACTCTGATCTCTGACCAGCACAGTAAACTTAAATATTAAAACATAACACAGCCTTTTTTTAATTCTCTATGACACTTTAAAAAGTTATAACTCAGAAAAGTCAAAACTTCTGGGCAGTCCCCTGGAGACTAAGTTTGTTCAGCTGGAAGTGCCCCAGTAATAGTAAATGAGATAGGTCTGTCAGCTCCTTCCCTACATAGTTTGCCGTTAGAGTCTTAGGAAGGCTGTCTTGAAAGCATCATTTTCCCATCATGGACCATCTTCATTTTCTCAGGACTGATCATGCCTGCTGCTTCCTGCCAACAGCATCTCTGGCCATGTCTGCAACCTCTGGAAAACTCTCTCTGTGGCTCTCAGCTGTGCTCCTTGCACAGCTTGCAATTTTTTAATTACCAGTGAACCACACCACCGAGTCCTAGAGAGGCAGCTTCCTCGGCATCAGGATGGGTCTAGTTGGCCCAAGAGTTAGTTCCTAATTACTTCTGGGGAACTATGAGGGCAGCCATCCTGACTACTCAGCTGGGTATAGGACTCTGATCTCAGGGTGCCAAAATCACTCCTTCTCATTTCCCCTAGATTCAGTAGGGTTTACACTTATTAATTCCTGCAAATCAAAATGAAGCTGCTCTCTGAGGTCAAACACAGTGGTTGTTCACACATGTTATGAAGGAAAATAATGACCTGGAGTTTACATGGAGTTTCATTTTATCATTCCCACAGAAGAGGGAAATATCTATTGAACATTCCCTGGGTGCCAGACACTGTGATGAGCTTCCGTGAGAGAGGAGTTTCTCTCAAGTATCTCCATTTTGGAGTTGAGTGAATTTTATCACAGACAGGTTTTTAAGAGAGCATATTCCTCTAACAAGCGAAGCTGTCATTCAGTTTGGTGACAAGTCTCTGATGAGAAACACGTGAAGAATTCGTTCTTAGTCATTATAGGTAATCACTGAAAACAGTTTAATACGATACATTATTGTGGAGTCTTGGTTGCTTGCCAGTTGCCATTATAGAGTGCTATGACCAAGGAAACTCATAAAGTGTTTAATTTGAGGCCCATAGTTCCAGATAATTAGAGTGCATGACAACCGTGGTGGGAAGCATGGTAGCAGGTAGGCAAGTGTGGCCCTGAAGCAGTAGCTGAGGACTCACATCTTACCCATAAGGAAGAGACAGAGACGGTTAACTGAAAGTGGTGTTTACTTTTGAAACCTTAAAGCCCACCGCCCTGGTGATAGACATCTGCTAACAGGACCAAAGAGTTCTACCTACTTGGGACCAACTATTCAAATCCATAAGCCTGTGGGGGACCGTTTTCATTTAAACTACCACATATGGATTTTGGAGTCAGATATATGTGGCTTTAACAGACTCTGGATTTGGAAACAGCATAACTCTACAGGGAATCTTGTGCAATAACATGGGAAGGGGATTTGGAGGCAGAGCATCCAGAGTGCATGACCTGGATCCCAGGAGGAATGATAGCAGAGTTCCTGGCCTGCTGGGATGACCAGCGATCTTTGTATTCTCTTTAACCTTTCACCTTCATGGCGAGACACTGAATTAAGTGAAAAGACTATCCAGAGGACTGTCATTGTGCCTAGCAAAATACATAGGGGCCTATGTGACACAAACATGGGATTGCCTTTGTTAATGCCAACAGGCAGGGATTTTCATGATACTTTCTA
This sequence comes from Tokudaia tokunoshimensis, assembly GCA_036184795.1. Lineage (NCBI taxonomy): Eukaryota > Metazoa > Chordata > Mammalia > Rodentia > Muridae > Tokudaia > Tokudaia tokunoshimensis. Next base: position 67,510,117 of record BTHU01000014.1, on the reverse strand, counting down.
CTTAGCCATCTTAGAAAGTAATGAGTTCTTTACCCCAAGAATATTTAAACTGAATTTTGATTGTGTCTCACAGGGATGTTGCTGAGGGGTGTCACTCCCATGCTGTGACTCTTAGACTATCCCACCTCCTTAGAATTCCTATTTTATTTTTTTGTTTATATTACCATCAAAACATTCCAAAACAAGCAAACATTAACGATATATTCCCTCATGCAAAGAGAGAAACAGTAAGTTATCAAGCGACTGGTGCTTGTGTTCCTGTGGAACCACGGACTACAGAGTGGAATTGTGCTGCATACGGCAGACACAGGAAACTGACAGCTGGGCAGCATCCAGCAGCCCATCCTGATATTCCCAGAGTCCAACTTAATCCTGGTAATAAAACCGCCTCATAAGGCTCTGCAGGTATCGTCTTACCTACGTAGCACCAAGGGCTAGATAAAAGAACTCACTGAAATGTGGGCCCACCATCCTTCACCAAGGTCCTTGGGGCTGGGAGTTCAGAATATTGTGAGTGAAAAACCATATGACCCATGTGTTGTGTTCTCTAAACTGTGTTTATTGATGTCTGGAGCAACTCCTGGTTATTCTGCAGTAAGACACATGGATGGAGAGAGTCACAGAGCGGGGTTTGCAAGTTGGACTTTGTTGAAAACATTAGCCACAAATGTCTGTCAGTATTTCCAAGCCTTCTGACTTTGAAAATGTAAAGACTGGATCAGCAACCTGATTTGAGTAACGGTGTTATATCAGCGTGATTTGGAGAAAAGTTTACCCACAGGGCACAGCACATACAATAAAATCAGATTTTTTTTTGAGCAGATTACTGAAAATAATACAAGGTTTTAAACGTTTCCTTACATTTAAATAACAACCCACACAGATTTATTAAGTTGATTTCAGAAATCTGCAGCAGAGTGGTGGTTGAGTCTGGGTGCAAGGCTAATTGGCGATTTTCCATTTCTTATTTTACTTTTGGATAGTTTTCTTACATTTCCATTAACACTAGGAAGAATTTTAGTAACAAACAAACCCACTTTATTTTTGTGTCTTTTAGCATCTCTCACTGTGGGCTCCGGGGCCGTTATACATCCAGCATGCCCCAGTCTGGAATGTATGATTACATTCTTGGCTTGGGACTCCAGAGGCTCTCAGTCAGAGCAGGACTTATTGGAACGGGTCTGGAAGGAAGCACTCAAATAACTCTGTCTCTTCCAAGAGGCCAAGGAGTCACAGAATCAAGGTTCTGAGGTCTGTTAAGAAGAATAAAGGGGCTCTAGAAACCAAACCCCAAGTCTCTTTTCCTCAGCTCTGATGTGTTACAAGGCAGCAAGCAGGCCTATGTTCTCACTTCTCAAGGCATCAGTGTGCTGCAGGGAATGAGGCTTCACGCAGTTGAATGGATTTCCAGGGAAGTCATTAGTGTGGTGCAAAACAGCTTGCTAACTTCAGAAGCCCTCTAGAATCACAACATCTGGACTTTCTGAGTTCCTGCAGTGGTTTTCTTTTTTTTCATCAGTCTCCCCATTATCCCCCCACCCCCCCAAAAAAAGATTTGCTTAACACTTGGAAATGCTCTTGGAGGACAAGGACCAATCTTGCTGATCTTTGTAGGTGATGTGCTTAGCCCAGTACCTCCATAAAGCATGGAGGAGCAAATACTTTTGATAGAGTGGTGGAATTGTATAGAAAGGTGTGACAGACACTTGTATGGCATTTATCTGTACCTATGTGAAATGTACGAGTGTATGTCCCTGTGAAATATGCAGGAAGGTATATATTTCCTGATGTGTGTGAATAGTGTCTTATTCTCTATCAGTCATTCATTTGTATCCATTCATTCATTCATTCATTTATTCATTCATTCATTCAGTATAAAAGTCCCTAATAGGAAATCCCATAATGATTTAACTGTTTGTGCAAGTATTAGTTCAGGACCCCCAAGACCAAGTTCTCAGCATAAAGATTTATTTGCCCCAGAAGGACAGAGGGCAGGGATAAGGGACAAAGACAGGAGATAGGGGAAGAGAGAGAAGGGGAAGGGAAAAAGGAGAGGGAAGAAAAGAGACAAGGGAGATGGGTAAAGAATATTTGTCTTGGAGGGGGACAAGGACTGCCGGATAGAGAGGGGACAGATTTGGCCCATAGGAAAATGGTGGTTTGGTTTATAAAAGTAAAGGGAAATCCCGTGTTAGGATGAGGTGTTTAATTTTAATTGGGCATATTATTTAGGTGAACCAAAGAGGGCTTTTGATTGCTGGGTTTCAGTGGTTGATAGCTGCATCTTGGTAGTCAGCCTCAGGAGGAGGAGGAGGAGGAGGAGGAGGAGGAGGAGGAGAAGGAGGAGGAGGAGGTGGCCCCATTAGGGACTGGACCTTGGGGGCTAGTAGTAATCCAATCCTTTTGTTTTTTGAGGCAGAGAGAAAGGGGAAGGGCAAGGTCTGCCAGGGCGTGCTCATCGTGCTCCAGCTGGCCAGGCTCCCTTTAACTTGAGTTCTTCCAAATCCACAGGTTAAAATCTAATCCCCAAAGTGATGGTGGTAAAGCATGGGACTGTTGGGAGGTGATCAGGGCACAGTGGCAGAGCTCCCAATTAGCATTTGTGCCTCCACAAGGGAGATCCCAGAGTACTCTTCCTGTTCATTCCCACAGGTAAGAACACAGATAAGAGATTCTGTGCTATGAGCCAGGAAGAAGGTTCTTACTGGATAGCAAACCTGCCCCTAGCTTCTACTGGGGCTTCTCAGGGTGCAGAACTGTGAACATGTTTCTGTTGGTTATGAGTCACCCAGCTATGGCATTTCCTTTTAGCAAGTCAAGCTGACCAACACAGAGAGTAAGGAATTAGGTCTCAATCACAAGGGGTCATTTGAAATTCAGTTATAGAATTGTAAAGAATTTCACATTGAGGAATCATGTGTCCAAATACATAGTGTTGTTCTTGTTTCTTTGACCTGCAGAAGGGCATGGACATTGTTTTCTGGAACTTGCCTCAGGATTCCAAGGTCCCTTGGGTTTAGAATCTGCCACCTGGAGTTAATTAACTAGGTTAATGATTAAGGAAGGTGCTGCCCCATCCCAGGGGGTGGGGCTCAGAGCAACACAGTGAAGTTCTCTCAGTTCTCAGTGTGGAGGCAAGGTTCTGCACTTTCAAACACTCAGATTCTGATTCAGGGCGCTTGGCTTGGTGCCTGGGATTCTGTATTTCTTATAGTCTCCAGGATAATGCAAATGCTAGTCTGTGGTTACAGTGACCAAATCCCACAGATCAGGAAACATTGATCAGGAAACCCTGGACAGTTGGTCAGGAACCCCAGGGCAGTGAGAATAGCACAGAGCATACAGAGGCAGCTTTCATTTGTGTAATACTCCTGCATGCATTTCTCAAGTGTGTGTGTGTGTGTGTGTGTGTGTGTGTGTGTGTGTGTGTGTGTGCATGTGTGTGTGTGTGTGTGTACATATGGTCTTGAGTGTGCAGGTACATATGTTTGTGAGTGTACACGTACATGTGTGTGAGGGTGAGCATGTACATGTGTGTGAGCGTACATGTGTGTGCATGTACATGTGTGTGAATGTGTGCATGTACATGTGTGTGCATATACATGTGTGTGAGTGTACATGAGTATCCTGTGTGTGTGCATGTACATGTGTGTGAGTACATGTACATGCATGTGTGAGTGTGCATGTATGTGAGTGTGTATGTAAGTCTTTGAGGGTGCATGTACGTGTGTGAGTGTGTGTGTGTGAGAGTGTGTGCATGTGTGTGTGGAGGGGCGTGGGGTGTTCTTTTAGTGTTCTCTTTCTTAGGACTGACCTGCAGCAACTCTATAGGGACTAATTGATCAGAGCATACAGAAGAGGACAGAGTAAAGACAAGTTTGCATTGATGGAGATATATATCTTCTGAGTTCTGGGAACTTAACAAGGCAATTCCTGCTACTGAGGTATAGGATAGGCAAATGGAAACGTGGGTGGCTCCAGGGTAACTCATTCTCAGCAAAAACCAGTGCATACAAGCCAGTGCCAATGTGTTCCCAGGTAGTTATCATCAAGTTCATTTTTAGGGTGTTTTAAAGCAGAAATCATTAAGATACATTTTAGAATGTTTTTTAAAAGCTATTTCCAGGATGATAGGTATCCAATCAAAACCAAAGTACCAAAACCCTTCTTGAGAGGGATAAACTCTCCTCTCAATGAAGGAGGCACTATCACAGGATGGAGTCAGAGACCAGGGGAAGAGAATCTCAACTACCAGGTAGATGGGGACATATAGCAAATCTCTCAGGAATGGTCAATGAAATTCCAGTGCTCCCCAAGAGGAACATGGGTCTGAGCAAAGCCTGCTGTAGTATGGGTTGACAAGTGGTTCTGAAATACGTTTTCATTTGGTTCCCAGTACTTGTGAGTGTGCCCTTATTTGGAGAAAGGGTCCTTCTAGGTGTAATGTAACTGAAGATTTTGATATGAAGTAGTTTGGGGTTAATCTGGGTAAATCCTAGATTAAACAGCAAATGTCTTTATAGAGGTGGAGGGAGATTTGAGACAAGCAGAAGAGAGTCTAACCGTCATTAGGAACAGATGTGATTAGAGCAATATAACCCCAAGTCAGAGAATGCTGGGAGCCAGCAGAAGGTAGGGAAGCAGAGAGGACCCTGCAGAGCTAGCCCCGCTCTGACAACACCTATCTTTGAACTTGGACCCTTGAGAACTATGAGAGGATGAATTTCTGTTGTCTTAAGCACCCCTGATGGTTAAGACAGTCCTTGAGCATCTGCCCCATGGTTGGTTTCTTCCTTCACCACAACCCTCTAACGCATATCTAATATACAAAACTACACTTTGTTACATTTATCCTAGATCATAGTTGGGAGTTTTGGAGAACTCATCCCCTTTAATGAAGCTACAGATGACTCAGCTGGCAGCAGTGCCTCCTCCTCATCCATCTCCCACCCTATCCATTCCTATTCCCACTGTGATGGACTGGACTTCCACTATTACACTCTGTTCCTTCCCAGGAAAAGTTTGGCCAAGGATGCTGAATTTCAGAGATACTAAGGATGTTATAAGGATGCACCTGCTTCAGCCACAGAGAAGAAAGATAGTTGAGACCAGTAGACAAGCCCATCTTCAGACCGTATGCCAGGGAGTCCCCTGCTCACTCCTCTGCAGCGAGAATAGGGGCCTAGGATGGGATCCAGCTTCCCCATCCTGTGGGAGAGAGGTTAGTCTGCCCAATGCTGACCCCCATGGGGTCTGTGGGTGCTCATGTTACCAGAGCTTTTCCCTTGGGTTAGAGCTGTGCCTGCTCTAAGTCAGCATCCATTTGCCATATAGAACCATTTTCTGTGTGCCACCAAGTGCTCTTCTGGGAGCCAATGAAAGCCCAGTTGTTCTTCCTCCTCTAGGCCATATCCAACTGCCCAGAAGGCTCTGTAATTCCTCAGCCATCCACAGAGTTAGTTAACGCCCCCAGGATCACACAGCTCTGAAGTGGAGCAAAGGCTTGAGAGAGATACTCAGCTATTTTTAGCACACCCTTTCCGGTGCTATCAACCTGCTTCTCAGTCTGCACCAGATCAGTGATGACATGTAACCAAGTCAAGAAGTTGTTAAGGTCAATAAATATCCAAGTAAACTGAGCTCAGGGTTAGTACCTGCACTCATCACTTTCCATATCGCCGTGACAACATATTTGGCAGCAACAATTAAAGGGAAGAAAAATTCACTCTGCTTGTGGCTTCAAATATATCAGGCCATCATGGTGGATAAGACACGACACATCACACTCTACTCCTTGGCAGTTAGGAACTGGAAGGAGGACATGTAGGAAGAGGCTGGTACAGACAGAGCTCCCAGAGACACTCCCCCAGGGACTTACTTTCTTTGGCTAAGCTCCTCCTACATTTTACCACCTCCCAGTAGCACCAATTGTTTTTATGGATCCATCAGGGGATTGATCCATTCATTAGACTGAAGCCCTCAGAATCTAGCTGTCTCTAGAGGCTGCATCACACACACGGCCAACCGTGTACTTCACTGATCCCTTAGCATTTCTTAGTCCAACCAAATTGACGGCCCAAATTAAGCATCGCAGCACATCAATTTTCTCTCATTGAAGGTGTTATTTTTGCATTATAGATATTCCTTGAGCATTTAAGACTGCCGCTTTTTTTCTATATTCACAGACATGAGCCATGGTTGAGTTTTTCTATACACATCTGGTTATCCTAAACCAATCACATCCCTGATTCTGGCTTTCCATACAGAGAAAGCAGGGTTATAGATTTTATCCTGTGGGAGTCACAGGGTATCACATGTATCATATCACACACTGGCCATAAGTGAATCTTGGTGTTTTTGTGGGAGTGTCTGGTGTCTCAGTCCTGGACTTCTCGGTCCTGTTCTAGCTGCACACTTACACTGCACCAGAACAAGTTGTTTGTGCCCAAAAATGTTGCTACTGGATAGCCAAGTATATAGCAACCCCTGTCTCTTAGTAAATCCCCTTCCAATCAGGGCACAGTGGCAGTATTGAGACACCATCAATCTTGTGTCTCCTGTGGTCTCTAGAACAGAGGTTCTCAACCTGTGAGGCACAATCCCTTTGGGGGTTGCGTATCACATATTTACATTATGATTCACAACAATAGCAATATTACAAGTTATGATGTAGCGACAAAAATAATTTTATGGTTAGGGGGGTCGTCATAACATGAGGAACTGTATTAAAGTGTCACAGCATTAGGAAGGTTGAGAACCACTGCCTTAGAGGATAGGAGTTGGACTTCAAAGTGCTGATGGGTACTTACTGGCTGGTCATTGTCCTTGACATCTGGCAAATGAGAGGGATCTTCAACTCAGCCTGTGGAGGCAAAAACAAACTTGTTACACGTGCATCATGTTTTAGTTCTGTTGAACATGTTACCTCTGCTTCTTTGCAGGATTTGAAGCAGGTGCTGGCCTAGAGGAAGCGAGAGGAAGCAAATCAATGTAGGTCAAAAATTAGATTATTTCTGGCACAGGGTGGGGGAGGGACTCCCCATCCCCCTAACATGCTGTCCTCCTTCTGTCAACATCCATCCCATCTGCCCTGGGGAGCTGAGCAAACATGCACTGAGTCTGGTTTTCCCTTGCGTGCAATTGTACACTTTCCCTGGGCACCTAGGAAGCGTTAGCCCAGGCTTCGTTGGTTCTGCTCCAAGGAGTCCACAGGCTTGCTGAAGCGGACTCGAGAAGGGATGCTTTTCATTTTCCTGTGACTTTTCCATAAAATATTTACTGGAAGCTTCATTTGTATACCACTTTGCATCAGCCTCCACATTTTATTTGAGCCCAGCATTCACCCTCAGAGGAGGGATCATTAGCTCCATTTACCATATAAATTAGCAGCAGAGACTCTGGGAGCATGCAGTAAGTGCTTTGCATCAATGACCACATTTAATGTATTCGAAGACTCTAGGAATTATACAGGATATTTCCACTGTATCTTTTAGAGATCCAGCAAGAAACAGAGTTCTCATATCAGATAATTTGAGAATAGTGTAATGTGATCCTTTGGAAGTTGTGAGCAGGAAGAACAGGAAAGATTATGGGACACCTGGAAGCAGTAGAGAAGGGCGCTGTCATTGTACAAAGAAGAATGAAGGGAGGGAGTGGTGATAGCAATTCAGACACTGAGTGGAAGAGCAGCAGTTTTCAGAGAAGTCAGCTTCAGAAGGGAGCTACAAAAGATAGGACAAAAAGAGTCATCTCATGTGCCTCCTGTCCCCCATTATCCGCTGTTGTCTCCCATTGGTTAAAGTCAAGAAGAATTCAGGAACGAGGAACTATTGGTGTGATTCATACTCATCAGACCCCTGGGGCTCCCAGATAAGGGCAGAGGGTGGATTTCACAGCTTGAAAATGAGGCTCACAGTTCATCTCCAAAATGGGGATTCATACTTGATCTATACAATCTTGGAGTATCAGCTGTGGAGAAGTTACTGAGGAGCTGGGACTAGGCTCAGGTCCTCTGATGCCTGTGCATTGCTCCTTGTCACACCTCTGCTTCCATACCTCAGGTCTGTTACTGACAGGGAGGAAAGGAGGTACTCATCTCAGGATTTTGTTCTCTTGTGGTTCTTTGGTGGTGGCGTGTCTCTTTCATGGTCCCCTCAGGAAGTCATCTCTTCTGAGGTGGTGAAGAGAATTAACACCATATCAGGGAGATAAACAACTTATAAGTCCCAGCCAAGGGGAGAGTAAGAGTTGTGATCATCTAGATGTGAAGCCTTGGTGGAGAACTTAGTCTCTTAGAAATAGTGGCGTTGATATCTTTGTTCTATACTATAACATTAAGTGTTAAATAAACTAATGTACATGGAGTTGTCTCACAAACTATAAAAGTATAAGATATGGTGTACTTCTCCTAATGTAATAAGATTAGACAGTTACATCAACATCAAGCCTGTTATATTTTGTTATCTAGACTTATTACTATCAGTTTTAAGATATTAGTACCTAATAAGCGTAAATTATATGATCATGGTTAGATAGGAAAATTGTCTACCCCAACTTGTTTATACAGCCACTTTGTTGTTCGTGTGTATATATTTGGTGATAATGAAGTGGAATTAAGCTCTTTAGAGAAGACTCTCTGTATTCCTGGCTCTTAGCCAGCTCTTAGGTACACAGCCCTAAGGCACAGGCCAGTTCTTTCCAAGGCTTTATGCCTCTCATCAGTAAGGTGGGAAGCTGACCAGTTCTAGTTCTGCCATCTACAGTGTAGCTAGTGTGGCTCTGCACAAAGCATGAGAGCTTGCTTTGGATTAATTTTCTTTATCTATAGTAAGCAATTGGGCTAAACAAGTGTCTTCTAGCCCAAAGATTCCACAAAACAGCTCCCTTAAAAACTATAATCCATCCAAATCTAGTGACAACAATGGCTTTAAAATGTCAGAGGTTATCATAACTCTTGCATTTCATTGTCTTCTCCAACGGAGCTGCTTGTAGAACAAAACTGCAGTGTCTCTGAAAAATAGCTGTCACAGTGGAGAGCAGGGAGGCTTGAGGAGACCTCAGTTGCTTATATGTAAACCTCTGTAATTATTTGATCTATGGCATTTGTATTTTAAAATATTAGGGAAAATTTGAGTCATTCTATCAGTGATTTCTGAGAGATGTGAGCAGTATACTATACAGAGAATGTTTTTTTTTTTTTAAATATATTTTTAATGAGTCAAACTCTTTTGGCACTGAAAAAGTAAAACTCAGGGTCTGAGTGACCTACACAGAGGAGCCTGAGTCAGTCAGGCAGCAGGGCTTCAGAAAGGCAGATAGAGTAGTCACCACAAGGCCACAGCTCTCTGCTCCACCCGGACTGTCCCGAGAGCTCTTCTGAGAACTCAGTACTCTTATCTTATTTCCTTTTTATAAAGGATGTGGTAAGGGGTTGAGCTAGATTTGCGCATCTGCCAGTTTTATGAAAATAATAGAGAGTGCAAAAGACAGGATGCTTCTTTTCTAGACACGTGCTGTTGCAAAGAGAACTGAATGAACTGGGATGCTATTCACACCCTATGTCAGAGAGACTCACTGAGTTTGTATAATCATCATTATTTGATACAAAGACAAACCGACATTCACATGTGTTAAGTTACTGGTGTTTCAGGGCACACACATACCTGGTATTTGAAACCTCTTTGATCCTGGTACCCTGGCTATGCTTTGGGATGCCTGTTTGCTTGTTTAGAGCCTTTGTTTACTTTTTTGTAACATGGGAGTAGTATAACCAGTGATTGCTCCAGGTGTTTGTGAAGATGACAGGAGATGTCTGTGATACATGTGAGGAGCACATTATCTTTTTTTCTTGTAGCTAACACTGGGAGTATCATTCAAACATCAGAGTAGCTACGGTAGTTGGATTTGCTCTGAACACAGATCCAAGGGAAGACAAGCAACCGGAGGATTCACAGAAAACAAACAAGAACTGAGTGGAAAGGAGTGGGGCAAAGCTAATAATCAGAGGATACCTACATCCCGAAAGATGCACAAAGACACCAAGGACTTGAATTTGAAGAGAAATTAAAGGTCTTTTACTGCTTCCAAGTTTGTCTCCAGAAACATGGATTATACTGCCCACACTCATAGACACTAGCTCCATAACTACAAGTTTTCTGTCAGCCTATTGGCTTTACCTGGGCTGTAAAATGTATGGTGCCCTAAAAAGTCTACTTGGGTTGTTCTGGGAAGCAGTCTGTGTATAATGGTAGTCTAAATGCCCCAGATATTTTAGATAAGATTTGGATGCTCAGGATGATATGGCCATAGACTATCTCAGATATTTTAATGGCTAAGTTGACCACACTTTAGTGGATAGCCACAAACTCAAGCACGAATTGTACTTGATTGGTTAAAAAAATGAGGACACTAAGTTCTCTTTGTTAGTGAACGGTGGTGGACCTGGGAGAAATTTGCAGAGGTAATGTGATCAAAACACATTGTATGAAACTTTCAAAGAGCTAAGAAACATGAAAGAAAAGAACAGAAAATAAAGCCACGCAAATTCAAATGGTTTTAAGTTTATGATCTTGGTTGGAATATATGCATAGCTGCATGTGTCCCAGTTGGCTGGACATACCCGAATGCCTAAATCCTATACAAAGGGGCCAGAATCTGTTCATTGTTTTCTTTGGATTAGAAATTTATGGCTTTATTTTTAGTGGTAGAGTCATTTTAGCTTTCTCTTCTCCAATAGGTTTCTGATATCTAAGATGAGGGTTGAGAAAGTATTCATTTTCTCCACTCATGTAGCACTTGAAATCCTAGCATAGCAGTAAGACAAGGAAAAAAAAAAACCAGAAATACAATTAGGAAAGTGGAAGTATGCCTATTTGCAGATTATATCATCCTGTACTTATAAGACCCAGAAGACCCCACCAGAAAACTCTCATTATTGATAAGTAGGCTACAGAACCAATATACAAAATTTAGTCACTATATACTAGTAAAAATGTGTTTGAGAAAGAAAAAAGGAAAACAGGTCCATTTATAATAGTTTAAAAACTACCTACAAATAGAACTTACCAAAAGGAAAGGTCTTGTGATAAAGGCTTTAAAACACTGAAGGAAGAAATTGAAGAAGACACTAGATGCTCCCATGCTCATAGGACAGAACAATTAATATTGTGAAAATGGTCACATTACCAAATGCTATCTATAGATTTCATCAGTCTCTACCAGTGTTCCAATGGTATTTAGAGAAATAGAAAAACAATCTTGAAATTCATAAATAAGCACAGAAGACTTCAAATAGCCAATACAATTCTTAGCGAAAGCAACAATGCTAAATAATATATTATCCTACTTTGATATTTTTTTTTTTGTTACTCTGATAAAGAACAGCCTAAGACAAAATTGGAGAGGAAATGGTTCATTGGTTTACAGGTTGCAGGTTATCACTGAGAGACATCAAGGCAGCAACCTAGAGGCAGGAACTGAAGCAGAGGCCATGGAGGAGCTTGATCTATATGGCTTGCTCACTTTCTACATGGCTTTTCACATTTTTGGATATGATGTTTTTTGTGATTTTTTTTTCATTAGCAAATTACATACGAACTTTGTGGGTTGAAATCCATCTTAGAAACATAAGGAATTTGATAGGTTCCACACTAGAAGCACGTGTAAGATTCCCAGGGTATTCTACAGAGCTGGGTATTAACACCATAATATTTGCTTCTGAGCTTGAAGCCTGCCTGGTGATTCAGAGAATGGGTTAGGAGGCAAAACCTTGCTGTGTAAATGGATGGGATTTTGATGTGGGTCTTAATCCAGAAATAATTAATACCCTTATGGTATTGTAAGCAGTTAAAACAACTGAAAATATGTAGACCAACAAAATCACATTTCCTTGTCAACTTTGAGAACTCTTGCTGTCCCCTGGGAATGTGCCAGTGCCACCAAGCAGCTAGAGAGAAACATTTTATCATAGACAGTTCTCTTACATATTCTCTGGTCAAAATTAATATTTCATGAAGGGAAAACGTGCTTTACAGCACATAATTTTTTTTTTGATTTCAAATATTTCTCATTTATTCCCAGAAGATAAAGCTTATAAAAATACGAACCTCTGCTTCTTTGAAAGTTTAAGAAACGTCATTTTAATGACAATGAACCCGATCAGATATAGGAAATAGCCAAAAGCAAACCTTGATTTGCTAAGACAATGTGAGCATCAGCCAGGAAAGCCGTGCATCCCAAACTAGGTCAAGGCTGAAGCATAAGGTATGTTTAAAATACCTACGAGAGATGTCTGATTCCCTCTCTACTATTACACCCAGCATAGAAAGATGGAGTTGAGGAAGAGGCAGTATATGAATATTTGAAGAAAGAGAGGAGAGAGTGGGAGGATGAGAGAGAGAGAGAGAGAGAGAAAGAGAGAGAGAGAGAGAGAGAGAGAGAAGAGACATGCACACAACTCTGAGTAAGCATATTGAAGCTAGTATTTCTTAGATGCAGACAGTTATTAATTTGCCCATGATTCAGAATTTTGCATAATTTTCTCCTATTTTCATGTCAAAAATTAGGAAGTCACGATGTAGAGATGCTCATATTTAGAGGAGAATACTTGCTTGCTGATTGAATTTCTAATTCTAACCCTGGCTAGGGCAATCAGCTAAATTCAATTAATTATAACAGTTCACTTGATTGGATTTCCAGTGAGAGGAGGTATTAAAAGTCAAATCAGTTACTATTACAGATAGTTTTGAGGAATTGGGGAGAATTCTTTTTTTCTAGTTTTTTTTTTCCCTGCTATTAAGCACAAGGATATTTTTAAAAAATGATTTTGCAACTGCCTTGGTAACAAGTCACTTCCCTTAAGCATCCTGTGGAAACATGGGAGGACAGCTATTTGTTCTTTTAGAAGGATTTTGAAAAGGTCTCTAACACACTGATGCAATCTACAGTTGTTTTTGAATTTATTGCTCTTAGGGCATCTTGATTTCGAAAGCCATTTCCATTTTCTCTTCTGTTGTCTGATTCAGTAGAGACAGTCCCCACATCAGTGCCTTCCACTTCATTGTGTAGTAAACACATGCCTTTGCTTTCTCCTCTTCTGATGCCCTTCATTTGTACTATAATTCTTTTTTCCTGTCATTCCTTCTTTTTATTTTTCTTTTCCTTGTAGTCTCATCAAGCTTCTGTTTATATTATTTACGTTACTTTACTGTTCAGGAGAACTAAACTGTAGTAAGCAAACAAATATCCACATCTATCTATCTATCTATCTATCTATCTATCTATCTATCTATCTATCTATCTATCTATCTATCTATCTATTTATCTATCTATGTATGTATGTATATTTCTATCATCTATCAGCAAATCTCTCTCTCTGCTATCTATGTGTTTGTCTTGTCATCTATTTGTTATCTACCATCTGAGTATCGATCTTACATCTATATTTATTACCTATCAATAAATCATTTAACTTTCAGTCATGTATCTACTGTTTTTGTTTTCTTGGTAGACTATGGCATAGTATACCTGCTACAGTCCACATACATTTTATTGAGATGGTTCCCTATTTTTGTGTGAAGATTTATGTCTATCTCACCTCATTTTTATTAGGCTTTCATAAATGATGCCAGAATCTTACTAATTGGAGGTGAAACTGCTATATCTACATTAATTGAGAATGTCTCCAACTGTGATTTATTTTTCTGTTTAATTAATTAATTAATTAATTAAAGTTCACTTGGTGATATTAAAGGCATTTTTTGGGGGGGGGGGACAAAGAAGAGAAACTAAGTTACAAGGACTACTTATTTATACTCCATAATTTTCAGGCTAGGTGTGGGAAGAAAATGCCTCCCTGGTGATAGCTAACCATTAAAGGTGAATGTCCTGACATTTTTTACAAAGTCATATTTATTAAGTATTTGCGGTCTGCTAGTTGTTTTTTTGCATCATTGTTTAACAAGAAAATCTGAAGGACATTTGCATGAAGCTTAAAATCCAAAGAAGAAGCACAAAAGGGTAGGTAATCTAATCATTTATGGACTAGGAATAATGCAACTCATAACAATAATAGATACAAGAACAGTACCATTTGCTGCATACCAGGACTGTGTACAAGCCATTCTATTTAAGTAAGATTCCATTGTACGGCAGCAATCCAAATGACCCAGATTTTGCAATACTGAGCAATTCTGTCATTTTCCTTTTCAGTGAGGGCCCTCTGGAGCCATATCTGTCTTGTATACAAACTGCACAGTGTGGGTGCTGATGAGCTCAGCCCTTCATCTGTGACTTAAAGCACATTTGAAACCCGACTTTGGAATTTAACTTCCGGAAGCATGATTAACTATTTCTTTATCCCTTCTTTTTATTCAGGTTCACTCGACTACCAAGAAATCTCCAAGCCCAGGGATTCTGATTTGTACAACTTGAGTCTCAGTTTCTCTAACACGAAAAATGAGGACACGGGCGTTTATTCTTCTTGGCTAATGGGGTTATTCTGAAAACCAAGTAAGAGCCAGGAAGTTAGCATAATCTCCATGCTACTTTTTTCTGTCCTGTGTGCATGGTGTGTATGCAAATGACAGAGGAAGAGGTCTTACTCTATTGTTTTCCATTTTATTCCCTTGAGACAGGGTCTCCAATGAACCTGGAGCTATGGTATTGGCCTGTAGGCCCCCCTGTCTCCAACTGGGATTCAGATGTGCCTGCCCATGCTCCGCTGGTTTCCTTTTCATGCAGGCACTGGCATCCAAACTCAGATCCTCATGCTTTCCTGGCAAGTACTCTTGCCCACCGAGCCACCTCTCTAGCCCTATGAGTAGCCATGAGATTGATGTACAAGCATAGTGAGTGATAATTATTGACTCACGTCTTCATAGCGGTGCAGTGAAGGATTCTGAAGTTCCTTGAGGCTGACAAGGAAAACATTCTAAAGGAAATAATATACTCAACACCCAATTTAAAACTTTTCAGAGGGTCAGTACATCTGAGGAATTTTAAGACGCTACCACATCTTTGACAGATGAATGATAAAAATAAATATGAATATGATGAGATTAGCTTTTTATAGAAATCACCTTAAAATAGTACCCTGCAGAGGCATGGGCTCCACTGAAGTCTACAGAACTTCTTTAGGTCAAAATTCTGAACAAGATAAACAAAGGAATATCTAGAACAATGGTTCTCAACCTTCCTAATGCCTCGACCCTTTAATATAGTTCCTCACGTTGTGGTGACCCCAAACCATAAAATAATTTTTGTTGCTACTTCGTAACTGTAATTTTGCTACTGTTATGAATCATGACATAAATATCTGTGTTTTCTGATGGTCTTAGGCAACCCATGTGAAAGGGTTGTTTGACCCCTGTACTGGCTGGTTTTGTGTGTCAACTTGACACAAGCTGGAGTTATCACAGAGAAAGGAGACTCCCTTGAGGAAATGCCTCCATAAGATCCAGCTGTAAGGCATTTTCTCAATTAGTGATCAAAGAGGGAGGACCCATTGTGGGTGGTGCCATCCCTGGGCTGTTAGTCCTGGGTTCTATAAGAAAGCAAGCTGAGCAAGTCAGTAAATAACACCCCTCCATGGCTCCTGCTTCCTGACCTACTTGAGTTCCAGTCCTGACTTCTTTTGGTGATGAACAGCAATGTGGGAAGTGTAAGCTGAAAAAAACCCTTTACTCCCCAACTTGCTCCTTGGTAATGATGTTTGTGCAGGAATAGAAACCCTGACTAAGACAACCCCCAAAGGGGGGGCAGGTCATGACCTATAGGTTGAGAACTGCTAATCTATCTATCTATCTATCTATCTATCTATCTATCTATCTATCTATCTATCTATCTATCTATCTATCTATCTATCTAATCTATTTACAAAATATATCAGCTACCAGCAATATCCATTACTATTCTCTCTGTGTTAATAATTACTAGACATTAGGAATGAATTATTAAGTATAACGTTTATTTCTCATCCCAACACCAAAAACACAACAAAATAGGCACAACAAATCTATTAGATAAAGGACAAACTTAGCTCTTTAGAGGTTAAGTAACACGCCTAAAATCTAACTCCTGAGAAGAGTCTGGATGAAAATCTAGGCATTGCTCTCCACAAAGGTGGGTGGGTAGTGGAGTGGGAAGGGAGACAGAAATAGCGAATGAGCTATACGAGGGAAAGGGGAGAACTCAGACATGGAGTTCATCAGGAGAGCCAAGCCCTATTTATAAGGGAGGGGGACCTTTAACACCTGTGGTCCCTAAGCATCTGCTAATCCTTTTGGGACAGATGGCTCCCAGTGCTGATCAGGGCATCATTCCATCAGTGGCTCAGCAAACCCTCTCTTGCAATGGCAGTTTTGATGCTGTGCCCACCTAGTGATCCCTGAGAAGTAACACAATTTCCTATAAGGAAGGCTTCTGGGAAGAAGCACACTAATGGTCTGAAACTACAGCTTAGCATATGTGAGCATCACAGGTGGCCATACAAACATCAGTGCCCTAGTGGAATGCTGGCGTGAGCTCCATCGGCACTGAATGTCCTGAAAGAAGTGAGCTTTTAGAGCTGGTGAAGAGATGCCAGACACTAGGATTCTCCATGATAGTTCACCCTCTCAGAGATGGCCATAGCTAGGAGCTAGTCTTAAGTTCATTTTAAAGTAAACTCATCAGAGAACATAGACCAATCTCAAGCAAATGGTAGTGAAATTTTACCTTTATGCCGAGCTCAGCTCATAGGACATCAAACACTGTAGAAAACCATTTCTTGGGTTTAGGTATTTGGGAAGCAAAATTTTGATGATCATTAACAATAATATTTAAAATGTGTACTTTGCAAATAACAGTGGCTTACATCTAAGAGTTCTTTACGATTAAAAAAGAATTTGTGTGTGTGTGTGTGTGTGTGAAAGTATATGTGTATCTTCTACTTTTGAGAGTAGGTTTGGATTGAACTCAGGTATTCAGGTTTGATGGTAAGCACTTTCATCCACTGAATAAGTTCTTAAACCCTGTATCTGGGAATTCTAAAAGCCATTGTTTAGTTTGGCAGAAGGTGATAATAAGGACACACCACCTCAATAGATGGGGAGAGAAAGGTCTTTTCCTTGGAGATGTATACATAGCACCATGGTTGTGATAAATAATGTGCTATATCTTTTACAGTTACCAACAGAGAGAACTTTACTCGCCCTTACCACAAAAAGCAAGAACTGGGGAGGGAAGAATTATTCCACATTGTTTTATTTCAAATGTTCTTCCTCTACCTGTGTGTGTGTGTGTGTGTGTGTGTATGTGTATATGTGTAAAAGTGTGTGTGTGTATGTGTGTGTATATGTGTATGTGTGTGTATATGTGTATATGTGTGTATGTATGTATGTGTGTGTGTATGTATGTGTGTATGTATATGTATGTATGTGTGTATGTATGGGTGTGTATGTATGTGTATGTGTGTGTATGTGTGTATGTATGTGTATATGTGTGCATGTATGTGTGTGTATTTGTGTGCATGTATGTGTGCATATGTGTGTGCATGTATGTATGTATAAATATATGTGTGCATGCATGTGTGTATTTGTGTGCATGTATGTGTGTATATGTGTGTGCACGTATGTGTACATGTGTGTATGTATGTGTGTATATGTGTGCATGTATATGTGTATGTATGTATATATGTGTGCATGTATATGTGTATGTGTGTATATGTGTGTGCATGTATGTGTGTGCATGTATGTTTGCATGTGTGTATGTATGTATGTGTGTGCATGTATGTGTATGTGTGTATGTGTGTACATGTGTGTACATGTATGTGTGTATGTGTGTACATGTATGTGTGTATGTGTGTGCATGTATGTGTGTATTTGTGTGTGTATGCAGATATTAGATCTGGCTTTATATGTCTTCCTCAATTGCTCTTCACTTTGCTTTTTGAGATAAGGTGTCTCATTGACTCAGGAGTTCATGAATTCAAGTAGATGAGAGGCTAACAACGCCCCAGGATCCTCTTGTCTCTGCTTCTCTAGCACTGGGATTGCATACATGCTCTACCACCTCTGGCAGCTGATACATGGGTGCTGGAGATCTGTTTCTCATCCTTGTGTGGCAAACACAAACTAAGCCACCTCCCCAACCCATCCACATTGTATTTGTGAATCACAGTATTGTTTTTTACCACATAAATATATGCAACTGTATTTTGTCAGTTCTTAATGAAAAGTAAAAACAGATGGTTAAGTTATGGGCCACTATGACTTGGGTTCACCTGGGTGTAATTGCTGATGCATGTGTGAAATGGACAGTACACAGAATATCCTAGGCTCTTGGTGATTTCTTGAATGAAGTAAAGTAAGTACACCCAATAATCTACAAGGACCAGGGTCATTGTCTGATGCACAACATCCTCTCATATGACCATCTAAATTGATGGTATTTGGAAGATATGATTAAATTAACCAGAACAAGGCTGGGGATTTGATCAGTGGGGAGAGTACTTGCCTAGTATGCAGGAATTCCAGGGTTTGATCCCTAGCACCACATAAAACTGGGTGTGTGGCTCTTGCCTGTGATCTCTGCACTTAACTAGAGGCTAGAAGCTTAGATGTTCAAAGTCATTCTTAGCTATTTTGTAAGTTGGAAACCAGCCTGGGCTACATCTTCTTTTGGTTTAGTAACTAAATCCCTTAATCTCTTGCCAGGGCAGTGGGCAGGACTGAGTGAACCCAGAAGAACTCTGCCTTTTTGTTTTTTAATTAGATACATTTCAAATGTTGTCCCCTTTCCTAGTTTTCCCCTGAAAATTCCCTAACCCATACCCCCTCCCCCTGTTCACCAATCCACCCATTCCCACTTCTCTGTCCTGGCATTTCCCTATACTGGGGTATCTAGCCTTCTCAGGACCAAGGGCCTCTCCTCCCTTTGATGTCCAACAAGACCATTGTCTGCTGCATATGCATCTGGAGCCATGGGTCCCTCCATGTGTCCTCTTTGGTTCGTGGTTTAGTCCCTGGGAGCTCTGAGGGTACTGCGTGGCTCATATTGTTGTTCCTCCTATGGCGCTGCAAACCACTTCAGCTCCTTGGGTCTTTTCCCAGCTCCTCCACTGGGGACCCTATGCTTAGTTCAATGGTTGACTGAGAGTGTCCCCCTCTGTATTTGTCATGCACTGGCAGAGCCTACCAGGTGACAGTTATATCAGGTTCTGGTCATCCACAATAGTGTCTGGGTTTTGTAACTATATGTGGGATGAACTCAAGAAGCTTTAGACTCCAGAGAACCAAATAACCTTATTAAAAATGGGATACAGAGCTAAACAAAGAATTTTCGACTGAGGAATATCGAATGGCTGAGAAGCACCTAAAGAAATGTTCAGCATCCTTAGTCATCAGGGAAATGCAAATCAAAACAACCCTGAGATTTCTCCTCATACCAGTCAGAATGGCCAAAATCAAAAACTCAGGAGACCACAGGTGCTGGCAAGGATGTGGAGAAAGAGGAACACTCCTTCACTGCTGGTGGGATTGCAAGCTGGTACAACCACTCTGGAAATCAATCTGTCTGTTCCTCAGAAAACTGGGCATAATACTACCGGAGGACCCTGTTATACCACTCCTGGGCATATACCCAGAGGATTCCCCAGCATGTAATAAGGACACATGCCCCACTATGTTCATAGCAGCCCTATTTATAATAGCCAGAAGCTGGAAAGAACCCAGATGTTCCTCAATGGAGGAATGGATACAGAAAATGTGGTATATTTACACAATGGAATACTATTCAGCTATTAAAAACAATGAATTCATGAAATTCTTAGGCAAATGGATGGAACTAGAAAATATCATCCTGAGTGAGGTAACCCAATCACAAAAGAACACACATGGTATGCACCCGTTGATAAATGGATATTAGCCCAGAAGCTTGGAATACCCAAGAAACAATTCACAGATCAAATGAAGCTCAAGAAGAAGGAAGAACAAAGTATGAATACTCTGGTCCTTCTTAGAAGGGGGAACAAAAGACCTACAGGAGGAGAAACAGAGACAAAGTGTGGAGCATAGGGAAAGAACGTTACCCTTGATAGAACTTAGCAGTTGACGTGGTGAGGGATGCTGATTGCTTTATGTATGTAGCAATCTTCTGAGCAGAATGCTTCCAGCTCACATTCTGATACCCTGTCTTTGAACTTGAGCATGGTACAGCATGGCTGCTTTTAATTCACCCGCTGGGTATCTAGTCTCTTCTTTGTTAGAACCAGTGGCTAAGTTTGCTGTCGACCTCATAACAACTGACCAAGCATCACAATGACTGAATGCCAGAAGCAAGCAAGTGAAGATCAAAGAGGTTAATCCACTTACCCAGAAGTATTTTAATAAGTGTTAGCGAGCACCATGCCCAGTTCAGGGGGGATCTCAAAGCCCTTACTCTTTCCACTTTACCCGAAGTTCAACCAAGTGAAATTTTCTGAGTTCCAGCTTCAATATCTTTTGCTGTTGTTATGTTTGTCCGTCATACTTCATTAATTTGTTAAGATCATTAAATGAGGAGCCACAGGTACTCAAAGACTCCATTCCAAGCTGTGGAACTTTGGTATATTACTATTTTCTAATGAGATCATTAAAATGAGATATTTGCACATTGGCACATAATAAAAAATTCTATGGTAGTTATAGAATGTTTATGAATGAAGTTGGATCTGACTTGAGATCAGCAAAGAGAAGTGGCAGAGAAAAAAGAAAATGTTTACTGAATGTGTCCTAATAATTATAACAATGTACTGAATGTCAGGTGTGTACAGTACTTCACTTAATACACATATTAATAAGACTAAATAATTGTCAATCTGGGTCTTTGTTGATGTTGTCCCATTATAAAGATTGGACTGGAAAGATGGCTCAATGGCTAAAAGTGATAGCCACAGAAGCATATGGGCCTTTGTTTAAATTCACAGAAAGACAGGAACAGTGACTGACTGGGATTGTAATCCCAGCACTTGCAGGGTGAGCTGAGTACAGAGACAAGAAAATCCCCTGAAACTCTGGGGCCAGGTAGAAGCACAGCAGTAACAATGAAGACACTGCCTCAGACAAAGTCGGAAGACAAGAGCCAAGACACTCCTTTGTCTTCTAACCTCCTCACACATGCCATGGTCTCCTCCCGAGAGAGAGAGAGAGAGAGAGAGAGAGAGAGAGAGAGAGAGAGAGAGAGAGAGAGAGAGAAGAGAGTTTTAAGAATGCAGGAATTGAGGAATAGAGATAAAAGAACATACCCAGTCAAAGTGTCAGAGTTAGGACCCTGACCCCTGACCCACTCAGTCAACATTAAATTCTACAGTTTCCTAGGCAGCACAGGACTCAATAAAAGCAAACCAGAAATGGGGTCCCCCAAGTTTTAGGCCAGAGCTGACCAGATGGAACTGAAAGTGATAGCCCTTGGCTTTTTAATGGCCTTGTTCATGGGGTCATCTGAGAGGGCATCTTCTCAGGAGGGGGAAGGGGTGGAAGTGCCACCATGAAGACATCTGGGCTCAGAGAAGATTCCTGGGAATGGATTCAAGGACATATTCTACAAAGCTGTAAACACACACGGCTCACTTTTAGCAAAATTCACTTGGGTGAAATCAGTGTAGGTCTGAATTTTGTTTACTGAATTCATTGCTGTGTAAACAACCTTGACCATGCTCCTTGGACCACACAAGTTCCCATCTGTGAACCTGAGAACAAGATCCCTCTAAGGCTTAAGGCTGGTGAGAGGGTTAAGTGAGTTAACGCAGGAAGCATGGCTGGCTGGAGCCCGAGTTAAATCGATGCACTTTCCATTCATACCTCTCCAGGGTACATTTTATGTGAGGCCTCTGGGAGGATTTCTTAAGGTTTCTGTGCTGTTCCTCCAATTAGCTAGAGCTACCATTGTCTTCCTGGGGTTCAAAATGACCATTCCCTGTAGTTTGCCTGAGCCTTGGAAATCAAAGGACACCATCACTGAGGAAATGGGGGACTGTGCTAAAATTTAGACAAGAGCGACACTCATAAAAATCATAAAATAAGTATCAATAAATTCCAGTCATATTTATCTTCCTAAGCCAGTGTCTACACTTTGATGACAATTCTTATTTTTTTCCCCCCTCACTCAAGCTTGCTGTCACAACCTTCTGAGAAAAACCTGGAGGAGTTTCCTCCAGGCACTGATGGAGGGTAAGCATTTTATCCTTGCTTAATCTAACCCAGGCTCCTCTGTCCTGGGAAGGGAGGGCATTTGCCTTATTCTAAAGCCTACAACTTCTGCAATAAAGCTAAAAGAAAACACACACACACACACACACACACACACACACACACACACACACACACACACACAATTTCCCTAGGGCTGAAGGAGTTTACTTCTTTGAATGGCTTCCTTCTACTGAGGCTGTCTTTCTAGGGGGCTCCTCTAATGGAAGTTAAAACACTGCAGCAGACTTTGTTTCTTGATTTTAGCAGCATAGTCTTGGAGGTAGAGGTGTCTAGACTCCAGAAAGAATAGACTGAAAAGCCTTAATCTTACATTATTTTCTGGGCAGACATCTAGAGTTCTTTCCTAGCAGAATGAAGGCGTCTTCAAAGCTGAACTGAAGTAGCTGGCTTCCTTTATGCCCATTTGATAGGATATGGAAAGTCCAGGCTTTCGTGTCAAAGAACGCTTTTTCTTTCTCTGTGTGAAGCTCTTTCTAATGATCACTGTGACAGTGTGCACCAAGAGAATCATGCTAAGACAGAGCTGCTCTGTTTAGTTTACCTGCTCAGCCTTCGTTCAGTCAAGGGCTCAGCGTTGAGACGGCTAGATCCTGGAAAGGAAGTCAGTCCATGGTCGCATCCTGGAGAACTCAGGATGATATGTAAAGTAGGGCTGACATGCTCTCTCCCCTCAGCAGAGTCCTTTAGCCGAGACCGCCTTGTATGTGCCTGTTAGTTTTGGTTTCTGAGAAACACAGCCACAGACCTGGGCAGTCTGACCTCGTAGCAGGCCAGACTTCCTCTTTGTGAGTTGTGGTGCTAGCTTTGAAGGTGTGGAGGCTGTCAAAGCTGACCTTATGTCATGCCATACAGATTCGTGTGTAGCCCTTCATAAGAATTAGAATATGTGACAACAGATTGCTGAGTGACTCAAAGTGAGCTTTGCCTAGTGGACAAATGGACTGTCTTGTGCCTGAAAGGTCTCCCTAAGTTCCTAAAGCACATGCATCCTCTCAGGGATTATTCAGAAAGCACCCAGACTCAGAAGAGAAGTGCTTGCCTCCTATTCTTGCTGTGTTTGTTATTGAAAATGGGATGATGGGTAATTCTCATATCCATGCGCAGTCATGTAGCATATTTGGAGCACATATTACAGATTTAATATATGCCAATCTGTTTCTTCCTTAAGCTTAATCCTTTTAAGCTGTCCTCTGGAGTACCCACTGTAGTGGTCCTAGATGATTTTAATGTTATTCAAGTGGATTTTATTGATGTTGAAATTTATAACAAATTCCTACACTGTTTAGAATAAATTCAAAGAAGTTTATTTCTTTTGGGGGGGCATAACTCTGGTTTTGACTTAATAAAGGAAACACTAAAATAAGCTCTTATGGGGTGTTAATTATGAGCCAAGTATTACGCTAAGCAGATTTAGGTGTCAACCTGTTTAATTTGCCAATAACTACATGAGAAGAATATTCTTTTTCATTTTGCAGCTGTGAAAACTGATACTTAGAGAGACACAAACAATTCATTCTCTTTATCAATGAGTCTTTAGTGCATCTGTTTCATGAGTTTACTGGCAGGTGAGTTGGGCTAGTCAATCAGTTGTTTAGGTGTAGATCTGTATAAGTCTGCTAGGCTTTGCACCCCAGTGTCCCACAGAGAGTAGTGGCTTAAACAGTAGAAATGCATTGTTTTCTAGGTCTGGAAGCTGAAAGTCCAAGATCAAACATTTTTGGTTTCTTCTGGGCCTGTTGAGGGAGAGACGTGTATTTGGCCTCTTCTAAGTTTGTAGATGGCTGTCTTTCTTTTCACACAGCATCCTCTACACATCTGTTCAAATTTCTCCTTCTTAAAGAAACTAGGCAATCTGGGTCAGGGCTTACACTATGACTTCATTTTAAACTTATGTCTCTGTAAAAATCTTTTGTCTATATCAATCACATTTTGATATACTAGGTTTAGGACTACTAAATATGAAATTCGAAAGAACATTCTTCACCCATATGAGGGCCTCCAAACTGCCCCTCATCCCTCTGCAGGCTGCCCAAGGCTCATTTTCCTGATGTTTGAGTACAAGAGGGAGGAAGCAATACACACATGCTTTCCTTAAGTATCTGTTATCATTCTGTTTGATCAGGTCTCATTAGCCAAGGCTAGACTCCTGGTTTGTTTCATCCAGAGTGAGAATGGAGGACAAAAGGGAAATGTAGACAAGTAAGTTATAATGGGGAAGCTCACATTTACAGTTACTTCTAAGGACATTGAAAAGGTAAGTCCAATACAAAATACCCATTAAGGAAGAATTAAAGATTGGTGAGAATATGGTTATATGTGGTGTTTATTGCCTTTTTAAAATAGAAAAACAAGCAATCCATTATGTATTAAATATTTATTATCAGGTCTATATTTCCAGCCCTTTGGGGAGATAGATGGGAAGTGGGGTCTGAAGTTCAAGACCATTTTTTTACAATGTGGTTTTGAGCCAACCTGGACTGCAGGAAATCCTGTCTCAAAAAGCAGAGAACAATTACTATCTGCCAAACATGCTATTAGATGTTGGAATACTATTGGATTAAACACATACCTGCTCTTTATCTCTCATAGTTTACTTTTCTGAGGAGTCAAAATGGACAAACTTTATATTAACATAGAACTATTGATTTCATTCAATACAATGAGGTGGGCCTGCTTTGACAATCATTTGTTCATTGGCTCCCTCTGCCTACTACTTGCCAGACACTGGGTCAGATGTAGAGGCTCAAAGGCAAAAACAAACAAACAACAGCAAACAAACAAACAAAAAACAGGGAAAAAAAGCTGCTTTATGGGGATAGTAGGCCAGAGAGGTATTAAATGAATTAAATGAGAAATGCTAAATCTGGTAGATCTTTCAAGATAGGATAACAGAGGTTCTCATATGTGTATAACAGGCTAGTTATCCCACACTCTGGGATCAGAAAATATTTCCTTTGAGGAGGTAATGATGAAAGCCAAGGTCTTCATGATGGGTGAGAATACTTCATGAGGGAATAAGAGAAAAGAAGGATGGAAGGAAGAAATGAAGGGAAGGAGGGAGGGAGGAAGGGAGGCAGAAAGGGAAGAAGGAAGGAAGATAGTGATGGAGGGATGGTGTGGGAAAACATCTGAAGCCTAAGAGTTGTATGTCTGCATGCCAGGAGGGTAGCCAAGCTCACCCGAGGAACTTACAAGGCAATAAACTGCAGGAATGAAGAAGGGACAGGAAGATGGAGGCCTGGAACCAGCTAGAACAGGGCAATACTCACTCAACTGAGGACCGCAACCCACATTTTCTCTTGGCTGCTCTCTCTCACACCACACTTTGATAATCCCCCTGGGTCCTCCAAGTGGTTGTCATTGATTTTATGCAAATTGCTGCAAGAGTTCTTACCTCTTGACCCCCATGCCTGCTTCCCACCTGCATGATCTATTAGGTCCACGAGCCTTGAGTTATCAAAGGGTAGTTCAGGAAAATTCACTGGAGTCTGGGTTTGAACCCTCAGGTTCTGAGTATCCAGATGGGATGCCTGGCCTTGAAAGGAGTAAAATTTTTTTGTTTTCACAGGAAGCCTATGAATGAGAACATGCCATTGGAGGCATGGCTGTATTGGTCCAGTAGGTGGCTTTGAGTATTCCAGGTCTGTGCCTGGCTTACATTGAATATCTGTACCTTTTCTTCTCCTTGGGGCTCTTGAAGTCATGAAAAGATAGGGATTACCAGTCATCTCACTGATGGAGAAATAATAGGCTACATATGTGGAGAGGAGATGCATGGTAGAGCAGAGCTACATGTGGGATGGGGAGAATGGCTCTGTGCTGTTGCATGATTGAGGGAGTTTGTTGCAATTTCTCTTTCTTGATAATTCTCTCAGAGCACGGTGCCCTTTAGCAAATAGGATCATAAACCCATGGATTCAGAGAGAAAAGGCTCCCTTTTAGCCTGTTGGGAGGCTCAAGTGTAAGGCTGGGTAGCTTTGGAGTTACAATGGCTTAGCCCAAATTCTGCCCAGCCCCTCTCTCCCAACTGTCAAGTTACCAGGCTGAACTTTCTCTCCTCTTTCTCATCTCTTAAGACAGGTTATGAACAGGTTAACATCATGAGGCAGGAAACTACAAACTCACCTTCAAATGTAGTTAGACACATGTGTCAACCACTTAGAGCCATCCAAAGAGGGCAGCTTTCTGCCCTTCCAACTTTTATTTTGAGTTCTGTGTCCATTAAAATTTACAACTAAATGTATACTTAAAAATTATTTTTAACCTTTTAAATTTTTATAGACTTCCAAGAAGGAGGAATAAACCTGGATCTGTAATGTAGAATGCCTGCTTGGCCCCTTCATTTCTAGAAATGGATTTCCAGTGAGTACTCTGGGCAGATGCAAACTTAGTTCTACTTTCAACTTGGTTCTACTTTCAAATTTTGTAATTTTCTCTTCTTCTTCTTCTTCTTCTTCTTCTTCTTCTTCTTCTTCTTCTTCTTCGTCGTCGTCGTCGTCGTCGTCGTCGTCGTCGTCGTCGTCGTCGACGTCGTCGTCGTCTTCGTCTTCGTCTTCATCTTCTTTTGGGAATAAGAAGAGTTTAAGTGTTAAAAGAAATGTGGAGTTCTGGGTAAACACTCTGACACCTCTTGGTATTCAGTTTCCTGCTTGCAGCTGGTGCTGCCTGCCAAGTCCAGGCTCCTGTCAGACAGCTGGTCTCGGACTGCTGTCAAAGGCTGCACATGTACCATGAAGCTTATAAACACTCATACCCCACAAACATGAGTCAATTTTCTACACTGTGGGGGAAGAGGTGTGGGGTTTATTGGAAGAGCTTTTCTTTTTCTAAGCACTGCCTCCTCAGTGGATCAAAATCCACTAAAACAAATTGCAAGAGAAATCCTGTGTGGAACCTGGGTTCATTAGCACTGGCTTTCCTGATTTATTACAGTTTAGCATCTGCTCATTACTGGTGCCTCAGGCAGCTGGACACTGGGCACAAGTCAGAGAGGGACTCAGCTTTCTCTAATGGTGTTCTCCTGTTGTCTTCTATCCTGTGGTCCCAGGACACACATTGTGAACCCTCAGCCCACCACAATTAACTGTGCTCTCTTTCACATCACAGTAGCATCTTCCAAATGGAGCATTTGGGTTTGAACTTAAGCTTAAGTGTCCTCCTCTGCTGGATTTCAGACATGATCAACTTTATCTGGTTCTGAGACACCACTGGATACTCTTTACAAAGGTTAAGTAGTTACCAGGAGAAAAGTTCATATTTGAATAAGCCTGATCTCTTGGAGGACACTGTGTATCCTTATGCATCTTAAGGTGTTTCCAGTTGCTGTCTTAGCTGCCACAGCCAGGCATCCCACAGAAAGGAAGAATCCATACATGGAATATGAGTTGCTCATTGTAAGAGCTTGTAGGCCCTGTGAGGGGCAGTTCAGATTACAACACAATTTCTGACATGTGTTTTCTAGAATGGCTGTATGACATCCATGTTTAAGTCCTTTGGAGCTGCCAGGGGAAGAGATAATAAGCAAGGGCAGACAGAGAACTTCCCTAAAATCTTTGCCTCACACTATGTTTACAAGTCCACTACTGAACTTATAGCCAGCTTCTCCAGAAAGGTCTGATGGGTTAAGTGTCGACACTTCAGTTGAGTCAATAGTTGCTCTTGACGCTTCACATAGATTCCTGCTATAATAAAACAGTATGTCTAGACTGACACCACTGTTATTTCTGCTACACATTTGAAGAAGCAGATTCAAATGTTGCAAGTTCTCCTAAGATGAGTGATTGATTCGTTTACCTCCAAGGTCCCCATTGTGAGGCCTGGAGGCTATAGGCACTTCTGTCCTGCTACACAACATGGGAAAAGGCCATGGCTTAACCTTGTGAAATGCCAGTGGCATACAAACACAAAATAGACACAGCACAGTGCCTTGACAGAATGAAACAGGCGAAAACAAGAGGTTGATCAGGACACGGGCACTGGGGGATTTACGTAAGATGACTTGAGCTTGGATGGAGAGAACATGTGAACCAAGTAAGATCTGGGTGCAGAAAAGGATCCGACCAGGGATTGCTCCAGAAAGAAGAGATTGCTAAGCAAAGGGAACACCGGGAGAGGTCCCCAACATTTGAGTTTAAGCATAACTGATTACAAAATCCTGGCTGGTGGCTGTCTTAGTTACCACCCTAGATGCTATTACAATAAACTACTCAGCAGTTGCTGAACTGAACTGATTATAGCTTAAACTTGATGTTTTCCATTCATGAGACTACAGAGCTCTAGCAAGGTAAATGACCTCACAGTGAACTGGAGAAAGCTAAGACAGAGGCCAGACCCAAGCAACTTAACCCAAACCTCTTCTTGGCATTCCTCTTAATGCTACATGGTAATGACACCCAGAGCTAGCCATTTTTCTTGAGCAGAGCCTTGTTTAGACAAATCTGGCTAGGGATGTGACATCATCCACAAGAAAAAAAAATCTGCTATGGGTTGTTTGCCAAACATTTTTCCCTGAGGTTAAAAACACTGTAGTATTTTTAAACTATGCAAGCAAAATCACTCCCCCCTGCACACAAGGACCCAGTTCTTGCCAAGATTGCTAAATTGGCAGGGCAAAGGGCCCCACACCATCTGTCCTCACATTGGCTGAATTCAGGTCTTGAAGGAAGAGTTGGATTAAGAAAAAGAAAAATAGCATGGAATATTGCTGAGGAATCCCATGATAGGCTCTCAGGGTGAGCACTCGTGGCAAACAGGCTGTGGATGGCATGGAGACAGACTCAGAATAGAAAAGGAGAGCAAGGGGGCTGAGGCGAATACCCATGATGGACCTGGATCTGTGGTGCTAGGGAGGGACAGGACTGCCCACCTCTCTTCCTCATTCTGTCTGTCTGTCTGACTGTCTGTCTGTCTGTATAAAGGAGAAGGAAATCTCAGGTACTTTCCTGTCCTTAAGGTAGTCAGGAACATTAGTAGCTGGTATGAATAGCGCAGTAACATTTTCAAAGCTCTTGCCTACACCATGTATTGCTTCATTTGCATTTGAGGCTACAGCACACCCCCACCCTCAGTATAACATTTGAGATTTAAAGACACTCATTAAAGAATCTCATCTGGACCCTGGAGCTGGCGGAACACTGAGCAAGGATGGGCTCTCATCTCCAACCTTCAGAACGCTTGTCCCAGCTCTTGCATTTTTGGTCTTCGGACGGAGGATGGAGGAAGCCAAGGCACTGTGCAGAGAAGCATCAGAACTGAATTCTAGTCAGCAGATGGGCTGAGACCTGATCCTAAGTCTTCAGTTTTTTACATGGAATCCGTGTTAGGTAAACACTCTCTAATTCTGGGGTCTCTTAAGAGGCTGTCGGAACATGGCTCCTTAGCTAATGATCTTCTGTACATGTCAGTGGTGCCACTGTAAAATTAGTGTGGGCATTTAAACTAAAAAGCCAAGTGGCTGGGGCTGAAGAGATAACTTAGCAGGGAAGAATGCCTGCTGCTTTCTGCAGAGGACCTGGGTTCAATTTCCAGCACCCACATATTGATTTACACCTAGCTGTAAGTTCAGTTTCACAGGATCTGATGCTTCTGGCCTCTGTGGACACCCAGACTCATGTGGTTCCCATGCATATGTGCAGGCATTAACAATGAAATGAAAAAATCGTGAGAAAGGCCCAGTGCGGGTGTGGGTAACACTTTTCAAGATGGCAATGGTCAGTAAGGACCCATAACACCCCTGCCCCCATGCACTACAGGCTATGGTTATCGCTCGTGGTTACCTTCTTGGACTTGATGCTAAGTCCCTATTGCTAAAGACTACATGCTTGAGTCAGGGTATGGAGAAATCAAGCTGGTACTGATCTATAAGTGTCATCCCTATAGGTTAGCTTTCACAATACTGAAAAGTTCTAGTTATACTACCAGGGAAAAATATTCAATAGTTGTGGAATCACAATCCCAGTTGTGAGTCCTGTGAGCTACAGTCATGACGGCCTTGGCAAGATTTGGCTACTGGTATAACAGTGGTACAGGTGTTATGGAAGGAAGTGACCGACTTCTTATTAGATTTAAAGCTGCTCCACTCATGCCTGCCACTGTTATATGAACCAAAAACCTGTAATTGAGTAAGTCATAGACCTTAGGGGAGAAGCCAATACTGTTATTCTGCTAACTTAGCATTGTATTAAAGTGCCCCCTTTGTTCTTACCTCTCAACCCTTATCAGAGAAGCTTATTTTGCAGTAGATGGTGATGAATACAGAGATCCATAGTTAGTCAACATTTAGATAATAGGAGACTGTGATGCTCTTAGCTCTAAATGGAACATGCATATTGCATCCCTTCCCACCAAGGTTCAGGGATCATTGTGAAAGAGAAGGAACTTAAATTATATCATGTATTTACATATCTTTGTCTATTGCTTCATTATACATAATAACTAGGAAGTGTAATTAGCCTAGATGTCTGTCCAGAGATGGCCAAGGTTGTACCTTGTGCTGGCAGCCCAGTTGTACGGGCTGGTTTTGTGTGTCAACTTGACACAAATTAGAGTCATCAGAGAGGAAAGAGACTCAGTTGAGAAATGCCTCCATGAGATCAAGCTGTAAGGCATTTTCTCAATTAGTGATCAATGGGGAAGGGCCCAGCCCGTGGTGGGTGGTACCATCCCTGGGGTGGTGGTCCTGGATTCTTTAAGAAAGCAGGATGAGCACGTCATGTGTAGCAAGCTAGTAAGCACAATCCTGTATGGCCGCTGTATCAGCTCCGGCCTCCAGGTTCCAGCCCTGCTTGAGTTCCTGTCCTGATTTCTTCTAATGATGGATTGCAATCGGGAAGTATAAACCCAGTATATTCTTTTCCCCTCAACTTGCTTTTTGGCCATGATATTTTGTCATAGCAATAAAGCCTAACTAAGACAAAGTGATGTCAGGGACTTGGGTATTGCTATGATAGGCCTGATTGTGCTTTTGTTGTTGTTGGAGGAGTGTTGATTATGGGGTTTTGAAATAGGAAAGCAATGGAATGATTTAAGCCTGGCTTAATTGGCCATCCTAGCAAGAACATAAAATATAGTTTTGTGAGGATGATTTGAACTGTGGGGCTTGGCTCAAAAGGTTTCAGAGAAGAATTTTAGTATGCTGCCTAGAGATCATTCTTATGATATTTTGGTGATGAATGTGGCTGCTTTTTGCCCTTGTCTGAAGAATCTGCCTGAGGATCTAAAGTGAAGAGTTTTAGATTAATTATGTTGACAAAGGAAATCTCAAACAAAGCCTAGCATAGACTGCACTGTGGTTTACTCTTATGAAGAGCATCTTGATCAAGCCTAGCAAGCCTAGAAAGGAAAAACATAAAATGTGTTCTTCAAGGATTAAAGGGGCACCAGGAAGTGGAATGGAGCTAAATAATCTCTTTAAGGATATTAAATGGGATTAAGGGGGTGGTGGCCTTGGGGCAAGATCCCACCCAGCTAAGCTTATTGTTTATTCAGTGGCAGTTGTAAGATGGATAGTTATACCATGTTAGGCATTATTATGACCTGGTTAATGTTTTCATTTGGACATAAGGAGATATGATTATGTGTCAAATTGACAAGGGATGAATTTTGATGGCTATTCCCAGTCATTGACTTGACTATATCTGGAATGATCTACAATGTAGAACTTACAAAGATCTTGTGAAAAGGAATTAAGGAAAAGCTTAGGTTCAGGCATTGTGGTACATGCCTTCAATCCCAGCACTCAGGTATGCAAATTTCTGAGTTCAAGATGAGTCTACAGACCAAGTTCCAGGACAGCCAAGCTTAGGTAGTAAAGGGAATCACTGAAAACAGAAAGTTGGTTAAGATATACTAGAACAAAAGGTCCATGTTCCTGGTCTAGCAAATAGCAGAACTCAGCAGCTTTGGCCATGTGGCTCTAGCGTTAGAGTTAAGAATAGAAGGGGTTACTATGACAATCATTACTAATTAGCTGGAGCTAAGAAATTAATGGTGATTAAGATGATACCAGTATCACAGAGGCAAAATCTTCTGGGAAGTGTTTTCTGAGAGCACAAAGAAGCTGTGGTCCAGAGATAGACATCTTGCTGGCAGTCAGACTTGGTAATATATAAGAATCATCCAGGTGGTACTGGTTTTGGAGGCATGAAGAAGTCATGGAGAGCAACTGAGGTGTGACACTGTGTGAGATCAGGAGAGGCCATTGGTGATGGTGCAGCCCAAGACTGAAGGTGTCATGCAAAGAAGTTGAGGCTTGGCACCATGAACAGAGCCTGTGAGAGGCTATTGGTAAAGCCCAGTTTCAGCAGAAGACATCAGCATATTGGAGAGACCAGTGCCATGGGTCTCCAATCAACAACATGGAGTGCTGTCAGTCAGAGTCTAGAGTGTTACAGAGGGCAGAGCTGGAAAAGTGACTCGGAGGAGCCCAGATGATAATGTGTGGCTCCCAGATGTTGGAACAAGAAGCTGTGAAGTTGAAATTCCCTTGGAACTGAAAGGAGTTAGACATCAGACATGGAGATGCAGAGTTTTGAGTTTGCCCAGTTGGCTTTTGTTCTTGCTTTGGTTCAGTATTTCCTCACTATAACATTTTAGAGTGATAGTGTACATCTTGTGGAGTTGGAAGTTGGCGACCTGTTGTTGTTTTTTTTTTTAATTTTTAAAATTTATTTTATTTTATTTTATAGGGGTCTACAGTTAAGAGATTGCATGAATCTCAGAAGAGATTTTGGACTCTGGACTTTTAAGCATTGTCTAGGCTGTCATAGACTGTGGGGACTTTTGAAATTGGACTAAATGCATTTTTCATTACGGTTATAAGCTTGTGGAGGCCTGGAAGATGAATGTAGTGGTTTAAATAGGTTTAGCCCCAATGTGTTTGAATAGTGCCACAGGGAATGACCCTATTAGCATGTATGGCCTTTTTGGAGTAGGTGTGACCTTGTTGGAGGATGTGCACCACTTTGGGGGTGGACTTTGAGCTTTCTTATGCTCAAGCTCTGCCCAGTGTGGAATAGCCTCCTCCTGACTGCCCTTAGAACAAGATATGGAACTATTGGCTCATCCAGCATTACATCTGCCTGAAGGCTGTCATGCTTCCTGCTATGTTGACAATGGACTAAACTTCTGAAACTGTAAGGCAGCCTTAATTAAAGGTTTGCTTTCATAAGAGCTGCCTTGGTCATGGTATTTCTTCACAGCAATATAATCCTAAGACAATGTCCATCAACAGATGAGTGAATGATGAAAATGTGATATGTATACACAATATAATTTTATTCAGCTACAAAGAGAAATTAAATTCTAAAATTTGTAGGAGAATAGATGAATCTGCAAAGT